>OZ022265.1:12740000-13940000 GCA_963978885.1 Nemotelus pantherinus
AGACGATAAAACAGCTTGTTTTAAACATGAATTCAACGAAATTTGTCCAAAATTGAACAAGGAAACGCTTTGATTGCCTTTTTAGGGCGAAATTCATCAGAATATTTATGAGTAATTGCGAATAGAAGCCAAACAGCATACAAATATCAACGAATATAAAAATTTTTTCTCAATATTTTTGTGTTTTGTCTTTATATGGTGGCTACACTAACAAAATACACTTTCATTCTACTAACAATCTGAAATTCTCCACAAAAAAAACCAAACATTTCTCCCTTAAACATATTCCGTGGTACAGTAAAGAAAAATTGGATCAATATCTTCCAATGATGGCAATTAAATAGTGGGAACAGAAAAATTGAATAAAATTATCCACAACAGTGCATTAATGAGCTAAAATCAATGTAACGAAAGTAAAATTTTCTCAAAATATTTTTACGATACAAGAAACGATCGTGCTTACAACTATAAAGTTTACACAATTCTGATCCAGTGATACCTTGAAATGATGCAGAGATGCAGTGAAACCCTCATTTCTACGACGAGATGTTCCATTTCACAGGTACTACCATTTGATACCGCGACCAATTGATATTACTATTTTCACTGCTGTTACTACCAATACGCTACGCATTCCAAGGTCACCTTCCGCAAAATTCATCAAATTTCGGATCATTCCCATTTGAAAATTTACTGATTTGTCAAAAACCTTTCGCGCATCAGAGCCGCTAGAAACACTAATGTTCGAAGAACGGTATAAGATTTGTGCAGATTTTTAGTGTGTATTCTACCACTAACTACTTTTCCTACTTAAGACTAACATACGCTAAGTAATAAGAGACCTTAGTCTTATTTTAATTTCGATGACTTCATCGAAAGTTATAGCGATAGAAAGGTGCTTGGGGCTGCCTCCGAAAAATGTCTAGACCTTAGAAAATTTGAACATTGTTCACTTATTTTCATTGCAAATGTTCGCGATGTGAATACTTAATGCAAGCAATTATTGATACGATAATGATAAAAACGCCTCGTGCTGGCAGCCTTTTGCTAGCACCGAAGCCAAAAATATATAACATCTGCCTCGCGTTGAAGTCAGCCTGCTCTGCGAATTTCATATTTTAATATTTGCTGTTAATTTTCACTACAAGATCACTACGATTTGAACATTTTATGATAAAATCGCTTACTAAAGATATGCCGAAAAAAAAAACGAAACCAACCATAGCTGGCAGCCCTATGATTGTTTTTCTAACTAGATTTCTGTCGAGTATTGTCTGCAATAAGTTCAATTTGTCATATGAACTTCGTTATGATTCCATGACCGCACTGGACGCTTTAGGGCAAAGAGCTTTTTTTTCCTGAGCGAATTTACAAAATTTCAGACACTAAAATTACCATAACGGGCAGCTCCAACCGAATTTTTCAACCAAATTTTTCAACCAAATTTCCATCAAATGTGGCTCAGAATAGGATCCAGCTACTGTGTGAATTTCGTTTAAATTTGGCGACTGAATCAGAATTTATAGGCCAAAAGCAGTTATTTTTTTTAGTAATTTTTCAAGATGGCACCACTGGCACACAATCGCCCAAATTTCAAAATCGCTTTTATCAGATTTGGTCCTTTTTAAGGCCAATACATTCTGTAAATTTCAACTGTATCTGATTATTGAGTCATGGGTTCCCGCGAGCATAAGTTTTTGATGCTAAAAATATAGGTAAATTGGGGAAGGTCTACCATTCTTGCCCGTTGTAAAATTTCAATTGTTTTGCTTTGGCTATGTAGACAAAACATAACATTTATATATGAGTGGCTTTTTTTCCAAAAAGCGACAATTTTTCAGGAGAGTCGATGATTTGAAAGTTTTCACTTTCAGCGCCTGCCCTAGCTACAGGGCTACAAACACGCTCATCAAAAGTAACAGAAATTTACAACTAATTATCATAAACATGTCCTGAACCTTTAATAATGATTTTATAGCTCTGTAAAAAGTTATCACAATTTAAAAATTTTCAAATTTTCCCGAAATATTTTTAAGCACCTAGCCCACACATAGGGTTAAAAAATTCCAAATCATTACGGAATTCACATTTAGAACACGTTCAAAATTCATTTCGTTAGCTTAATTTTTGCCAAAAATTATTTGTGGGTGGAATAATAGGTATATTATATATATCACTGAAATGGCCGCCGGCGCCAAAGTGTTAAAGATCATTGACACTGGCTTAGATTTGGACCTATTCTTCATCTACTGCAATATATCCTGCAAGTTTCAGCTCAATCGGTTGGCGCGCTCCCGAGAAATAGTCACTGAATTTTTTCGATGATATATACAAATATGGATATATGAACTTATGGCCAAATCGATTTTAATACTAATGTTCTTCGAACATTAGTAAAAATCAGCAGTCTCTGATTTTTTCCATTGTGAAAAATAAGGCGTTTTAGTAAACAGAGATTAATGAGATATTTTGATAGGAACCCCAGCGTCAGGTTTTTTTTAAATCGAATGTCTGAAAATATTTTGTTCATTGAATGAAATATTGATGTGTTAATCCGTACTATATTTTATCGAGAGTGTGCACAAAAACAAAAGTCACTGGAATATAATATGAAAAATCAAGGACAATTTGCAGACCAAGGCCAATCTTATAGTAGCAGTATATTCATCTGAGCTTAAACAAAAACAAAGGTGCAAAACTTCGAGAGAAAGTGTGGCTCGAAATTGAATCAATTTTGCGTCGCGAGGTACAGCTACATAAAAAAAATTAATATAAACCCTTTGAATATTCGCTAAAAAAACCCATCAGAACTTTTGCGATTCCCCAGAAGTTTATTTGTCATTAACATAGTAAATTATTGTTGCATATTAGTTAGTGTTAAATTAATTTCACTTCTCCATTTCGCTATCTGATCATTTAATTTTCGAAAATAAGCTTTTTTTTACATTAACAAAGATTTTTTTTTGGTTAACAAAATCGATGATACAGGGATTATTTCACCGAAAAAATTTCTGAAAATAACATTCGATGTATATATTCATAACAATTTAACTGAACATAGTAAATTTTTACTGAAAATTTTATTGAAATTCATTGTTAGTTGATGGAGAGAGTTAAAGGAACGAGATAAAAACATTTATGCAGTGAACTACCTGGATTTAATATCAAATATGGAACCGAAATTTTTAATTCACTTCAGTTACACCGTCAGCACGTATCAGCACAAATATAAATGTTGCTTGGAAATTCGTTTTGATATGTAACAATGACAAAACAAACTCAGGAATTATCCAGCTATTTCCTATTTTAAGCAATAAAAAAGGTTTAAAATTTCAGTCAGGATTATGATTTTAATAGCCCAATAACTATAAATTTCCTGCTTGAGAATAAACGGAAAAAATCTTTTGATTCTGAGGCTTTCTGAAAAATAGCAAATAAAAAACGGTTTCCAATCACAACACAACTGACCGTCTTATTTTCATGCTATCAAATTTACTAAATAATTTTCATCAGCTTCACTTACTCTTTCAATTTCACCAAAAAAAAACTTTAAACAGAAACAAAAATTATGTTATTTTAAATACTTTGAAAATATATCCAGCAAATCAAACTGATTCAAAATGAAGTAACATTTAACTTACTATGCAAATGTCATTTAACCCTGTCATTACAAAGAGGCAAAGTGAGTTTCAACATTGATGGATGTTTACGAAACAAATGTTGCTCAAAGTTAGAAACATCACAAAACAAAATCATCTACCATCATATGTCAAAATTATGCGCGAATAGTGACGTTCGAGAAATGATTTTGAAATTAAATTTAATGATTTTCCATTCATAATTTGATTATTTTGTAAATTTTTACTAAATTATTTCCTGTGTGATAATAATATTTGGATTTCAAGGGGTCAAACTAAAAATCACGCTAAACTAGCATAGATTTTAGCAAACTACGTTCAACACCAACCAAATTCACCATATACATATTTCTCATATGATTTTCTACAACTTGAAATAAAAACTCTCATAAGCAAATTATCGATTATTTTCATGTATCTCATCTGTCTTCCCGTTTTCGGTGCCCAAACAGACAGTTGTTTCTATCCAATAAAAACAGAAGTCGAATAACTTTGTTCAAATGCATTCCGAGCACGAATGCCCTAAATATTTCTTGAGCCTAAATTAAAAGACAACAAACCTGCAAAAAATGCCAAGAGAAAACATACGAATACAATATTCTTCTTCAGGTGAATTTGTGCTACAGCAGCAGCAGTAGCAGTGTAGCATCAGGCGCGACAGCAATAGCGACAACTACGTTAGCGTGTAGCATCCAAAGCGAACCCCGAAACAGGAAAGGTGAAAGCGACATCGTTGTGTTGGCTTTAGGTTTGTTTCAGTTGCTCTAGGATTTTGTCCTGCATCAAATCACCGTAGCATCCGGAACATAAAATAGCATAAGCCTCCTTTTTTATGTTTTTTCCTGTTTCTCGACCTTTTTTCCTCACAGAGCTGACAGCCGGCTGCTTTTCGACTACACCGGTTTATTTTGTTTTATTTCTGGTTCATATTTGCCAACGTATAGGCTCTTCTGATCCTCCATGTCTATTCTTCGCATTATGCATTTGCTCTTATATGACTGTATCCTTATATGTAAAATATGTTGGTGATTTGAACGACCTCGTAGAATACATTTTGTACGACACGGTGGTAAACCTTACCCCGAATTCGCGGTGAATGAGCCACTGGGATCAAACAGTGTACACTCAGCAGAGAATATGCCAGTATTGTCGTCAGAGGTCCTGTGTCATTAAAAGAACCGGCGGGTAATGATGGTTACAAAAAAATGTAAATAGAAACAATGTGATATTTTCAACGAGAATATATTCAGGAGCACAATTATTTGCTCGATGTTTTTGTTATCCACCGCTTTTTGATACTTTGGAGCTCCTTTTTTTCTGGAAAAAGCACTGGCTGAAGTAAGGTGTTTCAGCTCAATGAAAAAACTATCATTTCTGGTACCACTGCTGCAAAATTGAGCTGACTGAACCGACGCTAACCTATTTTTGTCGTACAGTCGCAACAGAACAGTATCCTGCACAGTGCCGGGTAGCACAGGCCATGGCACAACCCACTGCAGTGTACATAATCTCCTTATTCAATGAAAGTTATGTGGCTGCTTTTCGCTGTCACATGTTGTGATATTTATGTGAGGCTTTCAGGGCTTAGTTCGCTTGTCTGCTGCAGTGATTTTATCGCCATGAATTATGTATATAGTTTTGCATCTTTTCTTATCCATAATGTCTCAAAGCCGAGCTAAATCGACGCGGATACGTATGCATGTGCAAATGTTGATGCTATGAGTATTTGCTTCAACCGACAACGGCCTTAAAATCAAGTTCGAACGAAACACTGGCAAAGCTTCAGATACACTTATTGCGAACCAGAGCCGTCCGTGTTCGAAACACACTTGCTATTGCTCATCTGCATGCATGGAACAACTTAAGCTTTGCATGATGTGCAATTATAACACCCAGAATGATATGCAGCTATCAAATGAAATGAGGCTGTCTTGTGCATAAATATGGTAACAGTTTCTTATATTATGTTTCTACACAACGCTGGATGTCTTAAGTGTTTTAGAAGATGTATTTTAGATTCGTGTTTCTGAAAGATTGAATAGACTCTACGCAGTTTTTAATGAGACTTTATGTGCATGTACCTCACTGTCCCCATTTCAAATGCAAATAAAGCCCATACACTTGCAAGCGTACAATTTTTTAGGATTTTTTGTACATACCAGAACTATCTGCCTCTGGAGCATATTAAAAACTTTACATACAGCTCAAAATTGAAACGATGAAAATGAATCTCTCAGAAAAAAATTATTTAGCAGTTCAATCGATCAAACATAAAAAGAATATGTCTCAAAATGATATAAATAATACAACAAAATAAAAACTTGGTATATTGCATGCTCAAATGCTAGCCATTGTTCGCAGAAAGTGGCTGTTTTTGCTAATCCTGTTTAGCACCCAGCGTGGGTCAGTTTCATATATTTTTGCATATATGATGTTGAGCAGCAAGTTAACAAACAAATTGATTTAAACCTAACTATTACGTTACTTCCACCAGTGCAAATAAAAAAGATAACCGAATATCGTAGCATCCATTTTTTAAAGACTGGACATTATATACCTAAAATGTGAATTTTTTTTAGCAAACTCGATAATTTGAACGGTTTTTGTTGTGTTGGATGTTATTACACATTTGGCAGCATATGCATAAGCATTAACTCTTTATTCGATAAGGCGTAACTAGTACTGTGTATTTTGTTATCATATGGCGACCCTGACAAAATCTATTGCAGTTCAAAATTTCAAAAAAAAAAATCGTTACCTACATTCAGGCACTTTGTACCCACATCGGGCTAAAATATTTCAAAGATAGTTATTTTCAGAACGTGTTGGAACTTCAGTACTTGTTTTATCGGAAGTCATGAATTGATAGAATTATCAGCGTACCTAAAAGATTTTTTTTCTTGGAGGTAAAGAAATACAAGATACGTTTTTTACAACATTAAGGGGAGGTTGCAGTTTTTTCACGATGACGGAATGAATTTGTTTTTTTTTGTGATATTTTCATCCCTAAAATGTTGGAAATAGGTAGGCAAAAAAAAATACTGCAATTTCAGTGCCTTACTTTTGTAACGCAGTTTTTGCATTTAAGGTTAGACGATAAATACGTTAGATACAGATGAGGGATATTTGTTATTGTAATTGCAAAAATCTATTAATTGCAATATCTTCATGACCATGCTTTTTTGTTGGTTGGAGCAAGTGGCATCCAATGATTTGGGGAAAGTGGAATCGTTAGTTTCCACTTGTCCCGTTAGATTATTTTTCCTTACTTATTTTGTTCCTTTCTTTTGCTGCAGTAACACACAATGGTTCTCAATTATAAACGGAAGACAGCTTGACAATAATATTTAAAACAATAACTCCCTGATTCGATCGCAGCCGTCCAAAGTAGTAATATAACTTTAAAAAGAGCCTCTCAAGTCTATGAGATTCCAAGTCAACATTATCTAAAAGAACGGGGTTTGAAGACTTCAACGTTTAGTAGAGATAAGCTGAAGAAAAAGGAATTGCTGATTGAAAAAAATTTTGCTCATCATTTAAAAAAAATAAATATATTATCTCCATTAATTAACAGTGAACTCCTTTCATAGCCCAAAACTCATCGTTTTATCCAAAGGATTTATGTTTCTATGTAAATGCAAACCCTGAACGAATGAACAAACTCAAGGCACCCTGTATTTCAGCTTTCTATTTATGTGCGTTGCATCAAAATGTTAGCTTCGAGGCACAGAACCGTTTCTATTCGATTCCTTTACAAAGGCGTAGAGGTGTTTATCGAATCCGATGAAATTACTCCCCCACATACCGCCATTGTACACGTTCAGTTTCGGTATCAAGTGGGGTCTGGATCGAATCGTGAATCGACAATTCAAAATTGCAGACCATATTCAGTGGACTAGCTCGAAAACAATCATGCTAGCTCGGTAGAAAACAAACAATCTCCGGAATAGTAGATCGTTGGTCTTTGTAATTTTCCGTTAGCACTACTATCCTCTGGTCTTTTGTTCTCCTGAAAACATACAAACGCACTAGTCGCAAGGACTCGAGGTGCTTGCGGGCGCGACGTACATATGTATGTAGATTGCGTTTCAATTAAGATTGCAATGTGAAATCGTGGTGCAGTTAATCGACGGAACAATTCAAGTGTGCTTTTTCAGTAAACTAACGCTTCGATAAAGACATTTGAATGGGGACCGAGCTTATTGAATTTTAAATGAATTCGTTATGCATTTACCAGGATAATGCTTGCATGTGTTGTTTGAGCCGCAGAATTGTAAGCATTGTTGACCGTTAGAATAGTTGCAGCCTGAATGGAATGCTTTATGAATTGAATAAAAAAATGAAATTCAATCCCAATGCCCATGGGGTACAGTACTTTTGATATAAAGTGGATGAAATTATTGATACCACTGTTTATTTGGCGATGTCAAACGATAGTTTTAAGTTGCCTATTCTGAAATGTTTAAGTCATTACTTAGCAACTTCATCATTGTCGGCCTTATTGAACAAGACAAAAAAATAAACTTCGAAATATTAACTACTCGATACTTTGAACGCATTTTGAAATAATCAAATTGACTGTGGAAAACACTTTTAAGGTATTTGAATTCTAATTACCTTCAGATTTATTTTCCCGTAAAGATTTTCAGTTTCTATAGATTTCCATTACGCCCATCGACTCATTTACAGGTTCACTTCAGCCGTCATAAATTTAAATTAATCCTCAAGTTGACATGCCACTAAGCCCTACCCCAAAAAAAAAACTGTAAAGTTCCTGATGAAGTTTGCTGAAAGAATTCACTCTGGAAACAGTAAACAGGATCTCATTAATTGTGTTTTATATAAAACTGAGCTAACATCAAGCTGAACGAATAATGCTGAAACAAGTCGACTTGATGAAGTATGTAGTTTTTACTGAGACATAGGTACTCGTATACCGTATAGACGGAGATTTTAGCCGAGCCGCCAACAGAATAACACGAACGCGTTAATTAAGGAGCTTTAAAAAGTTTCAGTCTCTGCGATTTTAAAATGTCCTGAAATTGAGACGGACGATGCTTAGAATATTCTCAGATGAAGTTATAAGTTTTGATGCATCGGCATCAGCATCAGCATAAAGAAGTGTTTTTTTGCTTTTGATAAAGCTTTTGCTTTAATATTCTCTTAAAGTTCATTAGCTTTTATTTAGCAACATAAATTTGCATAGATTATAATGATCCGATTAAGCTATTACAAGAATGTAATTTTTACTAAAACAAAAGCAATAATGCGAAGGCTTAATTTCATAAATTCTGCACATTGAGATGAACTAAATCCAATAATAATAATTTCGGTTCAGTTTTAGGTACTGTATCCCCCAGCTTCGATTGATTTGGCTCGTTTTTCTATATTAATAACGCTAAATACCGAGCTTGGGACTAAGTGATACTCGCGTGAGTCAAATTTGCTTGGGGTATAATTTCGATACAAACACATACAAATCATTCTTAATTGGGGCCGGAGGCTTAAAAAATTACAATTTAGAAAAAAATATTTAATAAAATCTTCGACTATACGAATACAAAATCGCAAACCGAAATTGTTTTGATGTGAAAGGCTTCATAAAATCCAATTAAATCTAAAAAAAAATCAAATATTTGATTTGCAAAAGAAATGCGCTCTTCGTTGGAGTTTATGTTTTCTCAAATTTCTAATCCATTTTCAATCGAGCTAAGACCTTCTGTCAAATTTCCAACCGTCATTCAATCTTCTGATTGAACTGGATCTGAAGAATCAAGTTTTTCCATGTCTTGTTCTTGCTCATGCATGTCATCACTATCCTCGTCTAAATTTATTTAGATGTGGATAGTCATCAATAACTGCTTGTATCATATTACGAATTTCATTAAGCTCTGGCACTGATTTCACCTGTAATAAAAAATGATGAAGAAAATGACACAGCTTCTTCCATACGCCATTTAAACTTCATCCCAAGATTCATTGCATCTTAGTTATGGAATTGTTTCCAAAAGTCATAAATATAGTCCTCATAGCTTCATGCACGTGTGCATATGATCTTCTCGTGTAATAAGCTTTAAATGTTTTGATGACTCCCTGATCCGTCGATTGAAGCAACCTGGTTATATTAGGTGACAAAAATCAACCTTCACACGTGGGTCAAAGTTAAAATAAAAAAAATAAGCTAAAGTTACAGAGAGACGACCTGGTGCGTTGTAGATTATTAGCATCACTTTGAAATCGTAATTTGTTTAGATTGGTAATAACGGTCGACTTCAGATGTGAAATGATGAGTAAACCAGTCCTTAAAAAGCGAAGCTATCATCCAAGTTTTACGATTAGACTTCCAAATCACAGGCAAGCCAGCTTAAAATTTTTTTTTTCATAGTTGTTGGGTTTCCTGAGCCATAAACTAAGAGAGGTTTTAACTAACAATCACCAGCTGCATTCGTGCCAACCATCATTGTCAATCGATGTTTTCCGACCTTAAAACCTGGAAAGGGTTTAAGGCTGCGATAAAAGTCCATGCGCTAAAAGTCTTTTTAGGTATTTTCTTCCAGAACAGTCTAATTTCAATTACGTGGAATATGTTTTGGCTTATTATAGTTTTTAATTTCTAAGATAGTTATCAGCACTTGCCGCCTTTCCACTTTCTGCAATGGTCTGTCAATTACAGTGAATTTTGAATCGGCTGAACTAATCGTTACTAGTTTTAAATTCTTCATCTACAGCCACCTACCCAGCATCCTCTTTCAATTTCTTAAAAATCGGCATATCTTGAGAGCACATCATGTTCTGGTCCAGATAAGCTCACCATAATTTTGACATAGTTTCCATGTCGGACTGAGACTGAGCATTTTTCACAACTTCGACAATTTATTCCTTGTCCTTTATAATGGTTCTGACTGTCGATTCCAATAGAACAAACATCTATAATAGGATGACGAAAATAAACGATCGACCACAGAACAGCTGATGCATTCGTTAAGCTTTCTATAGCTTGTTATATTCGCTGTGGTAGCGCAAAAAAGCTGAAAATAAAGGGAGAAAATAAAATAACTACCACAATCGATAGAAAATATAAAAAGAACTAACAGAAAATTACCTCTTTTAACTTTCTACACATGCTGATGGCTTTTTCTAATTTCCTAATTACCAAAATATTCAAATCGAAAGCCACTTCACGGCAAAAAAGGCAACTTCTCTCGAGTTTTTTAATTCTTTGAGTACCTTCTATAGTTCAGCACGTGAACTGCCTCTCCAGAACGAAATTTCTGTGCTAGTGAATTCACTGGGACAGTGTTTTTTCTTGTTGTTTCCAATGCGTCTGTTCAGTTCTGTACTGGATGGAGGAGTAAAAAAAAACGCGCCTAATATTAAAAAGACGGTATAACAGTATATATAACATATGCACAGCCTCTGTTCATCGAACTAGAACGAAATAAAATGTGAGCGCAGTTACGACACCATAAACTCTTTATCCCTTTTTCGGGGTAATTTTTTAACCTGTCCTTCTTAATGTACGTGTTTAGTGAGATTTGTGTTACTAAATAAATCGGCAGAAAAAACTCAAAGTTCATCATTATTCGAAATTTGTTAGGCAAGTGAATATCTGTGAAAGAAGAGTGTTTTGTTTACCTATTTTAAAAAAGCAGGAGTATAATAATTGTGGTAGAAGCTGAAAATATTGGACATTTTAAAAGTGCAGTGAGCTTTGGTAAATTTCGTTGGAAAAAATCAAAATGGGAAAGTGCAAAGATCAGGTATAATTGCTCTGTTGAAAATCGGAACACTTTTTTTTTCGGGAAATGGCGAGAAGAGAGAAAGTATTTCATCAAACTGTGATGAAAATATAGAAATCGCTGGAGGAAAATCAAGGACAATCGAGCAATAAGCGTCAAAATTGTCGCGGTCAAATGAAGACAACGCTTCGAGCTGACCGAAGAATTGACCTTAAAGCTACCAAAAATCGTTTCCCACCTCTAAATACGTTACATCAAGAATTACAAGGCAAAAGGATCGACATATCTTCACTGACGGTAAGGAGACGCTTGTACGAAGCCAACCTTAAAGCAAGACGACCAGTAAAAAAAACAAACTCACCGCAAAAATGCGTCAAACTCGGTTGCATTGGGCAAGACCTTATCGCCACTATACTGTAGCAGATTTTAAAAAGGTATTAAAAAGATATTAAAAAGGAAATTAAAAAGGTATCACTCAAAAACAAAATATTAATAAAACGAACTTTTCTCGAATTTTTTCAGATAGTATTTAGCGACGAATGCAGGTCAGATTCTGTTACGGAGAGCCACCAATTTGTTCGTAGAAGGCCAGGAGAATGATATAAGGAAGAATAGAATGCGTTGTAACGACCATGAAACATCCTTCTTTCATAATGATATCGTCTTGTATCTCCGCCGATGGACCTGGACCATTGTTTTTTGTCAATGGGACAATGAACCAATACCTGACACCTTTATGCAGGATAGTGTGCCCTGCCACACTGCTCGGTCAATAAAAAAACATTTTTAGCGCCCATAACATTTCCATTCTTCGTTGGCCAGGTAATTTTCCTGATTTAAATCCAATTGAAAATGTTTGAAGTGTACTCAAAACAAAAGTTTATTCCCTTGCTAACCCTACACTTACGGTTTTGAAGCAAAATATTGCAGATGTGTGGGAAAATAGCCCCGAAATTAGAGAAATGATAGAGCGATGCTATGAAAGCATGCCAGAATGAATAAGTGCAGTCTTTAGTTTAAAGCGTGATCCTACTGAGTATTATAATATTTTTAAAATATGTTGCTCAAAAATTAATTGTCAATAAAACAGTTATCCAAAAACTACACTTTTTTTTCTTACATTTATGCCTCCTTTATGTTTTACCAATAAATAAGAAAAGAACAAATTTCAAGAAAATTTTGAGTGGTCCTAATTCGATGAACAGGGGCTGTATATAGTAACAAACACATACTCTGTAGATTAGAAATAAATTACACAAAATAAACTGTACTTATGCGTTGACTCCGCGCAACACGTCCGCAACGAGTGCAGGGAGAGTTGTGTGGTGCTCAAACAAAAGACGAATCGACAAGATTTGAAAATTATGTAGCTCAGGGTTTGCTTAAGTCGGGGAAGCATAAGTCGCAGTATTACTGTACATGAAATAGAAACTTAAACAAAAGAGTATCGAAATCCATATCTCTTGAAATGAAATAGTGATGAAAATATCAAAATCCCCTTATTATTCCTAACGATTCTTCTTTAGTATATGATTGCTCAAATTTCTTGTCAAAGCTCCGAAAATTTGGCTGAAAAAGAGTTTTTGGATAAAAAGCTGTCGTTCTATCATACTAAGATATAGCTCCTCAAAATGATTAAGGAAAAAAATGAAGGATTTTCATATCTGTTTCATTTTCTGATTTTAAAGGAACTCAAAAGAAACAATTGCGTATTTAACATGCTGATCAAAACAAGGGCTGAAATAAAAATTATTTATTGCGAAAATTCCATATGAAAAATATTCCCAAACACGAGCTTTGAAACACCATAATTTCGAATCTGATATATCTATTTGCTTTCCTGCTGATATTCAAACACATTTCGTTTCAAATTCAACTTTTTGATTCAAAATAAACTACCAGAATTTTTTCTTTCGGATTTGCGTAAGCCATTAAAAATGTGAATATCAATAAACTTTACTTCCCTCATTTTCGATTCTACTCTGGTAGCGAATGTTCACTCTTTGCTTAACAAACTTCAAATCAAACAATTTTCTCTTCATTAAATGGGTCGCATTAACGCCATTTTGCCGCGGAAGAATAATATTTTCACCCGTTCCATAGATTAGCACTCAATAATCTTTGACTTCGAATCCGCCCAGAGGCGTAAGTCATGCGAATGACGTAAAACTGTTTGCCTTGTAAACACTAGCAAGCAATTCATTTGCTAAGCTTTAGCCTAGAGCACGTTCAGCAAATCTACAAAAGGCAAAAACTTTATCCATAAATTATAAACACCGTGCAATAAATAAATATTAATTATAGGGGAGAAAACTTTTTAACCCCATTACACCGTTAGCCGCATAAAAAAAAACAAATGGGCAGTTCATTTTCAAATGAATTCTCGAGTTAATCCACCCCGTTTAATGTTTTCTGACGAAAACGAAAGAGAACTCTTACGTTAATAATTTCAATTCAAGACCTTTCATCACGTAATTAGAGTCTACTTTCAAGGAGGACTTAAGTCCTAGACTGCAAAGTAGGACAACGTGCGTGCAAAGGAGCCGTTGCCGAGCCTAGAGACCCACGTAATGCGTTTCAATTAATCAAGATGTAGCGACATAGCTGTTGGATCAAAAGTGCGTGTGAGTATATCCAGGATCAGAGCGACTAGCGTCAACTTCGTCAAGGTGACCAAGAGTAAGGTACTGGTGTCGGACATAAGGCAGGATCTATGGAATTATAGCTAACGCCACTATCTGGCAAGTTGTTTCTGGTACGCGAGCTGCAGTGGGCTGAGTATTCTCTAATGCTCTGTTATGTAAATGTGATGCGACAAATCTGACATATACGTATGTACATCTTGTGTACATACGTATACAATATGCTTAAATTAGTGCTAACATATCAAAGGCACCATATATACATGACCTCCTAACGAGTGACGTGCATTAATTTCAACTCACCCATGCATCCTGCTTATTGATGTACACAGTGAAGCATTGAACGATAGCCTCACTGAGTTGAACTAAGAGACTTTCGGCATTTGTCTGACATGGCGTTATGCATGCAATATGCAGAACTCGTAAATGGAGTGTACTTTAGATATCAATAAAGTCATTTATGCGCTAGGAGAAAGGGTGCAATTGTATCATGTGATTTGTTGATATGGTTTTAAAAATTAAAGATATAAACTGTCAGTTCAATTCATTGCTTTCGAAGTATATCGAAATCATAGTATGGCAGAGGTAAGCCTACCTAGTATGACATAGATAAATAGAACTTGATTGAATATGATTGTTTGGGCGCATCATACGTTTTAAATAATTTGTTGGCAAATATGGATACCAACAATCAGATATCAATTGATCGGAATGACAAGCTCATAATTCATCATTGATAGGTATGAATGTGAAGTTATGTGTTTGAAACTAGTATTGACAAAATTATAATTGATATCCCTGAATCACTGTAGTAAAAAGTGGTAGAAAAAATTAAAAAATTTCAAATCTAAAACACGGGCAAGAGTTTAGTTTTTCCATAAAATAAATTTTTTGCGTATTATGTTTGTAAAAGCGTTTGATACATAAAAATTTCGTAAGGTCAGAAAATAGACCAGTTAAATTTACACCAACCAAACAATCACTAATGCAAAATCTCTGTAGGCTTAGAGATGTTTTGATGCTCTGATGTTAAACGAAATGCTTGTTTGACTAAGCAACGTTAGTTTTTCTGTTTCACGAAAGCTTTCATAAGTGAAAGCGGATTATTTTCAAGGATTTATCTGACAAACAAAATTGTTATATGTGTTTCTCCCAGCAGTGTCTTTTCTTTTAAAAATGTATAATTATTTAGAGCTTCCGGCAATCAAGAAAAGAAAGATAATTTTCGTCCACAAGGGGCTGAAATCTTGAAAAATCTTAGTAGGAAGGTCATATATTCCGAATTTTAATAATCCGCGTAAATGATGATTGCACTTTTAAAATTTTTTTTGCACTCTAAAGTACATGTTCATGCAGGTCGAAATATTATTCAAGTTCACCACTATTGTAACAAGATTAAAATATTTCAGGTTGAATTTTCAATGTCCAAAAGCTTTAACTCCTGTAAATAATAATAAATTACATTTTTTCTCGATGACAACAATTGAAACTCAGAGTATCGTTTGAAATTAGTGTGAAATAAATTTTTACATTGAGTATTATTTAATCTTGGGTGCAAAATGAGAGATTAATTTGGATTATATCATTGCATTTTTTCGTAAATTAAGAAAACAACTCAGATAACTAAATGATTTGAATGATTCTTTACGCTCGCTCTTCGTTATAAAATGAGTTATCATACATTTAAAAAATAATACTAGTCGTTGAAATACTAATTTATGGTTAACATGATTGGAGAATCTTTTTCCCAACTGAAAAATTCTTTTCGCTCTGCGATCACTGCAGAAAGTACGACAAACATATCCATGATGTAGTCCGTAACATCAATTGATGTAACGATTAATACCGCTCTTTCCAATAATAAATAATATAAACATAATGTATGCGTGAGTAAACATAATGTATAATCAAAAATTGTCAGTTATATCCCAAACAATATTATTGCTCTGGCTCGTCCTGCTTTATCACCGAATCTTTTTAATCTAGTTTCTGTTAGACCACCGGATGATATACCACGGAGCAGCAAATTCTTTTCCGGGCTGTCGTGTCGGTAAAAGCTGATTAGGCTGCTCCTTTATCGCACGATGATGCTAATGTCGAGGGAATCATCAGAGCTATTTCACCCCTATTTCAAAGTTCCGTTTTTCCCAAAACAGCTGAGAGTGATATGACAACATTTATTGAGCGCAAACTAGGAAAATCATTTTCGCACAAAAATGATTAAGGCCGCTGGTTTTTTACGTGGCTCAATTTAAATACACATACTGTAAAAAAAATTGATCAATAAAACACAAAATGTCTATTATTTATCCAAATTTATTTTATCATTTTCAATGTAGGCCCCTTCTTAAATAATTCATGTATGCCAATGAGTAATCCAATCATCAAAACATTTTTCAAACGAATTTTTTGGAATCTTGGCGCGAATTCTCTTTTATGTTTTCGGAAAGAGAAAAAAGGCAGCCGCAGCCATATCAGGTGAATACACTGGTTATTTAATGGCATTTGAAAAATTCGCGCACGATGATAGTGTAGTGATGTAAAATATAAGAGCTTTCTATCCGCAAATCTCGAATTCTTCGATGAATTTACTCCCTCTGTCGCTGCAAAAAGCATGAGATTCTAACTATTCTTTGCTTATCATGTGATCGTCTGGCAAGAGTTTTGAGTGCACAAAACCAAGATAGTAAATAAAAACAGTCAGCATTACCTTGACTTTTGACGTGGTATTTTCGGTTTCGGCTCAGTTGGAGGACGCTATTCTGAAGTTTGTTGACCGGTTTGCATGTCAAACTCATATCTATGGTTCGCCACCAATTACAATACGTTTTATGAGTGTTGGCTCGTAATTGATCCGCTCTAGCATGTCTTCAGCGGTTTCTTCGCGATTGTGTTTTTGCCGCAACTAGTTGAGGGGCAAGGCTTTTCATCACTAAGCAATTGTTTGAAATTTGTTCGTAATACAAAGACATTTCAGCGGCTATCTCTTCCAAACTTAAACGATGATTTGCAGTTACTATTTTCTTCATATTCCTGCACCGTATCCTTTATTTAACTTCATTTGAAGACGTTGATGTCCTACGAAAGCAAGGCAAATCGTCGACCACACCTTGTCTGCTTCCAAATGTACGGTACCACTCACATACATATGTTTTTGATACTTTGCTGTAAGCCTTCTGCAACATATTCATTTCCGCCACCACAATAGAATTTCAGCCTGATCTGCTGCCAGCTAGTCACTGATATCATGGGTATATTGAAGGGCAGGTCAAGCCATTCCTGTGTCACGCATTCATGCTGCCACGCAGTAAGAACCAACATAAAAAAGACAGGTGTAAAGGACGGGATAGGGAGCCCACCACCTCATTGGCTTCTATGAACCTTAGTTTTAGATCTTTAGCAACTCATTGTTGGTTTTACTATACAGGCAAAATAAAAATCAAAACTTTAACGAAAAAGAACAACAATGAAATACAACAAAAAAAAACAAAGTAACAATGAAATAGTATTTTAATCATAAAAAAAACTACAGTTATAATAAAAATGTTAAAATATTAATTATAAAATTCATCACAATTTACTTACGTGGATCTGGACGACGGTACTGCGTTCGGAGACCACAGCTCATTTCCAAAAATTTCTGATATTTTCCCAAAGAAGTAAAAAAAAGTTTGTGTTTGTTAGTAAAAGTTAATGGTTTGGCTATGACGATATGCTTTACGCTCAAAAGGGCTGACCAACTCGAACAGCGTATTGTGCGAGTACAAAGGCTATGAAAATCTATCTAATGCTTAAATTTTATTAATAAATACCGCCATCAGAATTTTTTTCTTATAGGTTTCAAATTGACTTTAGACTTTTTTCCAATTTCTTCAAAAACGATGACTGCACTTTATTTTTTATTTTATTTTAACGTTCTATATAATCGGATGGCGGTCATATTTGCTGCGATACACAGCATTCACACCACATCGACAATAAGCTATAAATATTTTTTATGAAATACTCACGATTCTGTAGCTTCAAGGCTAACGTATTGTAACACTTCCAGCAATATTATCAGTTAAAAACCACTTTTGAACCAAGAAACGCGCTGCTTTTTCTATAAAAAAAAAACGAATAACTACAATTCTGATGACAATATTTCGGTATAATAAAAAAATATTGCCATTATGCATTTGCATTTTAAATGTCGCACTTTCCACTTATCTCCAAATTTTACGTTTTTCGTTAGATAAACAATTCTTGTAAATCAACTAAGCAGGAAATCTGATGCTAACCAACTGAATACAAGACAAATCCTATTTTCCTTAAGTGTTTTAATGCCAACCAGCTCTTCCCTGACTTCTTTATTAACTCTCCACTCCACCAAAATGTGTCACACTATTTTTTCTTTAATACTGATCACCAAATCTGCACTCCCACTCTACTGCACCTAGTCAGACTGTTTCCGTCTCTCGCGACCCAAGAACCAAATCAAGCTAATGACAATGTTCGTAACAACAAATGCACTGCTTTGTTTTTTTTCTAATTGTAATTCAATAAAATATTTGCTATCACTTCACTTCAATAAAACCAAAGTTTTTAATCTCTCATTAGAATTATATGTGTCCAGTGCTAAACAAGAACTTCAGTCTCTCCACCACATCACCAGAAAAAATCCTCTATCCAGAAACAATCTAAAAATCAACTTGCGTTGCCGAGCAGTCAGCATATGCAAGACTTCATAAAATTGCCATCACGTACCGGTTCCGACAACAAACCGTTACCAACGTCCATCGCTCAGATGTGTTTTAAGCTGCACAGTATACGCAACCAGCACTCAACATATTTTTTGTTTCATTGGGCTGATAACACAGCTGATGAAATATTGAAATACTGAAATATTGTTGCAAATCAGCTGCGCTCAGGCCAGTGAACTCAACGCAATGCAATGAAACTTGCAAAAATAAATGTACTATAAAGCCTGTTTTCGGATCGCAATGTAATACATTCGATCACTGCATGCCTCATTGCACTATTTTTATTTGTGTTTATCAGATTAAAACTGGTGGCAAGGCTGTTTTGCAACACATCATCCCCCTCCTTGGCTCTGATGCTAAAGATAAGGCATATGATGATTTCTTTAATACTTTTTCTCATGAAGTGCAAAAAAAGGAATTTCCCCATCCAAACGTAGCTATTTTGCTAATTTTTAGCCATCTTTCCCCTCCAATTAGTCCAAGGCCTTTCTTGGTTATATATTTGATCGAGTAAAACTAAGAGTCAATATTCCAACTCCATGGTATTTGATGTTAGTTTTGCTAGCTTCTTTTCTTCTTCGTTTCTAGCTTCAAATAACTCCTTTAGTAGATATAGCCAACCTGTAACTGTTTTTGTTGCTACTTCTTCTATTAACCTCCTTTTGGTGAGCCCCATCGAAGTGGAAACTTTCATGTCGCTCCTAAGCTCCAGTGACAGCAGTGGTCCCGATGTTATGACTAACGTATGTGTTTATGAAATCTCTCTCATCTTCATTATTTGTTCTTTTATCACTACTTTTTGTTCAAAACCATTCTTTTTGTGTTTTCCTTCAAACTGGCGATCGATTAATGTTTTCCCAATATTGAGGTGGAGCGATATTACAAACGTTTCCAGCAATCACCTCATATCTATATCCTGCAGTAAAAAAAATTGTACACGACCAAGTTAACCGTGTTTTGTATGGTAACATTTCAAATGTTCAACACGGTTTTATCAAAGGTCGCTCCGATTTCACTAATTTAGTCAAATTTGTTAAATTTGTTTTTTTGTTCTTTGAAATGGCCATCAAGTTGATCCAAAACATACTGGTTTTTCGAAAGCCCATTTTTTTGGGTTGCAAAGTTGTGTTTAATGGTGGTAAGTTGTGTTTAATGGTGGTACATCACTCCCTTTTTATCCCTCTCCTAGTATTCTCCAAGGTTCTATTCTTTCACCTCAACTATTTGTTCTTTTCTTAACTTACTTTTCTTCTGTGTTTTCATCTAAGTACCTCTTTTATGCGGACAACCTTAAGCTGATTCGTAAGATCTCGTCTTCCAATGACTGGTTTTTATTGCAGTCAGATCTTACAGCTTTAAATGCATGGTGTACTAAGAAGCCACTCTTTCTTAATATATCCAATTATCTAGTAATGTCCATTTCTATTGAACCAAACTTGTTATTGTTTGAGTATTCCCTGCTTGAAAATATTTTGTTTCATGTGATCCTTTATGTGATCTAGTTGGAATTTGGCTTACATCTATTTTACTATTTTATATTACTTCTCCTTCTCCTCCTCGTTTCTTGCACTTGTCAGACGCCATTGAATCGGTCCAGCGCAAGTTTTTTCGTTTTCTGTTAGATAAGCTCAATGTTTGGTATTACCTTCTTGATCCTCCCTTCTCTAAGCATCTGTAGACTATACCTTGATTAATGTTTTTTCCACACATTGTTAAGCTTTTTTTTCCCCGTTAGATGTTTATATAGACACCGAGCTGCTTTCAATGTTCCTTTTTTCACACAGAGGTATAGTTTTATCCCCTATCTTTCATGTATGCTTCTCAAGAATGATGAACTCCAGTTGGAACCTTCACTTCTAACTTTTCCCCCGTTAAAAAACATATCTTAGATAGATTACGTTTAAGTTAAATTTATGCTTGGCCAGTTACTAATTATCTTAATTCAATTTCGTCATATTTTTAAATATCTCATTTTTGTATGTAGAAATATATCTGTAAAGCTAGTCTTATGTTAATAAATAAATAAAAGCATAAATAAAATAAATAAAATTTATAGATTGCAATTCATTACAAATTTCATTAAGTTGATCGAAATATGTTTATTTAAGATTTAAATAATTTAATATAAAAGCATTAGTTCCACAAAAACTAATTATATAAATTCTCGTTGACCCAAAAATTGATACCTGTCACCCAAACTTTTGATTCAAATCACCTTCAAAGTCGCATTTAACATTGACGTATAGCCACAAACAACCAACAAAAAAACTTGTTCATTCACACTACACGTAAATATACCACATTTGCCAAATCTTACAATCTTCAAAGCAATAAAACCTTGGACAAGTTTTTGTGGATTCCCGCAGATTAAATGTTCTTAAATAGTTGGAAACTTGTCTTTAAGCAAATTTCGAATTCGAATATATCAAA
This sequence comes from Nemotelus pantherinus, assembly GCA_963978885.1. Lineage (NCBI taxonomy): Eukaryota > Metazoa > Arthropoda > Insecta > Diptera > Stratiomyidae > Nemotelus > Nemotelus pantherinus. The sequence goes on from OZ022265.1 coordinate 12,761,192, forward strand.
AGGATGTGTGTCGTGTCGAACGAAAACTGCATTAAATCACATAAACCAGAAAATAAGATTCGTATAGCGAGAAATAGTGAGAAATATCCTTTAAGCTTGTGTCTGCTATCAGCTTGAGAGCAGTAAGATCTGAATGTATTTCGGAAGAAACTAGCTGATGCAAAGAGATTGGAGATACCGAATAAGAACGAAATGATTTCAAATCAGAAACGAACTAGTTTCGGGTGAGTATACTTAATTTGGTTGGATTTCGAAATTTTCTTTTCCGTTGAATCTGAGCTTGTTGACGAGATTCAGAGAAGTGTGATTTTATTCGTGTTGTTTAATTCTTTTTACCCAAAGAATACCTTGTTAAAGCAAAATTCAATTTAAAAGATAAAATGAGCAAACTAATTTAGGTAATCGCAGCAAAGTAACTTTTCAGAAAGTAATTTAATCGTATCACGAATTTCAACGTATTAAAAATACTATTTCATTACCACTTTCTTATTGGATTAAACTCAAACTCTGCTTGTCATTGATCCTTGAAATTTTTTCTTGCAGACATAGGGATAAAAATATACACAGCACTATTCTATCTCACACCAGCTCTCAACAATTTTCCTTGAGCTTAATAGATATACAATCTCACCTGTATCTAAACTCGTCCGTCGTTATTGTCGACGAAATTGGAAAATCTTTTTCAAATAAATGATAGAAAATTTATTTTACACCCTCAACAAGACTCGATCGAACACCATCGAGGTTCTTCGTATAGAAACTGGACAAAACGCGCGAATGTTACATTGACCTCCACGCCTCATAAATAAATCGTAGCTGGCAATAGTGTACGAAATGTTTAGGGTCGCTTTGAGGGTGAACACATCCTGATCCGGTAAGTCGTTAGTTTTTGTTTCGTTTCGCTCTGTTTTGTGGATGTTGTGAAATCTGTTTGGACTCTCGCGCAAGGTATGCACATAAAACATTGGGGAAAAAACATACAAACATATATTGTGTAGGATTTTCGCCATGTTTTCTTCGTTTGGCACATGTGTGAACGTGATTGTAGAATATGTTTTATTGTTTCTTTATATTTCGGCATTGCAAAAAAATCCCTGAAGCAGCAAAGGTTACGATGCAGCTGCAGGAATAATAGTTGCAATAGCGTTGGTGAAAATCTTACTTGGCAGTAGCACAGCGTTTGAGTCATAAACTATTTGGAAAAAAATGAAGTGCTGAAACGATATTGGAATCAGACATTAGTTGGAAATGATTATTGAATGAAATTTTAGTCCAACCATGAAATATAGAAGAAAATTAATTTGGTAATTCGAACATTGTCTCTCATTTTTTACGGGCTATTTTTTTCTTAAACGATTTATGGAAGTTCAAAAATTTAAAAGCTATATAAGGCATTTTTATCTGCTTTAAAAACAAAGGATTTTACTTTTAAATTGACATTCTTGTCAATTTATCCATGTCGTTCTGACCATCTGAGTGCAATGAGTCAAAATGCTATGTTCCAATGAGTCAAAATGCAAAACTAGTCAAAATGCTATGTTTAACAAAATCACCATAGTAAGTGAACTTTTATCAGAATATATCAAATGGCTCGGTTAAATTTTATGAATGGAAGTAAAAGTTACTCTCATAACAGTACTAACATAATATATTCTTCTAAATTTCAGGATTATGTGGTACATAAAAAAAATTGCACATATTTCGCGTTGGGGATGATTCCTACTACTCTTCAGATATCTTTCTCACCAGTAAAGGATCATCACAGGATGTATTCATATTTTATGTGTTGAAACTAATTTTCTTGAAAAACTGATGAATATATGATTGTAAATAGCAATTGTGGCTACACTTTTAGTATAAAAAATATTATGAATCATCGAGCTTCAAACTACCAGCTTTAAAATATATAAAAAGCACTATAATTTTTTATAAGATTTCAAGCACTCAAAAATATTCAAGATTTAATATCCAATTAAATTTTTTTTAAGTTGACATAAATCAGGGTGGGTGTAAACCAACGTCTCAGATGGATAATCTAAAACATGCATCAGTATAAGGTCAAACAAATTGCAGTCTCTTACATCTCGAACGTTCCAAGAAGTCGTAGCCTGTCCATAAACTTCGTATATGTGCGAGTGTTTCAAGCAGGAAATTGAGTTCTTCCATCAAAACGAATGAATCTTAAACTTAGAGTAAATCTTGATGCTAGCAGGTTCTACAGCTACCGTCAAGTGTCCAAGTTTATAGTTCGCATATTAGCCAATGTACACATGCACAGCAGTAGAGTTCTTGTCTGCGACGAATATTGGCTAGCAACAAAAAACTGAAGTATGTATGTATGTAGAAGCAAACGGGCAAGTTCATGCAGCGTCCGAACATTAAACTTTATGAAATAAATCAAAAATGTTCAATGACTACTACAGTATCACTGCGCTGCATTCAATCCGATTCTCGCCGGACTATTTTCACATCTTGCACCCCCGGATTGCAGTAGAATTGCCGATCGCACGTTACACATGTGGTTTGTTAGTCTAGAGATGGCGAAGTATTGAAGGATGCGGCACAGTGCATCGTAAATAGACGTTCAAATATGACATCATAAATAGTTTGAAAAGGAAGCGAGGTCAGAGGTTCGAATAAATTTATTTCAACTGTTCGGCATGACTAAACTCGATTTTAGAAGCGATGAACTGGAAATAGTTGAGAACGATTTGTATTGCAGAATAAAAACAGCTGTTTGTAGTTGAGTTATTGAGATTGAAAAATGAAAATTGAAAAAAATAAGATTGAAAGGATTACAAGCATTGCCACTATGATATGAAGCATACAAGATACAGTTTAGAAAAACTATTTTGTAGAAATTGATGGTATGAAGAGGTGATTATCTATATGTTAACAGGCAAGTAAGAGGCTACAGCTGAAGTATTTCAACTGAGGGTCACCAACTATAGCCATAGTATGGAGGACAGCATTAGAACACGCTTGATTCGGCGTGCTTTGGATACGCAACTGGACCGATTCTTTATACAATATTTACCGCTGAACTTCCCATTTCAGTGGGCCAACCTCAAGTCCAACTATTTCAATATGCCAATGACGCGTTTTTATTTGCGTCGAGCCAAGATCCGCTTAAAGCAGCAAAGAGCCTGCAGTACTACTTGGCACAATTAAGTCTTTATATTGACGAATAGGGTATCAAACCAAATATCATATAAGACACCGATTTGTGCATTTCGCAACAAACTCTCGCTGTCTCGTGTGGAACTTCTAAGATTACTCCTAGCTCATCAATAAAGTACCTCGGAAGTTGATTTTCACGAATTTCGGAAGTTTAATCATTATGTGCGACGTAAAGTCAAAACTATCCAATCCGCATTTCAACGCATCAGTCATCTTTTCGCCAAAAAGATGGGCATGACCACCAAAGCTAAGTACACTTGCTATCAGACCCTGATCCGGTCTATCCGGACTCATGCTTCTCCATCCTGAATTACCTGTTCAAAGACTGTCATGGTCGAAGCGGCGATACGCGAAAGACGTATCCTCCACTTCTGCACTGGTAGGATCTACTATCAGGTAGCTAAAAAGTGGCCGAAGAACCTTCTCCTGTATCAGGAGTCGAAACTTAAGCCACGTAGGGACCGGGTTGTAGAATTAAAAGCACGTTTCTACGTACAGACAGATGGACAAGAGAACGGACTGATTTGGTAGATCCAATGAGCCATTTATGCACCCCGTGAAGTTAGCGTGTTAACGGCAGCTCCTGGATGCGCTATTTAGCTATGCAGGCCTTCCGTCAAACTGAAAAGGCTAGATGTAAGACCTAGGCGAAGAATAAGGTCTAAGTAGGTTCAGTTAATTATAATAAGGTTAACGTTAGGTCTTAATTGTAGTGTAAGGTAGTTTTTAAGTCAAGTATTGCCCAAGTAAACCCAGTATTTGTACAGGCTGGGTAGTATTATTAGTGTGTAAGATAAAAACTGTCGAGGAAAAACATACACATATAAAAAATGATAGTAGCGTGCAGGCCTAAATAGTATAGCCACTAGATTTTAAGTAATCATAGCTGACTAATCTTTAAGCTAGTTTAAGAATGCACAATTAGATTAAAACAAAAAAATCTTTTCACTTCAAATCATTCCCGTTTTGGCTACATATCTTAGTACCACACCATACCTTCATTGAATACACTCTGGCTGCATTTCTAGACACTAACCAGGATTCAGTCCGTTGTTAGTCACATTTATAAATCAGCTACTTAGAAATCGGGTAATATACTCCTCTTGAAGTAGTTCAACCATCAGGTGAGTGGTAAATAAGGGCACTCTACCTTGCTTTGGGATTTACCAGCTAATGAGCTTCTACGAAAACTAGATCCAACTGGATGTAAAGTGATAACGCATGCAGATGACATCGATATTGCTATATCAAAGAAATCTACCTCAACCCCATCGAAAAGATTAATCATTCCTAACAAATTCTCTTGGATAGTGTCATTAGTGTGCTCTTAAACCTAACCATAGTTAAAAAAGTAATTAAAGTAAAGTAAACCCATCACAACCCTCGTACGGGTCTAGGGGTTGAAGCTGGTAGAGAACTTCATCTCAAATTCACAATCAATATGAATACGAGTGTGGAGTGATTGGTCTTACGACTCACTTTACCCCTGATTAATTGAGGTACCTATTCAGAGCTAGATGAGCTCAAAGCTTATTGGGCGATCCCTCGTCTGAACCTAGATTCCAACCAGGGGCTCCAGATACAAGAAACCAGTGCTCTATCCAACTCAAGGAACCCTACTAAATTGAGCTATTATTCTTCAAGGAGACGAGTAAGACTCCATTCTTCGATCAACCGAAGCTCAACGAAGCGCTTACAAGCTTCTCAAACAAAGTAAACTATCTAGAACTCATCCTGTGCTCCAAGCTTCTATGGAAGGAAAATTTTGCGGAAATGGCCCGCAATGCACTGTGTACAGTTTCCATAAAGAGCTATAAGACCAACTTGGAGACTGCAGCGTGGTATCGTCTCTTAGATTTACACTAGGATAGATGAATCAAATCTGTCGTGCGGAGTTAAAGTTAGGTAGCCAGCTTTACTTGAGGCTTTAAATCAGAGAATAATAGAGAAGTTTCGTAGGTTAGTAGCCTTATTAATAACGAGAGCACTCCGTACTTCCTAAACGAAAGTAGCACTTGTGCTATTTCATTGGTTTCTTACCGATCTATTTATCCCGCAGCGTGAAAGATGCGCTGCAATAAGGCTACATCGTTGTTACCCTAGAGAAGGAAAGACCTGTGATATGCTAAAATTTTGGTGCAGGGAATGCTTGTTTCAGCAGAAATCGACTATACTTTTACTCAAGCATCTTTGACACAAGCAGACAATCATGGGCCAGGGGAAATACTGCTGCGGAAATATAGATATATATGACACAAGCAGACAACAATAGGCCAGGGGAAATACTGCTGCGGAGATATATAATGATAGTTCCAAAGTAAGCGATAAAGTGGGATGTAGATTACTTTCCAGCAACTTGAACTTGATTTTTTCCTTCTTCTTGCCAGATCACTGTAGTGTCTTTCAAACGGCGGTTCTGGCTATTCTCCAAACGATCACTTGGCTCCTATCATCGGATATTTGCATTTTCATTCACAGGCCAATCTCCTTGAAGCTGGTGTTCGAATGTCGTATGTTTCTTAACGAAATGTAGAGATTTTTTGGATGCCAGGACAAAAGGAAATTAAGCGGAACTGGGAAGCAGACGAACTTGCAAAAGCAGGCACGATTTTTTCGGAGGTATCCTGCACTTTGCTATTTGGCATTGCGTTGGCTTGAAACTGAACACCAAATATAACACCTATAGGACGTTCTTAAGTCCTAGATCGAAGAAACATCTTGTGGGATCGCAAGGTAATTGTAGAGAATTTGTTCTCACTAGAGAATTACTTGAATTGGTAAAAGGGTACCTCCGTAAAACAGAAGCTCTTTTAGCCAGCATGCAGCGTGGCAGGGTTATCTTTACAATTACTTTTTCTGAAGCTGTAGATGCGCAAAAAAAGGATCAGTTCTTTACCTATTGTGCAATTGTCCAGTCCTTGCAAGAAGAACGGATCTGTCCCTTGGCAATACTTCTTTGCAAGTCTTACTGGCACAAAATTTGTCAAGGACTCGAGATGGTTTTTAGTTTAACAAGGACTGTGCAATATATGAAATGCAGTATCAAAATGGGCTCTTGCGTAGGCAGCCATAGAATCTACCTATCTGACTTGGATTGGACCAAATTGAAGATGATGTAGGTAAGGTCAATGTGTATTTGAAGCATTCGAAACAGATTTGGCAAGAGACTTGAAATTTGGTTGTTGAGGTCATCTCAAGAAATTCAAAGCATTTATTTTTGTTTTTTAGAAAATAATACAGAGAGGGGCAAAAAAATACCGGAAAAACAAAAAAATAGGATCATTACAGAGTAGCATTAAAATTTAATAGCTAAAAATTGAAGAAAACCTGGTTAGAAATCACATTCGTTATTAAATGTTGCAGTTTGAAAGGAAATTTTAATTAAATTCAAATTTTTTGTCATGTTTGTGTTTGAAAGTTTCTGTCGATTCTACCTAAAAAAAATAGGAAGAAGAGTGTATTAGCAGCAGCGAACAAAAACTGCTGTAGAATTCAAATTTAACAAGCAGTTTTTTTCTCAAAATGCTAAGAAACATGTATTTCAGCGTTTTTTGAAATTCACTTTGAGAAAAGTGATACGAGATGACAAGGAGCGTGTTACCTAAAAATCAAAAACTTATATGTATGTCAAGACGAAGAAAAGTTAGACAGCCCAACCTTGACAACACTGAAAAATATATTCAACAAATATTTGGAATTAAATTGACATAAAAAGGAGTAAGGGTAAGCCAAAATAGGACCGACGATTAAACCAGCATTAGTTCTTGGAAATCTTGAATATATAAAGAAAGCTTTCCCTCTGCTAATGCAATTGAATTTGAAAAATTCCGTCCTATTGAGGTTGAAAATTAGACATTTTTGAAACATGTGGAAAAATTAAAAATAGTCTGCAATATATACAAGACTAAATATTTTTACTTGAGTGGCAAAGCAAAGCATGCGTGGTTTTTGCTAGGCAACACTAATTATCCATGAAAAAATAAAGTAAATATGAAAATCAGTTAATAAACAAATGGGAACCTATAAAATAAAGAATTGCATAGAAGAGTTTAAAAAAGTATTTCAGCTCTATAATATAGTATGAAAAAATATCAATCATCAAAATTGGTTTGTTGAAAATAATGCTACAAATTAGAAAAATTCGTATTATGGTGAAACAGCGCTGTCATCAGCAAAAATGATGTCAATTTACGGTAGGAGGGCAGCTTGGGCACGTATTTCGGGTTTCGGGTTTCTCGAGGTTTCAAAATTGAACTAGAGATCGAACATTTGATATCTATATTGTTGGTTTCTTTGACAGAACTATGATATCTGCCTTGAAACCGTTTCAAGATTCAAATATATTATTATATTCAATTCACTTCGAAAATATATTATTGACAGTTTTGGAAAATATACTGGAGATTCAATGTCTCGAAATTCTTAAAAATATGGGTTTTATAGATGGAAAAATTATGTGCTTAATTGTTCCTGTTATTATTTTATTCTTAGAGAAATATATAATATTTTCTGAGGTTTTTTCACTATTTTTTATGTCTCCTGTTTTGGCTTTTCTGAGATTGTAAATGATTGATATGATCAGGAAGAAATTAAATTTTTTTTTGGATCAACCAAACTCTATCATGTGACCGCTGCCACCATTATAAGCAAATACAATTTATTAAATTGTTTCACATTAACATTTTCAAAATTTAACCTTTTGTATTTTATTAAAGACCAACCATATTTACATATATGTCTTGTTCGTATTTTTTTTTTTAGAAAATCTTCAGTAGCTTTTGGCCAGATTGTAATTGATTACTAGATTTCAAGCTAATTCTATCATTTTTATGAAAACTTATTCCAAAGAAAAATCACAGTTATAATTGTCTGGCAAATTTATTCAAATCACTACCCGCTTTAGTGCAAAAAAACCAAAAGCCTTCCTTTGAAAAAACTATTATTTTCCCAAGTAGAAATCACTCAGCCACGAGCATCAAAACTAATGATGCTGGTTGGTATTTCGTAAAAATTATAAAAATTATTTAAAAAAATAATTATAAACTAATATTGTTTTTTTGCTACAGCCAGTGATGCTTTACAGAGCACCAGTGTGGGGCGTATGTGCTAAACAAACTACAGATGGCGCAAAACAAGTGGTTCAAGATGATCTGCAATAAGCCTTTTTTCTATTCCACGCCAAAGCTTCATATAGAAACCGGAGTCAAGGAGGTAAAAAATCTAATATACCTAGTCTAGACATAAATATTGTTACAAGGTTTGGCAACCCTGCAGAAAGGAACCGTGATATTGCATTTCTTAAAAATTGAGCTAATCGCTATAGTACGCTTGTGCTCGATGCATTTGTCATCATTTGAGTTTAATTTTTAGTGTAGTGAATATGGATTGGGGCGACAAAGAAAATAGAATTGCTGTGATTGCACTTCATAAAGTAGGAATGCAATCAAGTGAAATATTTAAGACTCTGCATATCCTTGGTATAAGCCGAATGTTTGTATATCGGGCTATTGAAAGATTTAATGATACGTCTGGAGTAAGTGACCGTGAAAGAAGTGGTCGTCCGCGAACTACTCGAACACCTCAAGCGGTTAAAGCCGTGCACGAGAGAATTCGCCGTAATCCTCTTCGGAACCAAAAAATTTTATCGCGTGAGATGAAAATACCCCAAAGAACAATTTCACGTATCGTCAAAATTGACTTGGGGTTGGGTGCTTATCGTAGATCTACCGGGCATTTACTAACAGATTCGTTAAAAAAAAATAGAGTGGAAAAATCAAAACGATTACTTTGCCGGCACGCAAACCAAGAACACCGTAAAATTTTGTTTAAGGACGAAAAAATTTTTACTGTCGAAGAAACATTTAATAAACAAAATGATAGGGTTTATGCTCGCAGTGCCAGAGAAGCTTCTCAAGTTGCCCAAAAGGTTCAAAGAGGTCATCATCCAGCCTCAGTAATGGTTTGGTGGGGCGTTAGCTACAATGGGGTGACAAAGTGGCATTTTTGTGAGAAGGGCGTCAAAACGTCTGCCAAAATTTATCAAGAAAGTGTCCTTGAAAGTGTAGTGAAACCTCTCAACACGTCATTATTCAAAAATCAGCCTTGGAGTTTCCAGCAAGATTCTGCACCAGGTCATAAGGCGAAGTCAACCCAAAAATGGCTTGAAGAAAATGTTCCAGATTTTATTAAAGCTGAAGATTGGCCTTCTTCTAGCCCAGACCTGAATCCGCTGGATTACGAATTATGGTCTGTCTTAGAGCAAATGACGTGCTCTAAAAGACATTCTAATATCGAATCCTTAAAGTCGTGCGTGTTTCCATAGATAAGTGGCCAGCTCGATTAAAGGCTTGTGTAAAGGCAAAAGGCAATCACTTCGAATAACTTGTTGCAATTTCCGTTGTTGACAATGCATTTAATAAATAAACAATGATTTCTTAACATATAACACCTCTTTTATTGAACAGTGCTTCAAAAAGTTTGTAACAGTATTTATGGCTAGACTAGGTATATTGAAAATGTAGCCATTGCAACAATGCCCTCATTTAATCAATTGTACAATCTACTAGTAAATAATAATACGATAGTTTTAGCGCTAGTCTAATGTAGATTTTAGGTAGATTTAAGTAAGCTTGGTTGAAAGTAAAAATTAAAGCATCTAAATATAAGGTTTTTGTTCATTTTTCCTTATACTGATTCACTACTTTAAGTTCATTTAAACTCAGGGATAAAACTAAATTTAATTTCATAGTTGTAGAAGCAATCCGCTTAAAGCTCTATACTAAGTTTCAACAAACCTGTTAAGTGTTAATTATAGTGAATAAATTTGAAATTTGAAAAATTTGAAATAACATTGCCTTGATTTTGTTTCAACCGAAGTTAATTAATATTTTACACTTCCAATTTCTCAACATCGTTAATCATGTATATCTCTTTCACTTTGCATAATATTTTCATATCCGGTCTTGGCAATACTCTTCATTCAAACCAATAACTAAATAATACTCCTAGTAGCGATCGAGCGTCACGTAGTCAATATGATGAAACGCCATTTAAATGAGAGATGATTTGACAGCAATTAAAATAAATGGCTATGAGAACCCTTTCAATATTCCACTTGTTCGTTGGCCGTAGGCCCAACCATCAGAAATACGATGATTTACTACAAAGTGTCGTCTGTCATTTCGAATTACATTTAACATAATTCCCATGATGATGCCTTTTTTCCGCAAGACAACGTTCATGCCGAGAGCAGCCTTGAGCAGGGCTCGTTCTACAATCTCCTGGAAAATATGAATAGGTGAGCAAAGAGTCGATGACGGCAGCTTGAAATTTTCCAAAGAATCCTATACATCTTCAAATTTAGTTTTGAATAAAATGATTAAACTGACTGATTGAGGTAATGGAAAACAAAACTATGCAATTAAATCCAGGTATTGGTTATTGGATTACCAGTCCAACCATAATGGCAATACTAGGTATTTCATCTATATTTACAATGTCTTTGCATCGCTACCGGAATTCGATCAAGTTTCTACCCCGTCGAAAATCAATCAGAAACATATCTCGCTTTCATTCAACCATTCACCATTGCTTGATACATGTGCTTCCTTAAAAGCAAAACTACTAGAAAAATGTCTATCAACTCTTTGGTCATTCACCGATAGCATGAACGAGCACTGTTGAGTTTCATGAATCCTTTGAGCTTATCGTGAGCCTTTTGTTGCTTCGACTGAGTTGACTTGATTCGACTTGAGGCAACGACAGCGACAACGACGAGCTACGGAAACACGACAGAATGGCACTGCAACAGCCAAAGAACCGAAAAGAAGCGAAGCGATTGCCGGGGAAAAAATGAATTCGTCTCAGATTTGAGGCGAAATCCTTTGAAATCTTCCTTTTGCTTCTGCCATCGACTTGATTGATCACCTGTAGTAATAAATGATTTTTCGGCTGTGATGTTAACGTAACTGTTGTAGTCGTTGGTCGTAGTCGTTGGTCGTACCTTTTATTCCTTTCTTTCCGTCTGCGAAGATTAATTATGGCGCTATTCATTGTTAACTTTTCAAATGGTTCGAAATAACGTTTACTAAAGGACATGTCTTTCATGCTGGCCCCGAAACCTTTAGATAGTGTAGCTGGTCTACATTTTAATGACCATTAATGTTCGATTGATATAGAAAAATGACTTGATTGCAAATATGAACAGTTGGGATATGATTGTGGGGATGTCTCGTCCTGGATAAAAAGTAAGAAAGTATAGATTTGAAATGCACTTTGATTTCTAAAATTTAAGCTCCAAATGAAACATCATAATGAAGTCATAATTAATGACATTCGAATCTTCTTTTTATTTGTTTTATTTTTGTGTTTAGCGTTCAAATGTCCGGTGTATAGAATGAGCGAATTTTATTTGAAAAATATGTAGTTAATAGGTCTATAGTTGCTGCAACCAATCTTTGAGTTTCTACTAGCTCTTGTGAATACTTGTCAAGCAGCTAAATAGATTGCTCAAACTAAAACCATCAGCGACTTAAAAAGTTTTGGAAACGGAATTGAATTTTCGATGATTAAAAATATTCGATTTAACTAGATTTGATATAATATCAAATTGTGAAATAAAAATTAGAAGATATTTTTCCATAAGATTAATCAATAAATAGAAAGAAAAAGATAGAAAACTACAAAAAAAATTAAGTTTTATTTATTTATTTATTCATTCAATTACAGTTTCACCAACAAAATGGTTACTACAAAAAATACAATGACTTTATTAATAACAGTTAAACGGTCGGATAAGCCAACACTTGAAAATTTCAACAGTATGATTAAAGTCGAACATTTGATGTGCTGACTTAAAACTTCGGGCTATTGCGCAGGTAGGCTCATTTAATCCATAATTGGTGCTATGAAATGGGATGGATAAAGCGCTATGATGTCTACGCTCACCGTGACAAACACGAAAATTTAACTTTGATAATAAAAACTCAGAGTTCACGGTTCCATTGAGCAACTTCGCAGCAAATAGAGCTTTGGAATTTTGACGTCTAGTTTCAAGAGTGTCCATGGTCAATAATTGCAAGCGGCTTTGAAAATGAGGTAAACAAAAAGGATCAAACCAGCGGAAAGAACTAAAAATAAAGATTAAGAATCTTTTTTGAACAGATTCAATTCGATCAATATGCTCCTTATAATATGGAGACCACATCAAGCACCCATATTCAAGGATCGGGCGAACCAGAGAGCAGAATAGGATTTTTGTCATCCGAATATCATTGAATTCTTTAGACTGCCTTTTTAAGAAGCCAAGTGCACAGTTGGCTTTTATTATTATAGAGTCAATGTGGTCATTAAAAGTAAAAGCAGAGTTTAATAGAACACCTAAATCACGAACTTTATTAGAACGGGTTAAAAGAATATCATTTAAAAAGTAATTGAAATTAATGGGGCATGATTTGTGGGAGAAAGAGATAACTGAGCATTTGTCAGCATTTACTGAAAGACGGTTTAGAGCGCACCAATTAGAAAAATTTGACACATTGCGTTGCAGGATTGTACAGTCGTCAAGAGATGATATTATATTGAAAATCTTTGCGTCATCAGCGTAGAGTAGAATGGAGGATCCAAGAGCGAAGGTGATAAGATCGTTAATATAAATAGCGAAAAGAATCGGACCGAGGTGGCTGCCTTGTGGCACACCCGAAGTGGAGATTATGTCAGTGGATAGAGTGCCACGAAATCGAACGTTCTGTTTGCGATCTGTGAGATAAGATTTAATCCAGTCAATAAAGTTACTAGGGAATTCAAGAATATGCAATTTACATATAAGAATATTATGATCCAGCTTATCGAAAGCCTTCGTGCGGTCGGTGTAAATGCAGTCAACTTGTTTACCTTCTTCAATCGCAGGGATGAGTTCTAAAGTTCTAAAAGATTAGTAGCGGTAGATTTGCCTTTAATAAAGCCATGCTGGCAAGGCGAGATAAATGCCTTAGAGTGGAAAGATAGCACCTCGGCAACTATAGCTTCAAAGAGCTTGGCAGCGCATGGTAATTTAGCGATTGGCCGATAATTGTGCACGACATCTCTACTGCTTTTTTTGTGAATTGGAGTTATAGATGAATATTTCCACAAGTTTGGAAAAATGCCAGAAGAAATGGATAAATTAAAAAGGTGAGCAAACAGTGGTGAGAGAAAATTGGCACAACGCTTAAGAACTATGGCCGGTAAGCCATCAGGGCTAGGATGAAAACTATTCAGAAGTATATCACAATATTTATGTGGGTAAAAGGTGGTTTATTCGGAGAAGACAAAACATTAAAACAGATGCATTAAAACAAACATTTGAGAAGCTTAGCGATGTCCATAAAGATTTTCAATTTGTGGTAGAACTGAAAAATGACCAATCAAAAGATATGGTATTATCTTACTTACGGGTTCATGTCCGGCAATCAAATTGACAAAAAGGCAAAACTCGCGATTTCATCCTCCAAAGGAACTTTATTTATCTTCAATTTGACTTAGCGATTCCAATTTTTACCAACAATATCGCTCGCAATACTTCCGACAGTGGAAAAACGCTATTATCGTACTATCGTTTCAGCAATGGCTGTCAAACGCAACTTACGATGTTCAACTGATCTCTTCACTGGTGTTTGCACGAAGTGAATGTGCAAGGTGGTTCCCTCAGAACAGAGAGATTTAATAAAATGAAATAAACGTAAACATATACGAGATTTAGTGAAGCAATTTTACTACAAAATTAAAATCTATAATAAGACAAATAGAGTATAAATTACTACCTCAGATATTCCCTTTGGTATCTCCGATACTTAAGGTCTACGAGCTTTTGGTTATTACGTATTAAATGGATGTCCTTATTTCGTTTTATAGTTTTAGGTCTTTTAAAAGTATTCTATTTATTGTTTTTCTTTTTGCTGCATAATGCAAAGCTGTATTGTATGAGCGTAACTTTTGTGAATGAATACTTTCTTCAAAAAGAGTTCTGGAGAATTTTTGGACATGCAACAATATTTTTGAATTCATTATGTACTGAAAGCCTACACAAACTCAGAGGACAATACCATTTGTATTGATTCATTGTTATTCGCATGGAAAAATAATAATAATAATAATAATAATAATAATAAAATAAATAATAATAATACCTCAATGATTCACCAGCCATTTCCACAATGAACAAGGAAAATATCCGCAGAAAAATCACATACATCTAAGATACCGCAATGAATAATAGATTTGATTTGAACGTTTGATAAGAACATATTAAAGGAAGAAATAAAGAATGCAGTATAAGCAATTAACTACGCAAGAAGAACCGAAAGCAAACTTAAAAGTACTAATGGGTTTCCATCAATTTTCAAAAATATTAGCCAAATCTTTAAACGTTTCAACATTAAATCAGTTTCAACAAGCAGGATGAGCAAATTAGGCTCTAGGTTAAGTCAAGCTAAGGAGAAGAAAGATTAGTGTTAGGTATTTACAGGATTACCTCGTTGAAATCCGACAAATACACATTGGATAAGCTAAGCGGCTAGTTGACGTAACAGCGCGAGGCGGGCTCAACAACAAGTTCGTATTACCAGTAGCTAAGCACATTTTAGAAGAGGAACACAAAATCACTTAGAATGGCGATGTGGTGCTCAAGGAGGTGCAGCAATTACGCAAACTAGATGCATGCGAGAGCCCAAGTATCTGGAAAACGCCGGAAATCAGACATCTAAATACAGAGCAAAGTTACTGTTTATTTTTCTGTTTATTTAGTTACTGTCTATTTTTCGTGAAAATAGAGTTTTTCACTTCAAATGACCACCAAAAATAAAAAATAGAAATCAGAAAATGTTCTGGGGAGGATTTGATGATACTTTGACTAAATTTTAATGTTCTTTGGTTTCCAATAATATTCAGCTGAGATACAATGAACACCGCAAATCGTCTTTATCAAACGACGCTCTGTCACCGGTTTGTTTGTCGATATTTTCGGATAAAAAAATTACACAATGTTATTGAAATTATAATTAGTAATGCACAAAAGGTTTAAATCAATTTACTTTAGACATATTTCTAAAACAAAAATGTTAAAAAAGTGATATCTCACGCTAAACCCGTACCCCTCCCTTAAAGAGTTTATGTAAAGTGTCAAGGAGGTTTTAAAGACGTCAGTTACCATCAGATTGTGCATGATTTTACGAGTCTATAATAAAAACCGTTTGAAAAACCATACATAATATTTTCCGCTAATTCATTGTAGTTTGCGTTCGCATATAAGAGAAATATATTATACTTATTTCACCTCAGTTATTATTTTTCTTATTTTACAATCAGCCAAAATGACTAAATGAAACTAACTAACTGAAAACAGCTATTAAAAAACTACTAAAGGAATTTAAAAATTATTTATATTTTCAATTGTTTTCATTCTAAACATATTGAACTCTTAAACCATTGTTTGAGCTAACCAAGTAGATAGTACATTTCGTATATAAAAATAAAATTCTAACTAACACTAAGTAATTTTCCGGTCAATATCCTCTTGGGCATTTCTAATTGCTCTTATGTCTGCTTGTACTACAACTGTTTTTCACAGAATGTAAGCAGATACTACGAAACTAATACAGCTTGGACTGGAAGACACATCCTGACAGTTGAATACTTGGACTCGAGTACATTTGTACATATATGCATGAAACTTGTGAGCTGATAGTCACAGATACTGAACAAAATGCATCATTTTCGATCCGAAGTGGGAAATGAAGTGTAGGTTGAGGGTGTGAAATATAGATATTTCAAGTTTCCAATAATTCCGAAAATATTTTTTGAGTATACTCAACTCAGGTTTTTTAACTAAAAACACATTTGGGGCCTTTACCCAAGTTTTTTCAATCACTGATCATCCAATTTCAGTGTAGAGTGTACTAACTTCTCACCGGCTATCACATTCTACATATGCATACCCGTACGTATTCCGATCCGTTCCATCCGAAGCAGATGTATGTCCAACGGTCATATAAACTCAATTCAACGCCAGAGCCCCAAAATTGGAATGAATATATTATGAGTGGCACTTAGGAGTATGTTTTGTCCCATTAATTTTCCAACATGACATAAGCACTTTTGTTACTAATCGTACCAAAAAGTTAATGCTGTCCATAAACACAAATGTTCCCGTCACACTCATGGCTTGTATTTATGATAGTTTTGGAATTGCTGTAATTTCTGTCATAAAATTAGTGAATGAACCATTGAACTTGAAGTTTGCTTTGGTCGTTTCCGTATGACTTGACGGAATCTAATAATAAAAACTACCCTGGTATGATGCTATCTGTTCGGTATGTCCTTGATTGTGTTAGGATATCCTGGGCAAGGAGTGCGCAAGAAGATTATCTTGAGAGCCAAGATAATATTATATGAGAAGGTATGAGAGGAAAGTTAGTATCGTATAGGATAGGGGGTAAAATCCAATTTTCAGTGGTCGTAAAAGTTTAGAGCAATTGTTGGACGTCGGAGATGTGAAAATGCATTCTCGAAAGATAAATCGTATTTGCTTTCAGTCTTACGACTAGTAAGCCAGACGTAAGGAAATTGCATAGCAGTGGTCAGTGTAGTATTTTTGCCTCTCATATTTTTTAAGGCAATCTATTATAAGCTCGGATCCAAAGATCCGTAAAAGTAGTGAAATTTAATTTAAATTTGAGTTCTGAGAGCAAAACGAAATCTGAACTTTTGTACGCTACATTAAATACCATTCGTAAGCTTTAACAATGTGTCGGTCAATTTCACCGCAACGTCATTACATGGTCAAAAATAGTACTAAATTACTAAAAAATCCCAAATTAATTACAATTTGACAAAAGTACGAGTTATTGAAAATATTAAAGTCTGATAAAGCCATTTCTATTCTCTTCTGGAGGAAAACCAAATAAATTTGGCAAAACAAAAATATTCATCACACGCTTGAAGTAGGCGTATTTTATTAAATGATCTCAATCTCAATCTTTGTATCCAAGCTCTGATTTCGTTTTCATAGAATCCAATCGTATTTTAACTATTTATATATCTTTGCTCTGTAAATAGAATTTCATTGATTTCTTTCCCTTTACGAGCGAAGTATGTCTGAAATTTCGCAGATTCGGCTAGCATTAAATTTGCGGTTGCATGTCAACAACGTATCTGTTTTCACAGACCCAATGGCTTGTACTGACAGATGCCGCAGATGCTACCCTCTATCTACCATTTGCATTATTATTTCCGTACTCTCCCTTTTGGTCTCGGGTACATGTACATAGTACTCTCACTGATGTTTTATACTTCAAACAAACAGCATGTAATGCGATATTTGGCTTGATGGAAGGTACACATTGAATGGCGTTACGATCAAAAGCATTCTTTTGCGTGGTACAACACCAAACTCAAGCGGATAGCTGATATTACCACCAGCCAACGCCGACAATTCCAATGTTAACGTTGATGCTGCTCGTTGAAAAAGCTAGAGTGGCAGTCGATGAGCTCTTTTTCGCGTGTTCTCGTCTTTTGAAAAGAGTACTACAGCGACCGGTGTGAGCAGATTTATTGAGCCTTTGTGAAAATAAACACCTGAAATGCTTTTTGTGTAAATATATACAGAAACTGAAATTGACTCCACTGAAAGGATTGAAAATCTGTTCTCGCAGGCACGTCATTACGGCATATTATAAATGGTTGTTTAAACAAAGCTAGAATATTCGGGATTTTTGTTACATTGCGATGGAAAGGAGTCTTGTGCATAAACAGCGAAACAAGGTGAGTGTTTGATGGCAAAGTATTATGATTGCAAGGAAATATGAGCCAGCAAGCTTGTCTATTCGATACATCTATGATCTAAGATTCACTTAGTCGCCCACACTGGGCGCATATTTTACTTAAGCCTTTTTATGGACGAATCTGATAAGTAAGGGCTTTTAAACCTACTTTTACCATGTATTCATGTATATTCTTAAATATTCATATCCTTTTTCCCTGTATTCATAAATATTTTCAGTATGAGTAATGAATTAATTTAATCTTATTCGATTTTTTATAGCTTCGAAACAGTGGATTTAATATAAAAACAATTTTTCTCATAGAATCTAGATCTTTTTAATTTCATTTTTGAAATAGATAAAAAGGCAGATTAAATTTGTAAAAAATTAGTCTTTTTTATCAAATTAATAATGATTTTATAATTTGTCACCAACTTTTGCTTTGGAAGGTGAAATCACATGCAAAATTGAGAAATTTCAAAAGAATTTTTATCTTCTTCCAGGGCATAAATTGAAATGCACATAAATTATTCTGAAAACTTTTTGGTGTTTCAGAGCATGGAGTTTTTTAAGACACAAATAACTTATAGCTATACATATGTATGACAAAAGGCAAAAAATAATAAATATAAAAATAAAGTTAAAGTCGAAGCTCATAAGTCGATTTGGACCGATCATCGCATTAAAATCGAATCTTCAATGCACTTTACGGAAACAACATGTCATTGAAACAATTGACCATATAATTTGCTGTAGCGCCAGTAACTGCAACGAAAAATTAAAATAAGCATAAATATGTAATTATATAGAACTTTCAGACAATAAATATTTTAGTCTAAAGATGTCGATAGCAAGTAATTAAAAGTAATTTTAATAAAAACGGAGGTCTAAAGGATCATATCGAAAGTCGATGCAGTAAGAGTTCTCTTTAACATACAGAGATCTGATATATGAAAATCGATTTTTCCCCCTAGAAACATGCTCTACTTGACAACGTGACAAGTAAACACTTTTTTTTTCACCTTACGAATACTATTTGCCGCAACAAATTTTCTCGAATTTCAAACAAAACTGTATTTGCTTGCACTTGGTTTTGACAAATGCCTTTGGCGAAAGCTTAGTAAATCTTACTAATTATGCAGAATGCTTACTGATTATGCACAATACTGCCGTACTACACGTAAACGCTAAAACTAGATTTCAGTAACTTCGGAGATGTTCAATGATTTTTGTTATTCTGTAGTATGCAAATATATAGAAAGGGCATTTTGCAATACTGCTTTTAACATACTTCCACAAAAGATAGGTTTTTCATACTTTGTGGAATGGTGTAATGATTGATTCTGGTGTTAGCTCAAAAATGATATTAATGTCAGATAGAGCAATCATGCGTAAGAAGGCAGAATAGCTTTTACTATATTTCACCCTCATTTGAGCTTTCTAGCAGCAATAATAAGCAAATTCCTGCGGGGCCTCTGATAATAATATCGGGAAAATTTCTATGACTTTGTAAGATGAAAGCATTAAACCAACGAATTTCTATTTTCAATGCTGCTGGACAATTTCACGGTTTCTTTTTCTGAAGCGATCTGCGAATTATTCACACCCCGTTTTTGCAAAACCTTTAGCTTACATAGTTCGTCAATTACTTTCCACTTTTCTATCAATTCTGATTCAACAGTTTTTATGAATAGAACTTTAGATCTTCGAATATGCATGCTTGATTTCGGCTCCCTATCAGCAAATGCATATTGACCGCATGGAATGGGTTCGCATCGAATTCTTGCGTTTTCGCCTGTATGAATTTTCGTAGTCTGAACCTCTTCGATTGCTTCCTTATACTAATCAGCTGAAACGTTTGGCTATGAAACTTGAAAATAGACCAGCAGTTGGAAATAGACGCCAAAAATTCAAAAACTTTTTTTGCTGCTAAGCTTTGCACCGGCATTGTCTCTTCTGAATTTATTTTAGATCAATTTGGCCAGAATACTAATTGCCACTGATTTTGGTATATGAGCTTATTATCCGTTCCTTTTCGTGGAACCAACTACGGCTACAGTGAGAGCTGGTAATTAAAAAAAAAAGCTGTTAATAAGATTGGTGATAGTTTTCAGGCTGCATTGTCTTTGGGAGGTGTTGATGTAAATATTGTTGTGTTTTACCGTTAAACCACCTTCCGTGGATTCGATATTCTTCACATTCGTGAAATAAAACAGTTTCTTTTACCAACGCTAATTATTCTTTTATTAACACACAAATAATTATAAACACTATTATGTTTGCACTTTACGATCGCACTATTATAATTTCGCGTTACAATTTAACACTTTTTCGCTTTCAAAATACATACGCGCCCGGATATTTAATTCAATGTTTCCCTTTTCACAGTAACAGCCTTTTCGCTGTCTTCGCTATCTACTAACTCGCGTGTACAAACTTTCGCTTCTAACTAACTCTGTACAATCTATCGCATTGTACCAAAACTCACTATCAACTGATTCCGAAGACTTCTCACGGCGATATTTATATCCGGTCTGGTGAGATAAATTATTATTGCCTACATCTAGGCCTTTCTAGAATTATGTCTTGGATTCTGGATCCGTCTTCGAAATGACTAATGGGAAATTCTGTCATCATGTCAGATATGACTCATGGTTTGGGCTCTGGAATGTTCCCTTTTTACTTTCTAGAGGGTTATTCTACGTTTTATCTATGAATTGTTTTCGTTGTTTGAATACGTGTATGAAATACATGTATGAAATGTATGTCGAGTATTTCCTCGCCATTTCTAGCATTCTCTGGCGCCACCACAGCGTCATACGGTTCGTTTGGCGTGCATGCAACAATATCTATTGAATATTTGTGTACACTTTTCAATGTAAGTAGTCTGTATTAGACGAAATGGTAAATAAATAATAATAAAAAATAATAATCTATGATTATACTTGATTCCCTTCTATTTTTACCCCAAAACAGTAAAAAAAAAACCCTATTTTGGGGAAAAACACCCCGTTTTGGTAGTCCTGGTACAGAATTTTTTCTATCTAAGCTAGAATCACTTGATTAGTCGCGCACTGGAAACAAACTCTCTTTTAATGTTCTTAAGGGTCAGATTATGAGCTTTTTCCTCCAAAATAAAAAAAAAAACGAAAGCATATACGTTCTTGAGATTGGTTATTAGTTTAAGTTTGCTAAGCTATTCGAAATCATTTCCCCTGCAAATAAACAGCTCGGCCTTCTAAAACGACGTGCCAAAAAACTTCATAGCTTCTGAGTAACTAGTGTTATACACTTCCTTACACATTCACTCCTTCATCAAGCCCTTTTTGCTACCTTACGTGAAACTTGTCATTTTTTCTTACTACTATGTGTTTGCACTCTTATTTTTTCCTATTAAACATTAATCTAAAATTAAAATATATGAAATGCTTGACATATAACCTTGACAAATATATTCTATATTCGTATGTTTGCTTGTTATAATTATATTGTATATCGTGGTAAATAAAATGAAATATACCTCAAATTTTGTCTAAATTATTAAATTTGTAAAATAAATTAAATGGACAGTAAAAACATATAATCGATTGGATTACACTTTGAATAAATCACCTTTGTAAATATAAGGGCTTCCAGCTATGAGTAAGACAAAAAAAACCCAAAGGCACTTATTCAGCTGTGAATAGGAAGCCTTAACATTGTAATCATTGAAATTTACATTGGATTGAAGTTACCAATTTCGAATACTTCTCAAATATTTCGCAATTTCCCAACATTCTATTCATATCCGAAATGAAAACACTTCGCTTGTTCAGAAAAATCAGTTGTGGATTTGCGTAATCCAAACTACTTCAAATATTTTCAATACAACTGTAAACTACAAAACTTACTTCATATCATAACGAACAATAATATACATCCCACTTTAGCAAACAGGATGCCATCCAACTAAGAAAAGTTACAAAATTTTAAAACACTTTTTCATTTCAAATTAATTCAAGTACCAGTATTATACACAAGTTTGTAACCGAACTCCCAGGCCGACCGACCGACAGACAGACAGACGATCAAAAGACTCTCATGAGCAAGACAAGGAATATTAAAAGTTTCATTTTTTTTCATGAAACACTTTTCGAATTTTATTTTATTCCAAAACGAGACGCACAATGAAAAAACGAAAGTAAAATACGTCGAACCAAAAACGAAAGCTTGAAATGAAAGAAAAGCCTTTCGTCTATCGTTTATCTTGTATTTTTTGAGATTTTCAACAGATTTTGATCTTTTGCTGGTGCTATTGCATTGGTCCTGCTGGTGAACTGCGATTTGATATTGTCGCGGAAAATGTATGAAAACTCGGTCGTGTCTTCATTTGCAATTTAATTGAATTTTCCTTATTTCAGCATTATGCTCATTTTTTTTATTATATTCGATACAGTTGTGGTGGAACTTATTTTACCAAATTTAATATTTCCGGGGGAGTTATAGAGGATATTTACGTCTTTAGGATTTTAGGAACATTTTGTAATATTTGTCACTGACGATTCATGATACC
Organism: Nemotelus pantherinus; assembly: GCA_963978885.1. Classification (NCBI taxonomy): domain Eukaryota; kingdom Metazoa; phylum Arthropoda; class Insecta; order Diptera; family Stratiomyidae; genus Nemotelus; species Nemotelus pantherinus. Next base: position 12,783,719 of record OZ022265.1, read on the forward strand.
ATCATGCAATTTTTGAGAAATTTTTATGGTGGATTACCAGTCAGCTTATGGCCTATATTTGCCTAAACTTCAAAAGGGAAGATAAATCATCAACCACTACTGTATATTATTTAAATATCTATCCTGGACTTTTCCGGTCTTTTTTATCGCCGATGGCTTAGTCACATACACCACAATCGGGCTCCCCTTATTATGCAAGAAGACTTAGTCGAAATTGAATAAGTTTTAAAGCTTCTGGTTTTGTGCCGGGTATATTGCGCGAAGTCGAATTAACCTCAATACGACCAAGAAAACATTGAGCGTACAAACGAAATGGAACAGAATCACATTGTCTTGTGCATGCAAAGAGGATTTGGAGTCGAAGAGCGAGACAAGCGGTCGCAGGGGAGCAAGAAGTGTAGTTACACTGATTTCACTGGAAAATGTTTTACGCTTCTGCTGCTACCGCCACCATTCAAAATCACTACGCTCCCGCCTCAGAGCGCCAATAAATGCAAAAGTTTAAATAGGATTAGGTTGTGAATGCTCTTTTCAACTTGATAGCCGCACGGCAATAATTATAGTGAGTTCGGTGAAAATAATGCAAACAGAGAGATGGAAGCGTGGCAAGGTAGGAAACCGATATGTTTCGAGTGCGAAGATTAGATTCATTTTCCGGAACACAATACGTGCATAGTAAATAAAAGGGTGTAGAGTGCTTGATAGGTGTAAAAAGTTCAAGTTTCTCAATTAGAGTGCAAGCACTTAGCAGGTATTAAATTTGAATTGATATCGCTTGTAGTTGATGCAAATAGGTGGTTTTGTTTGTAAGTTTCCAAATATTTTACCGTGTTGTGGAAAGTGGAGCCTTAATTTTATCTCATTAAGTACTCAAGTATAAATTCAAATGTGTTTATAATGTAAACGGACTGATCCGAGATAAGCAAATCGAAAAGGATAATTAAAACCAAGGTTAAAGCTAGGTCTAATTAAACTAAGCTGGAATAAGTTCCACATAAGCTGGATTAAGTTTACTAAATTAAGCTAGAATTTCAGTTCCGAAGCTTTTTGAAAAGATTGTCTACGGTAAACTTTCTCCAGTTGTTGAACACCATCTGAACGAGCAACAGCATGGTTTTAGAAAAGGTCGCTCAACTACCACAAATTTGACAGTTCTAATCTCAGACGTTCTGTGTAAAATGGAAAAAGGATACCAAATTGACGCAGTCTATACAGACTTTAGTAAGGCTTTTGACAAAGTTGACCACCCTACCATAATTCTAAAGCTACAGAAGTTCGGACTTGGTGGATCTTTGCTTAGCTGGCTGACTTCCTACCATTGAAATCGAACTCTGTTGGAAAAATTTCAAGGACTTTTATCAAAAAATATTTCTGCTTCCTCTGGTGTACCACAAGGTAGCCATCTTGGCCCATTTTTTGAAAACAAGCTCAATGAAAACAAGCTCTCTCTCAACATTACTAAGTGCCAAGTTATAAGTTTTCGTCTAGTGCGAAGGCGGTTTTTAATGCTTTTTTGGGGAATTTTTTTTTGACAAACCATTAAAATAAAATATTTTATAAATTATATATCATTTTTATTAACATTTCAGCAAACTTGGTGCATTTTTTGAAGTCATCATATACAAAATAGTCGGATATACACCGCCCAACAGGAACACATACATAAAAAGAGGTGCTCCACTGCTGCCATGATTCCGGCCGTTCTGCTTACTAGAAATTAAAAAACCTAACGCATTTTTGATTGTGAGACTTGAGACTCTACATACAAGTAAAATTAAGTTAGAATTCCAAAAAAATATTTTTTTTACGCAATAGAAAAAAATAATCAAATTTTCGTGTTTTTTGGGGGGGTTTTTATAGCTTGTAAAATAAAAAGCAATGAAGCAATCTTCATTATTTTTCGTCAACTTTTAGTTATATATGTACTCAAAATGCTGTATAAATTTGCGCAGAATCCATCAAATAGTTTTTGAGATATCATGGCAGCAGTTTGAAAAATCGCGCTTTGAGAAAAACGCGTTTGAAAGTTGTTGTATATAATTCATAATAAAAAAATGATCTGATCATCAATCTGCTATGCCTGGACCATAGAGTGCACCTTCTTCTTCTTCAAAGAATTCATGCAAGGCCATTCTCTTTTCTGTTTGATATCCGGGCTTGCTTGACGAAATTGCTCAAGCATCTCTCTGAGTCTTCGATGCGAGAATCATTACGTTGATGAACGAACGCTTGGGTATTGAGGCCAATATTTACTCCCATGACTTCCATCACCTTTAGAATAGGTTCAAATCCTTGGTTGAAGATTAGCACAGCAAGAAATGTGGCGATAGCGACGACTTTTGCACCAGAATGAAGATGCTTTGGAGCGAAAGTCCAGATTAGTACTGTGTACAATAATTACTGTGGACAATTAGTACTGTGTACAATAAGTACAATTTAATTACACAAAAGAGCCAGGTAAGGAGCTGGGCTCGAGAATATTCGATGCTAAAGTCAGCTTATAACTCCTACGGTTTACGAGAACCTCCTACGGTAACACTGTATACCTCCTACGGTTTATGGCTGTTACTTTTCAACGGCTTCAAATTTCGAAAAATTCTTTTACCCACGTCTTCTATACATGTTTTAGATGTTATCTATGAAAAATCAAAAAAATCGATTTTTATTAAGGAACATCCACACTCCACTGCTTACGCAGCTAATGAGCGGATAAATAAATGTTGCAGGGTATTCAATAGCATAATTAATCTGTGTTCTCAAACGGTCTCAAAATTATTCGTCAAATCCTCCCTTATCAAAGCCATTCGCAACCGTTTATCCTAAACTAAATGTCAATGTTTTATTTATTTGTTATTTATTAATTGTTATTGATTTATTTGTTAATTATTTATTTTATTTTATTTGTCGTCTTATTTTTATATACTCATATTTATTTTCAATTTTGCTTTTTTTTACTTGTACCCTGTGTAACTTGTAAATTGCTTGATTAATAAATAACAAAATAAATAAATATCATATATTTAAATCAACCCCAGGTAATGTACCACCAGATTTGAGATTTTTTTATGTTAAATTTTCCATAAGATAAGTAATTTCTATATGGTTTAAAATGTTCATAAAATATCAATATAATATTCGCGAAGTAGTTGTCTAGTTGTCTATTTGCTAGGAATCTAACTTTCTGAATTTTCCCTTCGGAAGCGTTCCTTTTGACCGTCAGAACTTTGAAAATTTTGATTCCTTCACTAATGAACCGCTTGATCACACTTATAACTTCAAGTTTTGACTGGCATAATTCATTCAAACGTAGTTTCCTTCGTTCTGACTAAGTGTACGCTACACAACAGATAATCTTCGAAACTAGTCATGGTACATCAATCGTGTCACAAACCATAATCACGCGTGAGACAAAGCAAAACAAGGACACTTTAACTGACAAAAGCTCCTTTTGTTTTATCCTCGTGGCAACAAAAAGATCACTACTTGTTCCTTGACAAATAACTATGCACTTGCAAATGCGCGTTCAACTATCGACTCAAGTAGATTGCTGAAAAGCGTTCGAAATTTCACGTGTCCTATGCAAATAATGCTAGCAAACTAGTATGTAGTGGCTGCTCGGACTAAACTTTTTGAGAGCCATATCCTTCAACTGTACCAAAAATGCAAGACATTTCGCAATTCATTTTCTTTTCTGCGGTAGAATTATTATGGATATGAAATGTGCGGAATACGTTGCAGACCGCGTTCCATTTCCAACGCTATCCGTTCATATCATGTCATATCGTACACGGAATTATTTATTCATCTAGAAGATTTTGAAGATTCAAACGCGCATACAAGATCTTATTAGAAATTCATTTGATATGTATGAGTTCTAATTACCATAGTTTCTTTAGTAGCGAATTGTCGCAAAACTTGTTTGGATACCCGTTTGTGCTTGTTCACTCGTTTCAGTTTTTCCCTCATTCGTTGCGCGCTTTCATTCGTCGCTTTTAGGAACTGCTTCATGCAACCGACCGTTTACGTGTGTATGAGTGCTCTGCGACGCTTCGAAAGCGTGCTACATAAACAAGAATAAGTGCGCCTTTTTAAGGATATACAAATACTAGGCTACTAATATATTCATATGCATGTAAAGGATGCTTGAGTTCCACTATCAAGGAGTGCACAGCTCCAAAAGGAAAATATGTGTTTTCTTCGTCACATTCTTGATGCACTGAGTCAGTGTCGTGCGTCTCTTGATGCAATCTTTGAATTGCTTAAGAAGAAATGAGGTGCGGATGTTAGTGCACTTGCATAAATGCTTGGAGCAAAACAGCTAATAGTAAGGACGATAGATGGACAACATGTAGAAGTAATTGGTGACGACAGTAAGTTGCCACTGAAAATGGATAAATGGAATATGTGTGCATGCAAGAAAAATATGGTGAAAATTTGAGCTTGTATTTTTGGAAATTTTCAGAATTGTTCGATTTAATTGATCGAAAAGCTAAAATTAATGTGAAACTATTCTTAATTCTAAATATATTCAGCGCAGAAAATTCTAATTTTTAGACTTTAAATTATTTGTTGATGTTTTTGCCTTCAGAATGCGAATAGCGTCTCTAACTCGAACTAATTTTCTTATATCTATCAGCCCACGTTGGGCGCTAAATTTTGGAATCGTATTTCAAAAAACCTGTTCATTCTTGGTATAGGAAAATACTAAGAATTATGTTTTTGAACAAGTTTGTATAGTTTCAAATAAAAAGCGATTGAAAATAATATCAGGAAATCAGATGCATGCTACTACAATGATTTAATATAATTTTTCTGTAAATAATTTTCGTTATTTTGACTAACAGCAGACTGCGATTTTTCTTCCCACAGGAAGATGCTGGCATCAATACTTATTTCAAATACACTGTTAAAAACCAAGAAATATTTATCACGCTGTGCCTGCATTTTGAAATATATTAGGGCTTGAAGTTTTTTATAACTATTACTGCAGCATATTTGAGTGGCACGAAAATTTCTTATATTCTTTGAGGGCATAGCACTACTCAGTACTTCTACCTCTAAATACATTTTATGTGGCAATTCCAATGCAAAATATACTTATGCACTTGAACTCGGTAAACACCAACGAAAAGAGGAAAAAGCTAAACGATTTCTGTATCCAGAGAAAAATATTTGGTCATTACTGCGATGTTTCTTGGTATTATCATCTTGTGGCATCGCATGTATAATTTATCTTGGCTTAAACAATTATCTTGTATCACTCTTGCAGCATTTATTTTTGGAAATATTTTTGTCATAGATTTCATAGAGATATCTTTTATAAAATTCAGCAAATCCGAGTCTTATCCATATCACTTTGCATCCCCAAACCCTAAAGTTTGGTCACCATACCTAAAATAAACCGACTCATTTATCATCAAAACACCATACGTCGCCAACGGCAACGGACTCATGGCCCAATTGCTAAAAATCATTTGATTGAATTAAATAATTGCATACGTATGTATATCGTTAACAAAGATAAAAAATAAAAGTTTGGAATATCATCCTGGGCATACAGGCGAATTGTATTCTTCATTTCAAAACACACAAACGATTCTACAAAACAAACTACACAAATTCCTTGGCATTTTCGTCCAAACGCTTTCACAATTTACATTTGAAATCGAGATCAACTTTTCTGTTTCCTTATATAGAATCGACCAAAATATTTTTAATTTTATTATATATTGAGTTGAAATTATTACCTTGTGGTGATTTGATATGGGAAAGCTATTGCAGCATATGTACAATATGGTAACAGGGTTTAGCTCTAAAATATTTTATTTCTTTTGTACAGGTTTCGCAAACACACTGATGAAATTTAAAAAAAAAATATATATTTTGTGCTTGATTTTTTGAATGCTTTGTCTACAAAGAAATATTTAAAATTCAAATTAGTTTCAAACGAAAATTCTCAAATAAAATTTTTTTAAATTATTTTAAGATCCTTGAATATGTTTGTTTTTTTATCTCACTCTCTACGCTCATCCCTCTTTTACTCATGCTCTTTATTAATGTGTTTTCGTTGTTTAATAAATTGTGGAACATTTATTAATTCATGCAATGCCCATTTCATTCAAAATATTTTAATTTCGTTGAAATTCATTCCAGTTTCAAACGTCTACTTACCTAATTTGACCAAATTTCATATCAGCAATCTTTTTTTTATCAATTTGATAAAATTATACACTAACTTATCATTTTAAATGAATCCCCAAAAACCATTCAGAAACACTATCATATATTGATTGATCTGTCGAAAAATGTTGAATTGTACACATCGTTAAATCAATGTTGAATCTCTCATTCAACATTCGAAATGACATCATTACTCAACTTTCAAACGAATCCAAAAAGAAAATACGATGCTACCTGTATCTAAAATACTCGAATAGTCCCAAAAAAAGGCTTTCAAAGTGTTTGACCCCATGTCTGCCCTGCCATTACTACTGTTTCGGTACTTTGTTTTGATTCTACCTCATCATCATTGTCTATACCAAGTTTCCTTATTCTGCTTGCCTTTTTTCACCTTCACGATGATATTTATCGTCTAGGAAAGGATAAGATACCATTAAAACAAATCAAGCATTACTTTGTCAGTTTCAAAAAGGATTTACCCTTAAATACCTTCACTCGACAATATTAAAGTTGGCCGCACAGAACTGAACGGTATTACAGAAAAATCAGAAAAAAATCGCAAACGCATTCTAAGGTTACATAAAAAAGAATTGGAAAGCAGAATAAATGACTGTATTTGCGAAAGGAACAGGTAAAGATAAACCAAGGTTACGACGGTAAGTGTAGCCAGTGTTTACGATTGTCGACAAAAATATATTCTGATATTCGTTACTGAGCCTAAGCTTAAAGTGATAAATAATTTCAACTAAAACATGGTCACTCGAAAGCGTTTGGCTCAATTGAGCCGAGTCAAGAACTGTTGAGCTCTATCAGCTTAGATCATCGAACGACTTTTTACCGTAACAACACCCCCGCAAAGTCATCGATGCGAGCCGGGACACCCAAAATATCTGGAAATCTCTATTGGCAATCCTTAGCTATTCTTAATGGATTCTCTGAATCGACATCACTGAGGCGGCAACAGGATAAAAATGGGAATCGTCTCAGAGAATGAGCGTAAACGCGAGAGCGGCATAGTAGCTATGCCGTTTGTCGTTCAGATCCTTAAGGGTTTTCGATTACTCCCCGTTGAAATCGAAGTCCTTTTTAAACTTCGTACAAACACTTGTTCGATAAAAGTGGTTTTAGTTGACATTTCTATAAGACGTTTATTCTGTCTGACGGAATTGCCGAGAATAGATATTTCACTTGATGCTCGACAATCGACTGGTGTCCTATCGAAGAAAGAAGCAGAGTCACATGGATTGGTAGCAGCACACAGGCATTTCATTTAAAATTCGGTTTGGGTTCAGGACGCTCGCAATGTGCACCGGTAATTGTTGGAGATGTGGAAATGTACCGAAAGAGAACTGTATGGGAAAAGTATCTTATTGACGGTTATAGACTATTATTGACTGAGAGGAGAAAGAAAGGGGGAAGCTTTCGATTATTTCTGTTAGAAGAGGCAAAGTTCGGCGTGAATTAGTAAAGTGACGATTTATATTGCCACTGAATGCATATCATAATAAGAGACTGCGTTCAAAAAAAAAACTAAAAAAACTATTTCATAAATAAATCATTAGTACCATATTCGATTGGAGTCTATTAATTTTTGGGCGATTTTGAGTGCATTATCGGCTGCAATGAAAAGTCTAAAGCAATTTGATTCACGAAAAAATCAATCAGCCCTATGAATCTCGTTTCATTCGTTGTCTTCATCAAAAGTTACATGTATAGAAAAACGTTTGGGGCCATCATTCAAAAAAATTTCCAGAATTTGAAAAATGTCCACATGGTTTACTTATTATATTCATTATAAATGTTCGCTTATGAAAATCGCTTACTAAAAATATGACAAAAAATACATAAACAACCATGGCTGGCAACCCTTTCAAGGTTTTTCAAACTGATTCCTGCTGAATATTGACTAAAATAATGTTCATTTACCATTTGAATTTCGTTTTGATCTCATGACAACATTATAGGTATAGGGCAAAATACCTTATTTTCCTGAGCGAATTTTCAAAACTCAAGATACTAAAATTACCATAGCTGGCAGTTCCAATCTAATTTTTCAACCAAATATGGCTTAGAGTCTAACAAATATGGCTTAGAGTAAAACTCAGCTACTGTGTGAATTTCGTCAAAATATGATGACTTAATCAGAATTTATGGGGCGAAAGTAGAATTTTTTTTTCTTCATAATTTTTCAAGCTGACACCACTGGCACAGAGTTGCACACATTTCAAAATCGCTTCAAACCAATGCATTCTGTGAATTTCAGTTATATCGGATTATCGGGTTGCGAGTTGCCGTGAACAAAAGTTTCTGATGCTAAAAATATATGTGAAGTGGGGAAGGGTTACCGTTCTTGTCCGATATGGAACTTCAAATGTTTTACTTTGGTTATGTAGGTATACTATAAGATTTATATATGAGTTGATTTTTTTTAAGAAGCAAAAATTTTTCAGAAGGGTCTATGATTTGAAGGTTTTCACTTTTACTCATCGCTGTAGCTACAGGGTTGTCAACACGTTCATAAAAAAGTCATGAGTCTTAAGCTTAGTAACATCAATATGCTTTGTAAGTTTTATAATAATTAGATGGAACAGTCAAAAGTTGTCACAATTCAAAAATGTTCAATTTTTTCTAAACTTATTTTAGGTACCTAGCGCACATATAGGTGTTGTTTCATATTCACATTTGAAACATGTTCCAAATTTATTTCACTTGCTTAGTTTTTTTTTTGAAAGTTATTTCTTGATAAAATTAAAGAACATTTAAAATATCATCAAAATGGGCGCTGGAGCCAAAGGGTTAAAGATAATTAGCATTTGGTTAGTCCTACATACTACTTCTACATACTTATTAATGTACACCGAAAAGTTGAAAATAAATTAACTAAAATTTTACCGTTGAGGCTTTATAAAAAAGAGTGAGTAGTGGCATAAATAGTTTTTTCCAAAGTATAAAAAAATTGAAAAAATTAAAAACTTTATGACTAAAATCAAAAAAATTATATTCTCAACGATAAAAAGGTAAAAAAAAACCAGAATGAAAAAGGTTTATAAATATTGATAGTATTCTATGGGATTAGGGCTGCAATAATTTTGAAACTTAGGAGCAGTAATGCTTTAAATCTTTCTACCTCATGGCTTTACACGCAGTTGGCAGATCAAATTCGTACAAGACCTTCCGTACAGGTTTATTATTTCTTCTACCTTTTTTTTTTCGAAAATCATTCTGCGTCGCAGTTTGTATGCGGTACTGTTTTTTTTTGTATTTTTCACAAAATCATCTTCAGGTTGAAGAGCGAAAAGTCACCTGAATTTTTTTTTAATTCTCTCATTTCATCATTCTGGCCATTTTCACGAATTCCGCATGTCCAAAATGTAGCAACGTGCATTCATCTTCATCACAATTTACATTCAAGTTTCTCTGGACCAAATCAAACATTTCTCAATTTCCTATGAATGTAGACTTGATTCAAACGAATATGAAATCAACATTTCATATTTATACACGTTTGAATTCTCCTCATACGTGCTTGTTAACAACAATAGAAAATCTCATCAGAATCCTTGCAAACTTGCTAATTGACAAAGAAAATAGTTTCGGATAAAATTCAATGCAAATATTCTTGTCTTGAATGAAGTAATCGAACCATAAACAAAATAACAATAAGCCCTCAGTTTTGCGTTTTGTGCTTTGTTTTAGTCCTGGTGCGGTTCTATGCTATCATCATCGTTTTCGTTTTCATCTTCATTTCCGACGTCACCGTTACCGTCTTCTTTTCAGTACCTATTATTTTAGTGCAAATAACTCACTCGAACTAATCCTGAGAACAATATTAAGCTTCTTGTACGTTGCGAAAGTACATTCTCTGGTTTTCGGGGAATTTATGAACCTTCGAGTCGAACATGGCATACACACATGTATCCGGCAACGGATTTAAGGGAAAATGTGCATAAGAAGAGATATTATCTCGAGGCTGTGGATTTATTCAGGCAAAATGTTCAGAGGATGGGTTAGAAAGTTTGAAATATTACGTGAAAATTCAAATCTTTCTTGAGCTTGTCAATTTGACACTGGTCATGCATAAGATTGAGATGAGTGCGTGATGCAATAAATTTCAAGAAAACATTCCATCCAAACGAAATTCTTTCGATTAAATGACCTATCTTTTACTCCAATTGTAATTTCAATTCAAACTCAATCGAGCTAAGAAGCATCTGTATCCGACTGTTCGCAGGTGATTTTCATCTAAATAACCCCAATTACGACTCTATGTGCAATTTCGAAATTCCCAAAAACATGGACACTGAGTAATGTTGGTGCACGCTGGTGCTTTATCTGATAACGCTCATTTGTTTATTGCACTTGCATAATATATTTACGCTGCCTTTCTCTGGCCTTTGTTCGGCTCCTCTGGACCCCGAACCGGATTGTATGAAACGAGATGGAAAAGCCAGAGCTCTCGCTCTATTCTCACAAGATATCTTCTAGTTATTTGCTAAGGAAAATTATGTTCTGGTAGGTATGACGGTACTGCGAGTTAGGAATATTCCTCTTAGGGAATCCCCAATCTAGATTTTCAAATCTACAAGACGGAAGACCAACTACAATCTACTCTCCCTATTGCAGGGGCTAATATTTCACCTCTAAGCCAAATAGATGCGTTAGAGATATTTATGTTCGGTCCTATGATTGAAAATGGAGTTTTCGGCATGCCGACTTCGATCGATTTGATGAAGAAGTAAGGACGTTGAGATATATTTGTCGAAAAATCGAAATTCAAATCGAAGAGACTGTTGGGCATTTGAAGTATTCCAGGATGAATTTTCACAATGAAAATTCCATGTACGAGCAGCTTCAATTTGATTTCAATGATAGATGTGTTTGTCTACAGTACAGGATAAAAGAAAATTGAATTTATTTCTGATAAGCATTTGAAGAAATGAGTGAGATATCTTCCAAAGACAAGTTCGATTGCTTTGTGATTCTATTGTGACTAGGCTATTCGTAACTCAATCGGTACAACATGATGGAGTATTGAATTTCGATTATGATAGGTTATATCCTCGTTTATCATTATCATTTTTGAGTTATTTTTGCGAAATCGAGTTCAGAGAATGTTAAAATAACATTAAAGCGATATTAATCATAATTTAACTATGCATAATTCATCTTAATTAAAGATTTATTCTATTTAAAAAATGAATGTTGTGTTCGGCAATTTTGAATTCATTAGCAAAACAAATATTCCATGATGAATAAAATAAATTAGAATATTTAAAACTGGAAGCATTTATTCTCCCAAGTTATATATTGGATATATTCAAAATTTTCTTGATGTTGGAAAATTTAACTTGCAAATACCAAAAGGTCATACACAGTTGCGTATTTGAACACTTAGGTCTATGAGACGGAGAAAATGAAGATCCCGTTGCAGAATAAAACTATAATTGAATTTTGAAAAATAATTTCTTATTACATTTAATTGGAAAAAACAATAAGCATTTAATAAAATTACTGCTATGAATATTTTCATAATTTTGCTTTTATTTTATTACTTACAGCTATTCATATTTTGACTTCATGTATCATTTTCCCGAATTTTAAAATAAATTGTAATATCAAATATATAAAACATGAAAAATATTGAAGAACACAGTTTTCCGCATTGCATTTCCGAATTACAAAATCTATTGGTTAAATACTTGGGCATACGTAGTAATAGTTTTTCTAGGTTATATATCTTGCATCTCTAATTGCCATCCCAAATCGCTTTTGCCCTCTTTTTGAAAGTTCCTCGAAAGAGTCGTTTATAATAAAGTGTACCCTATTTTCCAGTTAATATATATTCTTGGCTCTTCATTGTCCTTCTTGTGCACTAACGATCAACTTTCTCCCTTTAAGAGGTTACTTACATAGGTATTGAAGGAAAATAAAACAACTATTTCAAAAAATTGTATTTTAAAAACCAAAAATCCATTTTATTTGAAATTTTGAAAGTTGAAAAAAAATGTTCAGCAAGAAATATTGAAAATTGTCGATTTTTTTGCAGTTTTCCTCGTCCAGCCTTTTTTGCGGTAGGCAGAATATTTCGGTGCAGGTTCTCTTGAAATCGAAAATTCAAAAATTTTCTTATATTTATTACCCTTGGCTCGTGATTGAATGAAGAGATTTTCAATCGATCGACTCGTTCTTGTTTTATACGAAAAAAATGTTTTAGAAACCATGAGAATCGGAAAAATGCTAAATAATATGAGACGACAATACATTCAAACTTATTTCAAAACTTTACAAATTATTTTTTTTCAATTTCTTCGTTCAATCACGCCAAGGGTAAAAACTATAAGAAAATTTTTGAATTTTTGATTTCAGATGAACCTGCACCGAAATATTCTGCCTACCGCAAAAAAAAAAGACTAGACGAGGAAAGCTGCAGGAAAATCGACAATTTGCAATATTTATAGCTGAATTTTTTTACAGCTTTTTGAAATGCTAAACTTTTCTATGAGTAAATTTGAAATAAAAGAGATTTTTGGTTTTTAAAATACAATTTTTTGAAAATGTTTTTTTTCCTTCAAGATTTGTGCAACCCCTTAACTCACCCTGCTTTTTGTATGCTGATGATCGCAATATTATCAGAATGGTTGAATCCGCTACTTTTTCATGTTCCAAAACGATTTGGGTGTTTTAGCTAACTCGTGCGCCGCAAATACCCTTACTCAGTTTGTTGCGAAGTGTCATCAAATGTCCTTCACTTATAAAACATCCATCTCGCTTTTCCTTAACGGTTCTTGGCTCTAACTGTTCTTGGCTCGTTTTCGTTTTCTAAGATCCTACAGGCATTTGTTAACATTTAAACCTCTTTATGTCTGTTTTTCTCGTTCGTCTGTAGTGCTCTAGAATACTGTTGCCGAGTTCAGTGTCCCCATTATAGATACTTGATCAATGTGGTTGAATCCAATTCATATTAGATCTACGACTCAATTTGATGTTTCGACAAAGTTCGGCTCACTGAATGGGATGAGTCAATCAGTGTGAGTCAATCAATTGTTTCAATTAGTTTTTGATTGAAGCGTGAAGCATGGTGAACTAGAATACATTTTAGGTCTTTATTGAAAGAACACAATGATTCAATTTAGAAAATATACACAAACATTTACAAACGTGCATGCAACTTTATCGTACGAAATAAAGTAAAAAGGCTAAAAACGTATCTTCGCAAGTTCATTTTCTTCTACAAATAAATAAACTTTTAGAAACAATATTTTTAAAATAAAAAATATTTTTGAATACACGTCCTATTAGCTTATTCGTTGAGCATATAATCACGCTTCAAAAAAAAATCCTATTCGCAGGAAACAGAAGTGCAAACGATCCCTAGTGTTTTTTACATTATCTGAAAGTTTGCTACAAAATAAACGGCCTGCTGTTCTCTTTTTATTAGGTTCCTGAAAATATTTTTTGCTTTCAGCCGATTCTGCAGCAGCAATATCTTGTTGAGGTCTCACGTCGCTTACTCTTTCGTCAAAGTTCTTCCGAAGGAGTGATAGTTCATTCTGACGAAAGGAGACTATCGGAAAATTTATTTCGCTAGCAGCATCACACAAACTGTAATGTACTACATCGAAGGTAAATGCATCCACAAACGCCTGTATCTTGAATTGGGGAACTAAATGAACGGCACGTTAACACAAAACATAACATTTTCATGAACTTATTCATCAATGTGTTTTGCAAATTTCATAATAATCAGTTGAGTGCTTTTTGAGTTATTACAGCTTCAAATAAAATTGCTTTCTTTAAGGCCCTCCATCCCCAAATGGTGTTAAACATTTCCAAAACATCTTCTTAGCCAAGCAAAAAGCATTATCAATTTTCATTCGGCATACTGATGATACTCTTGCCATAAGCTAACAATTATTCTTTCCAAAATATAGAACAATCAGCAGTTAATTTGCATCAATAATCTCTGAAATTTCCGGCTTGATCCGAGCACGCACTCTTCAGATGATCAAAATCGCAGAATTTGTGAAAGTCCACAGTATTAATCTTATTCAACCCATAAAGTGCAAGCATATTATGTTCTTTTGCCACGACCAGTTCCCAGTATAATCGATTAATAACTTTAGAGATCGGCATGTTAGCACTGTGCCGAATCGCTTACAACCTTGTTTAACCAGCTAGGCAAATCACTCCAGGATGCGAAGCAACTCAATGCAAGAGCTTAGTGAGGGGCTTCGTGATCGTGCTTGTTTTGTAACGTTTCACTCTTGTTCTTCTTCCCCCTTTTATACTACTTTTGGTGTTCCACAAGGGTCGATTCTTGGTCCTCTCCTTTTCATCTTCTTTATAAATGATCTTCCTCCCCTCTTCAACTTCCCATGTCTCTTATACGCTGACGATCTGAAAATTTTTAGGGATATTGAGTCAGTGGATGACTGCTCCCAGCTGCAGGATCACCTGTCTACTCTGGGTAACTGGTGCTCTGCCAATTGTATTACCCTTAATGTTGCCAAATGTTTCCAGATGTCTTTCACATGCAAATTATCCCACATCACGTTTTCCTATTCTATCCTTGGCTCCTTTTTCGATCCAGTTGATAATTTCATGGACCTTGGTGCTGTGACACTAAATTAAAATTTGATGTCCACATTTTGCGTGTCACATCCAAGACCTCGCGCTTTTGTGGCTTCATTCATAGAGCGTCCAGACCTTTTACTGATATTTCCTCGTGTGTACGTCTGTACATCTCCTTCGTGCGTAGTGACCTCGAATATTGTTGTCAAATTTGGTGTCCTCTATACCCTTTCTTAATTGTCGCTGTTGAGTCGGTACAACGTAGATTTACTCGCTCACTATTCCTCAAGTTCCGTATTCCCTACTGTGAGTATAGCATGCGTCTTGCCATCCTTGAAATTCCTACCCTCCTTTCACGCAGAGTGCATTTCGATGAATGTCTCCTTTTCAAAATGATTACTGGTACTATTACATATATCTCCAGAGCGCAGTTTTCTGTTTGTGACCTAGTTAGTCTTAACAGGTCTTCATTTACCCTCAATGTACCTTTTGCTCACACTAATGGCCTAGGGACCTTTTTATATTTTGTTTAGTTTTAATATCTCTTTTCTTTTACTTTTTTTTTTACATATATAAGTTTGCTCCTTGTCTAGTTTTTAACTGGATCTGTATTTGTTGATTTTAGACAATAAATAAATAAATAAATAAATTAACACTTCTGGCAAATGATTGCGAATTGTGTTGACCATAGGGAACAACGTATGGTCGCAAGAGCTTATAAGGCTATTCGCCCAGAATGCTAGTGATTGACTCACTGAGTTTGCTTCACTCATGTGTTACCGATCTCTAATTTATATAAGTTGGCATTCACTTTTCCGTGAGAGAAGCGAGCCAAACACACTGGCAGAAAAAAAAACACTGGCAGAATTTTAGGTCCAGTTAACCAGCAAGTTGGGAGCGACTAAGAAATTTAGCCATTGCGCAGACGTTTGGGGACAACAAAAAATAGAAGTAGACTGAATGTTAAAGAAATCGAGTTTTGAAAGTTAAAATTATTTAGTTTTGTTATAGATTTTTTAGGTGCAAGTTAAAGAAATAAAGAGTTCAATTTACTAATTATAATGCGGCAAATTGACTTAAACTATTGAAGGCTTAACAATACATAATTTCAACAAGTGTGTGGGTGACAAAAATCAAATGTAAAATAAAGCTTTTAATGGATAATTTAAAGAGTTAAATATGCTAAGACATTCATATTTTAAAAAATGTGTATATATTCATAATAATTATAAACCAATTTTATTAATTAAGTGCTCCTCGAATATTCAAGCCTAATACCCACCCATGACCAGCTCCATATACTGTTAATTCAAAAGAACCTATTTCCATATAAACTTTGGTAGACAAGTACCAGAAAACAATTAATAAAGTTCGCAGTTACTTGGAAGGAAAACTTTAAAATACCGATTAAACAGCAAAACCCGAACTAATTCTAATGAGGTTTAGCTCCATTTCAATCTTCTTGCACTGCAACGAGACGAACAAAGCTACGAGTAACCGTGTCGGCCTTTTTCTTCTTCTTCTACTTGGATTTACCAGTTTGAAACGAGTAAAGGCACAAAGTAGAAGTTAATGCAATTAGTATGCATATAGTGAAACTTGAACTCGTATTCTTCAATCGAGAGAAGTTTTTCCTTGGGTTTCTCTGTCTTTTTTCTCTCTGGCTAACTGACGAACGAAACGAGGCTCAGTGTCACCTCTGCCCTTCGCAAATCCTTCTATCCGTCAACAGTTTTCAGTTGAGTCTGCTCAAGATCCGGAGTAGAGTGTTAAACCGCAGACCACCAAAGTGCAGGATACAAACAAATGGAATTACCATTTAAAGGGTAGGTGAATGTCCATGGTAAATGAAACGTGGCTGGGCTGGTTGGATGGTCGATAGAAAACAGAGACGAATCAAATTGACTGGGTGAGTTCTCGTTGAAATTCGGTCTGGCACACTATTGTGGTTGAGTTTTCTGCAATTTCCATTTAGATGGAACTGAAACTGCATAGAAAAGGATAAACTAGTGTGTTGTTTTGCTACCGCACGGCATACTATGTCTCGCGAGTAATTGCTGAAGCACGTATGCAATGCTTGTGTTTTGGTGTAGAAAACAAAAAAAAAAATTATCGACAAAGTTCATTTCAGTGTGACGAAAACCCATTTTAAAAATTGGAAAAAACAGGGTTTAGCTTAAAATTGTAGTTGGAAGAGTGAGAATGAAGTTTTGTTTGAAAGATTAAAGTCAGAACAAAGTTTGAGAAGAGTAAGCATATTTTGTTGTTTTGATAATAATGGGAAGCTTTGCCTGATAAGCAGGGTTCCTTGCAGGAGAGGAAATATATAGCTGGGACAATTTTATACATGTTTTAAGTACCATTGAACAATGCTACAAAACTCTGTCTATTTATGGTTTTGCAACAATTACTCCTGACTCTCCTGCCCCAAAAAATAAAATTTATGAAATTTTTTGATCGAAAAATATGGTTTTTGTTGTTCAGAAATGTTCTTCCCATATTTATTTAGTGACAGCACTTTCTTTTTTAAAAAATATAGGCACCAATTTCTTCAATTAGCTACGTCTTTATAGGCTTTTTTATTTACTTCAAACTTTTTTGTGTTCGTTCTGGTTTTGATGAAACTTCCATATTCTATAAGAGAATATGTGCGATCAAATTTAGGTTTTTTTCTTTTACCAGTAGCGAAACTGTGGTCATAATCGTTGTACAAAGGTCTACGTTGTGGTATTTATATTGGAATTTTCAAAAATCTCTTTTTAAGTACAAGAGTTAAAAGAAACCTCAGTACGGTATTGTTCCGGATTTGAACCGGTAGAGCTCTTAAACCTCGTCATCAATATTTTGGTTGATGTAATGGGTAAAAAAACTGGAGGTTTCGTGTGGGCCTTTGTGAACCTCTCCCTCATGATAAGAATAAAATGAGGCCTTTTCGATTTTCAGATCGTGGATGCGAAATTCGTTGACTCACAGTTGCCTGGTGTAGAACTACCCCTGTACAGGTAAAGACGGTAGAGATAGGTTTTGCATATTACCAAAATAAAATGGGGCGATAATTAAAAATGTAGAACGTACGTCTCCCTATAAGGATGGGAAAAATAGAGCGAATTTCAAATTAAAATAAGTAATAAAGCTAATAGAATTAAAATTTTCCTTGCACTTAGGTCTTATAGTATCAGTATTTTATTAAAACTTGGAGATTCTATGCTTTAGCGGTTCCGTTTAATGCGGTTCTTTTATTTTTTGTCGAAAGTTCTTCGTACTTTGAGCAAATGATCATTTGAGGACGACCAAAAGATAAGCTGAGATTTTCATGGAAAAACTTTAAAAAAAAAACTTTTATTTCATATAGTTTTCACATTCTGGATGCTTGATTAGAAAGTTAGGGTATATTATTTTAAAATTAAAAAGAACCGAGAGGTATTTTTTTTGCTTTCTCTTCTCCATAGTGGCATTCTTTTACTGAGATGCTCTCAATAAACTTGTGAATTTTTTGACATAATACACCAGGAATAGCGCGTGCAAATCGTGAGCTCTCACTTTTCCCTCCATATCTTTTGGGGATTTACGTAGAATCGGCAAATTTGCTGGTTTTACTTACCCCCAACCTATGACTTTTCGTCTTACTTTTACTCAGTCACTCATTCGTTTACTATGATTTTTCAGTTTATTTTGGATCGATTAATTCCTGGTGTTCTAATTTCAAATGAAATGCAATTGATTGATTTCATACTTGTATTCACATCACTTGAAAAATAATACAATTAATTTCGATCCCAATTCGAATTTTTGATCCCTGCTTGTCCTGTAGTGGTAGGCGGGACGAAAGCTTGAAGAAAAAACAGAAAACCTTCAAAAACAAACACACAGCCCCAAAAAGTTAAAAAATACAATCTGTAAAATTTTCTAACGGCTAAAAGAGGCATGAGATTGGGTTTAGCTAAAGCTCACGTAACCTAGTGTATGAGTTGTCTAATTTGTGTTTTCCTAGCTGAAAATAGAGTCAACTGAGTCAACCAGTGCTGTCGTCTTAGTTTTCCTATGTGGAATAAATCAAAATCTGAAATCGCTGTAGATTGCTTGAGATTGCAATATATGGATTTAAGCCTGCTCAAGCTGGTTTCGCCTTTAATTCTTCGTTATAAAAATAGTATTTTAGTAAGAATGTATTATAGTAAGATAATTTATATAGACTTGCACATTTTGGTCTTTATAACCAATTTGACTAAACGGACGCGTTATTTATTTATTTATTGACTCCATCTATAAATTTACAGTGAGGATTTCAGTTCAAATTCAAGTTAGGAATCAAATCATAAAAGTCCCTAAAATTAGCAACCGGATTGAGGGCTAAAAAGGATGCAATAGGTAAACGTGGTAACAGATAACTATTATGTATAGGACATTAAGCGCTCTGGAACATTTAAAGGAGTAGTAGCCCAGTGCGCACAAGTAATTCTGCAACTGAGAGCAGCCACCCACTGACCTGATCACCCTAAATGTTTTCAGGCTGGCAGCGTATAATAGGAAAAAGCGAAATTACAAGAGCGAAGAGTGCTGGAGCTAACAAGCCAATCAACCTTTGAGAGGAAAACTTTAGTAGGCTTAGAAGCTGACAGTGGAGGCAACAGTCTTAGTGAACGATATTAAAGTGGATATAGTTGACTTACCTTTAATGGCTCAATGTTGCTCAGAAAGAAAAGAAGGTTCACTTATCCGATAAAATTTATTGTAAACCACCGTTTCGAGCAGTTTCGTGGTAAAAATCTAAGCGATATGGAGCGATAATTAAAAATGCAGCGCGTACTTCCCACTTAAAAGATGGGAAAAATTGAGCGAATTTCAAATTAAAATAAATACTAAAGCTAAATAGATTAATGAATGAAGACAGAAGTGAAGAGAATGATTTCGCAAAGATATTCAGGACATTATCACTGATACCCATCAGACTTTTACTAAATGTGTTGCCTAGATTAAACCAGCAGTGAAATCACAAAAATGCAACTGATGACACTAAACTACAATGTTGCAATAAATCACATCAAATTATGACAGCAATAATGCAATTGCAATAAAACTAAGAAGCGGACAAACCATTGACAATGCTATAAAGCAAACATTTGTTTGAATTATCTTTGTTATTTTAAATTGTGTATTACATTTTATTATGGCTTCGTATGTGTTATTATTTAAACTTTTGACTTGAATATTCTCAATATATTGCACTTCTATATTTTTTTCTAAGCCCAATAATCAATCTATGTCTCTCAGAAACTTACTTCTTGACGCTACTTGAAAATTCATTTAATCGATTAAAAAAATGTGCATTTCATTGACCGGAAAATTTACGAATTCGACCTGAAAGTCCTCTAACTTTACAATTTCCTTCAAACTGATACGAACATGTTAATTCTTTTACTTTGTTTTTTATTTGGCTGTTAACGTAACGTGCTGGTTTATCCCAGTTGAAAGCTTTGTGCATAAAAATAGAATTAATTGCTTCGATGACTGCCACGATAACGCTCAAACACTGTTCTGATGCTATCGACAAAATGAAATTGGAATGCATTTGTATTTGGTACATTTTGTACGAGACCAACACCGAGACCACGAAACAGATGAAATTGCTACAGCGAACATATGAAACAAAGAACTATGCATGAATATAAAAACAATGCCTTTTCCGGTTACGTATTCAGCAAGGCTAATCTATTTTACGGCTTATAATCCGTGCAATTGACAATTAAAATGCAAAAGCAATTTAATCAACGGGTGTTGTAAAATTAAAACGTTTCGAAAGTTTTGTTTTGAGAACGTATAAAATGCAAGAGTTTTACGTACGGATGTAGTGGAGAGCTTTCGTTGAGTGTAAATGTACGACAATTGATGAAAATAGTTCGGACTGCTGATGTAAAATGTATTGATAAATGAAAGCAAAGGTGCAACAAGCTCTCCAATTCAGATATATTTTAAACTAAAATCTTATTAAACTTGTCTTATAATAAAAAATTCCTGAAATTTCATGTTTGCATTGGAAGTTATAAGGTGAAAAGCATTTATTTTTTGATGATGTTTAAGATTCCACTACTATGAAACTGCCCACTTTGGCGAAGGGCTGCCGCTCTTGTGCTTAGCAGAATTTGAAAGTGAAAGTGAAAAATGAGTAATTCAGCACGAAATTTAAACCGCTCTGGGGTCTTTTTTCACCTCACGTTGCCGTTCTATGGTTAATATAATTAAGTAAGCGAAAATGTGTACTACGAACTAAACTATTGAAAGTTCTAATAGACTGTGAGAGAGAACCAAGCTTAAGATTATTTTGCGTCCTCAGTAAACGCAAAACAGGCGAATGAAAATAAACATCAGTACGCGCAAAATATACATTAAACGTTGCTGTTGACCTGATAAATCTGTTGTAATGGCGTTTCGTGACAAAATACGCCAACGATGAAGACAAATAACTGCGATATACCTTAAAAAGTAAACATTCACCATTGTAATCTCTTCGCCGAGGAATATTAAGGGTTAATGAGCATTCACTGTAACGACAATGGGAACCTAAAGCAGTAGGTGAACCTTCTCTGGACAGATTCAACCGCGTCAGACAAATAACAGAACCAAGGAATTACGCTGGAAATATCGTTGACTAAGAGATTAAATAGCAACGGTCCGAGAATAGATTCCTGAGTTACACCGAAGGGAGGAAAAAAAGGAGAGAACGAAGGACCACGAAGAGAGAGAAAGCAAGTACGATAGAATACAATTGATAATATCCACGAGAGAAGAGGCTAAAATATGCCGTTATGCTCTAATTTATGAAAAAAGAGCTCAGGATTGAGTCAAAGGTCTTGAAAATGTTTACGACGTCAAATTGTTGGTGACTACCTAAAGCAAAACCAACAAAATGGGAAAATTCAGCTAGGCTAGGGGCAGTACTCCGGTCTTTAATGAAATCGTGCTGTTGAGTGGCGAAATCGTGGCGAGAAAGTCATAGACGCGACTAAACACCAAAAGCTCACAAATGTTGGGAAAAAACATGTTAGTTACTAGGTTTAGACCACTCGACTTGTGGATAAAAAACAAGCTCGAAACTTTCCAAGATGCTGCGAAAATGCCATTACGCAGCCTAATGTTAAAGAAGATGGACAGGAGAGCACAAAGAGAAGTAGAAAGCTGTTTCACGATAAGGTTAGGAATTCCATAAGGGCCAAGAAAACAAGCTGGATTCAAACGTTGTTATATAAGATTGCACTTATAGAGGGTTGATGACTAGTAAAGATAAGGAAGTAAAACAGTGAGAGGGAGGAATGCTGGAAACAGAAGAAAAAGAATTAAAATTTACACAGGAATAAAAGTTAGCAAATATATTAGATATTTCTTGCGGAGCTAGTCCGCATGAAATATTAAAAGAAAGAGAATCAAGTTTAGAGGAAGAAAATTTTAAGCTATGAGCATATAACTAGAGCTTCTGAGGATAACCTGAGCTATGGGACGGTTCAATAAATGAAAGATAGTTGCGCATTACAATTTTTGTTTTCTTTTTGGTAGCAGATCGCAAACGAAAATGAATGGCATAAATACCACCAGACCCGGACTGTAAATATTTCAGGCGAGCATCGTTTTTAACATTTTAAGCTCGCATGACTTTTACGGTGAGTATATGGCGGTATAAGCAAGGATTAGCTGATGACGCTTGTGGTAGACGCAAAGATCAGCGTGGTCGGCATCAACCTCACGAAAAAATTATACTAATTAATAGAGTTAAGTGCAACGCTTAGTCCCTCAAAGTTAGTTTAATTTAATTTTGTAACGATTAACCCTACACCACTTGCGTAGAATACAGCCCTCGAGGCGTATACTTGCCAATAGTGGAGGAGGATGGCTATCAGATTTCACATAATGAAAAGAGGCAGTAGACAGTGTAAAAGAGTGTAAAAGTGTTAAAGATCAAGACTGGAAAGGACAAGATCA
Organism: Nemotelus pantherinus; assembly: GCA_963978885.1. Lineage (NCBI taxonomy): Eukaryota > Metazoa > Arthropoda > Insecta > Diptera > Stratiomyidae > Nemotelus > Nemotelus pantherinus. The sequence continues at coordinate 12,806,441 of OZ022265.1, forward strand.
AGAGCGTTACCATTAGGAAAAAGGTTGAATTAAATAAGAGAGCGCGAGGATAGAAAATATGACAACGAAAAATAATTTTTTTTGCAACATTCTACACAATGAGAAGTGAGGTTTCACTGAATAGAAGGCAAGTTATAATCACCACAGATGGCAATTGAACTGGGAAGGTATTTTATTTTAAGGAAAGACTAAGATTTAGGTAAGATTTCAATAACGGGGAAAGAATAGTTGTGTGGAACATTCAGAAAAGGAGACGCAAACAAAAAAATATTCAATGGGAGGAGAAGGAGAAAAATCGAGGTGAATTTAAAGCGGCTAAAAGGACACCACCATTGTCGACTTAGTAGACATTATAACAAGGAAAAATGTTTGAGCGTAGGACACTTTCTGTAAACCAAACGCTTATTAAATTATCCTTTTCGATCAAGCAAGCAGTTCTAATTTTATTAAGCTTAGTTCTCAGGTCACCAATATTTTGATAATATAAACTAAGAAAAGAAAGACTAGAAATTAATATAAAATAAATGCATTTTCTCCTGCCGAGGCTGGAACGAAAATTTCAACTATTCACAAATATTTATCGAAAATCATACATGTTTATAATTGACCAACAATAATAAGGTCTGTGAATTTCACAATTATCCAATGATTTTGTCAGAATGGAATAGCTTGCAGGATATTTTCAATTCGAAACACCGAAATTTGAAACAAATTCTTTATCTACTTTAGGGCGCATAGAGTTAACAATTTCAAAAACGATATTATAGCCAAACATCGAACATTATCAGTTTTTGTTTCGCGTACTTGCTTTTCATAAAATTCTTCTACCCTGCAAATTCACTAATATAGAATTTGGAAAATGTTTAATATAAGTTTGACAAGCTTGCTGAAATTGTAAACATCAACAAAGCTATGAATTTATGATGAAATAATATTTGATGTCCATAGATAATTTTAGTGCTTTAAAATTCGGGAGCCGGGTCAAATTCAAAGACAATTTAGCTGTTAGTCAGTTTGGATTTACAGCAGGCAAATATTACTTTGAAGGCTCATTTTACAGTCTTCTGTCGCGTTTAGTATTCACGAAACGTCAATTTCAAATTAGAACTGGAATTTATGAGAACACCAACACATTTTCTGAAATCATAATCTTCCGATTCTGTTTCTCCTAGAAATTTTAATGTTTTGCGCAAATTACAATTTTTGTTTCTAATTTTCCATAATATTTTAGAACATCTCTCTCAAGAGAGAGATGTCACAGTCTCAAGTTACAAATTATTCCATTTTATCATGTCTTGCATAATTCAATGTGTTACAAGTCGAAAGTAGCAATAGTACTCGTAACTGTGTCAGTATCAGCAACAATACCATATAGAGTAACTATACTATACATACTAACAGTTGTCGTAACAATAGCAATCATCCTTATTTTCACCCTCATCATGTCTTAGTATACTCTCTTTGCTGCGCTAACTTTATAGTCCTGGCGAAAAGCCTTGTTGTCGTTGTGAACAAATGAACATTTTACTGGGCGACAAGGAAATCCCATAAGCCAAAGGCTACAGAGTTATGTCAACCATTTACTCATCTGATTAAATTCGCCAAACACGTACGAATGCTATTAGTCATTATTTAATTTTTGCCACTTTATTTTTGGTATTCGAGAAAGGGTTGACAGCGACATAATGTCAAGGGAGTAACGACTGAGTTTTGAATATAAACATTCTAAATAATAGTAGCGGTGGAAGTGAAGACCGAATTATCCTTTGATTTTTGTCTGAAGAATGATATGAATGTTTTGACAGTGTGAATTGACTGTCAAACTGTTACTTCAGCTCTTTTTATAATTATTTATATATTTGTTTATTTGCTGTCGAAATCAGCAGAAAAAAATCCAGTTATAGATTAGACAAGGTAAAAAAAATGTGAAAAATACAAAAACATAAAAACTAAGAAAATTGATTAATTCAGATACAAAACAGACTAATAGACTAAATTAGGACATATTCAAAATAAATGAAAGGGCGTTATTTTCAAAAGCACTTTTGAACTCAGATAACGCTCGAAGAAGAGGACCAAGGTTACGGCTATTGAGCTGACGAGGCTAGTGAAAATTCGGGGAAAAGAAAAAGGTGTCTGTCTGTATGTGTAACACTGAACCGGCACTCAAAGATATTAGACGTTTACCATAAGCAAATGTATTGATAAAATAGGTTTTTTTTTACGTTTTATAAAGGTGTAATCAAAAACAAAAAGGTGCAAACAGAAATAGACTGCCAGCAATAAAAAAACATTTTGTAAAATTAATAGTAGGCGCGTTTTATTATACATCCAGAGTAGTGCAGGATATTGATTTGCACACGAAACAACAACAACATCCAGAGTACAAACACTTGTGAATTCAGTGGAGTTCGTACTCGTGCTTGCTGTAGAACGTATTTCGAAAAGTCATATCAACTGGAATAGTTGGAATTTTCAAAAAATTTCCATGTCACCCTGGCAACCAGGATAAATAGTCATACATTTGAAAACGGCGTTGGTTATATGACAGCTCAAATTTTGAAATGACAACTGTCTGACAGAAAAAAACTCGCGTGCTACTCTGGATCGTTTTATTATGCATCCAGGATACCTACTATACTCTGGATGAAAATAAAACGCAGCTAGTGTATTAAAGCTCTTTGATCGTATGTTTGACAAATAAGTTGAAATTGACCAGGTTTTTTTGACAGCCAAAAATTCAGGATTCACATGAGAAGTTTCTGTCTAAAAGGTACTATTTCAATATTTTGTAGCCTATATTGAATTTTGTAGCCCATTTGAAACATATATTTACATTGTTCACATAGTTACATTTCTATTTCAACTTTTCGATTTCGTTCAAAAGTCATAATTGTTCCTTCGGCTTTGTTAGTACATTTTTGTTTTGAACAAATGGTGCTGTTTCTCTCAGTAGAAATAATATAAGGAGCAATGTTTGATCAAAAAGGTTTATTTGGCACATACAGTCTTGATATCAATTAAAGATTGTTTCTGTTAAAAGTGGTTTCAAACCTACTTGAGACTACGTCAAGCCTGCTTCAATAATTTGATCCAAACTTTGTATGATATTTCAAAATGCGGGGAAATACCTACAGGATATTTCACAATATTGCATCGAAACTGAATCATTCTACATTAGTGCTAGAACTAGCACTTTCAGCTCTTGAACAGGCTTTGTATGTAAAGGACTGTTAGTGCTAGCAAAATTGTCTTGTCAAAGGATGTCTCTGAAAACATCAAAGACAGTGTTGTGTGTGTATTTTTATTGTAATGGACGTTCAATCGTTTAATGCAGGATCTCGCAAGAAAACGCGTGAAGATCGGTCAACCTATCATAAAAAGTGAGTCTGATTTATTTGCATATTACATAGTGTGTCATGTTCATATTTTTATTTTCCTGCGCGGGTCGTATGCAGATCCAAATCCAATGTGCATTAATTTCAAGGCTCCTTACAAACATATCCGTTGTCTGACGTAGAGAATTCTGGCAATGCTTTAGTGATGGATAATCACTCTGCATGTGGAGTATCTGTAATCAATGATGGAGCAAAATCAACATCGGAAAAAAACTGTTCGATCTTATGGTCAAATATCACATTTTTACGAGCCGTTTTCCGCTGTTTCCATTGTAGCAAGCCTGAATATAGGCTTTACCGAAAATCTCTTATACTTCCCAGACAGTAACCGCTATCACTAGATTGCTACAAAACTAGGCTGTGATTTGTTGGTCATGATATGTGTTCAAGCGTCTCATGCCCCACTGGAACGATAATATGTGCTCAGCGTCTCATGACCCACTGGAACGAGCTTCATTAATGACGTTAAGGTTTTGTGTGTGGGTGCTGTGGCCATCTAACAAAAACAGAACTGGCCGATCAGCCGTTGCTTCACTAAATTCAACAAACTTTTCAAAGACATAGCGCACATCTACAAGACTCTCGTAAGACCAAGACTTGAGTATAACTCCCATATAGGGGCTGGGGCAAGCCTGTGGCACAGAATATGTTTTTGACGCTAATTTATACCCCATTTTCCGTTCAGTTAGAACATCTACCGCATTTTTCATACTCTGTTCAATCCAATTCCCACTATCGGTCTTTCTTTTATAATTTCTGACCATCCTAAAACAAGATAACATTAAAATTAAGTTTAAATGATAATAAAGTGGCATAGAGAAATCATAATTTTCTTCGAGGGCCAAGATGGGGTACCCCAAACCACATCTTGCCTTCCCATGCACATTTGAATAAAATAACATACCTTAAATAATAAAATAAAATATTGAAACAAACATGTTCTTACCTGCTGGTTTAATCACTGATAAACAATAATAACTTTCAGCCAGTTCTAGAAAACTAATGTTGATGTGCAAAACACATGCGACGTATTACACGAAAATCACAACAACCTTGACAAAAACCGAGTTTTTGGTGTTACTGCAAAAACGCGTGGAGTCACAAGCCGGTCACAGCGCTGGCTGATAAACAACCCAAGGACCGATGAGACCCAGTACCCCGTCTGCCCAGTGCCCCGTCTTCCCGCTAGTCCGTCTTATTACCCATTCCCCTACTCTTAGAATGCAATGGTCTTAAAGGTATACCATTGCCAAAATTTTTTAGAAAATGTGGCCTAAACTATATAAAAAAAGAGTTAATTAATTACTACGCTCCCCTTCCTCGAACTTAACCAGCAACCTATTCTTTGAAAGCATCCAACATCTTAAAATCACCTTAAATAAAATTCACATTGATTTTTATACTTTTCCTGTGACTATTTCGGTATTTTTCAGTTGGCCACATTCGATATTCGTGTGGCATGTGAAGTTTCACCAGTTGAGTATGCCTTTCAAATTTACGTTTAAAACGGAACAAACACGTGTCGAAATGAAAAGTGCATATAAAACTGCATACACACACTCTTCCACATATCCGCTTCCATACATATATGATTTTGCATAAAAGCAAGTAAAATTAAAGCGATATTTTGCCAGGAAAGCATAGACAATCGAAGTGATTGGCCCCAATCGAACAGTTTGAATGTGAAAAAATTTCGCTCGAAAAGATTGTGAAAATGTTTTGAATTTTAATGAAATTAGTGCGGCGAATGAACATTGTGATTTTAACGATGCAACTGTATGAAAACGTATGTAGTTATTTTAGCAAATACGACGCAATCTGACCACTAGACAAAAACAGTGACATAAAATGACAGGGAACATATTAGATGGATAAGCTGGAACATTTCGATTGGATTTTGGTTTGGGACAAATTGTTTACTTAGAATTGATGGACATGGTGGATGATAGTCTTTCCTATGAATAATGTGAATCAAAATGTGAATAATGTTAATCTGTTCTGCAGAATTAAGAAAATATACTCAGCATTTGTTTTGGTTTTATTTATAACAATTGTTGAAATATTTAGTAATTGAATTTGAATCGGGAGTGTATAATTTTTTATTTATTCTTTAGTATTTGAAAGACCCTGGTAACTTTTTTTCCAGGGTTTATTTTTGGATATTTTAGACACGGTTTTGGGGTATATATTTAAGCCTGAAGGTGTTATTAAGAATTTTCCTGCCATTGCATATATTGTGTCTTAGATTTTTTCCAGCAATTTCCATATAATCATAGCAACAGCCTGATTCCGTAGCTGAAGAGCGACAACTCCTTTTCGAGGCCTAGATTTCTTACGTCATTCCTTGAATAACCAACAAAACAATCGGTTAAAGGCTTAGCTTTCTCAAACGTCTTATGATTTCATGCTTGAACACAGGTAAATATACCGAGACAAGATGATACGATAAAACACAATAAAATCACAGCCTCGAAAACAAAAAAGGTATTCCAACTAGGGATCCTTGTGTCATCATGCTGTTTTTGTATTTTCTACAACAGTACCATATCCCATTGCTTACCTGCAACACACCTCTGCACCATCATTTGCTCGTAAGTGCGAATCATTGCCGCACTGTACAGCCTATGTGTATTAAGCTCCGTAGCGATGTACTGAAGTGCTCTCAGCCATTGGGCACGTTCCATTATCTCAAACGTATTAAGAATTCTGTTTTGCATTAAACGTGTAGCAGTATGCAAACACAAACGGAATTCGAAATTATTATTCATCAAATATTCACTTAGAACAGTGTTCATAAGAAAATGCCAGAAAATCCTTTGAGAACACGACTCAAAACTCGAAGAATCGTAACAGAAAAAAAAATGAGGGATTGTGAGTATCTATCTATGTATGCAGATTTGTTCCCCGTGCGAAAATGTTGCCAATGGAGCAAGAGATTTTTTTTCCTCGGTCTTTAAACAGGAGATGATGTGTTTATTCAAACAAAGCAAATTGATTTCACCGGAATCGGAGGGAAGTTTTGCTTCAAGCGTTTAATTATGGTAATTCGACTCGTCTCAAATGTATAGTGAAGTAGACTTATGTGTTAGCCTTCGGCACTCAATGAACAGCAGACTTATGTATTTCAAATCATTGGAATAATAACAATATAAATTTGAAATGTACTTCAGCTGATAAATATTGCATCTAAAATATTTTTTGGAACATAAGCTACATGATTGCACTCCTTCTTGATATTTTGCATATTTACATCGATTGCTATAATTATCCCAGGCAGCACCATTTTCAAATATATACTTACTGAAATGTAATGAAATCGTATGTATCATTACAAATTTCACTTGGAGTTGAACCAACGCCATCACAAACCCTGCAAGTAGATTTGAAATAGATCTTTTGTTAAGGATATATGTGCATGTTGCGAACGAGAGACTCATGATTTTTATTAGCTTTCAATAATTAAAATTATTATGCGTTACATTCGATGAAACGGTTTGTATCTATTGTTTTAGATTTAATTTTTTACACGATTTGACTTTTTTATGGATGTATATCACATCAAATTATTTTTCAAAATTTTACTATTTTAGAAACAGAGAGAGATATATTGATGCAATGAAAATAATGATCATTTTAAAGTCCATTTGCACATATGTATGAATAAAAGTCTTTGATATCGGTTGTTGCTTTACCAAACATGAAAATCAAAACGTAAAACATTTGATTTCTAATTTAAATAGTTTCACTGATTCTAATCTATTTTTTCTGAAAAGAAATATTTTCGAATGTCGAACAACATAGTTTTTTCGGAAACCGATTTTTTTTCTGAAAGCACTGGCCCAGGGACACTGTTTTATTTTATTCCGCTATAATAGCTGACCTCTGCTCAATGTCAACTTCAAAATTTCAAAGTATCTTTGGACAATTCAAAAACAGTCTAATGTTATGGAAACTACAGTAACAAGTTAATACAAGTAAGATGCACAAAATACCCAATATTACCATCCATAAATCTCCTAGAGTGATCCGTGCACAAATAATTTGGGCACCAAAATAAAGTGCATAAATCATTTTGAAACCTTTTCAATCAATAATTTTGGTTTACCTGTAGGTCATTGCCAAAATTTTTGTTATTTTTTATTGTCCTAGGCTATGATATATTACTATAAAAAAGATGTTTGTACTATTATGCTTACTTTTTCTACTAACGCGAATACGCACGTGAATATGAATAAACTTGCTTATTACAAAACGAAACAATTGAAACTTAAGGCTGGTACTGAATTAATCGTGAAGCTAAATTTTGACATGTTTCCATTAACTGGTCATTTTTTCGAGCCAAAAAAATATTGGCTATGGAGAAAAACAAGGACACTGCTCATTCCTGACCGATAAAACGATTTTCTTATTGCCTAATTCAAATTCAAAATTCAAACACCAAATCTCACTTTTAAGCTCGAAAGAATGAACTACACATACTAAATTGGCGTGAAATGATTGAAGACATCTGCCAATGCCATCTGCAAAGTGAAAGCAACTTCTAAGCAATTGTTCACGCTAAGAACTGAGAACAACTCTTACTTATTTTGAAGCTAAATTTTCACCGAAGCACATATCACGTGAAATTTTATATGAAAATTTCACGTGAAATCGAAAACAGTACTATGCTTTAGACAATAGAGTGCACCTTCAAGAGAACGCAAAGTCGTCTAAAGCCAGAGTATACTAATAGTCCAGTCACTTCAGCATAAAAAAGGGGTCAACCTTGAAATGAGAGATAATAAGCTGAATTTTGGCATTCTAAAAGTTGTCTCAAAGGTCTCATAAAATCTCGTGTCAGCGTCGTAAATTATTCAAGGTCATAGGTAAAAAACCGTTTTTCGCGATTATCCTGGTTTATATGGCTCCAATGATGCTAAAATCTATTACAAAAATTGCTCAACCGTTTTTGCGATATTTTTCATCATTTTATTCCACTAGAAAAGTCTGTTTTTGCGAGTATTGAGTATACATATAAATATAAGTTACTTATTTTTGTAAAACAAATAGTTACCATAAGTATATATACTATACTGTAACTGGGAAAATATTGTTTTGAGAAAATATATGTACAAAAACATGACATAAAAATTAGCTAACAAAAGAGCTATAAATTTAAACCTAATTTATTTATTTAATAATATTAAAATATCTTGAATTAGTCTTTTTTCGCAAAAACTTGCAGTAGCAGAAGGTTTTTTGACCAACGTTTTTATGTTTTATGATTATACATTTTTTCTCTTAAATTTTTTTCTGAATCAATTGCATGTTTTTATTTATCGTTCATTGATTTTATTTATCGTTCAAAGCTCAATTCGGATCACAAAACCATAGTTCGTTTTCCACAAACACTTCATTGATTTCTTGTAGTTTGAGTTCAATTTTCCCATGAAAGCATTTGTCTTCACAATTACTGAATTGAATTAAAAAATATTTTTACAATGTGTAAATCGTAGATTCTTAACCTAACACAATTATCAATGGTATCTTAAAAACCATCGGCTAAAATATTTTGGCCTGCTAGCTGTTTATTTGTTTTATTTTTATTATTTTTTCTAGTCCTTTTTTTCATTTTTACACGTTTAGAGTGACTGGACTACAGTCGTTTAGGATCACCTTCTTAATATTGACTCAAAATTTAGCTTATGGTATGAATTAGAATCAGCTAGCACTTAATTTCAAATAACAGCCTAATTGGACCCACATTTAATCTTAAATCTAGCCTCTCCTATTCGTTGGGAAACCAACATAATTAAATAACGCATACATGAGCTTGTAATGACACGTTGTCTTTGCGGAGCTCATTGGAGCCACCTGGACGCCCTCACTGATTTCATATATTTTTGTTACATTTTTTTTAATTTGCCCCGTAAGAAAAATAGAAGTAAAACAATTGAACTAGCTATCTGCATAAAATATTAACGAGGGTGCGCTTGAGTTATAATTAGGTTAAGACAAATAAAAATCGCTCTTTGCGTTGAATTGTTTTTTTAGCTCCTGCAATGAAATCGGAGAGGAAATTGTGCGTTAAAACAAAAATAAACTGCTAAACATCAAACCGTTTGGCCTTCTTTATTTTACTTTTTTTTCAGGTACCAAATAGTCTGGTTTATCTGATTTCTTTAGAGCTAAGGTCATATGTTTGTTTTGGCTCCCACAACATTTGGGGCTTCATGGCTATCTGAAAGATAAAATTCAAATATGAAAAAATATACTATGAAGCATTTTAAAACTCTAAAATGAAATATTTGTTATTGAGGAAAACCTCTCAACTCTTCGAAACCATCCTCTACAAAAAATTAGCCTTCTGTGATGGAAGCGAGTAATTTAATTAAAAATTTATTGGTTGCATTCGTTGTGAACTTCAATCGATTCAATAGCCATAGAATCCTAGACCCAAAATTTTTCTCGGCCAGCTCTTAACCTTCCATTTTTAGCTTTCTTCATAACCAATTCTACTAGTTTTGAATATTAGTCACACAAATCACCACACTAAATTTGAAAATCGATAAACATGTAACCATAAATTAAATTACTTAAACAAAAAAAATTTTGATGACAAATCGTACTAAACTGAATTTGACAATTGAATCAATAAAAATCATCATGCTATTAATCTTCAACGATATAAAAACTCTTCATATACTCTTCATTCTCTTCTCTTCATTCTTCTCTCTTCATTCTTTAGCTTCTCGTAAAACAATATTTAAAAGATTTTTCATGCACTCTTGAATGCTTGCCGCCAATTGTGATTTACATCATTCATAATAAAATTCACACAATGCATACAATGTCACAAATAAAACATTTTGCTTTGGAAGTTATTGTCTGTCTGACTCGTAATAAAATTTTTCGATTGTTCGCTAGCTATAAAATATTTCTTGCATTACATTTGTCTTATTTTCTTGGGTACCATAAGGAAACATCTTAGCTAATAAGTTCCATGGGGTTGGGGGGTTTCACGTTGAAAATATTCTCATGAGACAGAAACGGAATAAATTAAAGTTAACATTCAGCCTCTTTTGTTTTTGAACAACTCAGATAATTGCTGCTTCACCTAATGCTGATATTTTTAACCTAGCAATAAACAACCGAAGATCCGGTATCATTATTCGATACAGGGGAGATGGTTGTTTGAGGAGTATTTTTTAATAGCGGAATGAGTTACTATTTTGAACCATCTTCCAAAAAAAACTTCTTTCTATTAGACTGGCAAAATTATTTTTTTCGTGATAGTTCAAAGTTGAATAATTCGGGTTAAAATGTAGTCATGAAAAGCACTGCATTAATTTGAAACACTACGTATGCTGAAACCCACGCTGGGCGCTAATAATTAATTAAGCTATTGGTGGTAAATTTGATCCTTACAGTGCGTAATAAAATAATTTTATCGTTGCCACTGTGTTTGAATTCTATATTTCAGCTTGTTATTTCGTAATTTATCTCAAAATATGATGCGCCAAGCTTATTCACCCAAATCTCCCTATTAGCATCCGTATCATTTTCATAACGCAAAGCACAAATACTCTAAGATAATCATCCCCCCCTTTTTTACGAATCGAGAACGTGAAAAACGTTCATGTCGTAAAATTCTTTAACACCACCGGTATCCTATTTCAGCACTTCAGCTACACACAGCTGTATCCTGCTTCGTATTTTTTTTACCACCGCCGAGTCAATGAGAACATAAAATTATTTATTTATAATTAATGAGTTCCCATAAAATTTCAATGTTTACTCGTGTAGCACCAGATGAAATTTCGTTGTCGGTTTGGGTTTCTTTTCGGCATTTTAGTGGACTCGTTTGCCTTTGTTGGCATTCGGTCCCGTCCAGGCCGGTCCTTGTCGTCGTCGTTGTCTGTCGTCATATTTTGCAAGAAGCTCTGAAAATTAATGTATTCGACTTGCTTGTCCTTCCAGGCCCATTTCGATGGCACTGCTGTAATTTTTTCCACGGCTAGGCCATTTTAAACTTTGTGTTATTCGAGTCAGGCTACAAGATCAATTATAGATAAGGTAGGCTATTGAGGTGCTGCGTACATCAGATTATGACAGTATTTTTCGAAATTTTTGGTTCGAATACGAAAGTATCGGATAGTGAATGGAAAGGAAAACGAGGGAAGACAAGAATCGGGGTTTCGAGCGGGAAAAAAATTCGGTGGAAGTAATTTTGGACAATAGTCGTGTTAAATTATTGCGGTTAGTTGCAACAATATTTTTGAATTACGTACGGCTTTTCGACACTGAATTTGTTGCTGCGTTGTTTTACATGACAAGAGAATGTATATTACGTGATGGTTATCGAAAGCGGGAAAAATCCGCATAGGAGTTTTGTGAAATAATTGTTAATATCAGAACGGACGCTTCAGTTGAAAGGTCGATTAAAAATCGTATTTGGCGGGTAGCATTGACATGCTGTTATGCAAATATGTGATCACGGTATGTTGTATTTTATTACTTGCATCACATACTTTTTTTTCGAAAATCGAATTTCTAACAGACCCAAGTGCTTTCCGCTCAGTTATAATATTTTTTTTCAGTTTCTTTAAAAAATTATTTAATCATTCCAATAGTCTAAGTTGTCTAAAATTGTTCATTGTTTTGTATTAAAATTTTTGTTTTACTGCAAATCGCTAAAATCTGAGGTTGCTGAAAATATTATCACCTTCAAATTACGTTGCTGAAAACTTGACTGTCGTATCAAGAATTATTTTGATATGATACAACTTTGACGCCTTATATTCTCTTGGCACTAAGCCTAGAAATATTGCCCAAGAATTTTTGGGGCAGTGAAGCTAATATTGTGGCTGTCAAAGAATAATGATATGATATAATATAACAGGAAAAATGTTTTTTCTTCCACTTTCATAAACAACAGTAGAATTAGTAAGCATATGGCCAGTTAAGGATTCATTGTTGGTCCTGGATGAAATGGAATAAATTTTACCTGCATTGAATTGAAGACTTTACAATTATGTTTTCAATGCGCATTGTAAGCTTTTTCTCTCCATCATTTTACCATTATTGCTACCATTAATTCATCAAATTAAAATTTGGTTATCTGTGTTATTCGACTTTGTAAATTAGGGATTGCCGTTATTGTCCTACATGGAATTTTCAAAATTTTACTTTGGCTGTGTAGAAAAAGCATAGGACTTCTATATGAGTTGCTTTTTCTCTAAAAAGCGAAAATATTTCAGGATAGTCGATGGTTTGAAAATTCTCACTTTCAGTGCCTGCCGTAGCTACAGATTTGCCAGTACGTTCATGCAAAACTACACAAATATACAACTTAATAACAAAATTACGTTACGCAAATTTTGTAATGATTCAATAGCATTGTCAAAAGTTATCGCAGTTCAAAAAAAATCATATTTTCCTGATCTCATTTTAGGCACCTAGCGCACAGACAGGATAAAAAAATGTGCAAAACCTTATCCAATCTTTTTTAAGAACACGTTTAAAACTCAAATCGCAATCTAATTTTTTTGGAAAATATTTTTTGATAGAATAATAAGCTTATTTAAAATATCACTAGAATGGCCGCCGGCGCCAAAGGGTAAAAGAAAGTTAGCATTTTGGGAGACCTGGACCTATTCTGCATACACACAAATGTATCCTGAATGTCTCAGCTTAATCAGGTGGCTCGTTCCCGAGAAATAGTCACTGATTTTTTTTTATCGCCCGAGCCTCGCCGCATAGCCTGAAGTGTCTGAATATCATGTTTTTGGATTTCTATTTCGATATGGTTTGCTAATCACTGCAACTTGAGCGCTGAACTCATGCATAAGCTGCGTAAGTGAATCATCCGCAGTGCGGCATCTTTGCAGATTCCCCTGAAGAGCCCTCATCTACGCAGCAACTTCTTCAGTGCATTGAGCGCTGCTTGGAAAGTTTTACATATTCCTGACCCCAGAACATGCTTATCTTCTTCTGTTTTTCCTTTGTCGTTGCATGGCCAGCAGAACGGCTCCGCCGAGAACACTTTTGTAACTTGTTCGCATTTCCAGCAGTTAGTGCTACGGTCTGGTCCTTTGCAGCCTTTTTTTGTATTGTAATATCCCAAGCACTTGAAACAGCGCACAACTTCAGGCCGCTTTCTTACCTTGGCGTTAGCCCAGCCAAAGCTTCTGCTTCGTTCAGTTCAACGACGGCTTTCCCCTATTCCCTTGTATTCGGGGAAAATAAGTATTAAATAACGTTCTTCTTCTTTTGTCGTAAGACTGTCGAGGTCAAGTTTCTCGATTTTGGCTTTGGAGGCGAAGCTGTTAGCCTTTCCGAAACCCCCCACAGCTGCCTGGATTAGATCGCCAAATTGCCAGTGTCACAAGTACCCCACCAGTGTCACAAGTAACCCACCACCTGCCGTCTTCCTGATTTGGTGACTTTGCTTGGGCTTACCACTGCCCGGATATGCTGAATGACTTCTGCATAGCTCTTCCTTTGGATAGGTTTTATTACGACAGCTTTCTTTTTTGCACTAGAGGATTTCGTTATTTTCCGCCTCGTTTTTTTTTGGTAAAGCAATGAATATGACGCCAAGTTTTTAGATGAACCAGAATTTGTCGACTTATCTTACCGGCCATTGTTTGTATGTGGTTTTTTTCAATAAAATTACCCATGTGTGCTGTTTAGTGGTGCCTATTTCAGCTCGTGCCCTAACAATGTTTTCTTTGTTAGGGCTACATTCTGGTGTCCTTGCCCGTTTTTGTGCCTTAGCTTGCACAGTACATAGAGTTCCGGCAGTATCCTTTACTCCATGCTCTCTAGACTGGGCCTCTTTAATTTTCTTCAACTCAAGCTCAGCCTTCTTCCAATTTTTCCTGCAACCTTCTACAACTTTCAGAGCCTCTTCAAGTTCAAAAAGACCGCCTTTCACCTGCCGCGATATATTTTTCTGCATTTGCGATGCTGCAACCATTTTTTTAATTATTTCGCGGCACTTTCGCAGTATCATGTAACGATCTTTCTTCAGTCAAAACCAGGTTATTTTAGAGCAATAGTTTAAAGCTCAATATCGTAAAATATGTTGTTTGTATCAATGCAATATTGAATGATTTGTTTATGTCTGCTAGAATTGTGAAACCACGTTGGGCGCCAATGTATATTTCAACTATCGGTGGTTAATTTGACCCTTACACTGTATAATAAAATAATTCAAGAAAGATCATTGCTTTGAAATCATATATTCCAGCTGTAGTTCTTGCTGAAAAAAAGAATTTAGAATTACATCATCAGTAATGTAGCATTGCAAAATATGTATTCACCGCTACCTTAAAGAGGTTTTCAAGAAAATGCGGATTATTGATGGGGCTGCACCTAGGGTCGGTTTACAGGTACAAATTTTTAGAATCAGTTATAGTGCTCAAATTTTACCACAAATTAACTTTTCGTTTTGAATTGACTATTCCAAATTTAACTCTATGACACAACCTACTGCAATCTAACTTGACATAGCTGGTGAAATTTTGAAAACATGGTTTTATTATTAAAACTAGTGTGAATTTTAAAACATGCCATATCGAGAAACAGTAAAATCTGGTAACAATAATAATTTTTCTAAAGCACTTCAGAATGCGAGAAAGAGGTTTATACACACTCAAAAAAAATAAAACCTGTATTACACTTCTGCTAGCAGCACCAATAACTGTGAACTGTAAAAATTTCGAGCAAATATTTTACCGCAATCTCTTATTAGATTCTTTCGCCATCTGGAAATCAAAGTTACAATTTTTTGGAATTGACAGTTTTTTTTTAAAGCGAATACCGTCGTTATTACCAATATGTTTCGCTAAGTCTATTAGTTAGAAAGAGTCCACTCAAAAAAATGTTTGCATTAACTGTAGTTGTATTTTTCTGAAAATTATCCAATGCACCCTGTAAAGTATTTTGCTTAGTAGCTCATACCTGAATCAGATTCCCGCAATGAAGTGCAAGTTTGAGAGAACTAGATTAAAAATTTCCAACTATGTCACAATACATAAAAATGAAATATGTTTCAAAAAGATTTATAGTAAATACTGCGACAGTCACGTGATAAATATTCTTAAACTTCACCAAACCAAAACTCAAAATCATAGCTCATTGTCACGTTTATTGCATAAATATTTCCTTCCATTTCTCAGCGCTCTACAACAATTCGTACTTAGAGCATAATAAAAATAGCTGCCCTGGTAAATTTTCTCGATTCCGAATAGATTTTAATACAATTTTAGCATGAAAACTTCATCGAGGATGTAGTTTATGTGGAAAGTATTTTTTAAACCGTTCGTGTCCGGTTCTATTTCACGTACTTTCTTTTGAGTGACAGCACATTTTGGATAAATTATGACTGGAATAAAGTGAAATGAGAAAAATACAGCAAACAATTGAAGGTTTGCATGAGTACAAAGAATGCATGGCACACAAATATATAGTAATTGGAGCAGAAAAATGACCAAAAGTCCGTTTTCGTCCGAGCTACAAACGAATTACGGTTGGTGTTGGCATAATCAAAAAAGCACACAAAAGTCACGATTAACGAACGATAAAAGAGAGCTGATAAGCAAAACGTGATTGCGACCAATTAGTCGCCTTTTTTTTGTGTCTAGCTTCCGATTATGTACGGCAACGAACAGTCTCCCCTTTGGTATTGTGCTCAAGCTTCTTCTAGATTACCTTTTTCCTATCAACGACAGCACGAGCTAGGGTGGCTTGACTCAGCCAATTTCTTCGTCCTTGATTCGAGTTCATACTTAATATGCCAAAGATGGTTGTAAATTATCAGACGGATAAGGCAGACGGTTTCTCCACAGCTACATGGCAAAATGTTTGGCATCTTAAGAATTCAATCGATATGCCCTGACCGGGTCATGAATATCCTGGTCACTAATTAGCCATAATATATCTTTCCTCTTGAAAGAATACCATCGCATCAAAATTTAACCACGAACGAAGTCCAAAAGCCAACTTAAGCCCATAAGGAATTCCCTAGTTCGACAGGCTAAGTCTTGGCTTGCACCTGTAGATATCACCTCCTACGTACATATATAATTCACTATGGAAAAACCAAACGAGCAAAGTCACGAATGATATCAGGTCGTGGTCGAACTTGTAAGATGGCGTACTTAAAGGTGTTTACGAATTGAAGCATTGTTTGTTATTTCGTTTGGCTAATGTCTCTGTTTCCAATGACTCATGAAATTGAATATTTTCTGTCCAGGGACACGAGTAAATGTTTGCTGTATCTTAACCCCATGCTTAGCAAACATTTAAAACCATCCACAAAATGTTTAAAGACCACATGCTAGTGCTCAGTAAACAGTTTCAAATTATCCTCGCAAGTGCCTCCCACTCAAAATTTTCAACAAATCCTGTCAATGTTATTCAAGCAGTCGATACTTTTAAGTCATCACATGTATGGGTAGCATGTTTGATGTAAACACATCGACGAAAGTCAAGAAAATCGAAGAAAACAGTCAACAGCCGGCTCCCAGGACGATTGCAAGGAAAGCGATGAAAGAGCTAAGTCGTCTTGTGTCTAGGATGCGAAAATAAAAGCCAGGCAATCGTTGGAAACTTTGTTGGTTTGACCTCTGTGCGACATGCCGCCCGGGGACTTGGAGGTGACTTGCTTTTTACTTTTCGCTTTTTCCACTGAAGCGATAAGATACCATTAAACCAAATCAAACATTGCTTCGGCAGCATAGATAGGGGTTTTCACATCAAGCGCTTCCCGATCTGCGATTCGCAGTCAACATTCTATTCCGGTTTTTTGAATGGCAGGAAAAATTCTTCGGTTCGACAGACATAAGGGCTGAACGACATTTGTGGTTGCTGGCACAGAAAATCACATCGAACACAAGAGCTCTGTCAGCTTCGTTCGTCTTCTTCGATTGTCTTCGATGGCGATGAAAAGAGAATGAATAACGAGGAAATGTGCTTGTTGTACGGTTAGGCATTGGCTCGTTCGGTTTTTCGCAAGAAAGGTAACTTATGCGAACGAAACAAAGTTTAGTAGTTATGAATGATTTTGGGATAACTGGAGAGAGCATGTGGGTTAAGTGATGTTCAATTAAAGTTACTGTTGGTTGGGTTTAAGTTAAATGAAATTTTGGTGGTGGTGTCAATTAGCAAGGAGAAAAAATAATGAAATATGGTTCAATAATTTTATAATATAATTTTTTTTTGGCCTCGAGATAAAATAAACATTTAAAAATAGACTAGCAAATCGAGAGCTCAAAGTTGAGAAAAACATTGAAACTCATGTTTATTTATTTTCATAATTCCAGGTGGTATTCTCGAGGATATTTTGTGCTGTAGTTATCATAACTGGTGCAGTAAGTATAGAAGATATTAGAATTATATTTATTTATTTGTTTGTCTATTATACATTATGTAATTCAAAAGCAGCGCGAACAATGGAACTTGTGCACTTTTAGACGTAGAAAAGACGAATAAAAAATAGACTTATGCACATGCAAAATAAATTGTAAAATCCTTAAATGATCGACTAGAACGATTCAATTCACGTATGATTATCTAGGAACCAAGATCTGACCAATAACTTATCCTAACAAAGTTTGACAAGTAAACACTCATTGAAAAAAAGAGGATTTATGAAAGATAGAAACACGAGAAGCGTAGAGGATATAGTAGATGCTGAATTTTAAAAACAGCTAGCTAACGTACACTGAACTGATTTAATGACGTCAGATAAATACTGAAAGTGAGGGGACCCGATTTGGCATGCTTGTTCTAGAACACTAAGTGCTAAGGTAACATTTAAATGTATATAGGTTGAAATGTTGGTAAACATATGCGAAGAACGCAACAAAATCATACTTCAATGTATAATCAACTAACACTCCAATGTATTTAAAAGGTTAAACAACTAATAAAAATTGAATATTGATACCAGACAAGAAATAAGCAAATATCAGCATTTTTATATATTTATTTATTTACGGACAACAAGTCCTTTTAAGACATTGAAATAAAACAAAAAAAAATTGTAATCGTCGCAATAGCCTTAAGATAAAATTATTTAATATTTTCCGTTAGTTAACTAATTACATAAATTCATTAAGGCAAGAAGAAAACAATAAAGGATAATCGTCGGACAAATTCCAGCTTATGAACAATAGAAAATAGAAATACTGAAAATCAAAAAAATTTATCTAATTTAGGGCAGTATTCTGGTCTAGAGGCTCGATTTTGCGGTGATTTTACGGACGCAATAAAAAAAAACCATAAACATTTTTGATAAATTTTTTTATCAGTTTTTTATTAAGGTTTTGAATAAATAAAAATGTATTCTAAAAATAAAAAAAATAAAAATTGATGTAGATACACAGGCCGGCGAAGTGAAGGCTCAAAAAAAAACTTGTCTCATGTTTAACATGTTTCCAACCTTCCTGGTGGTCTATATAATATATTTTTGGTGAATTCTGTAAAAAGAAGTATGTAAAATTCGTCTGACGTAGACGATTTGGAAAAACTGTTTTTTCACAAAATGGCGTCCATGTAAAAAAAGTCGTTTTTTGCCTCATTTTTTCAAATTTGGGAATTTTTTATAAATAGAAATTTTTTTTTCAAAAAATCCGGACGTCAGACCAAAATTAATAGTGTTAAGAGGGTTTGTGCAAAATTTCATGTAAATCGGTCCATTACAACTAGATATATCATGTCAACCGTATCGAAAAAAGTAGTTTCGAGAAAAACGCGTTTAAAACTTGCAGTCTCGTTTCGAGCAGTTTGAGGCGTTAAATGGTATGTAATATGTATTTAGATTTTTTTAATCAGAGATCCTTGTCTTATGTAATGTTTCTTCTTTAACTACAATTTTCGAGAGCTCTTTCAGCCATACGAGCAGTTCGAACTTCTTTAGAAGCTTGAGAAGCTCGCAGCGGTTAATTCGTTGTTGATCGCGTTTGTTGGTTTAGTTGGCGTGTCACAAAAAAAAAGCTGTTACTCAAAAAATAATTCACATTCGGAAAATCCTTTTAAAGGCTTATTTTTAAAAGTCTTAACTTTGAAAATATGCAAACAAAAAAAAATCGGTTTGAAGTAAATATTAACTCGAAAATTGTTTTACATACAATGAAATTTTTAAGGAACCTAATCAAATGTTTCTAAAACAATATTTACTATAGACCTCACTTCAACTATACTACAGAAATAATGGAAGAAATTATAGTAGCTTAAGGGGTTACACCACAGTAGAGAGCGAAAATTTAACGTTTTTTTGCAATTTTTTTTTTTGAGAGGAAGGAAAAGTAAAAAGTATTTCTTTTTAAGGATGTTGTTAAACATGTTTTGAACTTTAAAGGAAAAAATTGCTTATTAAAATTTTACAAAATGCCTGCCCAACAGCCGTTTTTTTTGGAGGGGCTCCGCGGCACGCAGTAGAAGTGCACCAAAAATGAATCTGGAATAAAATAAAAAAAAAATGTTTAAACTGCATTAGTATAGCTATAGAAATACGTAGGGGATTTTGAAAATACTCATTTTTGTAAAATTGGCGAGCATTTGAAAAAAAAAGTTCATTTTGCTACCAAAAAATGGGCAATTATTTGTATCTAAAAAATTGAAATGTTAGCTTATCGAAAATTGGCTACGTATTTCTATGCGGAATGTTGTTTTACAGATTTGATATTAATTTGGAGTGAAAAAATAGAAAATTATTTGAGTTATGCTGCGTTTCGATTTGAAAAAACGTCTTTCGAGAAAAAAGCGTTTAAAGTGTTGACTCGTGTTTTGAACACGTCAAAAGGACGCTCTACTAGCGTACTTTGTGTTCAACATGCTTGAAAATGTTTCTAACGACTTCTGTTAGTGTATTAGAGAAGCTAGAAATCGAATGGTAAGACATAATGCTGTATCCAACGAGCAGGTGTCGTTTTTACTTCAGGTAGTCGTTTCGGAGCAGTAGAGAGGGATTGAGAAAAAACTCAAAATTTCAATGAAAACGATTTCTGGCAGATATAAAACCGTTTGTCTCTTATTCAAGAGGGTTCAAAGGATTTTTTAAGCTAATAACTGAATTGAACTGAATTGAATTGATTCTTTTAAATTTCTACTGTGGTGTAACCCCTTAATAAAATAGTATATGTAGATTTGCCTCTACATAATCCATGTTGATTGGGAAGTTAGTTAGACCTTAATAAAGGAGTAGTATGGTCGGTAATAATGCGTTTGAATTTCTAGGGACTAACAGAAAGAATGCAAATTGGGCGGTCATTTTCTGCATAACACTTGCTGCCAGATCTTAAGCCAAATCCAAATTTCCATTTCTCAGAGATCGAACCTAAAGCCAGGGATTCGTTGAAAACTAAAAATAATAGTGCAACTAAATTTAGCGAACAGGACTTGATGAAAATGAGCGGAATGCCGTATGGGCCTGTCTTCTTGGCTGGAACGTCTCAGATGAGCTTATTCATGGATGTTTCTACACCCAGCATTATTCAGCAATGTTTCTACATCCACAAGAAGGGACGATATATGATAGGCGGATTGTAGTTACTGCTAGATTGTGTATAAACTTTGGCGTCATAGCTACCAAACATGTGTGCTTAATCTTCATCGTCTATCAAGAAAATTAAAGACTATAGTACTCGACAAAGAGTCGTTAAATATGATATTATTGAAATGATTCCAAAAATACTTAGTTCTATCAAGAATCGTAGATTCAAGGTTACGCAATTAATTTTTAAAGTCAGATCTCAATAAGTATTCATATGAGAACGACATCTGGTAAGATTTCGAGGCATTTTGTAGTAAGAAGTTCTTTTGGCATACAGAAGAAAGGAAGACTTGATAACAGAAGAAAGGGTATTGACAAATAAGATGAAAATTAAGGGATCTGGGATAGATCGTTGAAGCACTCCGGCTGTGGAAAAATAAGAGATGAAACGAAATCTTTTAAAGTTAATCTGCAGAGACGACTATGAACAAAGTAGAAAGAGGGGCCAAAATATGCCGAACTCTTCAAGTTTTCTGTAAAGCAGGCTATGATTCACAGAGCTAAAGTATTTGAATAGCCCGTATCAGTTACATAGCCTTGACGTGGAGATCTGAAGTCAGGGGCGAAAAAAATAGTGAACGCCATAAGGTTGATTATTGTGGAGCGCTCCTTGATGAAACCATACTGCTCATGAACAAAAAAGGGCTGTCAAGAGCTATTACAAACAAGGCGTTTAAGGAGTTTACTGAAACAACAGAGATATATTGTTCGATAATTGGAAATGACCAATAGATCACCAAATTAGCAAATTGGATGAATTTTTTTGGCTTTTTATGTTAAGAGAAATACACCAAATGCGACGTTTATGTTGAAAAGGATAGCTAAAGGAACATAGAGACAAGATGAAAGGGATTTTCCTAGGATATTGGGAATACCATCAGGACGTGAACCAGCATTATAATTTAAGATATGCATCAGAGTTTTGACTTCCAAAGGGTTGGTACTAAACAAGGATTAGTCAGGTCATGTTCGGGAAAAATCAGAAAATATCGTTAAAAAATATGAAATTATGGTAAGTGCGTTTTGAAAGAAGGACGAGAAAAAAGTAGCAACTAAATTACCAATAGACTGATGGTCGGAAGTGATAGCGTCACCAAGAGGCATAGAATCAGGAGTTGAGGAATTTGATGTAGAAAGAAAAAGATGTTGGTTGATTTGAATAGGTTGAAGCCTCGACGCTCAAGAAATAATCATGCATTGCCAGCATGAACATTCTGTTAGTGTCAAAACGCAAATTAGAAAATTTCTGAAGATCAATGGGTGTGAATATCAGTGCCATCTTTACCGCAGAAGCATTCAAAGCAATAGCTCAGAGCGGAAATTTTCTAAAGTAGGGCCAAGTTCTGCATTTCAAACAAACTCTGCAAGGCAATGATCATTGGGACTAAAGGCAATTAACTAGCAATCGGGTTTTTAAAGTAGAAAATATGTACCTGTCTGCTTTTCATGATATGATTTTTCCACCAAGGGAACACGATTATAGAGATATTTTATTTCAGTGTCGCTCGAAACCTCGTAAGGAACGCAACTAAACCAAAATGAACAAATAGTATGGAAAGCGTTACGAAGCGTTTTTTTCATGTTCGCCCTTGTTAGGGCTAAAACTATCATACTCTATGGCTGAAATAGTGGTTAAAAAATTGAAGAAGCATGTTGAAAAGTTGAACCAGTTGTAAAAAAGTATACAAAAATATTGATGACTTTTTCGAGGAAGACTTGAACCAAGCGACTATAATTAAAGCCGGCGATACATATAAACGCCTAAATTTAGACCGTTTTTCAGAGGCTTATTTAAAATAAAAAGAATAAATGAATCGTTTTGAAAGTGTTCATGTTTATTCATTACATATTAAAATACAAGAATCTGATCTTATTGAACTTTTTGTTTCGACATAGCCGCCGTAGTAACCAATCTCCTGAGACCCTCGCGGCGAAAGGCATCAATCGGCGGGATTTTCAGCATCAGTTAAAGCAATTTGAAATCAAAAAAAATGGGCTGGAGTGTGTTTATTAATCATTTATCTTCTAGTTGAACCAAGACAAAAAAAAAACAAAAAGTAAAACAATCGTGAATTAGCACGCCTCATAAAAAAGTACGATTTTTGACCCTTTTTTCGACAGTTTTTGGTCAAAAATGCTAAATTTTGAATTTTTTTTTTGGTATTATTGAGGTTCAACTAAAAGTTTATACTATAGAGAAAATAGAATCGGTTCAGAACTTTTTGAGTTATCTTGCCCACCAATCTGTAAAAAATGTCGTTTCGAGAAAAACGCGTTGTTTTGACAGACAGAAACTCTATGATTACAGCGACTTACCAACTAATCAGCTATCCAAGGCCCATACAGAAGTCCTTCAGTACGTTTATTTTTTAGATGTAAGTTTAACTATTTATGCAAAAAAATAGAAACTCGAATTTTTGAAAATTTTACATGTATCGCCAGCCTTTAGCAGAGTAAATTAATTCTCCAGTTGTTTGAGCAAGTGAACGGCATAATAATTATAATTAACATCATAATAAAAATGGTGGAATATTTTTTTCAACATAACTTTTTGACTACCTTTTGAACATCGCAATACATTTAACTTCCATTCCAAATTGCACCAAAATAAGTACTAAAAGAAAGTAAAGTATAGTAAAATAAAATGAAGAAAAATAATATAAAATTTATGAAATCAAATCGATTTCCCAAAAATTGTATGATATTTTGGTAAACAAATAAAATATTTAACAACCAAATAAAGCGAAACTTAAATATTTAAAAGCAATTGATAAATACGAAAATATTAAATGTAGAGCATGAAAATTAACAATTCGAGCGTGCAATAGTATCATAGTAACATTTTGGCCAAATTTAATTCAACCATACCGATGTAATTCAGATTATTTATAAACTGCTAGATTTAAATAAATCACAATCAAAAATGAATACATTAAAATTAAATGAATCACAATGAATGAAAGAGCTAGGAAACTTTTTACAGATCAAATTTGTTGCTATCAGACTATCCTTTTGGGCCGAGATTGAGGAGGCCAAAATATAAAGAACATTTTTGACGTTATGCAATAATCAAAACAGTTTTTTGAAACCGTTTAAGCAATTACAATAAATACATTAAAAATTTCCTCAAATACACCTTCAAAAGTTTGGTACATAAAATGTAAACAAATATACTAACATCTCAATGAAATATATTTGTTGAAAATTTAACCAGCAGCTAACAAACGAAAATAATAATACGAAAAAAATCACCAGCTCCACATTCATTTCATTACGGCCGCCATTTGCCTTCAGCCGTTTTTCACTGAATTCGCTTTGACAGAACGTTCCGTATGAAAGGTGAGTTTTCGAAGTTTCTGCAGATGATTAAATAATT
Organism: Nemotelus pantherinus; assembly: GCA_963978885.1. NCBI lineage: Eukaryota > Metazoa > Arthropoda > Insecta > Diptera > Stratiomyidae > Nemotelus > Nemotelus pantherinus. The sequence goes on from OZ022265.1 coordinate 12,830,757, forward strand.
GTTTTCTGCTTTATTTTCCATTTGCTCGCTTTTCATTTGACTCAGCGTAATAACGATGTCGGTCGGGAAGGATGTTTGTACACTGTGAGTAAGTAACTTGATATCCTTGTTGTTGGTCGCTTTGTGTTTGCTGAAGTACGATGAAAACTAAAATGTAGACTTAGCGAACACATCGCCATGTTCCGGGTAAACAAAAAGCTCAAAGGACGAATAACAGGAAGTAACAACTAGAGTTTGCAGTACTATCAAATTTTTTTTTATTCGTCGTGTAACGACTCGTCTCTGTCATTATCATCCCTCAGCAGCCTATAGGAAATTAAATGACAATGAACTTTATAACTTAAAATGTCTTGCCGCGAGCATCAAAAACCACTCTAACTGAAATAATTTACTAGAGTTTCCGTCACATCTTCTGTCATGTAGCACAAGTCGTAGCCTCGTAGATGCATACGTATATATAAGTGAACCATTGTAAACTAACTACCCTCATCTCGAACACTACGCTTGCCAAGGCCAGAGCATCCCAAGAAAATGTCTATATTTCATTTTTTCATGTCATACCGCATCTTGTTCGCGTTTCTTTCGCTTTTGTCTTCTTTTAATCGTCGTTGACATTTTGCCCGCTACCAGCCATCATCGTCACAGTCTATGCTACGGATGATTATCGCTTCCTTTGTTTCATAATGAAAACGAAAATTAAATAGAAGTTAATTTAAATGAAGTTTTAATTTTTGAAAATAAAAGAAAGTAAGTGAATGTAAGAAAAAGACATCGGAAATAGAATCAGCAGCTTTTAAGGAATGAAAAGAGTAAGGGGACTAAAATGTTCTTCCTGGAGGATGTTTACGAAAGTTTCATTTCGATTCTGAATAATTCATTAGAGTTTATGACGAGCAAATGGTTCGCAATCATTGACAAGTGTAGTAAGATGTAAAAATATGTAAGAACGGTACCGGTATGATTCACAAGCTTATATCTTTCTTAATGTTTGAATATTTCCACGCTTCTGCTGAGAAGTATTGTTTGAGACCAATATTCCAGTTTTTGACCTTTTAATAATTTGCAGAAGCTTCATATATAATTCAAATTTTGCTACTAATTTACATGATATACTATCTACTAACTCTGTGTCTTGGATAAATTGCACGTACAACTCTTGCATGTGACATTATTGAACCCTGAATCCTTTGAATACTATTCAATCAATAATCAAAGATTATCTACCGCCTTAACATTTTTCATCAACAACACCCTTAAATTTGCCGGTTCTATGCACCCAGCCAACAATTCTAACATTTAATCCATCTACATGGTTTGATTATATCTCACTATAAAGTCACCTAGAGTGCATTTGCATCATCCTGGAATTTAAAAAAAAAACAACGGAAAATTCAATGATTTTCAACTAAGAACAGAAATCCATGCCCACAAATCAGTATGGAAAATTTACATAAATGTCCGCAACTTACTCGTTCTAATCTGATGAAATGCAAATTTAATCGTAATCGGTTTTCCACAAATCGCAATGAATGCAAAACTTTAAATTCATACCAAAGTATTTTCCCCGAGTACACTTTTTCTGGTTTCAGAAAATGCTTAAAAGTTCTGTTATCTGCTGACGAGAGGTGTGGATCAGTGACATTAGAACGATGACTATCTTGGATTCGTACGTGGAACGAGAGAGTTTTCCATCGAACTATGAAGAGATAGCAGCCTGTGAAAATGTATCTAAATGCGTTAAGATATTAGTGAATTTGAAATATATTTTTTAACGCTCTTGGAATGGATTTTTCTGTTCTTTTGTATTTTTAACGAGCTTTTGCGTATAGGGTTTTTGAAAGATACTTACTTTCCTAAAAACCATTAGTTGATGGTAAAGGAGACAGCAAATATGGAAGAATTGCCGCAAAAAGTTAAACAGGGGTTTGATGAAAATGTTTTCCTTGCTGTCAATAGTTTGATAAGCAATTAAATGGATACTGTAGAAAAATTTGTGCAAATTTTAGTTGTGAGCAAATTTCATGGAAAGAAATCATGTAAAAAATTTATTGAAATTTAGTGAAATAGCAAATGAATGTCTTGCCTCGCGAAAAATAAATATCTTGCCCCGCAAATTTGCAAAGGAATGTCTTACCACGCGAAAAATGAATGTCTTGCCCATAGGCGGGCCGTGGCCTAAAATCTGGCAGGGGCCAGGGACTGAAAGGTTCAAGACATGCGGTGATTTTGTTTTTGTTTGTACACGTACTGTTCATACAACTGATATAATATACTAATACATTATATATTTGTTGATTTATTCTTTGTTATTTGCTAATGCATAATGTATTATCAAATAAACTTCTGGTCTGTGAATACGTATGAGCTACTTTCACATGCATATAATGTGAATGGTAGGTATGAACTACACATGAATTATCAATAACCGCTAAGAAAGAAAGCTTGTTTGAATTATACGGGAATAGAATGGAAATAATTAGAAATGTAAGATTTTTTTTTTCGTTTAGAAGCTAAATATATTGCAACTTATACTTGAAGAAGAGGATAGCTTAGTTTCAAAATATCTTTGAAAAAATTGGAATATTTTAAGCTTAGAAGGAAAAAATTGATCTCTTGCTTCAAACATTTGTTACCTAGAAAACCTAGAAAAACCGAAAATAATTTGGCAAGATTAAAAGTGCTGTAACTTACTCTTTTCTAGCCATTTGGTTTGCACGCATATCTTTGTAGCCGTAGCTGCGTGTCCGAGACTAGATGAAACAGCAAAACCTTTGAAACTAGTGCTTTTTGCTGTTTTCCGTTTTCGCGATCTTCTGGTAAATGTGAGATTCAGACAGTTCTTATCTGCGAATGATTTAATTTCCCCCCAAACTACATACAAGTCTTCTCGCTCACTTAGTAGTGTTCCATTCACAAGTTTTATCCCATTCCGAAGAGTTGCATTTTTAGTTTGGAAATATGTGCTTAACATGTTCGTTATAAAAAGAACATAGTGAAAGATGAAAAGATTTACTACAAATTTAGGATTACTGATTGAATGAAAGATTGATCTGAATAAACTGAGTCGTTGTATTTTCCCTCATTCATTTCTTCCTCTAAAGCATCTTTCATAGTCCCATAGCTATCGATCACATATTTGCAATTGTGAAATCTCATTGACTAACGAGTTGAGCTTAAACTTCTCATTCCACGCCTTGTGTTTATACCAACTGCCTCTTCAAGCTGCTTCAACTATTGATGTTGTGATGGCTTTGAAAGGTGTAAGTAAAGGGATTCGATGGCATTGAAAAAAGAGGTACACGTTTCGACTGTGAAAAATGTGTCAATTACAACCAGGATAATTTTATGAGCTAGACAGTGTACAAATGTGGCTGCAGGGTGTTTTATCTTAATTTAGATTTTTACACCACCTTTTTTGTTCTGGCATGACACTAGCACCATCATAAGACTGTCTAACAACAGGGAATTCGGAAAGTCCGTAGCTGTTTAACAGGCTCAAAATTATATCTGCTAAATAAGAGGCATTTCTAGCCCCTGAACAGTCTACAAAGCTTGAGAACCTTTCTTCGACTGCTAGCTCTTTAGCAAATCTGACAACCACGGAGAGTTGTTCCTTCTGTGGACCCTTGTTGCGTCTGCCAAAATGGATATCAATCCGCAATCTTTTATTTCAGCTGTATTGTCCTCGCGAACGAATTCAGCAATTATTTTCATCAATTCATTTTGTGTTTTGTCACTACAGTAGTTCGCAACCTTGTTTTTAAAATTATTTTCAAAAGTTGAATCATGCTTCGCGAATAATGCACAAATTTCCAAAACAAACCACGGTTATCACTGACATCACTTTCATCAAGTCCTCCCAAAGCACGTCTTTGGCGACTGAGACACGTCGTAAGGTCGATAACCTTCTCCAAATAATTTCGGTTCATCTTGACAATATTCCAAGACTGTTCAAGCACCATATCATTTACTGTCTTCCAAGTACTATTGGAGTTTTCTCATTGTGCATGAATTTTACTATCCGGATAATTTATCCGGATCGCGAAGTATGGTCGAGCTGAAATTTTGGTGTATATTTGGCGACAATGGAATCTATGGAAAATTTCGCATTGTGATAACTTCAGACCGAGTCATCAGATCATCACAAAATTTACAAGACTCATCAATGGGCATAAAAAATAAGTTTCTGTCGTTTTTAAATAATGTCTGGGCAACCTTGTAGCTACCATAAGTACGTAAACACAAATCTTTCATACAGCTGTTAGAATTAAATGCAAATGGTTGATCAATTTGATATCATATTTATACAGTCAGATCTAAACTTGTAAAATTCCCAATCGCACAAAAACCGCACCGAATTATTTATATTTTTAGCACCTGGAACTTGTGTCTACGGTATCTCGCGATCGGATAAAATTCATAGGATATACTGGTCTTGAGTAGATACAGGTCTGACAAAAGTTTAATGAATATGATAAGAACCATGTGGCAGCTGTGTCACTATGAAAAAACGCTCGGTGAAATTGAGGTGCTATGCCTTTTAACTTCCGATGCAGTTATCAAATTGTAATGAAATTCACACGCAATTAACCTGAGTGTAAACTAAGTAGGTCATAGATAGCATAAAATTGGCAGGGATGCCATTTTTATTCTCCAAATGACTTCGAAAATTGTATTTTAAGATAATCTTAATAAAAAAAGGATGATTGGCGAGGTGCTTTTCGTCTTTTTCTTAACGTTTATCTTGTCTAAATTAAATATTGCCGTCCATTTCCCGAAATAAGTCCCATAACATCGTAATTAATACCGCAAATAAGACAGTCTCCATGTTATAAGTAGTGTGTATGCTTTGGTATAGGCTTACACTACTGCACGTCAAAACTCTTGCTGTAACCACAAAAACCTAAGAGGCGAAAATTTAAGTGTCTGCTTTTGGAAATATTTATTTTTCTGGGAGGGGCCAACCTAGGGTCTGGGGGGGTCCCGGCCCCCCCTGGCCCCCCCTACGGCGCGCCTATGGTCTTGCCCCGCGAAAAATAAATGCGAACGTTCGTGTACGGTATGCAGGACTTTAATACATAATTTGTAATTGTTATATTCCCAAATAAATTCAGTGGTTGAAGTAACTCTCTGTCTAAAACTATTAACGACTAATTACAAGCCAAGTCAAGTTTGGTAAATTGCCAATAATACTGTGACTGATCATGTTTCCTCAATTGCTGTAAAATTGATGTCGTTTTGAGAAAAGAAATAAGAAATAAAAGGGTAACTTTTGCATTAGATCAACTGAAATTTTCATTTCCCTTAAGAGGTCAGGTACACTTGGGACGTCCAAAAAAGCTCTTTTTTAGGATTTTTTTAGACACACATTATAGTAATTAATAGAAAATGTTTATTTTTACTTGAAAGAAATATATTTGTAGAAGCTATTTTAATTTTTAAAGGCAAAAGGTTGAAAATTAGTCATAATAAAGTAGATTTTCGAGGGGTCAAAAAAAAATTGTTTTGCCGTGATCACTGTAGCTTGTCACTGGATCATCCGAAAAAAAAATGGGGATTATTAGCTGATTACATAGTGCTTCGGATGGACGAAGGACTTTGGCAGACTTTGATTTTTCGAAATATGGCGGTTGTTGAAATTCAAAATTGTATCTTCGACCAAAATTTCATCCACATTTTCGGCTATTGAAAAAAAAAATATCGTCAAATCGAAAATTCCTTCGTTCATCCGGAGGATAGTTACATATTAAATAAGTGAGGTAAATTTCATACTGACTGATAAAGCCGTTTTCAAGTTACAGTGATCACCAACTTCGAAAACATAGTTTCGAGAAAAATGCTTTTATAGCATGCAAAAAAAAGCTTTATGCATTAGAGACGACTTCATCAAAAGTTATTTATCTCCATAAAGAATTGTCCGATTCGTCTGAAATTTGCAGAGAATGCTCTTGAAATATGCTACTTTTAGAAAATGCAAAGAAAATAAAATCGATTAGTAGTAGCAAACGAGTATTTTGAAAAATGTTTTGCTTGAAATCAAAAACAATGACAGATCATATATAGTCTTTATTAAAAACCCTTACTTTAGTCACAAAATAAATCACCACTCTCTAAAAACGAAATTATAGGAATATAGCAACTCGAAATCATTTAAAATAAATATGCAAAAAAAAAAGCTTTTCAAATTCTATTTAGCAAAAGATATACACCGCTAAACTATAAATCACACCCTAAGTTTCAAACTGAAAACTTCGTAGATTGAAAATCATCATTGAATGAAAACGAAAATCACCATTCCCAAACTACTTCACTACATTGTTCCGGAACTGTATAAGATTAAAAACGAAACTTAACACGAAAACGCCAAAATAGAAGCATTTGAGGTGTCTTAATGTTGGAACTTTTACTTGGCAGTTTCCAGCAACTTATTCCAAAACGAGAGAACTACAGCAAAACATCAAACGGGAAAATTGTTCCAGTTGCACAACGTTAGGCAAAAACATTCGGCCCCAAAGCCAAGTCGCGGCAAAGCATGGCAAAACGAAACAGAATGCATGGATCTCAAGAAGAATTCGTCGAAATCTACTACAAGCTTCAAGTCGTGTTATTCAAGGAGAAGTTTTTGCATTTGATTCGGCTCGGGAAAGGGAACGGGAACACGAACGTGAAAGATTCAGGACTAGGTGCTGCTGTTGCCGTTATCTGCCCTCCATCCAACTTGTGCCCGTTTTCTCGTTCTCGAGATTACCAGGGAAATTAGTTTTTCAATAGCTCCGAGTTATAATAAGACAAGAATTCGGTCGAAAAAGCATTATTTCGCTTGCCATTATGGCATTATGACTCGCTACTCAGACGATGCATTAACATATTTTTCGTTCGTCGCTTCTAACGGAAAATGATGTTTTATAAGATAAACGTGTTTTACGCTCGACACAACCTATTGTACGTTGTTTTACTAGTCATGGTTTCTAATGTTCTAGAAGGATGTTCTAGGCTTTGCCTTGGGATTACAAGTATAAATAGTGCCCGTAAAAGATTTTCTAGGGTTCTAATGTGCAGATAGAACTACTGCCGCTATTAAATACGTAGCAGTATTTTACATTTTGATGCATGTATTTAATTCGCCGAACAAAATATGAAATCATACCATGGCAATGAGATAATACCAAGAAGGTAAAATCATATTTTGCTTTGCAGTCATGATTTATCCTTCTTAACCTTAGACGAACGACTCTGATATTCAAACTGTAAATTTAAGAGCCTACGAAACCGATAAGAAAAAAATCTGCCATATTGCTATCCAGAAAGTAACATCACAAAGTATAAATTACTCTAGGGCATGAATGTCTTAACACCCCTTGTTCTGACAAGGAAATTCCTGAAAAGTTCTTGAAGAATCCGGGTCGGATAATCTTTTTGGTTATTTCATTTTTGAATGCTGGTATCATGTTTAACTGAAAATCAAAGCCCATACCCGCAAGCAAGGTTTCAGTTCACATTTTGTCCGAGTTTCAAAAGAATTTTTCCAGCCAGGTAAGTAATACCGCTGTTGGGATGAAAAAATCTTCAAACGCGTCTATTTCTGTATCCATCATAGTTGTCATTCGAATCATTGCAAAATGTGAAATATTTGTTTATTAATAACTTTTATCGAAAATAGCATTTTTGAGTTTTTTGTGGATTATAATCTCATGCATCATGTTCTACTGTGCTTCTGTGTGTGTGTTTTGGCAAGGCGCTCTGATTGGAAGCCACTCAACCTAGCCTATCCTTAACTCATGCAAATTTGATTTCTCTGAACCAGGACTTGGGTGGCTATCAATTTCAACACATTATTTTTCAGTTATATTTACAAAATCCACATCTACGAATCTCATTAAATTTACTCATGCTGTGTCCTCGGCGTTAGATCGGAACCCTCAAGTTGATGCTATATATACAGATTTTTCTAAAACATTTGACTCTGTCAATTTTGATCTTCTGCTACTCAAATTAAACTACTATGGCATCTGTGAACCTTTACTTTCTTGGATATCTTCGTTTTTGACTAGCCGCACTTGTTTTGTCTCTCTCTCTGGCATTTCGTCCTTACCATTTTCGCCCTCTATTGGTGTACCTCAAGGTTCTTTATTACGGCCGCTATTATTCAACCTCTTCATCAATTATCTTCCTATTGCTCTATCTTAAAATTATTTCGAGTAATCAATAGCTCAGATGATCATCTACTTCTTCAGGATGATCTGAACTCTTTTACTGATTGGTGTAACTCTAAGTGCCTATCATTAAATGTTTCAAAGTATTTTTCCATGTCTTATTCTCTGAAGTCCCAGACTAATACCGTTCCTTACTTACTATGTGAATCCGTCCTTGTCTCTGTGGATTATTTTACTGATCTGGGAGTAACCTTTGACCGTAAACTTAAATTTGATATCCATGTTCGTAACATTACTAAAAGTGCTTCGCAGATTGCTGGCCTTGCTATACGTTCCTGTCACAATTCTTTTAGCATTTTTACTTGTGTAAAGATATTTGTTAACCTTGTTCGTTCCAAACTTGAATACTGTACTCAAGTTTGATGTCCTCGCTTTGCAAATCTTTCCGATGCCATTGAATCTGTTCAACGGAGGTTCAGTCGCACCCTATTCTTTAAATATAATCTTCCCTGTATGCCTTATGATGAACTCTTATCGCTCCTTAATCTCCTTCTCCTCGCAAAATGCAGAGTTTACCTTGATGTATGCTTTCTTATCAAAATTTGCCGTGGCCATCTGAACTCATCTATTGCATTCTTGATTAATGAACGGCAGTGTGAGAGGCAAATTAGGTCCTCCGTTGTCTTTGATGTACCATTTGCCCGTACTGACACTTATTTTACCCATTATGGCCTCCAACTTGGTCCTCTTCCACACTCTGTTGCCACCTTTAAAAGAAGTATTCGCAACACAATATTTGCTGATGATTTATTTTATTTGTCTTTTTTGTCATTCGTTTCTTGTTTTTCATATCTTAATTTTCTCAATTTTTTAGTACTAAACTATTCTGTTTGTAATTGGGTTTTCTGCCTGTAAATGGATTGCTTGAATAAATAAATAAATAAATAAGTGCTCTAAATAGCATTGATATGTTATTAAATATAGTGAACTGATAGCATAAAAACTGTTTCAAGGATGAATATGAGACTTTTAGAGTCCAATATCTTGGTTTTTACATTGCCACTAAAACCTTTTTATAAATTAAATCCTGTAGGTTTGATTCATGCAGTCATAATTACATTTGATATATGAATCGCTTAAATAATTAGCTCCTCTTCTCTGTCGACAGCCGTTTCCTTGCATTTTCATACCCGCAAATCCTCAAATATATTCCCTTATTTTCGATCAGGAAAATCATAGCTATAACTAGAAACTCAATCAGAACAAACCATTTCACTTATCTGCTTAATTCGCTTTCATTCACAACATTCATTCAGATTTCTTTCGTCCATGCTGTTTACCAATGCCATTGTGATAGAAAAAAAAACAGAGTTTAATTATTTTTTTCCTAAGCGCTTTCGAATTTAATCGATAGAAATAGCAAACTCAGACACGGTCAGTCATGTTCATTTCCCGTGGCGAAAAAAGGCGACTGCGAATTTAATTCCGAAGAAATGAAACTAAATCGAATACCGGGTTTCTCTTGTTTCATTTCGAAAATCACTTGTCCGAAACAAAAATTTTGCAATGCGAATTGGAGTGAATGAAGTGGAAAGGAAAAAAAAATCTATAGAAATGAAATTGCTTTCAGGATGATGCGTGCCGTGTCCTTGGCTATCGTGGAGTATGCTCGTATCCATATCTACTATGGTCTAAAGAAATTAAAATGGGATTAGATGTGGAAATAAGAACAGGTATTTCGTTTGTATTTTGTTTTTCACATTATAACGACGTGTAATTTTTTGGAAAGGCTATGGGTTCATAAATTTTTGATAGAATTTCAGGCATCACTTTAGTTAGTTATATATAGTAATTTTGAGTTGATTCCTAAACGGGTCTATTTATGAAATTGGATGATTTTTTTTAAGTAATAGAACATTATATTTGAATGCGCAGATCTAATTTTTTATCATTAAAAAAAAGAGTAAATAATGTAATGTAAAACCAAAGTCAGCACTAATGGCATATGATATATGATTTAACATTTACATGAAATTGATTTGATTTAATAGATTTTATTATTTTCAAGTTATGAGGATTCAAATTGTATTGGTCCGCATTTGGATTAAACATTAAATTCCCTTGAATATGATTTTGTTCCTATTAACTACTATTCGTGCATCAGTAAGCGTAGTTTGGCATAGTCAAAACTCCGCTTTATGTGGCTATGAGCTCGAGCGCTACACAATATTCACTCTAGAAGAAAAAAATACAGATAAGTATTATTTACCATTAAATGGTTTTTCTTGCATTAATTTTGTACAAACTTTTTAGTTAAAACTGTTTTATTAATATTTTATTGTGAATTGACTTCTTTCTATACAATTTGACTATTGCAGTTGTAATATTTCTGCGAACAATTTGGCCTGTCGATTAGGGTTGCATACAGAAACATTGCCAGTCATTACTACAATCTTTCGATTGGATTAATTTTTTACTAATATGTTCCATTCGAAGCAGTGAGACAATGAGTCGACTAGCTTTGGTAGTAGCGAAAGGACCGTGTATGATTCCTTGCCACTAGAGCGAAATATAACAGAACGTTGTGCGTACAAATAACGAAAAAATAAAATTATGTTTTTGATCAAGTGAATGTGTTTTTGTTCACCGTTGTCATCCTTGGGCAACAGTAGTATATATATTTATCTAGTTCAATTAAGCTGAAGTATCGGTTGATTGTGGAGCTTATGAAATCGTTGACGCAAACTAACAGGCTATCGACTTGACGGACAAATTCTCTGACGCACGCACATTAAAATTCCATACCAATTTATCTAAGTCGCGTTAGAAAGTATCACAGCTGGTGTATTTACAGACTTTGCGATCGTTGAAGTTTTTCCATGAGGCTGAGATAAGATTGGAACTTAATTTTGAGCCTCGCAGTAAAATAATCAGACATAATCAGACATGCTAGACATGAGTCTAGCATTGTAGGGCATGAATATTACTGAGCAGATCATCTAACAGGGGAAAAATATATTGTTAAGCTTCTACTTGGTCTGGTCGTTGAGTTTAGGGTAACAACTTGTAATGGAATGGAAGGATTACTTTGAAACAGCTAATAGAGCAACACCATTCCATTTCCGTTCGTAAAGAAATCTCCGCACTGAGGAGGTCTCGAGTTCAAGCCACCACCGATAAACGTGTATTAAGGGGAGCAGTAATTTCCATCGTGATTCGATTTCCATTCCTCATATTGCTCAGTTTTTGTGTGTTTATTCCAACAGTTACATTCAGCACAATAAGAACATTTTACAAGAAAATCAATAACTTTTTTGGCACTGGAACTAATATTCTCGTAGCTAACTTTTTCGGCAGAATATCGATTTTTAGGTGATATTTTCTTCTTGTTCCGATCTTTGCGAATAGGGCCGAATTGATGAAGTTTTCGAAAGCCTTTATTTCTGATGTCCATTTTCCTCAGAATATTTGTTCACAAACGAAAATTCATTGTAACGCACAGTTGTACCACAAGCCACTGACAAAACGTGTATATTTATGGTAAAAAACCACAGCTGCATGTCATTTATGTTATATTTGGAGCCAAGTGTGCCCAAAAACAATAGAATCATAAAATAGGTCTATACTTCGTTCACAATATGAAAAGACACGTATTGTTTGAAGAGTCACTTGCTGCTATCTACCTGTCGGCTGAGCGCCGCAAAACACGTTTCACTCTCTCGGCTGTAACTAGCTTATTTAAAGAAATATTATCTGGATGTTTTCACCAGATATTTTTGAGACTTCATGCAAATCATGCATTTATGAAGAAAATGCAGTAAAAAATAAATCGATTTTTTCGACCATTCTAGGTGTATATATCTCCTTGAAATAGTGAAACTAGAGAATTAAGTGCTTTAAAATCATATAAAAGTTTTGACTTTGATGAACTGCATTAGACATATTCAAGGTTTCGCAGTAAGAACGCACAAGCTTTAAATTCAATAAAACATATACTTTTTTACTCGAAATCACTGCAGATTGTTTTATTTAACAGATTTAGGCTTGCAATTTATGATTTTAGTAAAGTGTTGGCCAAATTATCATCACAGCTTTTTTTTTGCAGACATTGTTACGATGCCACGATTTATCGATGACTCTGGTGTACATCTCGGTTGGAATAGCAGCTATCGCATATCGAATGTTGGTCGCGGGCTTATTGGCCTAAACATTTAATTCAATGTGGTTTTAGAGAAAATAGTCTCGGTGGTCAAGCGATGAAGACATTTCAAGAAATTAATGAGTTTCCGATTTTGTCTCACGGTAATATTTGGTGGCGGACCATCCTGTTTGAAACGAAAATCTTTTGCACCAATTTCATCAAATTTCGGAAGAAAAAATTGTCCCAGCAAAGTTTTATTGCGTTTGACATTAACAGTTGTGGTGATTCCTTCCTCATTTTTAGAAAGATTCCAAAATCCACTATAAACTGTTATGTTTTGGAGATGCAGAGGACTGTCATGTATCATGGGTGAGTAAAACTCGCACCCATGCCAATAATTATGCTTACTGATCCAAAAATAAGCCGCATTGGAAAGATAGTTGATGAAATTTGTGGTCGGGTTTGATCATTTTGAGAGCCCGATCGGCAAATGAAAAACGAAAACGATGGTCAATGGGCTTCAATTCTTATGGCAGTCCCATTTGGAAGCGATCTTACTTCAAAATCTATCAAGTTGTCATTCGAGGGAGACCTAGCACTCATAATTCAAGAACAAGCGAAACATTTGAATTTTCGCTAACACTGACTTAAACAGCTAACACTGGCTTATAACACATCTGGCTTTTTCCTTGTATTTTAGGCACTGCATCACGTAGACTAAACTTACTTTCAAATATTTTGATTACACGAGCAATAGCATGTTCAGACTGACCACCATGATGAATACCATGATGAGTCCGAATTGCTTTTTGAGTAGGCAACCGCAAATTTGCGTGGCAAAATTGGACAATTTTGAAACGTTCTTCTAACGTAAAACGAATCATAATTAAACTGCAAACCTTTCTGCTGAGCTTAGCTCGCCAACGCGTCAGTTCAAAGCAGCGATCTACTGCCCGCGGGCTCGAATCCCGCCGTGCCCATGGCTGTATTTGTTCGTCTTGTGTTGTCTTAACTGTCGGCGACTGGGCATAATACCAGCGCTCCATTAATTAAGTGCCACATTGAAGCTTTAGTAGCGACTAGGCATAACACTAGCGCTTTAGAAAATAAGAAATGTGGCACTTAAAAGAATAATGGAATAATTGATATCGGCTTCTCTCATATGTGTATCCCTACCGCCATCGCTAAGCATTCGCTTCAAAGGGCAATCCCCTGAGCTTTGGTATTATCATAGAAAAAAAAAACTGACAGGTAATGTCAAAAATCGGTCCACAAAAATGACAGCAATCAGTTGTCGTTTCTATTGAGAAAGCAATTAAGATGAATGTATGGTCTGAGCTTTTGATCACAGCAGCAGCAAACAAACATTCTTTCATATCGAGAACCACTGAAGCTTCTATATCCAAAAAAAATCGAACTAATAAATTAGTAATACCGTTTTTTTGTTTTCTCGTACGATTTTATATTCTTGAAAGCTATAACGAATTGACAGTTTTCCTTCTGTTACTAGTACCAAATTCATGGGACTGTATTTAAACAGAAAAGATAATGGACTGCGTTTGAAATACAGCAGGTAGCTTCTAAAAAAGCTTGGCAGGAAAATGGCAGTTTTAGCTCCAACAGGTTTAACCAGTTCCCAATCATTGCGAGTGAGAAAGTATATCACTAACGTCAGCTACAAGTCAGTCTGATGTACCACTAGCTTGTTATAGAAGTTTGATTCCCCTCTGCAGGCCACAAATGAAAAGAGATTTGATCTTTACAGAAGCTGCAGTTTAAGTAGTCGCTAACTATAGCTGCTCAAGATGTATTCGAATATTTTTCTATAATCTTCTAAGGAGAAACCAAAGGATGAGTGATTTTCCGGTCGCAATATTTTTAACAAAAGGTACAATGGCTTGTTCCGTCAAATTACAAATTAATTTAGAAACATTTATCTTATATTCCGTGATGGGAATGGCTTTGACAGTTTTTTGGTTCGGGATAGTCTTGAGTATAGTTCAAGTTTGGTTTTGGTTTGGGATATTCAAAAGAGTTACCTGCACCTTTGTTTGCGTTTTTTTTGCAGTTTATTACCCGGTTAAATCATTAGTCATTATGGTCGACTCGCGATTAATCTGGGATCACATTACCTACTTCAGAACACAACGACGGCTCACTGACATCTATCATCATGTTGGAAATTGTTGTTGCCCTCATTTTCGTCTAATTTTTATCCAGTTACTGCGTAGAACTGCTAATAGGCGTTAGGAAGTGCTATTCTGTGGCCTTTTTTAATTCAGGACTTAGAGTTAAAATTAACGTTCGTTATCTTGCCTTGTACTCTATAATTTGCGCCTCTATGAGAGATGCCATTTGCCGTTTCAAGATGATATATTTCAGAGTGTCGAATTTTTCTCTCCGAAATTTAGCTGGGCAGTAGATTAAGATCTGAGACTTCAGTGGAGTTCAAAAACTTCGTCTTTTTGCGTTTTCTCCTAGTGGAGCTTTTCCTTACAAAATAGTTTCACCTTTCGCAATGAAGTCGGCTGGCAGTTCTTCTAGTTCAAACTTAAACTGACTTACACATTTCTCTTTCGATAGCTTCCACCAATGTCACAATAGTTTTGCACTTCTTTTTACTTAAGTATGAGATAGATTGCGAAACTTGTGAACTTACTGCGGAATGTGACTATTCTCGCTGCGCTCACGATGAGAACTGCTTACAAACTCTTCTAAAAGACTGTTAATTATTCAAAACTGTCCTTTCGTACGTCAAATTTCCAATTTGTTGGCTATTTAACCCAAACAACAATGAGATAAAAAAATATATGATGGAAAAAATATCAGGAGCCAATAATCAAATCAATAAATTCCTATCATCATTGTTAAAATACTGTGACATGTTTTTTTCATTAAACAAAATATATAAGAGTAACGTTCTAAAAACATTCAATTACAAAATTACATTTTTAGTAACTTTGATGTTTTTATATGACTTAATTTGCAGCGAACGATGGGCGACAGTCGATGTATGAGCCTCAAATTTATTTTAATAAATTTCATAGTATGAATCAACACAAAAAAACCTGAAATCTTAAGAAATAATACACAAAATATGTTCTCCACCATCAAACATGTTTTTATTAGTCGTAATTTAACGTATTTACCCAGTTTTCGAATCACTTACAAACAAACTAAAACAAATGATTTTATTCCAAGTATTCATTCAAAATGCTTCTGACTCACCTTGTACCAGTTTATTTGCTTTTCACATTTCTTCAAAACTCTTATTATATGAAAAACAGAATTTGCGCTTTTGATGAAAATGTATTTGCCAACATGGTCTTCATGCATTTTACATGCTACAGATTCAATTCCGGTCAGAAAATGACGTAGCGTTCCCATTCCGGTACTTTGCTACGCCATTTCACTCTACTGTACCGTAATAAATATACAAGAAGATTCAGCTTTTCAGTTATTAACTGAATTTCCCGACGGCAATTTTCTCTTTGAGTATGGAAAATTTTATTAAGCTGCCTTATATCTTCTTTTAATGTTGGTATGAGATGCTGAAACAGCACTGAGAAAACTGCTTCAAGGATTTAAGCATTCAGTTGATTTCAAGTACGTTCTTGCAATTAAATTTACATAACTCACATTCTCGTTTGAAATTTGCGTTTCACACGAATGACGATAAGAGTTGAGCTTAGAAACTGACGAATTGCGCCTTGAATGATCAACATCACTTTAATGCTATATAAACTTGGTTTGACCTCTTCTGTTTTCAAAATAAACTGAACAACGAACTTTAACGTTGACAATTCATCTAGGAAAAATTCAGTTTTACTTTAGTCTGAGTGGTCATTGATATTGTTTGCTGCACATTTTTTTTCCTCATAAAATAGCTTTCGAAAACAAGTTCAGACTTTGCTTCTCTGAATTGGCTATTCAACCATAAAAATTTCATTCAAATTTCATTGTCACCTTCCATAATAATCGAACGCGCTTCTTCTCATCTTATACCCATTTCAAAATCAATCACTTTCCTGTACGGTACCAAATATAAAAGCAAATTTATGATTCGACATTACATGTCTTTCCATCCGAGGTTATTGTGTCCAAAACGGCATTAGCATTTGAATTGGAAATAATTCGTTCGGATCGAAACCGATTCCATAGACCATATATTTTCAGACAAAACTAGCCACTCATGCTCTCGCACACATACACACACACAATCGCACTCTTCCTGTACAAGATTCGTTCGGACTGGACCTATTTCTTGCAACATTAAACATTCAAATAAAATACGATAATATGATGTCGTCGTAACGGATAAATTCACTATTAGAATTTTCGACTCTTTGGCTCATTCCTCGATTCCAGATCCTGGCGCAATCGATTTTTGATACGACCAGGCCAGTATCCAGTCTGGCTAGTTGGTTGGAGCATCATGCATTCACTCGGCATCGGCTACGATATGGAGACATGGTGTCCATATAAAAGTAATTATTATTACAATTATGAGGAGATCATTAATTTGGCCTATGACTTGGTCTCGTTCTTCGATACGATTAGCGGAATTAATGGCTGTGAATTATGCGAGGAAAATAATTAGCCGAGTTGTCGTCGCTCTCTGATTATTCTTGGTAATTGGAAATTTTATAGAGTACTAATAAAAAGGATCATAGGTTTGTTGCAGCTCAAATTAAGCTATTGGAATTTATGGAAAACATTAAAGAAAAGTGATTGGTCAATTTTGCGGAGTGTGTTTGTCTTTAAATGATGATTTCATGCATTAATCATCATTTAGTTTTATATTGAAAAGTTCTAGGATGTTTTTTTTTAAACTAAAAATAATAAAAAGTGAATACAGTGGACATAAAAAAACGCAAAAAAATAAAATGCTATCTTAGAAAATAAAACTATGACAGCAAGGAAAGTGTATCCAGGCTACGGCTGTTAAGTTTTCAACACTTGTTTAGATATTAAAAATAACGGGCACTGTGGTCATTTTGGGGAGGTGATTATTATCGATACAAACTTTATCTTTGCAACATTATTTCAATCTTTTAAACGCTCATATATGATGTAAAAGTTTATTTCTCAGTTCGAAAAAATATGATAATTAATTCTTCTAAGTAAGAAAAATATATATAAAAAAAATCTAGTTTCACCCTATTTTGGGTCACCTGTCAGCCCGCTCCATAAGAGGGTCTGCTCTTTAAATCGGCCACCTTAAACTTTTTTGTATCATAACAAAAATCAGACTCGTCCAGGAATAATATTTGGAACAATGGCCTCTGTACTCACTTAAGATGTTCTTAAACAAGTTTGATCCGTGCTGTGAGACAAGAAAGTGTTAAAAAAAATAATGACTGTAGGCCGAACTTTAGGAATAAGGTTACCGATCTTTGGAACAATCGCCCATATTCTCAGTTTGGAACATCCGTGGTGCATGAAAAATCAAAACTCATTCACGAAAAATACCCCAAAATAGTAATAGCATTAAGCCAATTCAAATATATCCATTAAATAACGTCAAGAAAAAAACTTTCTATAACAATATGAGACCTTATTTAAAGTTCTAGTGCAATTAATTAATTCTATAGTTTGAATTTCATTTTCCAGTTATAATTTACAAGTTCTAATAATAATTTGGGCCATACATTTAATTTTCTACGTGTTTGTATATTTAGTACCGTTATTATTCTATTTTTGAATGTTTTGGACTCGAATTAAAATCTACTTTTCGAAAGATTTTCAAAAAAATATAATTTTCTAATACCGCAGAGTTATCAAATAATGTTTCAAAAAAAAATTAGACTAAGAGAAATTCTACCTTTGCGTGGTTTTGTTGCAGTGGACAAGCTGCCATAAATGTAAATTGAACATTTCTGGAAAATTCGAGAGGACGACGAACAGCTGACGGCTCATATTCGTGTGACCACTTCACCAGGCTCCTAAAAACGAATGAACATGATCAGATGCTTGTGGTTGGCTGTGAACCGGGCCCAGCAGTATCCAAGCTAAGGCGGCGTTTTGCGCAATCGGAGCGTTGGGCGCTCAATTCCTGAGTCCGTTTCTGAACCCATATTCATATATCCCAGAAGAATAACGATTTTGCCTGACTGATAGTACAGAGGATTGGCTAGCTCAAGATTTTTAAGATGCTTAAACTCAGCCAGAGGAAGTGTAGAGTGCGGTAATCGATCTACTAATGAAGGAAGTACCAGTGCCTCCAACGACAGGTTGAAGTTATTACACACCCTAGATCCCACCTGCAGGTGCACAACCTTTTCCACGCCTCTTGTTGTAGTCCTTTCGATCCCGGAGATTTGGATTTCAAGTATGGTTGGAGATAGTTTGAACACCAGACGCCGCACAGCAGCTGTGGAAATTAAACTTATTGTAAGGTTGATCCCGTTGGATGATACCTTCATCAATGCGGTTGAAAAAAGTACTGAATTGACTGAGTGACTGTCAAAAAGCAACGTTACCAGTTTTGTGTTTCCTGGGCCATTGAGGTGGAAAGGACTAAAAGGAGCATATCCATGGAGCAGCGAATGATGGCGTCCCCCACAGCGAAAGCATCTTTGTTTGCTTGGATAGTTCTGACTTTGATGATCCGTAGCAAGACAATCAAAGTACAGATTGTTGGCTTTAACAATCTTTTACTTTAACACTTTAACGTGATGATGGCTGTAAACATACCAAATCAGAATTCAAGAAAATTTAGACATTCGATGGTTCAGTTGTGCTATTGAGTCGCTGCGTCCATTGTAGGCGCGATTCAGTAGGTAAACGCTGTGTGGGTGTGTACGATAGCTAAATCCGAATTTTTTATATCTATCTTCAGCGATTCAAGTGATGCTAATCTCTCCTTTGTGGCACCATAGAGATTTCGGATCGATGTTGCGGCGTCTTTTACAATTGATTTGTTGTGGAATAAGATTTCCATTTGTGCACTGATGAACAACCGTCTGATTTCGTGCCGTTTCATAAGTGCCTTCGAATCGCATATGGAGTATGCACGAAGTAATTGGTCTGCTTCCCCAGAAAATGTACTTAACAAATAATGTAATTTGATTGATTGTTGCCGACCAACACTGCGAACATGTCTTGGAATGACTACCGTTCAGAATATCGACCATCGAAATTGGGTAGTTGAACTGGAGGCAACGATATGGCGGATGCACCAACAAGGCCACCATTTTCATAATTGTGAGACAAATTATTCACTGTCTGCACACATCACGATTTTTTTGGCGATTTTCGGAAAATTCCTTAACTCTTCGAGGCGACCGTTCAAGTAGTCTAACGTGCAGTTGGTTTTGGAGCATTTTTTGCAGTTGGTGATAAATCGCTCGAAGGAATCGATCGTCACCATTTGAAATTTTATCTGCGTTTCGATTGTGTTTGTTGAAAATGCGTTTAATTGATCGTTCTGAAAATTAGTAACTGATACCGAGCCTATTAAGCGTGCTATGGCGTGAATCGTAGTGGTTAGTAAAAAAACATCAGAAATTAAAATACTTTATTTGATAACAATTAATTCTTTCAATTCAACCATTATTATTATCATTTTTAAACATTATTGGTGAAATCATAATTTTTAAAAGACGAGATTTTGCGCATCAAAACTTTCATTTATTTCGAAACATTATTGTGGTCCTCCGAACTCGATATGAACCAGTGACCCCTACTCCACTTGCCAGATAGCTTAATTGCGAGGGTGGGTGAAGTAGAGTATCATGCTAGAAGCACCTCATTTTTGACAAACTTTGAGGATGCACCAAGTAGCTGGATGAATTTTTCTGTCTCACCCTATCTTAGCTAATTTCTTAGCTAAATAAAACAAATAAATTCATTCAACCGAACAATTATATCTAATTTAAAATAAAATTTTTAACTAAAATGCATATATGTATGAATAATTACTTAATCAATATGATTCAAAAATACCAATAATAGCAAAAACTGTTAAAAACTAATAATAGAAAGTAATGAAAAATTCACCGATTCCTAAAACTTTTCTTTTTTGAAATGAAAAAAAGTTTATCTTATAGTTTAAAGCTCTTGATTTATTTTAATTAATTTCGCTTGAGTTGACTTTTGTTTTAATTTTGTTATTTGTTCGAAATTCATTGCTACCGAAAACATTTATTCAAAGCAATCCGCAAAACGAGATGAGCTCAGTTTTATAGGTGGAGGTAGTTTCCGAAAATGACTGCTGGGATTGAAATACTGCGTATGGCTTGCTGGCTTCCTTTTTATATGGACCGAAAAAATATATTTGCTGCTGTTGAAAACATACTGCGTCGTGTTTCTGAAATAATCTTATAATTCAAATATTCAACGCAAATTTCAATCTGATTGTCTTTTGGTTGGATTTCTGGATAATTCTTACTTGTTTCACACAAAACAATTTTTCACTAACTAACCTATTTAGTTATATATTTTTTCACATGTCCCTGTAACTCTGAGAACTAGAACAATTTTTTAGTTTTTTTTCTCGATTTTACGGAAAGTATCTGAGTTGGCGGGCAGTTATTTGTTCATTTCTTTGGGAAATCTTGAGCAAGCAATATCATTTAGTTCACACAATTTTATAAAACAACTTAAAACACATAATAGCAGGTTTTTCAGAAAAATATTGTTCGACCAACTCACTGAAGCTAAAGCAATCTAACGACTTTTCTCGGTCACGAATGAAATCAGTTCTCCGTTTCCACCAAAAACTGCATGCAGTCATCCAACTACTACCGCCATAGGTAAGTACCAATCAGTTGCATGGGTATGGACCACTATCGCAGCTCGAACGCAAACAGCTGTCCAGTTATGGCACTGAATTATCGCGATTGCATTCGAGCCTCATTTTTGTTTTGCATGGAATAACAGAATGAAAACAGAAGACAGGTTTTTAAATGATCAAAGATGATGTAATAATTTAATTATATATCAGCCGAAAATACAATCTATATTAATTATATTGGACACCAAACGTGTATACTGGAGCTCAAAATTACTATTGGAGATCAAATTTTTAAATAAATAAGAATTGAAAAAAAAAAATTCACATGCTTTGTCTTTGCTAGAAAAGTTAGTCGATACTGCATTTTTCACTTCTTTATTGTTTGAAAACTTCTTTCCACGAAGCTTATTTTCCTGTATTGGGAAATATAATAATCGCTGGGGCCAAATCAGGGCTGTTGGGTGGTTGATCTAAAATATCGAAGGCAGACTTTTGTGAGCAGGTGCCTTGTCGAATAGAATAAAAAAAAAAATCAAACGAAAATTAACAAAAAGTGTTTGTTTAATTTTCGTGTTCTTTTTTCCAACCACTCTTAAAGTGAACCGTAGTATACTATTTTTTTTAACGCCTAAATCGACCTACAGGATTCCATCTGAATCACAAAAAACGGACACCATAATTTTTTTAGCAGTCTGTACACTTCTTGAAATTCTTGAGGGGTGGTGTGTCTTTTTTGTTTCACTGTATAGAGTTTTACTTGGACTGAGGTTCACAATAATGAATGCAAGTCTCGTCTCCAGTAACAATTTGACTCAATACTTCATCCTCCTTTTCAGGTTCAAAAGCGTGCGACAGCACTTCACGCGCTGTTGTTTTTCTACGTACTGCCTTAGTTATGAGAAAACGATCGTGAAGAATATTTAAAATAATTTTATCTGATTTTCCAACAATTTCTTCCAGCTATTTTATTTACGTTAGTTTAGTATGTTTCAATATCACTTTTTCGACTTTTTAAACCACTGCGGAGTGTTCACTTCAATTGGCGGGCCTGGTCCTGGTTCATTTTCAAGTGAGTCTCGTCTTTGTTTAAAAAGACTGTGCCACTCGTAAATCATGTTCTTACCCAGAAAAGAGTACTCGTGAACGGATGCCATCTCTTGCATTGTGGTTTGAGTCAACTTTCCTTGTTTGATGAGAAACTTTGCAATAGCGCGGAACTTGATTTTCTCCACATTTTATACTTTCTTGCAGATTGAGTTTAATTATTTTGTCCCGTGTCTACCAGAAAAAAAATATGTTCACCGTAATTTCAAAAACGCATATAATAAGAAACTACTTAAAAAAAAGACACAACCATATTACCTCGAATCTGGGCAAATACTTTATCATTCACATGATTTGTGTTACAGGATAATCACGAAGCACGTTGTTTCTTCGACAAGAAGCCTTGAGCATGTCGTTAGTAGACTTGCTTCCGCATTTAACATGCTTCCATTTTTGCTCCTCACCTATTGGCATGGCATTCGCATTCAACGGCCTATCGTGCTCGACGTCGCTCGATTGTTAGCATCCACCCCCGCCAGACAAAGGAAAGAATTCCACGGAGTTTCGGTGAAACATTAATCTTCATTATTTCGTTACATCGACAGGTGCCATTTGGGTGTAGAATAGCTATGAAAATTGACAATGAATAGTGTCTCGTTACAAGACACGAAGCAACGAGCAAATTTAATCAATGCGCCATGTTACGGCAGCATATTTGCGGAACATTTAGTCGCTTGCCGACGTCGGAAATCGTATTATCCTTAAATATTGATACTGCAACGAAGCAAACTCATTTCATTCGATCTATCGCGCTCGATTCACTGGTTTGGCTTTTTTCGCTGTCTAATTAGTGAGCTGATTAAGTACACTTGCCTTTGTTGGATTTCGAAAGCATTTTCGAATTAGTTGTTAGTTATTAATCGTGATTCATTAGGCAGTAATTGAACGATAAAATAGATTTATCAGTTTAGTAGGAGAGTAGCTGGATTGGGAAATCTGTATCTGGTTGCAGGTTTTTAGGACAAGTGATTATGTGCTTATAGGAGTGAGTAAAAAATTGAAACTGTAGTGACTTAAAGACAATGAACTAGAGTTTTTGATGTGCTTTTTAGATTCATTAAAATGGCAATGGAAAAAGCAATATTTTGGCAATGGAAAACAAGAATGCACATTAAGTGAAAACCAATAACATGAAAATTTTAGCAAGAAAAGCCGTAACGTCCGGTGAACAGCCTTTAATACTTGCAAAGCTAGGTACCTTTATCATTTTGACAAGATGCACAAGCGCAGATGGGTCATTTGGGTCATCATTTACCGCAAATCTGAGAATAAAGCCCATATGTAGCGATTTAAGATGATAGGAGATGCTTGGCAACGCACCTCAACTGATCTGAAGACCACCCAAGAGCCTGTCAAGCAGATTGGTGATGGTGAACCATCAAGAGGACAAGTGAACAAAAAAAGATAAGTGCTCCGGGAGCAAGGAACCCTAGAAATGTTTGTGAAGGCCTCTCATCCACACTAGCGGAGCACTCTTTAATCCGATCCCGACGGATGCTGATTTTTCGCTTTGCTAGCTCTACGCGGTTGGGGTGGATTATTGAAAATTGAGGCGTATTAGTAGGAAGCTACGCAGGTAGGACGCTACGTATAATTTATACTAGCCGCATTTCAACACAGAAAAAGGAAAGGGGTTTTGTCCTCACAGAGCCAGAAGAACCTCTCAGGCAAATGCGGGCAAGCCAGACTGCAAAACAAAGGGAACTGAGAGTATCACGAAAATAAAACTAAAAAGGGGTAATATGTCTCCATTTAACAGGCCTGAGGAGAAGCAGACAGCCTCAGACCCCTGGTTTTTTTGCGGCTATGATTTCAGATGCTGCGGAGTCACTCTGCCTACTGACTTGGGCCTAAAAAAACGAGGAGAAGTGGCCGAAGTTCCTCCCTAGAAAACAGAAATAAAACACATATTTAATTACAAGTCAGCCAGGCATTCGCGGAACCTGGAACCAAGGGATTTGACCCCATAAGAAGGCCAATCATTTAAATTTGGACCATTTTATTTTTTTTGCTTTGTTTCAAGTTATCAACAAACTCAACAAACAATAAACAAAAAAAATAATACCAGTGGAAAAAGCATTGGAAAAGTAAATAAAAAAAAGTTACGCATAATCCTGTCTTGCACATACGAAAATTCGGTATAGTTAAAATCTTTACGTGTAAAGAACTCATTATAGCTAACAAAATATAGTGCTATGGTTTCTCATTCTCCTCTAATAAAAGAAACGAGGTTTAACTAATCATCGCAGTAGACGGAGTACCAACATTATTCGTAATATATAAATGCTTATACCCATTACCACCAATTTAAAAGACTGGTTAATGTCTCTTGCATGTTTGTGAGTTTGTTTTTCTATGTTTAAGAGGCGCATAGAAAAAACATGTACACAAACTTATCTACCAGACTCCAGGGTAGGTGGAAAAGTGTGCTCCGAAAAGTTCCCTCCTCCCCCTTTTGTCATAAAATGGTATCCCTGAGCATCCATCCCAAATCTTCAGAAATGAGCTCGTTGGCTACTCTTTGCCCACTGTTAAACAAAATAGGATCACTTTTTATCATGTTAATTGCCTATTCTTGACATCGCAGGACCAACCCTACACCCACACCCTACCCACACTCTACCCACCCCCGCAAACGATCCACCCCGAAATACTCGGTTTTTTAGTTTTTTTTCCATACCGTCTTATCCCATGACCGATCAGGGCAAATTGGTCTCGAGACGTGTCATGTCCCTTTGGCGCTATGCAGTCATCACAAGATTGGTAAAAAAAACTGATTATTCGGGGATAATCTGCCCCGGGTTGAGTTCCTATAATGTCAAGAATGAGCGTTTACAGAATTATGCCATGATATTATCTTGCTTTTTCATACTCCTAGGCCCATGATATGTTACAAAACCTATTTTCAGTTGCACTTTTGTTGTTTTGTCCTGCTCTTTCGTGGAATATCCCATAAATGATGCAGCAATACAGTTTTTTTCGGAGAAGAGAGTAGCGAACAGATGTCCCTACAAGTTTTAAGGCAAAGGGGGGGCGGGGGGTGGTGATAACTTTTCGGAGTACACTTTTCCACCTACCCTGGAATCTGGTAGATAAGTCTGTGTACATGTTTTTTTATGCGCCTCTTAAACATAGAAAAACAAACTCACAAACATGCCAAGTCGCAATCAAAATCGGATAATATCAAATTCTTTTTTGTTGGAAATTTTCTAAGCTACAAATTCGTCATTAAGCGTCCAGAAATATCTCAGTGAATCCAAAATAAAAACATATTTTTTTCCTATTGGGCTTAAAACTGTTGATTAAACCTTTTTGAGGGATAATCCTTTAATTTTCGACCAACCTTACGTTCACGTTCTAGCAAGTAATCCTACAAAAGCAAAAGCCTGCATTACCGTATTTTCAAACCTTCCACCAGATATCTAACTAAACGAAAGTTTCTCTTTACAAAATCAGTAAATCAACATTAGCACCTTGTTGCCATGTTACAACAACTACGATTCCTTATTTCTATTACAAACTGTTTATGAAAATGCATCCGATTTTCACGCTTACTCACTCAAGTTGAGCAAATGGTGATTATGTCTCACAGTGAGATCGTCCATTCTTTTCACAAGCAAAGTGTTACATTCGCTTTTCAACCGGCTGAAGCAAAGCATTGAATAAAAGACAATGAATGAAAAATGCCCTTATTCTATCCACTTTATTGCCGGCAACAAAAGCCACCTCGCATATGTGGGAAAACCGCTAGACAAACACAAACCGCACTGAATGAAGAAAAGTTCGAATGGAAAAGCATCCCATGGTACAATCGTTCTTCTGACACTACCATTCTTCGCCTGCGACTGGAAACTCTTTGCAGGAAACTCTATGTCCATTGAGTTCCACTGTGAAACTCAAAGCATGTGGGAATAATTGTTTTAATTTCATAACAGAAAGCCTCCTTTCATAATGCGTGGCCTTAGCTTTGGAACTGACTCTCTGTGTCGTTATGTCTCTACCTAGTACGTTTTCGCATACTGTGATGTGAATCTAATTCAGTTGCTGAAAGCGCATTTCACCCACATGCAGCGGAACGTAATGAACATAACGCAAATTCTACTGTGAAATTAGCCGCTGCAGTCATACATCTGCATAAGAATGTATGAACAACAAAAACGAGATGAAAATAGAGTTCGTTCGTTTGGTTTTTCTGTCGTTTTTATTACGGATTCAGTTGTTCTTTGCTAAGGACACGAGACGCAAAGTGGAACTGAAGAAGGACACTGTTTGCGAAATAAGAGTTGTGCTTGTCAGTTGAAAGTATCGGAAACGGTGTTAAGGTCATGGAATCGGAATGGAGGCTACCCAGTTTTTGCAAAGCAGCTTTATCGCTATCAGTTTTAAATTTAAATGCAGTTTCAATTAAATGAAACTGTAACGTTTAAAATTTGAAAATATTTTCTTCTACATATATCTACTCGTCTATTGGACAATTTATTCGTATAATTCTAGGATCCGCGATAAAGTAGTCCCCATGAAAGATTCATCCCTAGGCAGCTAGATTTTTTTTTATAGAAATCACATTCAAAATGCAACGAAATGTAAAGATGTAACTTACTGTCGTTCTGAAGAGTCAACTGAATCATCTCTCGAAAAAGCAAACTACACGGGCCAGTGCACCGAGAGTTGGATTGTAGTTAAGCATTTTCATATAAGATACAGGGCCATGATACTGGTGAAGGCATTCCCGAAAGGACTTGTATGGAAATGTATGCGACGATAAAGCATGCACAGTCCGTGTCTTACTTTGTTTTCGTTTAATTATACGGAAGGTTGTAGAGCCTCCTGGTGTTATGGTTTGTTCTCGACAAAACATATCAGATGGGACATTATGCATGGAACGACGAAGGCACCTGAGGGCCTTCCAAGACGACCGAAACAGTAAATACACATAAGTTACACATTCGAACGATAGCAAACCGAGAACGAGCATACATATGTATGTGTGTGTGCTGAAGCTCAAAATTCTTGCATATTCCGTAAGCGCCCGGACGAGTGAACGAATTATTTCTAATGGTCACAGGTATGGTTGTAAGCAATGTTTCGGTTTATCAGTAGCAAGTCGTACGGGACTACATATGGAGTATGTGACCATGATGGTGGAAACAATGAGTGTCGTCAATTGAAAAATTTATTCAATTTAAATGCTGCCAACACATAAGAAGCATCAGAAAATTAACGGTGCTCATCAGATACATACAGTATGAAAATTCGTATTCGTACGGTCAATTTTTTATGGGTAAATTGCATTATATCATTAAAACAATAATAATGTCCATTCAAAATTTATTATCTTCCTTCACAACACTTAAATTTTGGCAAACCATGCAGAATTATCTTAAATCTTCTTGCCATTCAATGAAATAGAAAAAAATGATTTCCAATAGCAGCAAAATCCGTATTCGTACCCATGGTAATTTCATCATCGTGGCTATAATGCACGTGTTGTTGTTCTGCGAATCGTTAGAATTGACAGCTTAGTTTTAGGAAAGTAGTTTGGATTTAGTTTCATACATCGTTTCGAGTCGTAAAGGAATTAAATCTAATATGGGACGAAAGACAAGTGAAGTTTCGAACGATTTAAGTAAATTAATAGTAGATTTGCATAAAAAGGGCAAACCATTGAAGCAAATCGGTGAAATTGTTTTAAGAAGTAAGTCAACTGTGCAATACATCGTAAATAAATACAAGAAATGTGGCCAAATCACTCGAAAACAGCCAAACCAAAACCGGTCAGTCCTCACAAGAAGGCATCGATCCTTCTTACGACGACATATTCGGCAGGATCCAGGAATAAGCGGTGTAAAACTTGCAGCATTGCTCGAGGTATACCATGACATCAAAGTAACTCCACAAACCGTTAGAAATCACATTAAGAAACTTGGATTTCGAAGCCAAATTCCAGTAAGGAAACCGTTTGTAAGTGCAGTCAATAGAAAAAAACGCGTAATTTTCGCAAAAAAATACCTTAGCAAGGACTTTTCGTTCTGGAAACGTGTCATCTTTTCTGACGAATGTAAATTTAACGTAAAAGCGTCTGACGGATGCATACGAATTTGGCGTGAGTGAAATACTAGACTCGCTAAGTGCAACCTCTTGCCGACATTCAAACACGGAGGCGGTTCGATAATGATTTGGAGCTGTTTTGGTGCTAAAGGTGTTGGGAATTTGCACTTTATCGACGGCATTATGAACTCGCACATGTATATTAGCATTTTAAAGAGAAATTTGGTCCAAAGTGCAAAGAAATTAGGTTGTGAACGGAACTACATCTTCCAGCAGGACAACGATCCCAAACACACAGCTTTTAATACTCGTCTATGGATGCTATATAACTGCCCCAAATATTTAAAAACTCCACCTCAAAGCCCCAACATCAATCCCATCGAAAATTTGTGGTCGACTGTTAAGAAGAATTTGCGCAAACATGACCTTCGGAACATTCAAAGGTTAAAACATGCTCTACGGACAGAATGGGACAATATTCAAAGGGATTTAACTACAAAACTCGTAAAATCAATGCCAACAAGGCTAAAAGCTATCTTAAAACAAAAGGGTTATCCAACCAAATATTAAAATTTAAGAATAAGCGTTTTATATTTAGGTTCCTAAAGCGTACGAATACGAATTTTGTTTAGTTATAACCGAAATATTGTTATTTTTGCCAAACTTGTGACATCTACACTTTTTATTTTGTTTTGTTTTGTTTAATATACATATTATCAATGATTTTATTGCATTTATTTTCAACTGGTAGCAACTTGTTTCAGAATATAGAGGTTTTTCACATAAAATTGTTGGGGTACGAATACGGATTATGCATACTGTACTTAGATACCAGATATAAAACACAATTCGAGACTTTTCTCCATTAAAAAGACTGTGGGTTATAATATGGACGCGCATTTGTGTTCCAAAGACTGAATCTAAAAAGCAGAAGAAAATTGCATCTTGTTTGAAAACATTAGGTAAGTTAAGTAAGTAGTTACGTAAAACAAATATGATACTTTAGTGAGAAGATGGTTACAATATGGTTTTTACGGTAATGCATGTCGGGACGGAGATGACCGCTATTAAAATATTGCAGAAAGGAATGAAGCAGAACTGGCACTTAAATATTAAACTACTAATCTAATAAAAACAGTCATTACGAAGAAGAAGAAAAACCAATTGAAATGCAATCGCTGTAAATGGTCACCTAAAGAAGAAGAAGAAGACGAGAGGGAACGTTTTATTGCATAAAATATTATTGGGTCCAATATATTTGTACTAGAATCACATATGAATTTCAGCGTACAACACTATCACCTTCGCATGAAGTCTGAACGATGTTTACCGAGGTTAAAATAAGATTACAAATGGAGCACTTACATTAATCTTCAAATACTTCCCATTGAATTGACCATAAAAGATGCGATCGAATTGAAGCCGAGTTTGAAGCACTTACTGTTTCCTTGACGGTCAATTAATTTTGGATCTGTTCGTAGGAATTCAATAGCCTTTCTTGTAGCCAGCAGAGTGATAGATAAAAATTTGAAACTATTGAATTTCTTAAGCATATGCAAACTCTTTTAACTATTTTATGCTGTGCTGGGAAAGCTACTACAGATAAAATTCAAGGGGCAGATTAATTGCTTCATCAACTTCCACTGTCATTTTGTATATTTCTAATTTTTCAAGCTTTTATTTCCAATTTATTCAGGAAAATATATTAATGCAGCAGTTTATGAAGTATTACTTAGTATTACCCCTTAATATCAACGTTCAAAAAAATTTAAGGGGATATAGCACCTTCAAATTTTTAATAAATCGATTTTTGCTTATTGATTGAATATGTTAGAATGAAGCTTTAAAAACATCATTTTAATAATATAAAATTGAAATTATAAAAAAAAATTTATGACCATATATTTTCGTTCACTTCGCTATACCGCTACATCGACTTAGGCTAAAGTGTAGAGAAAGATAAGTGAGTCAACTCCTTCAAAAGAAGCAAAAAAAAGTTAGCCTCGGCAAAAATAAGACAAAAAAGTTAGCTGAAAAAGATGCCTCTAAAAAAGTGTTGAAACTCCAAAAAAGGTCCAAAAAAAGGTCCGAAAAAAGTTCAACTGACTCTAAAATTAATGAAAAATTTATCAACATATTATGGCCTACTTATACGATGAAATTATAATTCGGTTGAACACATGCGCAAGGAAATTTGGGCAGCATATTCCCAAAAAATTTCATCTGATGAGAGCCCTCCCCACTCTTATTGCCCTGTTGGAGAAAAGACTTGGTGTAACTGGCGCAAGGCGGTGGCAGCTGGTGATAATACTTTAAACAATTTCAAGCATCCTCCACCTTTAGATTATGAAGTACAAGAAGTTTCAAAGCCTATTTATGAAGACTTATCATCAAAAAAAATGTTTATTAAAGCGCTGCTTGGGCAATTTCACGCAGAATAATAACGAAAGCAATAATTTTGTGTTTGGAATTTTTCGGAAACATACTTTTTGTGGAAAAAATATCATAAATATGGGTGGAAATATTTCTGCATGTACATTCAATGAAAGATCTATGGCTATCTTGAAAATAATGCAAGTCATGGGAATTACAATTGGCCAATGTGCGCTGGAACATGCAGAAAATAGAGATGCTGAAAGAATCAACCAGGCGGAAAAACACTCGATTGAAGCATCTAAAGAGGCCAGAACTGCTTGAACAAAGCAAAAATCTTTGAAAGAGGAGGAGTATAAACAAGAGGAAAGTATGTTGTATGGTCCAGGCAACGCAGATTAAATTTCGGTAAGATTTATTACAAAAAATATTGAATTTTAACTTTAAACGCGATTTTCTCGAAACAACCTTTTTCAAGTTGGCGTGCATGATTCAGAAAAATGTTTTTATCCAATCGTGCTGAAAATTCAACACATTCATCTGCACATGTTAATGCTCAGAATGGACTATGAGTGAAAAAATCGGCATTAAATTTGTTTAGCTATAACCGATTTTTTGGGGAAAAAATATCGATTTTCGAAAAAAAACGCCGCCATTTTGTTATTTTTCAACCAATTTTTTTTTTAGTTCATTTCAAGGCCGCTTTGATGCTGATGAAAACTCCGTTTATTTATGTTCAGCCTCTTCTGAGGGCAGCTTTCGTGCACACCAGGTCTTTTTTTGGTGTTTTTTTAAAAAAATTGTAGCAGACGACAGGGGGCCAAAAAAAATGTTAACAATTTTTTATGTAGCATAAAGCAAATAAAGTATGTGTACAAAGTTTCATTAAGATATGTCTTTTTATTCAATTAAAAACTAACCTTTGAAAAAAACATTTTTTTTTTTCAATTTGAAGGTGCCTTGTCCCCTTAACATATCTCTCTGGCTCATATTTTTAACAAAAATTGCAATATTGACAACCAAGATATTAAATTGGTAGCGCGACTGAGCACTAAAAGGGTTAACGGACAAAAGAGCAGGGTATTGTTTCACCCGTAACATGTCAGACAGAAAATACTTGTTTCCAGCCCCTAAGGTTCCTCCAATAAGTATAAATATAGGCTCCTTGAATAAGTATATGTATTATAGGATAAACATTCCAATGTTCCTCCCTGAGCTTCACGATCAAGAAATCAAGGTCAAAATCAAAAATATTTCGAGTGACAGATCGCTCATTCTGTATACCTACTTAGATAATCAGAAAAGGGTATTCAATCTTATTAAAAGCATCTTATTAAAAGCATCTTCAGAGAAGCTCAAGTCGCTTGTCATCCGTGGTCTGCACAGAGGCGTCAAACCTGCTGACATTCAGTCTGAGCTAGTCAGTATCCCACTTTCTCACCCTTAAAGACCAGGAATTGAGTAAGTCGGTAGCGGCTGAAGATTTCAGACCTCAGTCCGGGCTCTTCATTGCGCGATTTGAGCCTGTCCAGGAACTAGCTGCTGTATTTCAAATACATTCCATTCTCTGGCAGAAATGAGTTGGGAGAAAATCCGCAACAGAGAAAGGCTGCACTGTTTTAACTGACAAAATTTTTGACATGTTGCTGGCAACGGTAGCACAACGGAGAGCTACTCAATCTTTTTACATTAATAAGCACTTAATAAGCACACCAAGTTTAAAATACAATACTTAAGCCGTGTACAAGTAGAGCTAGTATCGATAGAAAAATTAATAAAAATCTCTGCCGAATATGCGGAAAACTGTGTGGTTGCAAGAAAAAGGCCCTGAGTTTAAGCTTTTCAAGTTTGAAATTCAAACAAGGCAAGTTATGGAAAAGAAAAATGTTATTGCATTGACAAAAAGTGCCCAAAATATTGAACTGCTCCGCGAAAAGTAAAATTAATTTAAATAATTTATTTCGTTTGCTTGGCTACCAGAGCTCATTAGCTTTTGTATGAGGTCCGAAAGAACCATTCAAAACTTGTGCTTTCTGCCTGCTCAAGGCATCAGGAATTATAATTTTGTAACTATTCATAAATAAAAAAAATATATAGAAGTATATAGTCTTTATTCAAAGAGATATTTAGCTTGGCAATTTTTGAGCCATTTACTTACTTCCTGTATAAATGAATTTCTAATTTTATTTATTTTTTTTTTTAAATTATTTAAAAAAAAAAAATTAATTACTATTTGTATATTAATTTAATTATGGCAACACATTCAAAACTCAACAAACAAAATACGAATGCAAAAACCTGGGTTTGTGTGCTACAAAATACAAATGTCCACGCAATAATGCTTTCAATCTCCTCGTGTTTTGTTGGCGCACGTACACATTTTCATGACAGGATGGATTTCAAGGTGTGTTCTCCTTAATTAACACTTCAAATGATTGTAATTAACTAATGGCGAAATTTTGTTAAGTACACGCGTTATGAGACCTTGTGACTTTACTACGTAATTCTTCGGAGATTTTAATGTTTCAGTTGAAACAGCCGCCCGGGGACACATCAACATTTCACACTGAAAAGTTTGATAGAAGCATTAAGCCGCATGAGCTAATGGGGTTTAGTGGTTTGAAATAAAATATTGTGTTACATTCGTCGTAGAGCATGTACTTGAACATTTTCCTTTACACACTCACAGTCCGGATCTATGTACAAGCGAAACCATAAAAACCGAAAAGTAGTTTATTTCGAAAAGTTTGTTGTGTCTGTTGATATTCCGGAATGAGTTACATTGAAAATGTGGTTCAAAACAAGCTGAACAACACATTGGCCACACGAAGGATAAGAATATTTGCTTAGTCTTAAGGTATGTATCCATATGTATCATTTTCGCGTATCGTATCACCGTTGCGTATCAGTGGATACGACAAACGTATCTTCGTTGCGTATCAAAATTTGATACAAAGAAACGCAACGAACTTGATCGGTCATTTGGCGGTTTCTTGCCGTCGCATCAAAGGAATGAAACGATACGCTCTCGAATCATATTTGGACAACTTGCGTTGCACACGTCGCGTTGCATGATTTGACATTTGAGTCGTTAACTTGTCAATATTGTAGTGCAGTGCATAGATAATGGAGTGGAATAAAGAAAACATTCTTCAATTTATTGAAGTATATCGGCGATATCACATTTTGTGCAAGGAATGATACGATACTAAGTGGAGTCATGTGTGGACACGTTGCGTTGTACACTATAGATTCGTGAATAAAAGCGTTGCAGCTGCGTATCGAGCTTTTTGCAACGGATCGTATTGATGATACATGGAATATTGAGTAGTGTGGACACCGTATCCGTTTAGTGAATGATACGCAACAGTGATACGATACGGAAGAAATGCAACATATGGATACCTACCTTTAAGTGTGTCAGGTGAATGCGTTTCTCTCAAGGAGCTCGTCGTATTGGGTTTTGTGATTCTAGATTTGATTGGCCGCAAGCATTTTCCGAGAAGGAACTAAAAGACACTATCAAAGGAAACTATCGCAAACCAGATAGTTTCGACATGCTTGTATGACATTATCAGTTTATGGTCATCACTAAGTACTTAGGGAAGTCTGTTTGTGACCTAATTGTCAAAGAAGCAGTTAAATTTGGCCACAAGCAATAAACTATTGGCATTTGATCAAACAGATATCGCTTCGACTACAAACAGTCAAGTAAACAGGTACGGACGGAGCTGGATATAGAATTTTATAAGAAATGAAGATATGATGGATTTAAGAATAAAGGGTCACTATTCTGATTATAAATAATATGAGCCATAAGTTGGTCTCCTGGAATTCTTAAAATATCCAATGAATTTAACACGGTGTAAAAAGTGCTAGTAATATCGATCAGCCTAGAATGATATACATAAAAAATCCCCATTTTGAATTTTTGAATGCGCCGCAAATTCAATTTACACCCAAACATAAATCAAAGTCACACTTTTTCCGACTGAACTCCACTGCAAATATTTGCAAATACCTTTCTCATCGTTATAGCCGCTATCCTAAGAGTGACATGAAAACACAAATGAATTTTTCACTTCAAAAATTTTCAACATTCAGCCAAAAATTAACTGCATAGTAAATAACGGGCGTAAGCACAATCTACCATTCTCTGCTATTATCACAAATTTCATTCTGGACATGGCGAATCAGATAATTCATTTTGGGGTGTGGTTTTAACACTCACTGATTGTTCATGACAATACGCGATACGGCCGACTCTCAACATCCTTTTTGTCGTCCTAGCAGCCTGGCAAGGTCTCATATCTATGTACTTGCACCTACACTCGGGCCCTGCGTAATTTAAAAGGATTTTACATCATATTTTATAGTTATTTATTTTTATGGAGAAACTTTTATCATTTTCGTGATGTATGTTTAATGGAGTTACAATGTTTGTATGTAGAAACAATATAAAATAAATATTTCCAGCCCATTTACGGTGGGATTCTTTTGAGCACACATTTATTTTTCCTGTATGTTGCGTAGGATACGATACGGAACAGTACGCTGACATGGTCATCATCATCATTTATCGGGTTTGATTTTCATGGGCTGCATACTTGAGGTTTAATTGTGCGGCTGCATTAATTTGTTTTTCAAATAGATATTGGAATAGAGAATTCAAATCGGAATTCCAAAAGTGCGTAGAAGAGTCATAAAATGTAATTTCTTGTTTACTGATATTTGTTTGAAATGTTTGCTTTGGGAATTATTTAGTTCAAAATAATTCAAATGACCATTAGTTCTAAAACTGGAAGAGCATGATACAGATTTACGTACACTTGTTGGTTGGGTCTATCTCATAACGAAGAACTTTTCTATAGTCCGGAAAATAGATAGTCAGTAAATCTACTTTATTATTGTAAGTGAATTGTTCGAATGTAGAACGGTTTATATGATTGTGAGACTAATAAATAATAACTATTCATTATTAAAAAATAACAAAAAAAAAGTATGTTAAATGCAATTTAACAAATTGCGCAAGTATTTTAAAATAAATGCTTTTTGCTTTTGGCTTTTCAGTACCTGTTTCGCAACTAAACAAATTTTGCTTATTCAGAACTCAATATAGTGCATATAAAATATGGTCAGTTCTGTCATTTGTCTGTTCAAACGCTCAGCCTCAATTTAGATTCAAATTTTGATTTAGTGTCATATTATTCAATAAAACTACCCGACATATATTTTCTTTGAAATCCCTGATTTATTACATAGCATTGAATGTAGTGTGATGTTGACATCTTTTATCATTCATTTGATAATGCCAACTTCTTTTCAGTTAACATATCTGCACGAAAAAAAAACTGGCGCTGGTGCCTCTTATATCACTTTTCACATAAATGGTGCCATCAACTGAAAAGAATGACCTGATTAAAATCATGGAGTGTCTGCAGCATATCCGAACGTTATATTTCAAAAGCAATATTAAAACCAAGCAGGACGTCTCGTTTCGTTACAAACCGAACTGAAGGAAATGTGTGGTTAACGGTCTGGCCAAAGGAATAAGAAGCCAACAAGTTCGGCCAGTGAGGATGATTGGAGTAAAGTCATGGAGATGTAAAAAAAACCCTAGGGGAGTCATTTAAAGGAGAAACCTCGAACTGAATGGATTCGTTAATATTTGATATATCTGCAGTCGTTTTCGATAGCTGTGTAATATTAAATCTGGATGAGATGGACATGCATTTCGATTTTCATGTTTGAGTTTTTTTCAGGAAGGCAGAGAAAGAGAGACAGAGACCAAATTTTTTTTTAAGAAGACCCCGAATGTAATTTGTTCGAAGATTAGAAAACCATCAAACAGATTTTTATTATCATAAGTTCTTATGATATTATAGAACAGATATACTGGCCAGCATTGCATAAAATTATTTTTATTTGTGATGTACCTACCTATGTTGCAAGAGAATGTATTCAAATCTACAAAAAAAATACAGTTTAAAAATTGAATTCGTATGATAATCAGGACAAACATTTATTTTTCCGTGCTGTAGCAGAACAAAAAAATCAATCATGTTGACAGTTGAACATATTTTTAGTTTAGATTTAAAAAAAATTAATCAGTTTACGTAAGAATCGCGAAAGCTCAAAGGCTAAAGATAAGCTCAATACCTAGAACTGTTTAATTTATATAAATGATGTAAGTTGGATCAAAATGAAAATAATTTCATCGATATCTTGTTTCAATTTTTTAATTAATTAGACTTGAAATAAAGTTTTCCTCTAATTACTCTTGAATTCGTAATTTTATTGCATACGCGAGAAATGAAAGCACACTAACTATACATCAAACTTAGAATAACTTTATATCTAAGTCAGCCTAAACTAGGGATTTATATTTTCGTAATTCTTTTAATACTTTTAATGCTCTTAGGTATTAAATAAAATTCAAGCTATCGAAAGGTTTATAAGTGAAAATGAATCGTTTATCTTTATTTGTGATTATTGCGCATCTTAAACTTGCTGAACGATACAAATCTTGGACACATGAATTAGATTTCATCATATTCAGTGTCGAACTAAAATAAATTTTAGACTAACTTAATGGCTATGAAAGATATTTGAGCGTGAAACATGTCATTAGAGATATTTTCAAGCAGGTTTCTAATGATATAGACAGCGTTGGGCTCTCGAGGATTTTTTTTCTCGCTTCACATGAAATGAGCTGAATTTAGTATGCTGAACTCATGGACGACGTGCTCATCAGTTTCGACGAGGATTTCTGGGCAGACGGCTGGAAATTCAAAGAAGACAATGCAGCTGTACAATCTATCAAGCTAATGAAACTGTGTTTTGAGTCCTGGAACATACAAATACTGAAGAGACCTGCTATAAGTCCTGATTTTAGCCCCATCAAAAATGTATGGGACATCTCGGGAGCTGAAAACGGCCATTGTAAAGGAATTCAATCAAACTGGATTCACTGTTTTTCAATTCCCTGTTAATTTCATACCCCGTCGTTTATTTAAAGTAATAACAAATAAGGGAAGCCACATTGATTATTAGATTTTTTTACAAGCGATTGTAATATTGCATGAATGGGACGGTTGCAACATCGTTTGTCTGTGTTTTGAATTTGGTGACTTATAACTGTAGATTTGATGAGCAGATTTAAAACCTACTAAAGGGTACTCTATTTCTGATAACTTGGATGAAATTAAAAAACTTATAAAGACCTACGTTCTTTTTTTACCACAGAAATTTATAAATGCAAACATATCTGACTGTAAAAATAGTATATTTGGCTTCAAGTATTTTATTTCTTGTGTTTGAATGAGGAAAACATTTTTATTACCTGATATATCATCAGATAAATTGGTACGGTTTGCTCCCAGTTAATTAGAGCTGTCACGTTTAGCAGTGGTAGTACTTATTCCGGGTTGTACAAAGAAAGCTTTTCTCGCTACCGTCTACGAAATGTAGCTTTGAAGCGAATTCGTTGTGGAAACTGCGTAAGAGAATCGTTAATCATACTGAAAAAATATACAAAGTGCAACATTTATGGTCGCATAAACTATGCACACAGTAATTTGAGCTACAAAATATATATCCCAGCATCAGAATATTACACTTGATTAAAACTGCATAGCGCATGCTCCCATCCCTTGTATTATTATGTGGCAATAATGATTGAATACAAGCTGTGCATAGTACTATGAGCTACGAAATATAGCTACAAGAAATGAAAATTTGGTTTTTGTTTTATAGAGAAAATTTCCAAACATTATAGGATTTTCTGCGATGCATATAATCTCGAATCCTGTACACATAGTACAAACTTCAATGCATATAGCCTTAGTTCTTAAAATTAAATTGGGCTACATAGCAACTAGAACTAAATGCAGCGAGCTTTTTAAGTTCTAGTTTTCTAGTTTCCGATGGGTAGAGCATCGAATCCAAATTCGAGTGGTCGTGACTTTTTAATTTTTACCAGGGCCTATAGAACATGGGGCTGAGAGTTTATAAATAGTTTTGCTAGCTATAATGCTTCACACCTATAAATTTATTTTCATGCATTATGGTACCAAGTTTTGCGATTGAAATAAATTATCCGTGTATTATCCTGTAATTTTTCCTAGCACTTTTTTAAGGTTAAAAGGAAATACTCAAATTGCACAAAATCCAGTTATTAATTGCTTTTTTTTATCGTCAACTGGTGTTTATAATCTGGGTTGGACAGAGACTAAGTCGTTGCTTAATTAATACCATAAATCTGTAATGAATTGTGAAGATACTGAATGAAAGCACGATGTATACAAAAATAATACTAAGGCATTTTATTTAAAGCATTCTTGATAAGCAATAAAACATTTTCTCAAGATTTCCTGTTGCATTACTTTCCAGTTTCATTTTTTTTCAGTGGTTCATTACACAACTCGAAACAACTTTTATTGGCCGAAAAGTCTCACAAACAATAGATAACCTAAATATGAGGATTGAAGAAGTAGACAAAAAACTACAATATTTTGTTTAACATGTACTTTTGCACATTTCATTTCACCCGTAAAAACTTGCTTTAAATTAAAAAAAAAATTATTCTTTGGTTCGAATTCCTATGAAAGAAATATTCGGTCAAATAAATGTAGCACCAGCATTCCCAAGATATATGAAAAATTACTCGAGAGAATGCTTAGAGCTTTTAAAACTTATTTAAAGAAATACGAATTCCAAATATTTGAAAAAAGACAACATATATCGCATAATATAATAGCGAAATTTATGCGCCCAATGTGGGCAAATGTAAATTTTTTTTCTCGATGTTACAAATCAATTCATCAGTGTTGCGGAAGAGTTCAAACATATTTCAAAATCTTTAAGAATAGATTAGATGGTGAAATGAAAGTGCGAACTGTAAGTTAATTCGAAAGAAATTGTGAGCTTAGAGTTTAGTAGGAAGCGAATTCGGTAATGGCTTGTCAAATTATCATTTTATCAATGTTCAGAGAAATCGAATGATTTTCATCAGTTTTGTCTTGAATCGAAGCCTAAGAAATATGATCAGATGTTTTATGCCAGTGTTTTATTTTAATAATTAACGTAAATTGTTGATATTTCGTTGACCACCATTAGTTCTATACAATGAATTTCCAAAATAAAAATTCTAATCTTCATCGAAAGTTTTGCTTCATTTATTTTTTTCTCTATTCTGTAAAATTATTACACAGTTTAAGGGAGGATTAGAATTTCAGCGTGTAAAAACACTGTTTTTTAACTTTTTTTTAAAAAAATGTGGATTGAGCAAATTTATTTAAACCATTTGTAAATTATTAATTATCATTTCAATAACATTGTGTATTTTTTTATGTTTGTTTTTTGTGCGTGAAACCGATGACAAATGTTTTTCAAGAACGTCTTTGGAAAAATACGTTCTGCGGTGCTCATTTTATCTCAGCTGAAAATTATCGGAAATCAAAGAACATTAAAATTTAGTCAAAGTATCGTGAAATCCTCCCCCCAACGTTCTCTGATTTATATTTTTTTAATTTTTAAATTTTTGGTGTTAATAATGGTACTTTATTTTGGTGCTACATTTCACCATTAATGCTGTTTTTAACTGGCAGTGATCACGGATTCAAAAAAAATAGTTTTGAGAAAATGAATACTAAACTCCTATCTGTCGGAGCTACACTGATAGAGGAG
The DNA here is from genome assembly GCA_963978885.1 of Nemotelus pantherinus. Taxonomy (NCBI): domain Eukaryota; kingdom Metazoa; phylum Arthropoda; class Insecta; order Diptera; family Stratiomyidae; genus Nemotelus; species Nemotelus pantherinus. The sequence goes on from OZ022265.1 coordinate 12,871,000, forward strand.
ATGGGACTAAGTATTCAATAACTTCAAGAGTTTTGCTCTGATTGACTTCAAATTTTGGAACTATATTCCTGAAATATTTAACTATAAGATGTTTTCACAAGTGCTAGCCCTTACCCCTCGTTTCTTCCTTATAAAAAGATTTTGGGGGAAACAGTTTACTGTAGGTACTTTACCGTCATAAATACTTTTCAAACAACCTCTACGGTGTTATAAAAAATATACAAATTGCAATATTTTGTTATTTGATATATTTTTCAAAAAAATTGAGTAGCCTAGTAGGTAGAGAACTAGCTTCTTATGTGTGGGGTCCCTAGTTCAAATTTAGTTTTGGACAAAGGTCCGCGCACCAAGCTTTGAGCTTACTTAGCTCTAAATAGGTACCTGAATTACTCAGGGGTAAAGTGAGTCGTGGAACTAATCATTTCACACTCGTATTCACATTGCTTGTAAATTTGTAATGAAACTCTCCACCAGCTTCAACTCCTACACCCGTATGAGGGTTGTGGTGGAATTACTTTTACTTCACTTTTACTTTACTATTTCTTTATTTTTATATTTTTATGTAGCATTTGTGGACAATTTATAATTAGGCTCATGTTTTGCTTGGCTGTGCCATTATTTTCAATATTCTGTCAGAATATCCAATATCCTGCGTTAGTTTTGTCATAGTTTCAAAATTGCTCGGGTGAAACCTCATTAACTCTCTTCAAATTCTTAAAATTTTCTAAGAATGTTTATTGATTCTATTATTATTGATCAAGTGCCGTGAAGTTTGTGACTTTTAACATTTAAGTGCCCAATCTTTGCCTGAAATATTGCTTATAGATAACTAGGCAACTCTTGAGTTTAAGAAAATCAGTGGGAACCATGAGCCTAAACATTTAGCAGTGGCTTTCAAATAGACAACTTACCCTTAAGTTGAAAACATTGTTTCCATCCAGGGTGGAAAAAACGTAGGGCGTGGAATTTATTATTTCAAGTTCCGAAAGATAAGTGTTTTGAAACAGCAGCATTCATTGACTGCTTCTAATACCCTTGTTTCTGCACTTCTTCTGTACTTCATTCAATTGAACTTTAGCATAATTTTCATAAATCCAGGTTTCCAGTTTCTTTTTATTATCTAAATCAAAGAAAAAATATGTTTTAGTAGTACGAAAGTTAAAAATAAAAAACTAAGACGTGACTTTGCTTTTATGATTTTACTTAAAGTAACACTTAATCATATTAAGAATATTTCAAACGGTTATAATAGTTACTCGCAACCTGAATTCTTGGTAAGATATTTAAATGACGTGAAAAAATATACCACAGCTTTACCTTATGTGCAATATAAATGCTAAGGATAAATAAAAAAACGATACACTAGAACAATTTAATTCTTGGATTTTCCCAGGAGTAGGTCACTAATTGGAAAATAAAAAAATCTATCGAATGGCAAGAACACGAGAACTGAAAATTGTGCATAGTAATCACGAGAATGTTTTCGCTTGAAAATGAAGCAACAACCAAGCTCATCTCGTGGTATGGTAGCGCAAATTCATAGTATATGTGTTATTATCTAATAACCACGATTAAGAAAGCATTTGTATCCGATCCTTGTGAATATGAAAATTTGGCTACATTCAAAATATATGTAATGAATTTGTTTTTTCTTTCATAAATATAATTTATAAAAAAAATGAAACGAAGTAGAAAATAAAAAAAATAAAATTGATTGACACTATTTTTGATATTCTATAGTTTTGATAGCAAAACATTTTATTTTTTAAAGTATTACTTTCGATTTTAGCAGATGAATTTGTGATCTACTTAAAAAAATTGAAGCTCCGAGTTTTGACAATCAAATTTCGAATTTTAAAAAAAGTATTCCAATATATCTATTTGAATTTCTTTATTATATTAATCAAATATTAGAGCTTTGGCTTAATTCAATGCTTTGAGTTTTCGATAATGTTTCAAATACTATGATCCAAAGTATTTAATTTCTTATTTTAAAATGACACTACGTACATGTTAGGCTGTGGAATATACTTCACTCTTTTTTTTTTTATTTGTTCTCTTAAGTTCCACTCGTTCATTTTTGTGCTTGACTTTTATGTCAATATGTAGCGACGAGGTTTTTTTAATTATAATTATTTATAACATATATTTATTAATGTCACCACAGCACAGTTACAGAAAGAGTACTGATTTTTTTATAGAACTAAAATAATTATATCACAAAGAACAAAGCGAGAAGATAACGATAGAAAAAGAAGGATAAAAAGGTTTAAAGTGAAAAATTAGTTTACTTTCATGCAAGCAAAGATATATCAAAAAAATACAGTAACCATGCTTTATTTGCATTGCATTTAAACCACTGGCATAAGAAAGCTGAATATTTCAACGTTATATGGATGTTTATAAAATTGTTTTTTTAACTGTTTCTATAAATATCTACTTTTAAGTGGTAGTAAAAATAATGTAAGTACTTAATTGCATATTAATCAGCTCTCCATTATACAATAAAACCTATTTTTCATTGATTCAAATCCCGAAAGTGTCAGAATTGACTTCACAAAAAGTTTGCAATGAATCGCTGCGAACGGTCTTATATTTTGTGATGGATACTTTTTGGTATGTCAGAATCCTGTTCTTAGCTAAAATTAAATAAAAAAATTAAAGTATCGATCACTGACACTTGATGCATTTCAATACTTACATTATTAGTCGCGACGTTTACATGATTAGTTCTTTATGTCATACGAAATGATAGAGTGAATAAATCCACGCGCAAAGAAACTGTAGGCAAACAAACAATTATTTAAAAATGAATTTACACTTAACATTTATACTTTTCTCTTCATTAAACATATTTTCTTTTAGGTCAATCAACTAATTCTGTCCTTGACATACGAGCGCACATAGCATAATTCAAAATCTTTAATTTAAATCGAAACCGAATAAATCATCTTCTCTCATTTACTCCAATTTCACTTGCGGTGCCACTCCTGTGCATAAATTTCAAATAAATGATGTCGATCTAGCAATGCATTTTATTGTTTATATTGCATTCAACGGATTCCCTACCCAAAAAAAAAAAAACCAAAGTCTCGACAAAGACTATCTCCATTGAGCTTCAATTATTCCAACTTTACCAAAAGTGCAATAAAATATTTTCGCGTTTTATGCGCTTTATGCAAATGTTATTGCTTTTAGATGGTTTAACACACATATATACACACACAAATGCCGTAATCGTAGCTTGAGAACCAAGACGGAATTAAAGCATGAAAAGGAAAAACTTTTCGAACACAAGGACTAAAAAACACGTCGACGTTGTTAAGTACTCAAGCATTTACATTCCTACGAAGTGTATATTTTATCTCTGCCATCGGTTTCGGGGACGAGCGCTTAAATATTTTTTTTTTTGGTTCCGGCTTTTTATGCCCTTGGAAGTATTTTGAGCTTGAGTGAATTAGGGTTAAAAGGTGAAATAGAAACGAAGTGGAATTCCATTTTCGATTTGATTGGCATTTTTATTCAAGCTACCGTACTAGGCGAACGCTCGTGAATCTTTTTGTCATATTTTGAATTAGTATTTTTTTTTATGAATTAATTTTATTACTGACAATAAATATTACGTCTAACAAACACCGAATCTAACATAATTTTTATAATATATTTTTGAAATATTTCATTTATTTTTCAGCTAAAAACTGGTGAAAATTAGTACTTTTTGTAAGATTGAAATGAGCCTTTTTAATCCTTAGTGTCCTCTATCTGCAGTATACAATGCAATATTTCCATTTGGTTTGCATCCATCAAATGAACTTGTGCTTTTTATTCCTTTCAAATATCTTTTTTGGTTGCGCATTTTCTTTCGACTGCTACTGACCTTAAGTGCTTTCCTGCGGAAGAGAGGAATTGTTTTTAGGGGCTTCAACCTATTTCCGGCGACAAATTATCATGACACAAGATCAGTCGTTTGAGTTTCGTACGATAGTTTCCTGGCCATTTGCCTTTTCAGGATCAAAATGCTCAGCCGAGCCCAGCTAAGAGGCAGTCAGGACATCGAAGACTTGTCGAAAGCGATGGCAAACGCTTTGCTTGCACAGGACGTACTCGTTCTTTCATTCAGGTTAAACAGTTTGTCACTAATGGCGACAGGTAATAAAAATCCGATGATATGGCCATTTGTCATGCAAGATAGACTTAGCTCTGTGCTGAAACGAATATCGTTTTCATAGTCTCTCGCATTTTATGCTCGCTCGTCTTGCATTGATTTAGTGCAATAGGAAACTGACACTGGACTGCCCGATAAAGTGAAAATGTGTACTTGACCTAATGCGAATTTTGAAACGTAGCCAAATGGAAAATCTTTTATGAATGTGCCACGCAGAGTGAATACGTTCTTTCGAACTGTACACTAAGCTGTAACGATGTAGTTTGCAAACGTAACGTATAGAATATTTTGTGGAAGAAATATTTTTCAGCGAAAGAAACCCCATGTAAATTACATTGTTGGACTCCAGCAAATATTTTTTTGGCGTTTTTGTGTTATGATTTAATGCATGGGATAAACTGCTAAGGCAATTTAGAATGTGAATTGTCATCACTTTATTCAAGATACAAAAAGGACGAAAGAAAAATGAAAAATAATGAGAAACCGCTGCATTTCTGAGTATTGAAAGTCTTGGCGAGTGTTAATATATATCGCATCGGTGTTGTTTATTTAGCTAATTTATTACTTTAGTCCAATTTTCAAACAGTAATTTTACCAAACATTTTTTCGATTGCATATTTTTATGCATTCTCATTTTAGTTAAATAAAGTTGCTGTTAGTTAATGAATTTGAATCTGAAAAATAAAAACACTTTAACTTTTTCCCTTTCACTTGTTTGTCAGCGACTTTTCGTTTGAAAGCGAAAATTGTTAGTTGTTCAGTCAATTATTTGTAAAATGAACAAAAAAGTCAAATTTTATTTGGTGGTATTATTAGGATGTAAACAGATTTATTTGTGTGTATAATACAAAATGTAATACAAAAATACTTGAAAATATTGAGTAAAAAAATGAAAAATAATAACAATTTTTACGGTTTGTGTGAAGCGTATGCGTGAATCGTATGTTTGCTTTGTTACAATAGCACGCATAGCCATCGTCAAAATAAAATGAATTATATGCTAAGCCCACGTTGGGCGCATTTCGATGAGTTACCAAAACCGCTTGAAAGCTTATGTTTTTCGTTTCATATTTGGATGAAAATGAGTTAAATCTATTTATTGTATTAGCTCGATTGTTTTGAATCACTCACATTGAGTTACTTTGTGAGCTTTTGTTAATAAATTTAGATCAATTTTCAAGAGCGATGCAACGATTCATGATTGAGTTGGTAAATTTAAAAGCAGGTAGATGATAGTATTCAAACTTTTCCCACTTGCATGGAGTCACCCAAAACCAGCTTTAGGGCAGCACTTTGGGCGCCATTTGTGGCAATGCGAAAAGATAGGGTACTTGACAAGGCACTTCAACTGAACTCAAGTCCAGTCAAGTGCGTACCAAGCAACCAGAATTAGCAAATCCACCCCATGATTAAAGACCCACCCTAGTCGCGTAGAGCTAGCAAAGCGGTCAAAAAACATCCGTCGGGGTCAGATTAAAGGAATGCGGACGAGAGGCGTTCACGATCATTTATTGGATACCCTGGTCCCGGTGCAGTTCTTTTTTTTGTAAAGGTTATTGAATTGTGATCATGGTTCCCTTCTTGTCTATAAAAGCAGCATAAACAACGTATATCGTCTGTAAAGCTTATCAAAGCGGAGAATAAGTGATACAGGAAACTTGATCGTTTTGCGGAATAAGCCTCCGAAAGCAGAATCAAATTGGAATTGTTTTTGCGGGATGATTAAAATTGAAAAAGAAATTATTTATGTTGAAAATTTTTATTTGACAAAGTGGTTTCGAAAGTATGCACTTATTCTCATCAGACACCAGCTCACAGTGCATACTTGACTGATGTGACCACTTGCAGTTGGAAATCATTAATTTTTATTTACCCTGTTGATGGGTCGCCATCACTCACCCTGCTTGACAGGCTCTCTACTGGACTTCGGTTCAGTAGAGGTGCCCTATCATTAATCAAATCTTTTCAAATCGCTACACACACGATTATATTTTTCTTGTTAGATTTCCTTTGATTTTCATTGTCTGAAATAAAATAGCCTCAAACAGTGATGGATAGCTTAAAAGCACACTGATATTTTCCAACTGTTATTAACAAATAGTAATGGCAACCTGCTAATTTTATATCTGCTAACCTGCTATATTCCTCAAATTTGGCTTAGATGAAAGCAAACAAGAGACATCGGCAATCAGAAGTAAATAGCAATACCAGCTGTTTAGCTGTTTGATCTTCATGGCATCGACCATTTCAACTTTCGTTTGCGTGAATATTCTGATCTACACTACAAACATTGTTTATTAATTGGAGACCTGTCGCTGTTTTTAAATTGTGAGCACTGGCAAAGCTGTGAAATAAAAGAGCTGGCTGCTAAATAGTACAAGAATCATAGCGAATTGGACCTAGCCTGTTTCTGGCATATAAAAATTAAATACGTTGCAATGACACAATAATATTGTCCATCGAAATGAAGATTTTCATTTTTTCGCTGCTGTTTTTGCTACTATTTGAAACTGCTATTTACAATAGATAAAGGCATAGCAGCTGCTATTGCTATTTGAAAATAATGACTAAACTCAGATGTGCAGAAAGTTTAAAAAATTTAACTCGAAACCAATTTGGAAAGATTTAAATTTGTTTTTGTCAACGCTTAAAAATCGTTCATCCTAAAAACATTTTAATCTCGTTATATATTCTTCAGAATTGTTTGACATTATATCAAACAAATTTAAGGAGTGACTAAGATATTCACGAACTGCTGTCACCATTCAGGCAACGAATTATGAAGACTCTACACAGCATGTCAAATATCAAAACCATTTCGTTATATTCACAGACTTAGCTCCATATAAAACTACTTAATAATTCGAAACTGAACGGGAAAACAACAACTCATATATATCATTCAAAACTCTAATTTTTCACATCACTCCCTTACCCTTCGAAATTCAATCCAAACTCGCAAATATTGAAATCAAAGCTACAAAAATTAACTTCCTTAAAATATAATTCCGTTTACCTCAAAATGGTATACAACACCCCCGAAAACGCCTCTTTGTAATGTATAATTAAATACGAGGTCACTAGCAATTAATTCAACTCATTCAAAATTTACTAACGAAAAAAAAATAGTTCTCAATACCTTCGTAATATTTTCAAGTGAAACATGCCCGTATCATTCTTCCTCGGTCCTCATTCCACTGTATCAACGAGCTGTCATTAATGCAGTTTTCAAAAGCATTTACTGTGTTTAATTACGGGCTTGTGTGTACACTGGCTGCTTGAATCACGCGATAAATATTAAGGATCTCTCTTGGGATGCAATCGTCGAAGAGTTAAGTAGGAAATAGTATGACACATCTGACTTTTTCCAAGCTAGCCTGGCTTTTGGCTGAGAGAGCCGGCAAACAGATATGCACACATATTTACAAACATATATTATTAATTTCATTAACAGCACTATGTACGGGAATGACTCCGATATCGCGGAACGTGAAAAACATATGAAAAATTCGAAACCTGTCGAATTGGACTAATTTCATTTAATTAAAATCCGAAGCGTGGAACGAAATTAAATGCAATATTTGCCCTGTCGTCCTTTTCGTACTTATTTTCGAAATGAATTCATTATCGTTGATATCCAAACCTGGATTGGATGCAGATGCATGCGAGCATTTATGTTGGAGTATGATTATTATCAAGAGGGCGCATCAATCTGAAACAGATAGTGTTTACTTTAAGTGCAATTAATTAGTTTTAATTTTTTTTTTGTGTTTGGGCATTGTATTTTTAAACAACTTTTCTGCAGAGGATAAATGAAAAATAATAGCAAAATCGATTTTAAAAATATGGTAATGAGTATATTCAGGTTGATTTTAGCCTATCTCCTGTAAATTGGCCTATATTTGTTTATTAATTTTCCAACTCACGCAAAAATCTATCAATTTAAAGTTTCTGGTATTGTTAATTACCTTCATTAATTAACTGTCAAATTAAAAATCGACTTTAGATGCTGCTGTTTAAACACTACAGAATTGATTTTGTTGATTTTCTCCCAGATTATTGAATGAAGACTACTGGTAATCGGTCAAGCAGTAAAATTTAATTGACCGACTTGTTCTTTGGCTTGACGTAAGTTCTAACTTCACTCTCTTCTTAACCCCACCCGGGGATGCAACGACGCACATCCACACTCTGAAGAGGCTTGTGTCAATGAAGATTGTGCTAGGAAAGTATAGTGCTGATATTGCTGGGCACAGTGACGATCTGGTGCACCTTACTGAAAATTTAATTAAGTTTTGTTCTTCCACCGTACCGTTATTTCGTAGAATTCTCGAGCAGACAGGCAGCTAAGATGAAGGTAACGCTAATGTTAGATGCTTACAGCAGCTTACAATTTCAGCAGTGTCCGCACAATATACAGTTTCATTTACTGCATGTGTAGTTGACAGGTAGGTACTAATTGAATGGACATTTTTAAAGCAAATATTTACGTCGAAAGTGTTTAAGTCGAAATTAAGAATAAGAAGAGAAAGTAAGGGAATGAAAATCAAGACTGTTTCATCCTTGTTTTCTGGTAAAATAGACTGTTGGACATCTTGAGGAGTTCGATAAATGTGAGTATAATTTTCAAATTAAGAACGGAATTCCGTATTTCTTTAAATGATTGAGAACATGAGGCCATTTAAACTGCTAAGGTAAAGATGAAAGACATAATGAATTGGTATGAAAAGTGCAATAAATGGGGTCAAAAGGATATTTTTTTTTGCATTTGAATCATTTTATGACAAACAAAATCCAAAAGAATAAATCACAAGTTGAAATGGTAAAAGTCTTAGCCAATCAATTCAAAAATTCAAAAAAAAAAGACTAAGGTATACTACGTTTTGCAGACTAAGTATCAAAGCCACATGTACAATAAAAACATCTCCCCGAATTTAAGTCACGAATCAATTAGGTCAAATCTTATATAATCTCCAGCGTCAAAAGAAATTTCAACATTTAAAGTCTGCGATTTAAATCCAGATTCACTTTTTCATAAATTTTCAAAAGTCTCTGTACGAAAAGTAACAAACCAGCCCAAAATTCATAGCGTCCTATATCATATCCTGAAACAGTTCATACATTTATCCGACCAACTTGCCTGCCAAAAATTCACTTAAATTCTTGTAGTGAACATACCACCAGAATCCACGAAATATGTATGTTTATAAGATGACTTCGCGAGCGCTTGTACCGCCACATTTGCTTGTTGGCTCCAAGCCTATTAACAGTGCAAAATTCCACACAAGCAGATTCACCCGATACAGAACATGGTACTTCCACTCTGGCTATTTGTGCAAGGTATCATATCAGTACTTCGTAGCACAGTGGACGAATGGAATTTTTACACCTCAGTTGGATGAATCTGCTGCACTTTATGTCCTGCGAGAAGCAGAGTACTAAATGAGCGAAGAGAGTGTTGCATGATGCATAAGCCCTTAAGTGGCTTTGGCCTGGAAAATATAGAGAATATGAAGTTACGGACTGTCTATCAGCTTTCATGGGCAAATTATTTATGTGACCAGGTGTGCTGTGAATGTTGAATCTTCTTTGGAAATATATATACACTCTTATGTGTTTGTTAATTTTCGTAAAAATTATGAACTGCGAATGAACAAGGACGGGAGGGTCGGAACGTGAGTGTCAAACCTATATCTGATATGTGCTCAAAGCGAAACACGCTACACTAAGCTCTAATCTGATGCATGAGTTTCATGCTTAGCATCAGGAGGCTAATCCCACCTGACGCGAGAATACAAAATCTTAAGCCTCTGACAGTGCTCGAGCATGTATACATTAGTACCGCAGAGAATTTGCCCTTTGCAATGCTCATTCGGGTGAAATGATTGAGAGTGCACTAGGATAATGTACGAAGAAGGCTCATAAATAAGGTTTTAGGCCCAGAGCATATAAATCACGGGAAATATGCAGCAGTTCATTTCGTAGTAGCGCCGCTTGTTATAATCAGATTAAGGTAGCAATTTGCCAGCCGTGCAAAGTCATTTATGCGAACACACAAACAAGTCAGAGCCCACAAATTCAACGAGTGCTGCTCGCATACATGCAATCCGGATGCATTTTGGTTGCAATGTGTTTGGCTGGAAACAAGTAGGTGCTTTTGAGTTTACAGAATTTCATTACCGAAAAAGTGTTTGTAATACATGCTCAGAAGTTAATTTTTACTCCTTTCATTTTGTGAGTAAAAATTTGCTTTAAAAAAATACAAATATAATTATAATAAAAGTTCGAATTCCTATGTAAAAATTTTTTGGTAAAAAAATATACATTTTTTGGTCAAATAAATATGCAATACAATACACCAGCATTTTCAAATCTCAAAAGAGTATTCAAAAACTTGCGAAAATGTTCTGAAACTATTTAAAAATATATGAGAACTATTAATTTGAAAAAAATGCTGCATTTCTCAATTTATTTAATGACAAAATTTACGCGCCCAACGTGGACGATTATGATATTTTCATTATGTTCTGTAACTCAATTCAACAATAGGTGCGTTTTTTTGCGCCTCCATTGATAACTGGTTAAGGTTGGTAGCATTGAAAGCAACAGCAATCCTAGTTAATACTGCCTACACTAACCGGTTGTCGATCGATGCGTAAAAAACTGCAGCTAGTGTTACAAAAAGATCAAACATATTTCAATACGTAAATGATTGGATAAATGATAAAATATAAATGAGAATTTGCTATAAATAGCTTAAGGTGAAATTTTGGTGAATGTTTTTAGCTAAAACGACAATTATACAATAGTGAACTCAGAAGTGTGAACATTCGGTTATGGCATATCAATGTGTCCCATTGCCAATCTTTTGAAAAAAAGCTTCATCAGTTTTTCCAGGAACTGACATGAGCTTTATAAGTTCACGGAAAAGCTGAAGAAACTTAGCTTTTTTTTTGTGTTTTTATAGGTTTTTTTCTGCGTTTTATAAGCAGAAATTTGTCATAACTCCTTTCCCTTGTTTCCAGTGATCCCGGGACTCTAGTTTCCAAGTCTGGCCCAGGAGAAACTCAGAAGCCAGTTTTGTGGTCATCTAGTATCAGTCTCTCTTGAGGCACTTAAAATCCATCCAGCGCTGCACGCTATAACGAAACTGAAAAATTTGCTTTTAAAAGAAAAAAAGTAAAAAAAAGGTTTTCAAAGCTTAGAGACATTATCTGACAAGGACAAAAAGAGTATAGACTGCACCCTCATTCTGAAAAAACCTACAAATTCTGCCCAGACAGGACAAAAACCGGCTTAGAAAAATAATCAGTGCAGGCAAATTTTCATGAAGGACTAAAGAATTTCCAGGACTTACTTGACTTTTCCAAAAAGTGGCTAAAGAGTGCTTTATCTGAGCTGTGGTCAATGCCAGCAAAAGAGAAGCCAAACTGGGGAAGCTTTGGCTAGGCGTTAAATCAAAGGTCCTGCCGAAAGATGAAATCACCAGTCGGCCTAGATGCAGGGTATAGAATCCTTGCTTCCATTCCGATCCAGAAAAATTTCTGAAGGTCATCAGGCTCTTTAAACTTGATTTTCCTACGGAGAATCAAAGGGCTGCTAAGATTTTAAAGCTTGAAGAGGCAATGCCGGTATTTTTCAGTGTTTCCAGAAATGAGTTGTGATGTGACTACCTCTGAGCAGGTTAACCGTCTAGAAACAAAAGAAGGATTTAAGGGTGTTTAAAAAACCAAGGAAGGTCTGGCCTCAACCCTAATCAGAAATAATGAAGGAACCTCCAATTAATCTTCACCATTCCAAAACAGCGACAGCTGTTCAGAAGGTAGGTGAGAATGTAGCTTTGAGCCAAAAACCATTAGTTTGAAACTATCGAGATTTTGGTCTACGCACCAACGAATACAGGTTTAGAACACCCCATAAATAAAAGAAACTGGTTGGTTAATTTTCTTTTAAATGGCACAAGATTACGGCAGAAATCCTCCACGCAACACCGTAGAAGATGAAAAGGTGGCGGCTAAAGAGGCTGTTGAGCTTCCTTATTCAAGGAACTGGCTCTAATAATCATCCTGAGAAATAAGGCAGCTACAACACTGATGATCGAGTTGAGCCACTTTTTAACTTCATAGTGGCCTAAAATGTGTTCATAGTAAATATTGACAAGATAGCGATCCTCCTCACTTCAATTCGGGGAGAGCTTTTTGCGAATTCATTAGTCAGTGAGCAGCGAACGCGGAGATTTACCTACCAATGTTCGTTCTCTGATCACAATTTCACATCCTTCAATGAAAATTACAATTACAAAAAACTATTACAAAGGTAATTTAATTCAAGATAATTAAAACATTGTGAGGACGACTCAAAGAGTTTCTTTTGAATCTCCATTGAATTTCTGGTATCTCTTGCCTCTTATCTATGGAATACATAAAATAAGTGGTAATACGAATACTTACGGCTGATTGAATTGAAAGATAATTATTTTGTCCACTTTGCGAAAATTGGGATTCAATTAGCATTTTAACTTTTTTTTTTGTGGTACAATACATTGTCTAACACTCTTATTATAGGAGCACCCAGCTTGTACAGCAGCCGAGATTTTTCTGGCAATAGCCATTTAAAAGGTATATTTCTCAACAAATTGAATTGAAATTGTGACTAGTAACAAACAACAGCCTATTTGAATCTTGTCCTAAGTCTTAAATCTAGTCCCGCTTGTTCGTCAGGAGAACTGCCTAAATTAACAGTGAGGTCTTGGTGATAAGGAAAAGTCACATTTGAGCCAACTGTGCTTCCAATTGACTGAATGAGTTCGTTTACATGTTCGTGTGACTGTTCGCTGAGTTTTGTTGTAAATTTAACATTTCAGTCCCCAGGTGACTTCAGTTCCAACTGTTGATACAGAAAAGATCCTTCAGGTACCTCATAGTTTCCGTATTTTCAAATCAGGTTTCTTACGACTTATTGTCAAAGATACATTTATAGTCTTATAAATAAAATATTTTATGCATTCTTAAGCATCAAATACTGCCAGAAGTAAGTGTTATAATTATACAAAAAAAAATTGTGCTTCGGTAACACTGTTCATTTTCACACACTAAATTTTCGCGATTAATTTTCACACTCTTCTTATAAACAACTACTCGTATAACATCCAAAGCAATTGAATTGAAATTCTTAGGTTCCAAGCATTTTGCCATTTAGCCTAGGCCAGCTATGCAGCCAAGTGCACAAAACTGTCCTGCCAGAATATAGTGCTAGCTCAGCCTGAGCCGACATTAAAATTTATAATTTATGCGCACAAACAATATTCGGGGTTTCGCAGAATGACCATCGTCCTTGTCTGCTTCTGCTTATTTACTTTAGATTCACACCAGCTCGATTGCAGTGCAAAGACCGGCATTGTTAGGATGCCACGACGTCCAATGGGTGACAGAACGTCGACCTGGCCTGAGCAAAAACAAGGACGAGACAGGACCTCTTGCGCACTTTGCACACTATCTCGGTGACCGTGTTTAATTATCTGCGATAGTCCACGATTGCTGCGCAGTCATATTATGCGGAATTCTGGTTTCAGTTCGTGTTCGAAGCTTGAATGCCATAAATTTGCAGCGTCCATTTCTGCCATTCGGACAATTTATCGGAGCTCCGATTGGGCTTATCAGCGGCTCCATGGCGAACAGATGGTTTAAGTTTTTCGATGGTCACTGTTTAAATGCTGTTGTTCCATCGACTTGTGTTATGTACACTACACAGATGCACAACGCTCTGACATTCTGGCCATTCCGGTATGCCTTTGAATTCGTAAGTAGTACAGATTTATTGGAATCGAATAACCGCAATGTAAATTCGAAATACGAATCGGCCTTTCTTCTGCGATTTATTTCGTGAGATTGAATATGTTTATTCGACAGGTTCAAATAAAATCGAATCGACACAACGGGCACAACGATGCTCATTGGCTTTATTTGGATGTTTTCAATTTATGACCGACACTTTGTCCGGCATTGTAGTGAAAGATAATGCCCAGAGCCGGGATTAATTTTCACGGCTGTAGCATTAATTGTGCGAAATTAACAAATCGTAACAAATGGATTTTAAGCCGCAAGATATATGGAAACAGTTGCTACTCGATACATTCGAAAAAGCTTTAAATCTCAGAATTAATTGTTCATTTTAAAATATGGACTGGATCATGTTCTCACGATAAGTTGATCGTACCATCTGTCAGCAGATGAGCTAAAAAATTTTAGGGGACTAATTCCTGTTTTACGAGGAAAAGGTTCGCTTATAACGATTGCTAGTTAACTATTATATATTATACATTAAACCAATGAAAATAATATTCTTAGTCATGAGGCTAAGACGATATATCGCATAAAATTCCTAATCCAACAAGACGCTTTATTCTGACCTGCTTCTGTTTTGCTTTTCATCTTTGCGCGATAATCCACTATTAATTCAATGTAAAGTTTTCACAGTAAGTACCGTCTCACTATCTCGTATCAAACAAAGCAACAAATTTTCCATCTTTTCTCTGAGACTTTTCCGTTCATTCGTCTCAGGCAGACACACAGTCAGTGTGGAAAATGTGTACATTTGTGTGTTTGCTAAATCATTATGCCGGCTCAGCAAATCACAACTGTAAAAGCATAAACTGTGCAGCAGATTCAGCTTTTGTTCTCTTTCGACAATCTTTTTATTGACACCGACCAAATGTATAAATGGATGTAGCTTTTCCTTCCAACGTCGTCCGCATCGTTGTCATATTGCAAGGATTGTGCTCGTTGCGTCCAGACCGAATCGTCTGTACTACGGTACGTTTGTTTTGTTTCTTCTCGCTTACAGCTATGTGGGTTCCAAAGAGATAGACAAGCCGGATAAAAGTTATTTGTAATACTCCTGGTCGTTGTACATCATAACCGACTTGACTATGGTGATAAATTCATAGGGAATATTCGGTTGGAAAATTAATTTTCATTTTCTTTTAGCTAACTCAATTGAATGTGCTAGCAAAGTGGTGTTGAAATAGACTAATCTGATTTGAGGTAAGTGTTAGGCAATATAATAAAAAAATTAGCAAATTAAACGATGAAATTTGATCGAGAATCCCTAATAATATCTGATATCGGATCCCTAATTCTTTTCATGTAAAAATTAGGGCTCCGATATACTGCCCTACTAAGCGCAAAAGCGGTATCTCAATGAAAGCGAGTTTCGAGATAATTGTAGTTTTGTAAAAGTAGTAATATTGATATACCTCTAATTCCTTTAGTGACTTAAGGTAAAATTGAGATAGGCGATGAGGAACTGGGTTCGTTAAAAATGGGTGGTGGAGGATGAGCTGGTGGAGGATTCTCTTTACTCCACTTTTCTCGGTGAGCGGTCTTCCGCTCTTGGATACATCGGGTACTTAGATTTAGAAAATTTTCTTAAGGTGTTTTCCATATGTTCTAAATAAGATACCATTAAAAGGCTTAGTTCATTAGATGCGTATTGTTTTAAGCTTTCTAATGTTATAAATATCAATGTTTCGATTTTTTTTAGATACCGCTTTTGCACTTAGTAGAGCAGTATAGGTAAACTAGAAGCAGCCAAATTTCTGTATCAGTTTGATTTCGCAAGCCAGTAAAAAACATTAGCCATAGAGATGCCAAAATACATCAAGCTGAGTATAGAGCAAAAGGCTTTTTTTCCAATGGGGTGAATGCAAATCGAAAATTGCTCGATAAGTAGGATGCGAGCAAATGACTTGTTCGTAATTTAATAACATAAAGCAAGAAAATGACAGGCTCGAACGAAAATAGGGTAGTGGAAGGGAACGAGATACAACGCAAAGAAATGAAGACCATTTGAAATTTCTGGCTCAGGAAATCGATTCAAATCAAGGTCAAAATTACGAGCGCAGTTGTCGAAGTCGATGTATGAGCCATGCAGTACCAGGACAATCATATGGAAGCTGCATGACATGGGTTTATGTTTCTGCTGCCCTTCAAAAAAGTCATATTTGAACAAGCGGATGAGGCAAGCTTTTCTCAAATGGTGCATAGTTATACCTCAGAGGATTGCAAATGATTCCTTTTCTCGGATGAATCGAAATCGATGTTCCATCTGGTCCAATTCTGATTGGTCCAGGTGGAAGATCGCGAGGGAGACGATATCCGGACGAATGTATGCAAACGACGGCTAAGCATTCCTCCTATGTGATTGTTTGGTGATGTACCCTACATAGTTGCCTAGGGCCTAATATTCTTCTTGAAGGATTTTTAAATACTACAAAATACAAAGAAATTGTCGAGGAAGGCGTAGTTCCAACAAACGAGGATTTAACGGCAGATGTGTCAAATCCTCTATCAAAAGATGATTTGGCTCCTGCACATCGAGCACGCTCTGTAAGTTATTTTGACATTAACAAAAATCTTTTTCCTACTAATCAGCTATCTGATGATTTCTTTTGTCCAGATTACACAATTGAAGGAGCAGCAAACGATGGAGTCGCTGCTATGGCCACGAAGCAGTCTCAACTTGAATCGCTTAGAAGATCTTTGGCAGGTCATTAATAAGGGAAAGCGAGCTGAGAATTGTCGAAAATTTGAAGATTTTGTTAAAAATGTGTCAATTGCGGATCGATCTGTCAATTGCGGATCGATTATTTTTTTTTAAATTTTAAATATGTTTATTGTCTCCCTACTTATTACAATATGTTTGCTATTTTTTACGTATATGACAGCAAAAATGTCAAAAGTAAGAAATGGTTTTTTTTAAATACAAAATTTGCCACATTTTTTCATCAAGGTGCCCATATTTTATTTTTTAATGGTTCAAGCTCCTTGAATAATGTACCAATTATGTGATAATTATTTGAGAAACATGATGCGATGTAAAAAATATTCTCTATGAATAAAGTAAACATTTTTTTTTTCTAGAAAGAGAATTTTATTTGCAACGAATTCCATGAAAATGGAATTTCGTACATTTTTGTTCGCTGGATATTGAAAGATGGTCTTTCAATCTCTCACTTTGTTCCCTCTCTCAGCTCAACAATATACCAAATGCCAGCAGTAGAATTCTGGATCTCGCTTTGTCCAATATCCCAATTTCTAACATTCCTTCTATGAGGAATAAAGTCCCATCCTTATTACGTTTCAACTTTCACAGGGCTAATTTCACCGGCATAGCAATTGAAATAAATAGAATTAACTGGTTTTCTTTTTTTCGTGGCCTTGACGTTGATGATGCTCTGTGCAAGTTGTATAACTTCCTATCTAACCTTATTCCACTATTCACACCAACTAATCGTCCTAATAAACCTAACCATGCTCCATGGTTCAGCAGAGAAGTTTCAATCGCATTTGAAGCCAGAAATGCAGCTCGTTACTTATATAAAAGATCAGGTTCACCTGTTGACCTTCTTTTGTATAAGGATCTTCGCTCTAAAGCGAAAGAAGTTGTCAGGCAGGCGATGCGCTCCTACATTGCTGGCGTTGAAGCATCAATTAGAACCAATCACCCGAAATCCTTTTGGTCATTCATTTGTTCCTTGAAAAATAGTCCTAGTATCCCCAATGGTATGCACTTGGGTGATACAGCTGCCTCCAATCCACAAGAAGTGTGTGAGCTTTTTGCTTCTTACTTTTCCACTTTTTTCTCACAGCAATCCTCTTCTAATTCCTCAAATCTTCCCTCCACATCCTCTCCTGAATTGCACTCATTTCGAACGAACCCTCTTGAAATTGAACTTCTGTTGAACGATATCGATGCCAATACCGCTAGTGGTTCCGACGGTATGCTAAATATCCTGGCTAAATCTCTTTCATCATCTCTGTGCGTCCCTCTTTCTATCTTGTTCAACTTAAGTATATCTTCTGGCTCTCTTCCTTCTCGCTGGAAAATTGCCAACATCTTTCCTATACATAAAGCCGGTGATCGTACATGCGTCTCAAACTATCGTCCCATTTCCCTTCTTCCTTGCTTTAGCAAGATCCTTGAAAAAGTGGTTTACAAGCGAGTCTACTCCCCTATCCAGCCTACTCTCGCTCATGAGCAGCATCGTTTTGTCAAAGGTAAATCCACTTTAACCAACCTTCTTTCCTTCACACACACGGTCGCATCCGCTCTTGACCATCAAAAGCAGGTTGATGTACTTTATACCGACTTTTCCAAAGCCTTTGACTCCGTCAGCCATAACCTCCTGCTTCAAAAGCTAAGGTACGATGGCATTGCTGGTTCTCTTCTTTCCTGGTTCAACTCTTACATCCTTGACCGTACCTGTATTGTAACTGTTAATTCCTCCTCTTCAATTCCTTTTTATCCTGCATCAGGTGTTCCGCAGGGATCTATCCTTGGTCCTCTTCTCTTTCTTTTGTTCATAAACGATCTCCCTCCTTTAATCCATTCTTCTTGTCTTTTGTATGCCGACGATTTCAAGATGTTTCGAGTGATTGAGTCACAAGATGACTGTATGGTTTTAGAAAACGATCTCAACAGCCTTCAGACTTAGTGCGCTTCCAATGCTCTCACTTTGAACATCGTGAAATGTCACAACATGTCTTTCTCTTTGAAAATTTCACCTTTGATGTTCCCCTACTCTGTTTGTGGCTTTCCTCTTAATGTCGTTGATAATTTTAGAGATCTTGGCGTAATATTTGATCCTAAGCTCAAATTTGATAAGCATATTTCTTATATTACCGCCAGGGCCTCTAAACTATCCGGTTTTATTATTAGATCCTCTAAAGCTTTCGTTAATATTTCAACCTGTGTACACCTTTTCCTCTCCTTTGTACGTAGTATCCTTGAATATTGCTGTCAAATTTGGTGTCCTCGTTTTGTCTACTTAAATACTGCGTTGGAGTCGGTTCAACGCAGATTTACTCGCACCCTGTTTTATAAATTTCAGCTTCCTTATCGTCCTTATAGTGATCGTCTATCGTTCCTTCATCTCCCTTCCCTCGAATCACGGAGACTGTTCCTGGATGAGTGCCTACTCTTCAAATTATTTCATAAGTTGGTAGATTCAGATATCAGCAGCCACGTTTCTGTCCGTGTTGCAGTGCATGGCACCCGCTCTTCGTTTGAGTTTAGCGTGCCATTTGCGCGCACTGATATCTTTTTTTATTCTCCGCTGTTGCGATTACTGAGGCAACATAATGATCTACAGTTTGGTCCTCTACCGCCGACATTATATGCATTTAAAACTTTTCTTAAACATAATGTTTTGCTTACTACTAGTTCAATGTAGTCTTTTTTCCTTTTCTTTTTTTTCTCTATTTTTCTTATTTTGAATTTGTACTTTTTCACTTTGATTTTGTTTATTATTGTTCTTTATTTTGTATCATTATCATTTCATTATTATTTTGTTCATTTTTTCATTCTTTCGTTAGTGAATTATTTGTATTTTATATTTTCTATATTCAGTAATTGGATTTTATCTGTTGAATAATAGTAATAGTAAATAAATAAATAAATAAATAAATAAATCTGTAATACTCTGAAATATATTCGGGTATCATAAATTGGCAGCTTTTGGAGCTGTATTGATAATTGAAATGGGAATACTTATATAATTTTAGGCTAATAATCACACTTTTCTTGTAATTTAAAATAATATATAAAAATAATATATGTAAGCCAGCAGAAATAAGTGCGATCCTTCGTAAATTTAAACGCCAACAAGACTTCAGGCTCGGATGGCATATCAAACAAAGCGCTAAAAAATTTGCCAAGAAAAGCAATGGTCCAGCTGAAATTTATATTTAACGCCTGTTAAAAATTATCTTTCTTCCCCACCGCGTGAAAGCAAGCCACTGTCATCCCAATTTCAAAACCTGGAAAAACCCTAGTTTAGCAGCTACAGGACTGTACGTTTATTGAGCTCGCTTGGGAAAATGTTTGAAAATGTGGTGCTGAGCCGTATCAACCAATTCACATATGGCGACAACATTCTTTCCGCATATCAATTTGGTTTTCGAGAGGGGTACTCAACAAATCACCAGCTATTCAGAGTTACAAGAGATATCGAAAAAGCATTCGCATGGAAAGAATCCGTTGGAATGATCACACTAGACGTCAAAAAGGCGTTTGATAGCGTCTGACTCGAAGGGCTTCCCTACAAACTTATTCAGCATTGAATTCCATTTTATTTGGTGAAGATATTATAGTCCTTCTTAAACAATCTTAAATTTGTTGTCAAGATAACAAATAGTATTTCCTCCCAGCGATAAATACCTGCTGGCCTACCACAGAGGTCTTGTCTCATACCTATCTTTTTTCACATTTACACAGCTGACATTCCCACGAGCTCCAGCTGTAAACTCGCTATCTTCGCAGATTATACTTGCATTTAATCTGATGGTAACGATCCTTAGCTGGTGATTTCCCACCTAGAAGAACATTTTTCAAAGCTCTACCAATACTCTTTCAGGTGGAAAATCAAAATTAACACCGCAAGACAAGAGCGATATTTTTTTTACTAAAAACCGGAAAATATCGAACATGCCCTCTAGATATCTCAACACTCTGGGTCAAAATATAGAATGGCATGACGAGATTACGTATTTAGGAAATACCCTGGACAGGTAGCGTACTTACCATAAACACATCGATGGCGTTTGCACAAAACTTTCAAAATGCTCACATACCCTCTATTCACTTCTTAACCGTAAGCGAAAGATGTCACTCAGTAACAAAATATTAATGTATAAGCAGATAATGCAGCCCGTTGTTCTGTATGGAGCACCGATTTGGGACATTTGTGCAGGATGTCATAAAACTAGACTACAGGTCGCTCAGAATAAATGCCTAAAAATGATCGGCAACAAACCATTCTATTACTCGACTCGTTACATATTTTTACGAATGTTCAAATGATTAAAGAAATCGTAATCGTAGCGAAGAAATTTCTTACTTAAGTCCAGTACATGTAACAATCCTCTAATATCATGCAGTAATCAAGCAGAGGCAAGCTAAGTATTAGCATACACAAAGGATAAGTTCAGTTATAAGTAGTCGGTAGCTTAGCTCGCTAACGCGTCAGTTCGAAGCAGACATTTACTGCCCGCGGGTTCAAATACCGCCATGCCCATGTCTGTATTTGTTCGTCTTGTGTTGTTCTAACAACCGGCGACTGGGCATAATACTAGCGCTCCATTAATTAAGTGCCACATTAAAGCTTTAGTAGCGACTAGGCATAACACGAGCGCTTTAGAAAAATAAAATATAAATGTCGTCCTTAAAAGAATAATGGAATAATTGATATCGGCTTCTCCCATATGTGTCCTCCTACCGCCATCGCTAAGCATTCGCTTCAAAGGGCAATCCCCTGAGCTTTGGCATTATCAAAGAAAAAAAAGTTAGAATAAGTTAAAATAAAATAGGGTTAATGTTTACTAATCGTAAAAATTCAAGTTCAATGTTTTTGTTCGCTTTCCCTTGTGCTTACAATTTAACTAGCATTAAATCAATAGATGAAGTTCAACATATGTATCAAAGTTGTAGAGACGTTAATTGTATGAAACTCTGTATTAGCTATCCCCAATAGTGTAACTATAATAATACGCGGATAAATTAAATTGAATTGAATAAAATAAACTAAGTATTGGAACCAGTCCTTCGAAATTCACAATAACAGACTCGAGTCCAATCAATAACAATTTTTACTTTTCGCCCTAAGAGATCTGTATAACCCCTACGATTTCGAAAATTTACCTCCATATGAGTTTAGACTGGGTCATTTAAACTTAACTTCACTTGCATCCAGAAGAATGATGATATCGGCCTGCTTCACATTTGACGTAATTAGAGTCGTTATTAGAGTTGAATTCCTTAATAGTAAATTTTTGATAAATATCCCCTTAAAGAACACCAGGTCCAAACGTTTACTAAAGGAATATCCACATTCCACCATATATGCAGCTAATGAGCCGGTGAATAGATGCTGCAGGGTCTTCAATGGCTTAAGCAACCTTTATTCCCCAACGATTTCCAAACTATCCTTCAAATCTTCCCTTATCCAAGCCATTTGTACACCATAATTTTTAAGCTCTTGTTTAATTATCGTTTTTAATTGTTATTCAAACTTATTTGTTTACTCAATTAGTTATTTATTTATGTGTTATTTACTTGTAAATTATACTTTTTTGTTTTAAATAGTTTGATATTTCATATTTATATGTATATATATATATATATATATATATATATATATATATATATATATATATATATATATATATATATATGTATATATATATATATATATATATATATATATATATATATATATATATATATATATATATATTTATGCCTGGTTTGGCTAGTAAATAAATAAATAAATAAATAAAATATACAAAATTAAATTGTAGGAAACCTATTTATCAATCTGAATTTAAAAAATATAATAAAGCGCAATAAAATGCAATGTTTTCATCCACTAGGTTATTTTATTACCTAATTTTACTCATCAGTCATCAAAACATCCAGTAAGAACCTTAATTGCTGAGAACTACATACACTTTGAAAATTGAATTAACAATGAAATTTTAAATACTGGTAACATACTCGTACTTATTTTCCTCGCATATTTTGACTGAAAACCATAATAAAACATTTTCCGTCCATAAAACATTTGCGACACTCGGGTTTGATGAAAGCAGGAACGCAAAGTCCTACACACGTAACACCATTCAAATAAAATCGTTTTCTTCTTGCTTGCGCAAACCAGTGCATTTTCAAATGCATTGCTGCTTTATACCTATGTACGTGACGTGTATCCTTTAGCACACTCGTGTCGTGCCACAACATCGACAAACAGCTTCTTGTACATTGATTCCTTTTCGCAGCTTGCACCTTCAAGTGCCCGTGCTACACGAATCTGAAAGGCGAAGAGATTTCGTGATGCATGGCGAAGAAGCAGTGGAGCGAAAATGCGTCACCAACAACAAAAACAAGAAAGAGTGACACAAAAATTAGAACACTGCGAAAATTCCGACTTAAGGGTGTTTTTTTTATGCATATATTTTTTTCATGTCACGGCTGAACCATATTATGTCATGTCTAGGAAGCAAGGATTACGTTTAGTAGCCTGCTTCGGCTGCAATTTCTCTACAAGCAATGAAATATCATCAATACGCCCAAGATGTTAATGGTCTCAAAACCTAGATGATAAATAATAATCACCTTGAAAAGTCATTCAGAAATCGTATCAACGATTAAACGACTTATTTATCAAGAAAAACTTGATTCGTGACTTTGTAAAACACGTAACGTTATTGCGAAAGCGAGCATACTTACAAAGTTGCTTGAGTGAACTACTCGAAACGTCAGCCAAGCGTATGATCTCTATTTTATTTATGCAAAAGTACGAAAAAATGCACTGGTGTCGCTTCGCGTACAGTACTGTTCATAAAGCAGAAAGATTTGGTCGGCCCAGGGGGTGCGAAACGAAAGAGTCGTGTTCGTCATCGCTTTAGATGCGAGGTTGTAGTATCTTAAAGTGGAAAAAATAGGTCAAAGTGTCGGTATTTTCTTTGTACACGAAAAACATCAACACTACCGCGTCGCCGAGAAATGTTCCACAAACCTGCTCCAAGCACGAACGGTCGGCAGCCAGTCATCGGGACTCGAAGGTGAGCACGAGAGCAAATTAAAATCAAAGGAAAAGAACTTCGGAAGGGATGGCATGCAATTCGCTCCATTCGTTGGCGAATCGAGCGGGGCAGGTGCAAGGGGTGGTCATTGCAAAAAAATACCGCAAATAAACTATGATTGCCAAACACCCATTTCTCTCCCAGTATTCATTCACAGTTTTCACCACAAAAGCTTGATATCCTTTACCCCGCTCAATTCTGGAGCATGTGAATTGCCGAGAAGTATTCAGCAGGCTGGACGGTGCTGAAAATGTCGTTTGCGAGAGAAGGATTTCAGGACGCAGACTCGGTTTGATTCGGGCTCGGAAGCGAACAGACAGACGTTCGTAGCAGGACGAAAAGTATCGAGACTACCGCTCTCTTTGTTTTTGCATATCAGGCGGCGCGGTTTTGGCAGCGAGAATGAACAGGATACAAGAGGGTCCACGGAGCGGATGGATCGGTCAAAGCAACAACAATATGTGTGTTTGCCTTACGCGCACAATGCTCACACCCATACAAATAGAGTTTGAGGCCGGAGTTCTGCTATTTGAACAGGATAAAAATGTGCATGTAATTCATCGCGTGCATGCCACTACAACAGTCTCACGTACAGGAGGCACCTCAAGAAAACAATTTCCCTAAAAATAAAATTTCTGTCGAAAGCTTTAGTTAGAACAGTGTCGCCTTACGGTTTAGTACGTTTTAGTTAAGATCCTGTCGTGTGCTTTTGTCACATTTTCGGCCTCCTACATAGTTCCTCTCGTTATATCGTTAATTTCCAGAACGAAACGCAAAAGCCAATAACAGGCAGATTTCGTAAAAAGATTTAGTTTTATTGCTGCAGAGAAGGAAACGAAACGAACGCAGCAGATGTTAACGGTCAAGTCGTTTCCTGTGGATCATCTTCGTTAGCATCGCACTGCGTCGCGCTAAGGTCACACTTATGAATGACAAATCCGATTTTTTGTTAGTAGTCCTTCAACCGTCCTGACTCCCGTCGAGAGAATAATCCGCTCAACACAAAGCGTAACCGTAGGGAACCGGCTTCCGGTGACTTTTCGCAGAGCTGAGGTTTAGATTTGCGTTTTTTGTTCTGCAGTGTTCGCTGAAAAGAAGATAAATTAAAAATTAAATTGTCTCGTGCAGCAGAATCTGTCCGATACAGTCATTTGTAGAGCGCGTTTGGAACGTTGTCGCCCACGTTCGTCTCACCGGTCGGGGTCAAGTGCGAAAGGTTATTTGTTGTTGTATTTTCGTGGAGGCGTGATTGCAACGCTCTGTTTCGTGGTCGTTCTCAATTCGTGTAAAAATTATTTACAAACAAAATCCACACATTATGTTGACGATGTCAACATTAATGATGCCTGCACCAACAATGGCTCTAGGTGCACCACCGATCACGGTCGGACCCCATAAGCCGCCCGAAACGAAACTACTGGCGATACATCCGGCTCATTCGCAAGCCCAGCAACAGCATCAATTACAACAACAGCAGCAACAACAATCGCAGCAGCAACATCAACTTCAAAATCTTAACGGCAATTCAAACGGTCATCAAATGCAGCAGCAAATGTCCACGGGAGGAAACACAAAGCCAGGTAGGCCCTCTCTTCTGTGAACAATGCATTCTTCTACAGGTACCCTCCATTCGCAATGGCTAAGATTCTGAAAGTTTTCGCGATAAACAAATGATTGCAGCAACTGTTGCAACCGCTACTTAAGTACTTAAGAAAAGTCTTCTGCTGTTTTTGCAAGCAACGAAGGCGAGAAAGATCCACAGAACTGAGCAGAAACAACAAGTGTCACGGGAACTCTTTTGATTCTTCCAAACTTTGACTTTAAGCCTGACTACAATAAACTTCTCATCACGAACGAGACACTCGCTAATTAATTACGACAGAAGCAAAAACCATGGAGGCTGTGTTGCGAAAATGCCAGGGACTGTGCCTGCCACATTGGGATATCCGTTGCAAAACGGATTCCTGGGACCTTCTCTTGTTCAGCAGGAGTAGTGGCAAATATTTTACATTTGATATGCACGAAGTACCGTTTGCGATATTGTACTAATGCCGCACTACGGTCGTGTCGCAAAAGTTGATAAAGTGTCTGAAGAAAGTTTTTGGGTTTTTGTGGATCGTTCTTCTTTCATTCGAATGAATGTTGCGGGAACCTATCCGCAATTTATGAGGACCGTCATACCATCATCGGCAATGAGAAACTTTGAACTTTTCGTTTTGTTGTTTTCAAAAATTTCATAACTTATTTCTGAGGTTTTCGGCGTTGTGAAATTAATTTTCGAAATGACTTTTAGGTCTCTCTTTTCGGTCTTCCTCTGTCTATCGAATGTGGTTCCAAGCGAGCTCAGGCTGAGAGCAATGAATAAGTTCAAGGGAAATATTTTTATCGGATGTATTTTGAATAGGTTACAGAAAATATGTGTAGTGAACGTTTTCGAGGAGAAAGTTATTAATTGCTTAAATTAGGAGAGGAACGTGTGCATAATGTTGGAAAGTTTTGTTGTAATTATGGTATGTGAATAAGAGCTTAATATGCGGTAAATATGTGGGCGAATTATTTTTTAAGTGATCGTAGGAGAGGGAGCTAAACGTAAAACAATTTGACTAGGTAGAAATTCATCGGTGTAAATTGAATTCATATTGTTTAATGCATTTCGAAAAAATAAGTTCAATGGACTCAATAGTTCAACTAAAATTTTAACTGATTTAATATGTTCACATTAATGTAACAATTTTTGATTTTATAACAAGTTCCCAATAGTGAAATCTAAAGAAAATGGAATCATTAATTTCACAAGGAGTTTGTATGTCTAACATGAAAATATATTTTTTTCTATAATTCGCTTTGCTGAGCAGAATTTTTTCTGACATGAAAAGGTAGAAGTGATGACAGTTTGTGGTTTAAGGAGTCTGTATACGATTGCCTCTTTGAATCACAGCTTGTGCAACTTTGAAAACAATATGAATTTTAATTAAGTTTTTGAACGAAACCAGTAATAAATACAAAATTTGTTGAATGAGGTACATATATGAGCGTTAAAAAATAGGATATTTTTAATTTGCAGATCAGTTTTTTTATTATACAGTTAACTATCCTGTAAATATTTAAAAGCTGTCTGCATTTGTTCCAGAAGAGTTAAACAAAGATATTTAATTATTTTAACAGGTCATTCAGACACACATTAGAAAAATCTCGATTTTGCTTAAATATTTTACGTTCGTTGGTTAGAAACATAAAAAATTATGTGAAATATTCATTCTGAAAATCTGAAAAAAAATCGAGTAAGGTTTTTTGATATTGCAGTCTGAAAAAAATTCAATCAGTTCTTGAAAAGTAAACCTTTGTTGACCTGTTTGTTCATCCTGGAACAGTATATATCTTTTGATCAAAATCAACCAAATGAAAATTTTATCTTTATTGCTTAACAAATCAATATATATTCTATTCAAGCAATTAATAGCAAGTCCAGACTAGTTGATTTTTGTCTTTTTGTCTTTGTTTGTTGACTTGTGTAGTGATATAACTTAGCCAAAAAATTTAGGATCAGAACATAATTGAGTTTGTTGTTTTTTTGGCAAATACAATCTTTTAAGTAAGCCACGTCACTCAGAATCTAAATATGTATTAGTCAAAAACTATATCACACTTAGCATATAATACTGAATGAAAAATCATTTTTCTTACCAAGTAGTTAAAGTAACAAAAAGAATGTTCCAATAAGCACAATATTAATTTAGATGCCATTTTTCAAAGCAGATAAAGCAATATCCCCTTTTTACGATTCTAAAAAGACAACACCGTTTTTGCTTTAATTCGCAAAGCTCAATGGCAAATCTTGATATTTTCCGCTATATTGCTCACAAAGAGATGGAATTGTTTTTTGCGGGATGATTAAAATTGAAAAAAAAAATTTATTTACAGTGCATACTTGACTGATGTGACCACTTGCAGTTGGAAATCATTAACTTGTATTTACGCTGGTTATGACAAATTTTAACATCTCCGACTTATATACATCGATATAATTTACTTGTAAAAGTCATTTCATTGTGATCATGGTTCCCTTCTTGTCTATAAATCAGCAAAAACAATTCCAATTTGATTCGGCTTCGGAGGCTTACTCCGCAAAACGATCGAGTTTCCCGTATCAATATTCTCTGCTTTGATAAGCTTTAGAGACGATATACGTTGTCTTTGCTGATTTATAGACAAGAAGGGAACCATGATCACAATGAAATGACCTTCACAAAGAGTTGTTTAATAACATGACATGCCACAAAACAATTCACTGAGAATAAAGAGATTTAAAACATGGATGAATAAGAAATCAGAACAGTGATCAAAAGCTGTGCAGTTGCTCAAAATAGAAGCACCTTGTTAGATTAAAAAGGTATTATCTTTAAATGACTTGAAACAGTACAGCATGACTAAAAACAAATGCAAAACTTCATGTTAAAAATTTATTTCGACGAGCAATCTCAATTTAATAAATAATATAATATAATAATAATATCCTACAAGAATATAATAATTCTAGTTTTTTCTTAAATAAAACAATTTCACTTTAGCAGAAATATAACAATTGCTTTGCTCACATTATGTGCCATCATTGGCTATCTCTACTTTAAACTATCTATATTCACCCAGAAAATTTGTTCACATTTTGAGCTGTTTAAGTCCTGAAGCTATTTTGAATATCTTCGTAGTGAAGCTGAAGTGTTTCTGGAAAAGTGCGAGAGACATACATATATGAAAAAGTGGTCATTGGAAGGAGCCAAGTCTCACTAGTACGGCGGGTGGAGCAAGTGCTCCCAGCTTAGCGCAGAAATAATGTCTCTGAACTCCTTCGTCGCATATGGTAAGGCGTTTCGGTGCTTCAGGATAATTTGTTTGGATGACTTGTAGTCCAATCTGAGTTCTTGTTAATCTTGGCTTAAATTGCATGGTTTAGATTGACCACTTGTAGCTCGTACCGAGCAGTTTATGTGTGTCACCTGGTTTCAGAAACTTATGCTAAATGGAAATCTTCTGGTTCCAGTAAATACAAAGCATCGTCTTCCTTTCGAAGCGATCGGACCTTTAAATTCATTTTTCGTCTCTAGTAACAATCGAATGCAAAACAGGCTTTTTCAGATTACCGGAAAGTAAATCTTGATGCACCGTTTTTTCTTTTCCATTTGTCTGTCGTTCAGATGATCTGGTACTCATTTTCCTGGCATTTGGTTGTTTCAAATAGCATGATGACGATCAAAAATGGTTTTTTCTTTACCATTAGTTGTTGAGTTTATTGTTGCCGTCGTCCAACAGTGCGATTTGGCACCTTGTCATTTTTTGGTTGACCCAGAATCTCTTTGTTTTTCAAGTCGAAATCACCACTTTTGAATCGTCTCAGCCAACGCAAATAACGGTCTTGTTTTATTTTACATTATCACCGGTAGTTTCAATAGAGTATTATGGCTCTCACTTGCAATATGTGCCGCTAAGGCTGTTTATTTGATTTGCAACTAGACATGTTTACCACAAAAAAAAAATAAATAGACAAATATGATGCCAACTCGAACTTATTTGAAAGTTTGAATATTTTTTAAAGGTTAGGTCATAGAAGGAAAATGAAATGGTCAAGTATTAGCACTGTCAGCCTTTAAGCATAATAATTAATGAGAAAATTACAAAAAAATTTTAGTTCAATTTATCTATTGGATATAATTCGTGCTTTAAATTTGAATGAACCTGAACTAAATAATAGTAACCTAAATGACAGCCGTAATTATTCCCAAAGATAACAGAACATCCATCATTTCACGGGAAGCTTATGAAAATAATGGATAACTCTCCAAACACACTGTCATGGAGTCAAATTTACATTAAACAAAATCAATTTTTTTTACTAGATACTAAAAGCTGAGAAGCTAAGGGAAAAAGTTGAAATGAATCTCACATTTTTTTTTCATGGAGATGTATAGCAGGAAATGAATCTAAAATTTGAACGATTCTTTAGTTATCATCAGCTTCGCGTACCAAAACATTCAGAGCAGAAAATATTATGTCAATCCAAGGATTGACAATTTTAAAATCCAACAGTTTCTTTCATACTAAAAACGTGTTTGAAACTAGATTTGTCCAATACTTTTTGCGGCTACTGAAAATTATATTTTTCCGTGTAGTTGTATCTTGAAACTGATATTTTTCTTTGGATGTTAAAAGAAATGAATATTTTCAAGGAATATTAGTCATACAATAGCAAAATGCAAAATAGCCAAATCCCAAGATGCAAAAAGCAAGATGTTAAATTTTAAAATCCCATTTAAATACACATACCAAAGGTTGCCTGCTAAATTTTGTTTTGTAAACTTTACAGTGAGTGAGTTTTAGCTTTGCATTACCTTTTGATTGAAAAACATTGACGAAAACTGATTTTATCCCAGTGTATTGAAATTTTATAAAAAAAAAATTATAAATGGCTGCTCAATATATTCGTAAAATGAATTTAAATACAAAGTACATTGTATTTCATTGAAATATATTTTCAAGTTATTAATCACACAACGCAAAAGTTTTTGTTCTCTTTTCCTTATAATTTCAGAGTGAGTATTTTAATATGCATTTCTCATTAGCTAGGTTGGCCAAAATATAGTATATATGTATATAGCATCAAATTTGAGATTAGGGAAATTTTATGAATAAATTAAGCAATGCAAAAGCTTGGATATTTTTTTTGAAAGACAAAGCCCTTAGTCAGACTGTTTAAGCCTGATCAATAGAAATATCATTTTCAACATAAGGAAAAATCAAAAACATCGACTTCCTCTAAAGAGTCCTCCTCTTTTGACGGTTCAGTCGACAGTCATCATTACAGGACGTTGACGCTTTGATCTGACAGCTTTAGCATCATTGGCGAACCGTTCTTTCACTATTCCAGATATGCGCAGAAAGTTCACTGCCTAGCTTCCAGTTTCCAGGGAAACAATTTTAGTTATTGTTGCGTTGGTATCCTTGTCAATTTTGTCCTTTTTGCGCAGCTTCTTACATTGCTTGCGACTGAGAGCATCCACCGGTTTCAGATTTCAGACGAACGAGCACTCTTACTACATGTAAATCCTGCGGGTGTCTTGTTTACACTAGCCAGAGTCACCTTCCCTTTTGTAAGGGTTCGAAAAGAAAAATATTTTTTTCTGGAGCCTGTGACCAGAGCCTTGGAGCCTGTGACCAGAGGTGCTGCTACCAGCAAGTTCGAAACCTCGTTGGCCATGGAAACTTCCACGATGGTATCCTATGAGCTTCCACTGCAATCAGGGTCCTCCATTGCAGTAATAAATGAGGTTGGATCTTGAAGAATCCGAGTCCCTGCCATTCTGAGCACGCACAGCACGAGTGGATTTCCAGACACAGTCTGGCTGCCACATGCAGAGATGCATTCCACTGGTTTTATCTTCATGTTTATCAAGCACTCTTGGTGTGACAACTCCCGATGCACGGGCTACCTTCCCGCATTAAAGTGGTGCCCAATTTTAGACGACTCAGAAGCAAGACGATGAAAATAATAAGCTATCATCGCTGAGAAAGCGCGGTTAAAATTTATACATAAGAAATGCCTGGCATATTCTTTCAAAATTTGATGACAAACAAGGAGCATCAAACTATTGTAAACAAACTATTACAAAAATTTAAGCCATATAGATGTATTTAAAAAAAATATTTCACCACTGAGTTCTTCTGACAACACAAACACAAAAATTTTTTTAAATTTTGAAGTCTATTTAAATTTAGTTTTATTTATATTGTACATTATTCAATAAAACAAATATAGGTACTTTTAAAACTTTCGAATGCATTTTATCAATATAATTTCCGCCAAATTAATAGATAGTTTATACATAACAGATAACTTTCTCGCATTCAATGTTGAATATACTAGGTTTTCTCGAAAATGTCAAGTTAAAAACTATACTTGTTGGTGTCTGTTGCGTGTGTTTGTGGGCTAGTAAAGAGGCGCTTGGTAAAGGTGCTTGGCTAAGCAGTCAGACCGAAAAGATCCATTGTACTCATTACTCCCCACCTACCATAGCATCCCGGATTTCACAAAAAAATCTAGGATCATCGATAGGGGAAAAGAGGCTATCTTCAACACACGTGCCACATTCCAGCCAAAGCATTGATATCTGACACGCGCAAACGCTGGTCATTCACAGAGGAAATGCTCCGTAGAGTCAGCTTCTTGTAGGCAAGATAAACAGAGGTCATCCTGTACAACACCTATTCGGTACGTATGTCCTCCAAGGCCGTTGTGTCCAGTCTGAATGCCTGTCATGGCTCTGCAAATATTCCAGCTCTTTTTGAGTAGGAAGCTTCGAACTTTGCTTCGCAATGGCGTCAGCAATTTCATTTCTCTCTTCACAACAATGCCTCGATACCCAGAGCAGGTGCACTTTATTTGAATCTGGCGAAAGAGTTCAATCGTACTCTGGCCTCTTTTGCAATTTTCGAAGTAGTCAGAGGTCTACGCAGTACGTTCAGCGCAATTTGACTGTCATTTCAAATAGCAATACGTTTTCTCATCCACCTTTCTTCAATTGCCCAGCAAGCAGCTAACATCTGACATCTGTCTTTGAGCCGTCTGGGAAGTAAATCTCGGAGTATCCTCTCGTACAGGCAAAGCAACTTTCGTCTTACCAGGATTTACTGTTAAGTCTCGAGTACCAACTGTCAATTAGATGCAATGTGCGTTGTGTATCTCTAG
The DNA here is from genome assembly GCA_963978885.1 of Nemotelus pantherinus. Lineage (NCBI taxonomy): Eukaryota > Metazoa > Arthropoda > Insecta > Diptera > Stratiomyidae > Nemotelus > Nemotelus pantherinus. Next base: position 12,903,542 of record OZ022265.1, read on the forward strand.
ATGCCACATTCAGATCTTTACTGACCGCTAGTGTGGCCACGTCATCTTCATCAGCCTGCGAGTGCAGCCGTTCTTGTTGCAGTTCGTTAAACAGGGAATCAACTAGCATACTCAACAGGAGTGGTAATAAGACACCCTCCTGAGGGCATCAATTTGTCGCTTCCGTTTTCAAGTAGCAGTCAGATCCAGCAACATTCCGCCAGCAACAATCTCTGCGTCAGTATGGCATGTATCCTCTTAATTAAGACGTCATCTATGCCATGAATGTTCGCATCTTCACATAGCTCCACGAATGGTGCGCAGTCAAAAGCCCCCTTCAGTGTCCACAAATACTCCCATTGCAAGCTCACCATTTGTGATCGTTTCTGCAGCTCTAGAGACTAGAGAATGAAGAATCGACTCGTATGATGTTTCTCGCTGATACGCATTTTGCTCAGCATTCAAAGGGTTAAGCTTAGGTGCCCCTATGCGTATGTGTCGTTCAACAAGTCTCTCCAGGCATTGCAACATAAACGAAGTTAAGCTGATCGGCCTAAAGTTCCTTGGACCTGAATAGTCATCTCTTCCTGGCTTAGGTATAAAAACTACCTTAACCTGTCGCCAAGGTGACGGAACATATCCCAGGGGATGCCCAAAGAATTTATCTAAGCCTGCCCCCTCCGTCAGCATAACCGGATATATGTCATCAGATGACAGACAAATGCCTTGTTGGTAGAAGCATATTTATTGGCACCTTCCGATATACATTAACAGCAAAAAAAACTTGTGCAATAATTCAAAATGGCAATGACAACTTGAAAACGAATACATCTCTTAGATACCAATAAACCGTTGTTCAAAAAATATATTACAAATTATCTTTGAATGATTATCAGATTTCAGTTCAATTATTATTGATTTTTTTGCATATTAAAAAAGCAGGCTTACGATGCCATAATGTTCGAGACACTTTAAGAAAATTTGTTGTCAATTATCTTTTGTTCTCTTTTTAATAAATATAAGCTGTAGTCACAGCCGTTTGTGTAGTTCGCTTGTAACCAAATATCTGACTACCGTATGTCACCTTGGTACAAATCAAAAGTCAAATGTGAACTCGTCTAGTATATCCTGGATTTATTTCTTCTATCATCGCTTATTCATAAAAATTTTTCATTCAGTATGGCTTCTGCAGCTTTTTAATGAGGATCAATGTAAATGGCAGTTGTTAATAAAATAATTATGGAGAATGGCTTCCTGAGGTATAATATCTAAAAAAAATATGTATCTCTACAAGCCAAATGACTAGAATGCCAAGTTTCTGAGATAAAAACGTTGATTCACAGCAAGATTTAACTCCTCTAACACAAGCGTAACTGTCAAGTGTCCTCAACCCTCATCTCTTTACTTTGGCCAGACCACATTTCCGGTCCTCAAAAAAAATCCTCTTACATGCAGCATGCCAGCGACATAGATAAAAATGTTCGATACGAAAACATCTCAAGAATTCAAGAGGAATTTAATGCATAACTCATGAGCATTCAGACAACTGAAATAGTAAAATGAAAAGATGTAAAACCAACAAGATAATTCCGTAAAAATTTCTCTTCCAAGACTATGCTTTTCAGACGATATCTAACCTGCTTGTTATACATATACGGATGCTGTTCAAAAACTATGATAGTACATAAAGAATAAAACCATGTGGCAGACTGAAAGATGTTCGCGTATGTGGTGAAATGGCGGTCTATATCTATGCATTCTGCCCGATGAATGATTTATTGCGCGTAGTACTGCATCTGTTTCTGCATTCAACAACGCCACAATTTCTCTTTTAAGACACATTGCAACGTTGCACATTTTTCTTCGAAGTGTTTCCTTTTCTTCATTTATACATGACAAAAATGTAATATGCTTTCTTGGTTCGAAACTGTGGTTTTACTTGTTGTTTTGTTATTTTATCTATTTTTAATGTGTTCGGCTTTGTTTTGTTTTTCTTTGGTTTGCCAGAGAAAACGCAATGCATTTTCAAGTTAGCAAAAATGGTATAGAATGAAATAGTATGGAAATGTTTTTTTTCTGTAGTATATTACCTTATGATGCATGCAGCGAAATTTTACAATTTTAATATCAAATCAAGTATTTGTTTTTAGTTTGAATTGTATTTCCAGATATTTCTTAAGGAGTAGAATGAAGAGATATAGTGATGTTATTCTCTTCACTATGCATGCGAAAACAGTATTTATTTCATCTGCAATTAATGTGGTTCGAGAATGAAAGTCACAAAAATATACATGTTTATTTTATTTTGTAGAATATGAATCATTTTATGGCATGCAAATGTAGAAGTCTGGTTACTTTTGGATAAAGGACGTCAACTATTTTAGATTAAAGTTGAATCAAGAGTAAATTTTTCTTCAAAGGACACCCATATACATCTACATTTGAAAGCTCTCTGCATTTTGAGGAAATCAAGTCATATCGTAACCAAGCAACCATCACATTATTCCGATTACAAACCCAAAATATCTTAATAGTCTCGCTACATTGTGCGATAATATGGTGTAGATTAGCAAGACAGAAAGTTTTCATGTACACAATCACTACAACGAAAAAAAAAACCACGACAACTGCACAAACAACCCTACACTTACAGTAAACGTGAAAGCATAAATAGAACGTGACAATGACACCCTTGAATTCTAGCAAAATAAGAAATTCAGCAAAGACGACAAAGCTACGTCGTCACCAGCATGAATGACAATCCCAACAGCATCAGCGACAAGGACAGTCAAAGCACCGACAAGGATAAAGTCTACCGCTACAGCAGCATGAGCAGTTGCGACAACAGCAGCAGCACCAACAAAAAACAGCAACAAAGACAACAACTAACTAAAAACGCACTAAACAATGCCATGACAACGAAAGCAAACTAAAGCAATTCAACTACAGGACTAAATCAAGATGAAAAGGATAAGTCTTAAGTTCGGCAACGCTATCACAGTAGTAACCAAGATACTCCACGGAAGCAACGACGACGATGAGAAATTATGAAAAAAGGACGACATCAAAAAAATTTGGAACAATAAAAAAGACGTCGGAGAAGAAACTTTTAAGGTCCAAAGTAGAAAGTCGATATAGTACGTCTGCAAGAGGACTCCCGTCCCGACTGCGACTATATGAGATAGAAAGACTCAAAACGAGGACTATGACTATGACAAAACTACTATACGTGTACTATGTCTAGGACGAAAATTAAAGTTTTTAATGCTATGCAAGAGATTTTATTTCAATTTCGAATTGAGTTCGTTGGCGGCGTGAGCGAAAACGTCGACAACTACTCGTATAAAAAGCAAAACCGAAAATGAAAACGGAAGCGCGGAATAAGTTGGTATTTAAGCCAGTGTGCCGCGTAGAATATTTGAATTTAATTAAGGAAGCATTTGGTACTGGCTTTTAGTCGAGTGGCCAACTAGGCACTTTTGTCAATTTGCTCGTTTCAGCGTAGATTGGTTTGGTATGCAGAGCAAGCAACTGAATTGCACATTGAAAGTGCATTTAGCATGTTTTTACGATTCGCGAACGTTTTAGGATCGGTTTGAGTGTGTGGTTGAATTATAAGTGGAAATGTATTTCTATTCAATTTCAATGCAGTGGCTGTGTATTTAGTATATTTTTAGATGGTTTTATATATTCATTTTTTACAAATCACTCACAACAATTTACGGGTGGGTATCGTTTGCGAAAACAAGAAGGTAAAATAAACTTGTAGAAGCATAGAACTACACGCTCACAAAATGAATCAGAGTAGTTTGACCATGGAAGCTCATCGTTTAAGCGCAAAACTCCTATAATCTGAGCTACATGGTATTAAAATGGATATTTTTTAGCATTCAAAACGCAGTTGGCAAATTAGGTTTAATTTTGGTAGTATTGTTCTAGTTGTAGAGCTAATTGTATTTTTTTTACTTTGATAATTTTCATTCAGCGCAAGATTCATAATTTTATCTGTTTGACATATATTTAGTATTTAATCTTTAATTAGGAGAGAGCTAAAGAGTTGTTACGTTTCCTTTTTGAGGGACCACATTCAACAATACACTAAAAAAATCCTTATTGGTATAGTTTTTTTATGTTATGTAAAGGTCAGCTTCCGATAAAATTTCGGTTTGAAAATCCTTAATTTTTTCAAAGTAAAAACTTACCACTATTTCACTCGTAAAGATTGATGATGATTGATGTTTATTTTTATACGTTTCATACAAATATTTAATAAAAAAAAAAAAAAAAAAATCGGAAAAATAGAATAGAGAATTTTGGAAGCTAAAAGTTTAAGTTGGGAAAATAATTTTAAAAAATCGCTCTTCTTTAATTTGATTTCTATTTACTTCTTGATTTCATTTTACCATTCAAATTGAATGCGAAATAATACGAAATACCTATGATTTCCATTTTTGTAGAATTTCTAAGATTTCATCATCATCAAGTTTATTAAAATTTTATGAAGTTTGCTAATATTGTGTCTCAAAAAAAGTCAGGTGGTAAAGATGATTGTATATAAGTTTTCCTCATGCATTATAAAGCTAAATATGGAAGCATTATGTAGAAAAATGAGCATCAAAGTTAATGTTATGAAAATATAACCTTATTTTGGTATCCTCTCCTAATCAAAATAATTTATTATATTCATAAAATAGAACCTAAACTGGGGTTTCTCCAAAAAAAAACTGATGAAGACGTAGCTCATCATGTTTTCTTGAAATGTCATTGAAACATTAAATAGGTTTTCAATCGCCTCTGAATAGAACAAAACCCATAAGAAGAGACAGTTAATTACATTTCCCATTGATGGAAGCTACAGTTGATACAATCAAATTCTCACCCGGTAGCTTCTGTTGAGTTTCTTTGACGACTGGTGCTAGGACCAAACTAACTTGGTTTTTTGCCTATCATTTTAAAAAGCAGTTTATAGGCCCTTTTTAAGTTTGTATTAATAATGGCGCTGTGAAATCTCGCAAGTTTCTTCTAGGAATATGAACAGAAACTTTTCAATGGAAACTCATATAACTGATACGTTGTAGACGTATGTCCATCAGAAATAAGTTACCGTCAAATTTTACAACCTGTGTAATAGCTGTAATAACTATTTTTACAAAAAAAAACGTGATTATATTACCCTTTATTTATGTACATTGATATGAAGCGCAATTATATACAAAACCACTTTATAAAACGGGAAAAAATTATCGTTTCCAGATAAACGCGTTTGAGCCTTCCAAATCGCTCTGGCACTTAAACGAGAAATGCTCGCTTAAACGCTCGTAGCATCAAGAAGAATTGAAATTTTTGTAAAAAAAACTTAGACAACATATTTTTGAATATTTTTATTAACAATTTTTAAAATAACTTGTAAAGATTAATTTTTAGAAAGACTTTATTGAAAGGCCATTTAAAAAAAAAAGAAACTCTAGCGGAACATAACCACTAGAAACACTAATGTTCGATGAACAGTAGAGGAATAGTACAGATTTTGCATGCATATTTTACCAGATGTGCTCCAGCTTGTTTTGAAGGCAATGTACTGCTCAACGGTGCATTTAAACTAATAGGGTGGACAGGTTTTCAGGCCCGCCACTTCCATGAATTTCAAAATTTAGGGAAGTCAAACATTTGTTACTCATATTTACTACCAGTTGCTTACCTTACAAAACTTTGAAAACAGTATCCTCTGTAACACAAATGAAGAAAATACTCAGGACTTGCAACATTTTACCAGCACTGCAACTATAAGTCTACCACAACCGCTCCTCGTCAAAATCGAGCTGCTCTATGAATTTCGTTTTCATCCGATGACTTCAGTGAAAGTTACAGGGAAAGAAAGGTGTTTGGGGTTGCCATCGGAAAAATTTCAAGATCTTAGAAAATTTAACCATTGGTTAACTATTTTCATTGTAAGTTTTCGCATTATCAATACTAAATGTAAGCATTTATTGATTCAAAAATAGCGAAACCGCCTCACGCTGGCAACCCTTTGCCAGCATCAAAATCAACGTACACTGGGAATTGTGTTTCGATTTGATGACTGCATTGGAAGTTATAGGGGTGCAAAGAAATTTGTGGCTACCACGCGCAAAAGTTTTCAAATTTTCCAAATCCTTATATTTGTTGTTTATTGTCACTACAAAATCATTATCATTTGAAAATTTTATGATGAAATCGCTTACTAAAGATGTGGCAAAAAATACAAAAACAATCATAGCTGGCAACTTTCCTACTGAATATTGCCTACAATAAGCTCCATTTACCAAATGAATTTCGTTTCAATTTCATGACTGCACTGTAAGTTATAGGGCAAAAAGTTTCATTTTTCTGAGCGAATTTTCAAAACTCAAGACACCAAAATTACCATAGCTGACAAATCTCTACCGAACGTGGCTTAAGGTAATAATCAGCTACTGTGTGAATTTCATGAAAATCTGGTTACTGAATCAGAATTCATAGAGGAAAAATCAGTTTTAGTTTCTTAGTGAGTGTTTAAGTCGGCAGCACTGGCACAGGGTTGCCCAAATTTCAGACCTGGTCCTACCCAAAATGTATACATTTTTTAAATTGCAAATGTATCTAATTATAGGGTCATGAGTTCTCGTGAACAGAAGTTTCTGATCCATAAATATAGGTGAAAAGTTTTACTTTTTCTATGCAGACAATGCATATGATTTATAATTGAGTTCCCAAAAAAAAACGAAGGGTTGTAAGAGAGTCGATGAATGGAAGGTTTTCGCTTTCAGTGCCAGCCGTAGCTACATGGTTGTCAGCATGCTCAGAATAAACAACATAGATTTATAACTTAGCAATATCAATGAAATATGTATGTCCTGTAAGTTTTATAATGTTTTGAAAGCTCTGCCAAAAGCTATCGCGATTCAACATTTTTCGAATTTTCCCGATCTGCTTTTAGGCACCTTGCGCTCACATAGGGTTAAAAAAAATTACAAAATTGTATGATATTCACATTGAAAAAACGTTTCAAATTCATTTTGCAAATTTAGTTTTTTTTTTGCAAATTATTTGGCGATAGAATTATAGGAATATTTAAAATGTCACTAAAATAGTCGCTGGCGCCAAAGGATAAAGTTATTTAACCTTTCGTGAAACTTCCACCTATTGTATATTTACACAAATGGGGCATTCCACCTCAAGTGTTCCCACCTCAAAAACGAAACATTTCCGATTTTGATGATATTTGGTAGAGTTGTTGTACTATCAGAGTACATTGATTGTGGAAAAGGAGGGGCGGATTTATGCACGGGTTGCAGTGATACAGGGGCTTGAATTTTCGCCCTTTATTTCGGACGTCGATTTTAATTAAATTCTCAGTACAAAAAGCTGTTGCTAACGAAAAAACAACATGCACGTATCTTTAAGTATTTTTTCCGTACTTTCCAAAAAAAAATATATAAACAATTTTTTATGAAATTTAATAAAATTTTTTTTTATTTAAACTTTGTTAATAACATTTTTTCAACAAGAGCCTGTTGGGATTTTTTTCAGAGTTAGCTTATAATACAGTTCATTTCCTCCCCTACAAAAGTGTATATGGTATTTTATGGGCAAAGTTGAGTTTCTTATTTTTTTGAAGCACCAAACCCAACGCGTTTACCGCGCCCGATGCGCGACTCAGCCATGTGTGAAAATGTGAAAATTTTAAACTCTGGTCAGTTTTCTTCGAGAATCTGTTCCGTTCACATCGCTTAGAAATTGCATCGCCATGAAAAAGTTTCCCGTAGATCGTTGTTGCAATCCGTTCGAAATTCACAAACATCATACGTACAGTAAAGGATTGAGAACAATAACTGATAATCTTCTAAAGAAGTTTGTTTTCTTATGTCATACTGCTAAAGTTTGTACGAGTTGCCGCAAGGAAATGGGCAATATTTCGGCTCTATCTCCACTATACGATGTGAATGAAGCGAATTATGTGAATACAGAGCAGGTACATTGAAAAACAATTTGAATTATAATTAATCTATTATAAAAAAATTAATACTTGATGTATGAAATATTAACTTAAACATATTGTTGATTATTGTAGAACATTTTGGAAGAAAACCACAATCAATTTGTTCTCCACAATGATGACGATATTGATAAGGAAATATTTGATGGTCCTCCACCTCCAAAGTTAAAAAAATTGGAAATGTCTTGCTCTAACGAGGAACATCAAGCGGCTGTAGAAGTTTTCAACCAAATCAAGGAAAAATTTAAAAGCAGCACGGATAATTCTGAACGGTTACTTATTCTCACGCTTGCACCACAGTCTTGGGGTCGTAGGAAAATTGCCGCCGAATTCGGAGCGTCTGAACGCCAAGCACGAAAATCAAAAGAATTGGTGAAAAAATTCGGTATTTTGACTTCACCGGATGTAAAAAAAGGTAAAACCTTATCTGATGACACTGCTAAGTTGGTTTTACAATTTTACGAAAATGATGACAATAGCCGTATCATGCCAGGTAGAAAAGATTACGTTTCTGTAAAAAATTCTGATGGTTCGCGAAAACAAGTTCAAAAAAGGTTGATTCTGGGAAATCTTTCTGAATTGTATCAAATTTTTAAGAGCGCTTACCCGGAAATCAAAATTAGTTTGTCAAAATTTTGTGAGTTGAGGCCAAAAAACTGTGTTCTTGCTGGTGCCAGTGGCACCCACACAGTATGTGTTTGTGTTTACCACGAAAATGTTCGCCTCATGTTTGAAGCTATGAATTTTAAAGATCTTTCTCTTGAAACTGAGTGTACTTTCGAAACTTATCACGACGCATTCAAAATTCTCAATTGTGAAAACACAACACCAGAATGTCATCTTAATGAGTGTAAAAAATGCCCTGGCGTAGAAAAATTGAGAGACTTTCTGGGTTCACTTTGTGAAGATCAGGACTTCGAAAATGTACAATATCGAACTTGGCAAACTACTGATAGGAGTACTTTACGCACAGTTACATCGAATGTGGAAGAGTTTGTCGAAGAGTTTTGCGATCATCTGTACAAATTAAAACCTCATTCTTTTTTTGCCAAGCAGCAGTCAGATTTTTTCAAAGCGTGCAAACAAAACTTGCGATCTGGAGAGTTTCTAGTTACATGTGATTTTGCAGAGAACTATGCATTTGTTGCACAGAATGCTGCCCAATCATTCCATTGGAACAATGACCAAATTACCATTTTCACTATTGTTTTCTATTATAAACATGAAAATAATATTGAGCATGGTAGCGTCGGTATTCTATCGGACAATCTCAAACATGACACAGTCGCCGTTTATTCTTTTCAGAAATTGTTCATTTCGTACTTGAAAGAAAATTATGAGGTTTCAAAATTTTTTTACTTTACTGATGGAGCGACGCAGCATTTTAAGAACAAGTTCAATTTCCAAAATCTTTTAAATCACAAGAAAGATTTTGGTATCTCTGCTGAATGGCATTTTCATGCGACTGCCCATGGCAAGGGGCCTTGTGACGGAATCGGGGGAAATTTGAAAAGACAAGCAATGCGTGCCAGCTTACAAGCATCCTCGAAAAATTCGATTTTGAATTGCAGTGCTTTCTATGCTTGGGCAAAAGAAAACTTCAAAGACACACTCATCATTTTCAGTTCAAAAGAAAGTCACGAAATCGTTGCTAATGAGCTAAAAAGTAGATTTCAACAATCGAAAACGATTCAGGGTACGCAGAAATTTCACTCCTTTGTGCCGATTTCACAAATCAGTATGGAAGTAAGACAATGTTCCTCTCAAGAAAAATGTATGGTTTTTCCCAAAGTTCGTGAAAATCGTAAGAAAGTGTAAGGCAGTATGACTTTTTTTTTCGTTCTGTATGTTATTATATGTATGTGCATGATAAAAACTCACGAAAGAAAAAACATTTTTGTATTTATGTGGAATAGTGTTCTATGTATCAGTAATTTTAAATATACATTTTTTCAAGGATACCAGCATTTTGATTAAATTTTTATACTATATAACATTATATACTATAAACTGTATTTTTTTACTATAGTTTATAATATAGAACATTTTTTCTACTATACACACACACTTATGCTAAAAATAATAAATCCGCGCGCCACAGCTACGTCGCGCGTCGGGCGCGGTAGACGCTTTGGGTTTGGATCCTCAAAAAGAGAAGAAATTCAACTTTGCCCATAAAATACTATATATACTTTTTTGTAGGGGAGGGAATGAACCGTATTATAAGGTAAGTTTGAAAAAAATCCCAACAGGCTCTTGTTAAAAAAATTTTATTAACAAAGTTTAAATTTAAAAAAAAAATATTAAATTTCATGGAAAATTGTTTATATTTTTTTCTTTGGAAAGTACGGAAAAAATACATAAGGATACGTGTTCTTTGCTTTCCATTATCAACAAATCTTCGGACTTACAATTTTAAATAAAAAATGTTTCGTTTTTGAGGTGGGAACACTTGAGGTGGAATGCCCCAAATGTATCCTGTTCAATCGGAAGTTCAATCGGAAGGCGCGTTTCTGAGAAATATCCACTGCATTTTTTTATTTATATATGTAGACATTTGAATTGTTGGCCAAATTAATTTTAATACATATGCTCTTCAAAAGTTAGTAATAAGAAGAACTTGAGGTTCAACATCTTTAATTAGAGTTATGCACTGGTCATAGCTACCTAAAACCCAAAAATTATCAGATAATTGGGAAAAGCAATAAGCTGATGCAGAAACTTTTAAAATTTAGCGGTCCTGTGTATTGTAGGCAAACGAATTAAAAAAGCATAGAAAAAAAACATACAAAATGGAATTAAGGATAACCATCAATTGTTGAAATTAAAGAGAATAATAATGTGAAAAGGAACAGAAATAAACAAATAAACAAATGTATTGAAAAGAAAATTTGATTCACCTGCCTTTCATAAGGACTCGTGAAAGCAGTTCTAATGATGAATGAAAATAACTGCTGACTTATCTTCAATGAACCAATGTTGCTCAGTGACAGTGACAGTGACAGTGACAACATTAAACTTTCTAAGAGCTAGCCCAAATAAAAAGAAAAAAATTTGAAGCAGCGATAAGAGATCAATACGTATCAGTTATTTTCGACAAGGAATGATAAAACAGTGGCTGTAATATTTAAAGACCCGAAATATTAGGAGACATAGGAGGCCATTAAAGTACATGAACAAAAGCTTTACAAAGAAATAAAAATACTATCATTATTGTAACAGAAACTCTAAGTTGCCCAAGCGGCAAAATTATCATTTAGTGCTTTCTCCGATTTTCGATGAAAAAAAATATATATCTATCATTCGCTGAGCTTTCGATTAGGTTGGTTGTTAAATTAGAATCACACATAGAAAAAACCTATATGAAATCTTATCTAGATTTTAATCGAAATCAGAGAGGAATGTTGTATATGAAATAATCTACAATGTAATGTTTATGAAACACTGAAAACAGTCTGCACACTAGAAGATTTGATGTAAAATAATTGACAATTACGGAGTGTTAAGCCAATTCATTCAATTGAAACTGCCGGTTGCACAATAGTCAACAGCTGTGGTACGAACCGTTTAGAACACTCTTACTGTTATCAACACACTTTACATAAAAGCTCATAATCAACCGCTGCTTAACATTTTTTGATTCAGTGACGCGACATGTGCAGGATTTCGCTGTTGTATTCAATATGCTTAACAAAATTTGATCTACTCGGATGTGCAAAAAACACACCTACTATAAACTTAAGAACTATTTTTAGTGGAAAGCATGATTTTATTCTATTTGCGTTAACCTGATTATTTGGAAAGTGCAAACTAACAGAAATAAGCTCTGTTATTGCTGAGATAATTTAGTATCATATGAATTGTAGTCAAAAATTTTATCGGCTGATATTTACTTATTTATTGATACCATTTTTGAGTCAAACTCATAGATTTATGACAAAATTCATAATATTTTCGAGTCTGATAAATACTTTTTCAAATCAAATTCATAAATTTTCGATACCTATTCATAATTTTTCGCGTGAAATTCATAATTTTTTTTGAATCGAATTCATACTTTTTTCGAATCAAATTTATTTTTTTTTAAATTGAAATACATAGTTTTTGTGAGACGAGCTCATAATTTTCCCAGGTGAAAATTATATTTTTTCAAGTTAAATTCATGCATTCTTAAGTAAGTTCATATTTTGCGCATCAAATTCATAAATTATAATCTTGACGTGCACAAATTACAATTCTCTTCGAAAAAACTACGAATTTGAGTGGAACAAATGATGAATCATATTTGTGAAAATTATGAAATTGGCTTAAGAAAATTATAAATTTGATTCAAAGAATATTATGAATTTGACTCCAAAAAATTATGAATTTGACTCAAAAGCATATGAGTTGGTGTCGAAAATTTGCGAATTTGATGTGAAAAAATTTGAATTAGTCTTGAAAATATTATGAATTTGTTCCAAAAATCTATGAATTTGACTCAAAAATTGTATATATTATATTCAACTGACAAAAATCGAATTACTGAATAAAAAAAAAAGAATAATTAGAAATGAAATCAATGTGAAAAAGTATAATTCAAAATTAAAGAAAACTACATCAAGATGTTACCAAGCAAAATATTGCTTTTGAAAAAAAAAAAGATTTGAAAACGGGTAATGTCGGCGGTAAAGGACCAAATTGCAGGTCATTGTGGTGCCTAAGTAAACGCAACAGCAGAAAACCAAAGTAGGTGTCATTGCACGTAAAAGGCACACTAAACACAAAAGAAAAACTCGTGTCATGCTCTGCTACATGGACGAAAGTAGCTACTAGGGTGAGATTCAACCATCCTATAAAATTGCTTAAACAGGAGGCACTCATTCAGGAAAAGTTTCCGTGATTCGAAGGAAGGAAGATGTTGGAAAGAAAGGCGATCATTGTAAGAACGGTAGGGAAATAGAAATTTAAGGAATAAATTAAGGTAGGCTAATGTAAATGAATTCAAATTAACAATGCCTGAATATTAAATTTAAATTACATATTATGAGCAAGAGTCCACCATACGTTGCCATATCACTCAATCAAAGAAATTTTTAAACATTTGATTCGGCGTACAATATTTTATTGAAGCGCTTTGAGAGGCACTATTTTTTCTGTCTTGGCGTTTGAGATTTAGATGATTGAGATTAGATATGCGATTTTACATATTAAAGCATTTATGTTTCTTTGCATCTAAAATCACAATATGTGTTTACGTGTTTTCTGAGTTATTGAGCATTACGTCTCGAGTGGCACCAGTTACTGAGACAAATAAAGTATTTTCGAATGTAACTGCTGAGCTTTTTTAGGCTGATTTGATTTGAAGTTTGTATCCCTTGATTTTTAGAAGAGCTTAAAAATTCAAGAAATTTTTAAACCATACTTCTTCCAAAGGATTATTATTCAAAACGGTAGACCTCACTTCTGCCCATTTTCCACTATTTTTTGTCCATCTCTCATCATTTGATTTTAATTACATTTAAAGACTCTGTGCTTAAGTAGAAATAGTTATATTAATTGTGCTTTTTGCAACAGAAACTGATCTGACCCAAAACTTTGAAACTAGCATTTAGAACAGCTTTAGTATTACATTGATTATTTTGTATCTTGTTTTTTTATAAGGTTAATCGACCATAAAAATTATTTTTTGAAATTGAATAAAATAGGTTTCTTACCGTTCCTCATTAATTCGGCCTTCAACTACTATTTTTAACTATTTCACTCGATTTTCTGGCTAACACTTTCTTGTTACCTCATCACACACAACTTGCAACTTCGTCAATACTGCAACTCAAAGACATGAATCTGAAAAGTATATTGAAAAACTACAATATTAATTTCGAATAGCCAAGCCTTTACCAACATAATCCTAAGGAAGTTGATCGCTCGTTCGAAACATAGTCGAATCGAAAAATTTTCCTCACCTTTAGCGCAAACTTTGAGTTTTCTTTATCAGAAACGGGAAAAAATGCTGTCCATTTCGCATCAAAGGAAGGAAAACTTTTAAGCAATCGCAACAACTCAACCATCAAACAAACAACTTCTGTTGATCAATTATTTCCTTTCCGGTATACGGTTTAGGATACGTTGCGGGAGTATTTGCAAGGACAAAGATTCCGACGGTGAGTGCCGAAGCTGATGCAGGTCACCGAAATCTGATGGCATGGATTTCGTTCTAATAACGTAATTTTGCGTTTTTCCTGTTTTCCTGTTAAATGATGCTAATTAGAGCATGGCATGATGTATTATAGTTTTATGTCTACACTCGACATCCGTGTACAAATGCACACTGAACGCGCCATAGGAACTCTAACAAGTCTAGCGTGACATGAAGACGGGCCTCGGTCGACAGAACTATAACGAGGGGAGACGGCATCGTGTTTGGGATCCGGTGCCTCGATTCTATCCTTCCGTGGCCGCATGTGATTATGACTGTTGCGTGCCAAAGGATTTCATGCAGTGCTCACATTGGAACGGGAATATTGTTTGGCCACATTATGTCATGTGAATATGCGAGGAGCCCCCAGACCTGCCATGGCTACTGTTGCCACGCTGGATACTGGTGCCATCCAGCACATTATTCGCTCGAGTGTTTACCACACCGCCATTGGGTATATATTTGATATGCTGCAAACTACTGCAATGGCTCATAATTTATCGATGAAGTACCAAGGGGTCAGTCAGTATGTTGGGCGAATCTTTGTTTGCCTATCTGCATAAACAAGTTGCCTGCCTGCCTGCCGGCCCGGCTATCGTTCTGATAGAAATCGTGCCATCGGCCAAAAATCGAGGAGCCGTGTTGTCCTGATCTGTATTAAGACCAGTGAAACAAAGATGTTGAGAATCAAGAACATGGTGAATGCTCTAAAACGATGATACAAAAATAGCAAAGAAAGAATCAAATAGACTGCAAAAAGTTACCCAATTGTCCTTCTAATCAGTCTGACACGGATTGCGATGACGATTTGTAGGAAAGAGAAAATCTCTTAGACGTTATCGTACTAGGTTTTGTTGCATGAAAGTTTTCCCCATATTAGACGTCCTGTTTCCTGTTTCCCTCTGGCCACTTTCAACCTATTAAGTCCCATAAGCTACATCGTCTCTGGCAAATGTACCATTCATGCTTCGGGGGACCTCTTTCAATCAACTTTTACCTTCAAGCCACTTTCGCCCCGAAGGCTTCTACGTAGCAAGTGACCGTCTATTTTTCTTTGTTCAGCCAATTAAAAAGTTTGAATGGATAGGAAAAAAGGACGTGAGTAGAATGCATAATAAAAGAAAAAGGGGTATCTCAGTGTTGGACTGCGGAAGGAATGAAGCCAGAGTTCCGGGCGACAACGACGACAAGACGACGGCTGCGACGAAGATAGTCAGCCCGTACAGAAGCACTGAAAGAAAACTGAAATGACATGAAAACGGGTTAAGTGGCAAATTATTGTTATTGGAAAGTTTTGTGTAGATGTATTAGGATCTTAGCTGGAATCTTCGAACCCATTTTATCACTATCTTGCGCTACACTGATACGAATCTGGCTTGAACTTTTTCAATGGCGATTTGTTTTTACAATGCCGACTTTATCATTTCGAACGTGGTATTTAGAAATGAGAAAATTTTCTTTAATTCGATTTTCATTGAAAAAGGATTATTAATGTTTTCGGGTTGATTCCAGTGAATCGATTGTTTTGAGCGTAGTCGGAGATGTTGAACGTTTTGGGGTAGAGATTGTGGAAATTTGGTAGGGAATTGGCTATAATTGTAAATTAATTGCGGTTTGATAGAATAATTAAGCTATAATGAATATTATTTTGCAATTTTAGGAAATTGAAAGAGATTTAAAGAGTTCAGGTATAAAGTCGGCTTTATTGGATACAAGGTGTACTCTAATTATAATATACCTGGAAACTTTTCAGTTTGAAGTGAAAAATTAATAATAAAATCAATGTCCGCATAGTAAGAATTTTGAAGATTATCGATTGCAAGATTTGGGTACTATATCTTCTTGTTCAGACTGAGAAACACTAAAGAAGAGGACAGATTGCACATGTCGAGTAATTGTAATACATCTATCATCTAAGGAAAAAAAATTTTGAATCAATAATATTTTATTTTTCTTATCAATTGACAATGCCTCCATTTAGCAAACTTTTTTTCGGTAAACAGATGAAGGTAATGAGGTCAAACGACAATGTAGACTTAGATGTCATAAATTAATATCGCGCGTGAGAGCTTTTGTGGCCTGGTTGTGCAAAATAAATTCAAAAAAGATGGCTGTTGATGCAAATGATAGTAAACGCGAACCGCCACCTATCTCTTAAATTCAAGTATTTGGTTCAAATTCTTTCCTGCTCAGATGAATTGGCCAATGCAAACTATTCGCGACCAACATTTTGTCACAAATTTATTGGGCGTTATATATACGCAGCTTCAGACAACAAAAGACGAAAAAATGCTACCATGTACGTACAGTGGGACTCAAAAACACATTCATTACGGTAATCGTAACCTTGATCTGTTAGTTTACCGAGCAGAACCATACTAACAAAGGACAAGAGACAGGAACTCGAATATTTTTCAGGAATTTTTGTTTTTATTATTATTTTTTATATTTTTTATTATTTACTTTCGACTGCGTAGAATAAATCCACTGAAAGCTAAGTATGTGTAACTAAGAATAAATGCAACATAAGATGGATAAAAAATTTAAACATGCGGTTACCAATCAAAAAGCTCAATGCAATATTTTGAAAGCGGGGAAATCCACATGCTAAGACTCAGACGATTTGTATCCTGCAGGCCGTTTGGGGACACGTAATGGCTCTTTAGTGATAGGGTAGTAAATGAGTCAAATAAATAATTCAAAGAGAAAAAAATTATTGCAGCCTATTTGATGGGTTTTGAGTGGAAGAAACTTCAATCCTGAGAAGAGATCTTGAACTCAGAAATGGAAATATGGGCATAGAATTCAGAGATAGAAAATGACAGAAAATATGGATCTAAAGAAATACGGACATAGAAAATGAAAGACATAAAAAGCATACATGCAGATATAGAAGAAACTTATGCTGTTTAAAGAAGATAGCCCAAAATAAGTACCTAAAATAATAACATTGTACCTATGAGATATTTCAAAAGAACTTAAGCTAACTGCGAACGATCAGACATTCATGCAAACTCCTACACTGAAAGAAAAACTCTTGGTTGGTTCAACTATTTTAAATAGTATTGCAACGATTCATTCAAAATCGTTAAACGAACTACGGAAAATAGTTATTTTTACTATGTTAATATAGTTAATTTAACGATATAAAAGTATTTGGCTCTGGTTATACAAAAAATATCGCAACGTTCATGAAATCAACTGTTTTAATTGTTTCATAACCACGAAAAATAGTTGATCAATAGAAACATATTCATCAATTCACTCAAAACTTCAACGTTTCGAATTATCAACAGTTTTTATGGTACTTAAACTACTTTGCAATAGTTGATTTCAACAAACGTAATTCAGTGAGCAACGTCTTTGGAATTATTCTACGCAAAGTAGAATGGTTTCAACATTTGAGCGTTTTTCATGCTCCGAATGAAATTTTTTTTCGTTTATCAACCAGGCGTCATGGTGCATAAAAGTAATCAACAATTTTCTTATGGTTGTTTTAACTATAGCTCTAGTTGATGCAAAAACAACTAAGGAAAACTGTTGATTTTTCATACTCCTCATACTCATACTCCTATTCTATCATAGAAGTTTCATATGCTACATGACAAAATTGTGTTCGGTTTGCTGTTCGATATAATTCATATTGTAACATAGCAGAGCACCTAGCAGATGTTTTTACCACAAAAAGCTTTTATCTTGCAAGCTTTCACCACAACGAGCTTTCACCCCACAAGCTTTCATCGATCAGCTTCTCATCTCGACGAAAGCTCATCTTGGATTTCCCATATAAGAGCCAACTCACGCAGGATAAAGGCAGATAGCTTGAACATTCGGTCGTGCACCCTAGGGTCTGACCTCCAACTATCAAATTCATTTGTCATATAATTATTAATAAAGACACCTTTATATATTTTTATATAGTGTTTTCTAATTAGTAGTTATAATTGGCACCCAACTCGAGGCACGAACATAGCCTTACGAAGGAGTCCACGATTGGCACCAGAGATGGCAGCCACACAGATGTCTGGAGAGCAGCTGCAAGAGCTCATTAACGCTCTTCGCACCACCAGCACACCACCTTCCAATGGTAACTTTGCCCGTTGCTCAGCACGTTTTGACGGAGAGAGAAGCAGAGCAAAACTGGAAGAGTTCGTCAACGCAACAACAATCTACAAGCAGGTAGAAGGAATCAGTGACCAGCAGGCAATCCTGGGGATGCCTTTACTTCTCCAAGGAGTTGCAGCTACATGGTGGCAAGGTGTCAAGGGAGAAGCGGATACGTGGGAACAGGTTGTCACGCTTCTCCGAACAACCTTTGCACCTTCCAGGCCAGCATACCAGGTCTACATGGAACTCTTCGAGAAGAAGCAGAGCGAAGACACTCCAACAGATCTATTTATCTGTGAAAAACGTGCCTTACTTTCCGAACTTCCCAAGGAGGCACACTCCGAAAAACAGCAATTGGACCTTGTTTTTGGTCTACTCAACTTAAAGATCCGACAGCATATCCCCAGAGACGAAGTGAAGACTTTTGAGGGTCTTCTACGCAGCGCTCGAATCATGGAAGAAAATAACGCAGAGAGAAGGGCAGCGAGGGATCCGGAGCCGAAAACTCAAAAACAACGCATCAAGTGTGAGTTTTGCAACAACTTCGGACACTCTATTACTGACTGCAGGAAGAAGAAGCAAACTCAACAGCAGCACCACGTTAGAACAGAAGACAGCAAAAGTCGATTTACCGGAGTCACTTGCTACGGATGTGGGCGACCAGGTGTTGTCCGTAGCCAATGTCCGTCCTGTAGCAAACCAAAAGAACCAGCAGCATTCAGTTTCTGCTCTATGGACCATAGCACCGCTCTTTATTTGTGTCATCGACCTGTTGTTAGAGTTACCGTCAACAACATTGAAGGTGTTGGTTTCGTGGATACAGCGGCAAGAATAAGCGTTGCCGGTTCACAGCTGTATCATCAGCTGAAACAGAGTGGCTGCAGCTTCCAAACACAAAACACTTGTGTCATCTTGGCAGATGGCGTAAGGCAACAGAAAGACGTGCTCTTAACAAGAGTGGATGTTAAGATCAATGGGAAAATCATTCAGCTAACATTTATGATTCTTCCAGATTCGAGGGACAATCGTACACTTCTAGGAGTCGACTTTATTCAACACGCAAACATGGTATTGAATGTGCCGCAGCGCTATTGGTTCTTTGGGGAGAACCCAAAGGAGAAATTCGATCTATTGCAGCATGAAGACATAGACCCAACTCAGAAGCCAGCAGTGGACATCACTTCTCGACCAGGGACGTCAGAATTAGCTGGACTGTCTGACATCACGTACGTGCCAAGACCGATCAGCCCACTCTCCAGTACACCAAAGCGTGCGATGAGGATGGCCAGGATTTGTGACGACATCGATGTGGCAGAAATCAACGTCGTTCCTTTATCATTAAGAGATGATGAAGCGCCAGAAGCTTTCAACGAGCTCAAATGTCGCTTGACCAGTTCTCCAATTTTAAAACAAGCCGATGAGACGAAGCCTTATACTCTTCGAACAGATGCTAGCGACTACGCCCTTGGAGCTGCTTTAATGCAAGGGGAGGGAACCGACGAAAGACCTGTTGAATATGCAAGTCGTCTTTTGACCTCTGCCGAGCGGAATTACACCAGGAAGAGAGGACGCCTTCGAAAACATAAGTCAGCTCCGACGCCAACCTAACTGCCTCCTCGTCGGGACGACTATCGGAGTCAGAAGGGGAGTATGTAACATAGCAGAGCACCTAGCAGATGTTTTTACCACAAAAAGCTTTTATCTTGCAAGCTTTCACCACAACGAGCTTTCACCCCACAAGCTTTCATCGATCAGCTTCTCATCTCGACGAAAGCTCATCTTGGATTTCCCATATAAGAGCCAACTCACGCAGGATAAAGGCAGATAGCTTGAACATTCGGTCGTGCACCCTAGGGTCTGACCTCCAACTATCAAATTCATTTGTCATATAATTATTAATAAAGACACCTTTATATATTTTTATATAGTGTTTTCTAATTAGTAGTTATAATATTCATATTATGCTGTGAATCCTTTATATTACGTTGTATGACGCTTTCTATGCAGTTAATATATGTATGTACATGACACGCATTGCGATGCAGTGCAGCGCCGTATCAGTGAGCGCACACTGAAAGAAAAAGTCGTGGTTGATTTAACTATTATTTTTAGTACTGCAACAATTCATTCAAAATTGTCGAATTAACTACGGAAAAAGGTTCTTTCTACTCTGCTAAAATAGTTCATTTGACCATACGAAAGTAGTTGACTTTGCTGATACAAAAAATATGGAAACCTTCGAGGATTAACACAGTTGAATCCTCAAATTCATAATTTTGATAAATAGTTGATCTACAGGAAAATAAGCATCAATTCATTTCACACTACAAAATATTGAATTATCAACAATTTTCATATTAAGCGAAACATTCTACAATTGTTAAATTCAACAATCATAATTCCACACTACATACTATAGTCATTTACTATTTCGTACTATGTATATTGTTGGAATGCCATTGTTTATGGTTGCTTATTTTTTTTGCACCACGGACGTTGTTTACCAACCACGCGTCATGGTGCATAAAAGTAATCAACTATTTTTTTATGGTTGTTTTAACTATAGCCCGTAGTTGACGCAAAAACAACTAACGAAAATTGTTGATTTTACCAAGATTTTTCTTTCAGTGCAGCTGACATACGATTTTTTTTCCATCGTCCAATTTCAAAGTGCTAATGAACGAGTCAGACTGCTTGCAGTAGTTTGATATAAAAACGGCAGTAAGTTTGGATTGTTGTTTGATTATTACATATTTTACGATGGATTTAATGGAAACCGAAAACGAGCATTTCTGGCATATTTTGTTTTATCAGATCAGAATCAGCAACCGCTGCTCTCTAACAAAACAAATTAGTTTGTTTAGTTAAAGAGCAGCGCTCAATTATTGAAGCTACTTATCCGTAGCTCCAAAAATTTCGTGCAAGAGCCACGCGCAAAAAGGTGATTGACACAAAACATTGCGCATCATCGAGCGTTAAGAGACCATGAGTAGAAAATTAAATACACAGAAAATGCACTTTAAAAAAAATTTTAATCCACGTAGTATGCTTCAGTGTTTAGCGGGAGTAAAAAAGAGTTGAATTGAAATAAATTTTAAAACTTCGATCAACTCGATTTCGTAAGGAGACCAAACAACCTACCGAAGGAAACTTACGACTTCAAACAAGCTTGAAAAATAGTAGTAATTTTTAATTTCTTAACATTCACCAAAACAAAGTTCCATCATATCAAGCGAGAATAACAATTTAATCTGGAAGCTCTAACTTTTTACAAAACTCTGTAGTTATGTGAAAACTCAGCTCTTTAGATTAGATTCGAAAAGATTTTATTTTTAGTTTTTGTTTTGTACATTTTTAATCTAATTTAAGTACTATTTACAATACAAAATTACTAACTAGCGGCTATAATATTTTGGCCTGCTGGCTCTTGATATTTGTATTGCTTTTGGGATTATCTTTTGAATTTTCTTTTAATCTTACACGCTAATTATTATACCCAGCCGTGTACAGTGGCTGGGATTATCCTAGCAATAGTCACTTAAAATATATCACGCATTTCTTTAAAGATCCGGCATCATAATAGAAAAAAGAGTTTTAGCTGGAGCGTTCACTTTAATAAACTTAAATATTGCTCCTAGAAATATTGTTATCTTTAGCTTTTTGAAGTTAATAAAACATGTTACTATGCTTATCTAAAAATGTACAGCCTTAGTCTGGTCATGGTCTTCCTCAAAAAGTTTTTCCACAGGTCCCGATC
Source organism: Nemotelus pantherinus (assembly GCA_963978885.1). Classification (NCBI taxonomy): domain Eukaryota; kingdom Metazoa; phylum Arthropoda; class Insecta; order Diptera; family Stratiomyidae; genus Nemotelus; species Nemotelus pantherinus. The sequence goes on from OZ022265.1 coordinate 12,925,577, forward strand.
GCGAGCCGATACCGTCCAATTAGGCGAGCTTTCTCTACGTGATAACACCATCTGCTAATTTGAATGACTCTTGAATCGCCGTTTTCTGTACATGATGTAGTGATGAGCATAACTGCTATTATCAAAAGGAAAAACCAACTGCTATTGCTATGCGTAAATAGCAGTTTCAAATAGCAGCTAGAAAAAGCAGCTTTTTATTTGAAAGAAAATGCTAGAACATTACAACTTGTTGTTTTTCATATGCCAGGTATAGGATAGGCTCATTACGGTTTCTGAGCTATTTAATTATCAGTTCGTTGGTTTTTCTGTATCACCAGGATTTCCATCGCAATTTTAATGGTCTACAGGACTCCAGATATATGTATGATGTGTGTGTTTATTTATAAACAAACCTATTTATTTGTTTGCCTTCGATAAGACTTTGTGGCTAAACCCAACTTCGATAAGACTTTGTGGCTAAACCCAGCCATGAGACGAACTTTGTCGATAGATGTCTGGCTAGTATGTTTGTGTTTTTGTGGTTGTGTGTTGTTTTTGGTGGTGTTTTTTGTTTGTTTGTTTTTCTTAAGTTTTTTCTTCTTGTGTGATTCCCTGTATTTTTCTTCGATTTGTGACCCCTACTACCACCTACTCGCCCTCTGGTGGTAAAATTTCCCGGCTGTGGTGCATCAAGTCAAGTTTTACCAACTTTGTCATACTGCAGGTTAAAACACATTTTGGTGTCTATGATATGTTCGACCCTTTTTAGTTCATTGTCGTTGAGATAGTGTGAGTTGGCTCTGATTTTATTTTTTCGGGAGAATCTGATCACTTGACTCTCTTAGATGTTGAGATTTAGTTTATTCAAGTAGCATCACTGTTTGAGTGATTGAATTGGTGGAAAAGCTATGTCGAACTGCGTTTTGATAGTGTGGTAAAATTGCAAGCCATCAGTGTAGAAGAAATGTGGGGTATCAAATAAAATTCTAAATAGATTCGAAATGACAATATTAAAGAGAAGAAGACCCAGGTGACTGCTTTGTGGGACTCCAGACAGAACAAACACTGTTGCTGATAATTTTCGTTAGAATTTGATTATCTGAGTGTTGTTAAACAGATAAGATTTAAGCCATCATATTCCGAAATCGACTAATTTATATGTCAAAATTTGACGATTAACTCTATTAAAGGCCTTGCTGAAATCAGTGTAAATCGCATCAACCTTGTTTCCATTTTCCATCTCATAAAGTACGTCCAAAACCATACTCATAACATTCGTAGTAATTGACCTGCCTTTTCCAAACCCATGTTGCTGTTTATTGAAGTCAATTGTTTGCAGACGTACTTCTCAAAGATTTTGGAGATTACTGAGAGAATAGCGATGCCTCGATAAATGTTAACAGATCGTTTATTGCCGCTTTTGAAAATAGGTGTAGGATGAGAAGATTTCCAGAAGGATAGAAAGACGCCTAATAAAAAAAATTATATATAGAGGGATTATCAATTGATTGATACACTGTAACACAAAGTAAGGAAGTATTTGGCCAGGGCTAGGTCCAATGTTGATGTTTTGCTCTTGAATAACATTGATAATTACCTCTTTCGCTAGAATGAGAGTTTTAGAGTCGTATGGCTTAGTCAGCAGGACAATATATGTCCAAAAGGCCTGTGTAAGGAAAATGGCGCAAAAATACTTTTTACATACTGCTGTTGCTATTTGAGATAACTTATCTATTCAAAACATGAAAAATTATGTTTTTCAGCACAGATTGAACTGATTGCAAAATTATGTGATATTTTTTTATGAGCAATCACTAGTTTAGCTCAATTGCTGTGGAATTACATTATGTTCTGTCCGTTTTCTAATCTAAATACATTGGTTCTACTTTGAAATTTGTAGTATAAGCAAATCAATTATTTAATGAAGCGAAGTAGTATGAATCAACGCTGCCATCCTTTTGAGTTTCACTAACATCTCTTTCTCGACTAAAATTTCGCTACTCCAAACTATTTCCACCACCTCATGTAAATATTTCAATATTCACACCAGTCATATTTTGATCTCTAATATTCGCTTCGCACAGTTACGCTTAGCACGTAGCCATTTTTGATTACGGTTGTAATCGTAAAAAAAGTATCCTTCAAGGTAATTTCTATGAGATCGTCTTTCTCTCGTTCTGATTGTGATTCTCAGCTTCACGAAGTTGTGCTTTCTTTCTTCAAGCTGGCAGAAGTTGTTTGAATACTAAATGGAACATAAAAAACTTTTTAATTGTCATGTCTTGACGGTTGATAACTCAGAAACTTTGCCAGTACCAGTACGCTTCTGCATCGCTAGCTAGCTGCGTCAATAGCTTAGTTATCTAGCTAGGTCGCTTCTTACCGCCGTTGCGTTCTATATATAATACAGTAGTTGTGAGATGAAGAAGATGATGTTTAGTATGAAATCGTAATATTTAAGTTTTTATTTGCGTAGAGCAGGTAACAATGATCTAATCAGGAAGTAAGATTCAAGTAGTTTGAATTTTTCTCCAAACTATTTGAATGTTCGTTTTGCATAATGAAAAATAAAAACTTTTGATTTGTGCAAGCGTTTCATGTTTTTCTCATCAGATGCTTTTGCTTTTTTTCAAAACTCAAAACATTTCTTCTTCTCTTAAATGGATATTGCCCTCTTAATGGCTTGCTCTTGGAAGTTTGCAGCTAGACGTAATAAAGTACGCTTTTTCTTCGAAATTCTCTATAAATCACCAACTCTAGCGCCTAGCAAAGAGGCCGATACCGGGTAGCGATTAGTCGATGATTTGCAATCTTATTGGCCCTTTCCTATCCATCCACTCGTTCCGAGCACTTTTCGCCAACGCCATCATCTTAATCGATTAATAACAGAATATGCGGAAAATAATCAGATTATCTACGACGCAGCGATTGGTTTTAATCCATGGCATCATAGCAACGTCACCGCTGACGGAATAGGGCATTTGAACAGAAGACCCCATTATTAACAGGGCTACCGTGGTACCAGTGCTTTAGTCTCTGCCAGCCAGAACCAACCAATTCAAACGACACAAACAAAAAACCGTCATAAGAACACTTTCTCACTTTTCCGACCATTGGGCTCGAGTTTTCTGGCGACGTAGCAGAGTTTCTTCCAATTTATTGAATATTTATTTGCTTGGAAGGAACTCGACGAAAGGGACGATATGGAACACACAAAAAAAAATGTAAGTATTACGAAGAATAGGAATGGAGGCGAATAAAAATTGTAAAATTGATGATTTAATGAAAAACCAATTTTAACCCCCGCTAGACACACCTGGGTCTTTGGTGTCCGGCCGTTTTTGAAAATCGTCAGGGCGCACAGGTACGTCAATATTTCGGGTTTTAACCTCCACTTAAAAAATTGTACTTGGATCCAGAACTGGCGTAGTGAACGTCACGCTCGGTCCTCCGTTCTTCGTGAATTGCTGAGCTGTCAAAGTTGGCTGCGGACACCAAAGACCCATGTGTGTCTACGGAAGCATAAAAGTGTGCATTTTCTTCGAAGCTTTTCTTCGGTATATTAGATCAAGCGGTAGTTAATTGTAACATTTTGTACAATTTTAATGAAGCGAACACTGCATTGGGAAGGTATAAATTTATTGAAACGTTAGCACTTAGTTTAACGAGCGAAGAAATAAAAATTTGCGAAGAACACAAGCTTCATGTATGCAATGAATGCATTTTGTAATTTTGTTCAGTTACTTTATTTATTTTAATAAGAATAAGTGTAAGTAATAATAAATAACACAAAAAACGTATAAAACTTTGAGTTACATTACTTTCAAACCAAAAATTGTAATTTCAAACGAATTTTCGACTCCAAAAAAATTGTACTTTTTCTCTTGTCATAATAATTATACTTTTTTCGAAGTTTCATTATGTCCTTTTTTTTCTTTCATCTACTATATGTCAAGAAACATTTCGTACAGTAGAATTTTCTTAAACTTATTTAACAAAAAGCTATGATGTTTTAAGTGAATACGTGTATTTCTCGTGTTTTGTGTCGATTTCCATTAAATAACAATAATAAAAATTCATATATATCCATCACCTAATGCACGCTCTTTTTCTATAGATATCGATCTACCTTCATGAATTTTTTCAGATTTTAAAACGATTCGAGGTGTGGTAAAAAAACGGCAGGACTCCATAGACCCAGGTGTGTCTAGGGAGGTGCTCGAATTGTAGTGTGTCTGGGGAGGGTTAAAGAGATTCAACACAATGAGTCGCAGGATTGTCAATGACTGGGCAAAATTATTGAGGCTGTAATAAATGAGTGGGAGAGACTAAGAAAAAAAGAACTGAAATCTGAATCGAAATGGTGCATTTAAATTAGGGAAGTGGTGTCGTTAACAAGCTATTTACAATAACGTCATTAGGATGAGGGCTTTTCGTTCTTCGCTAGATCGAACAATTTGTTTTCGTTGTTTGTGTGCGTTTGCATAATTGAGAGACTAATCAAGTGAAAAAATATTGATTTTCTATCGTTTGTGAGTTCGGTTGAGTTATTCCGATTTTCGAATAATTTTGAAGAAGATATCATAAATTAGTCGAAAAAGTTTATACGAAAATTATTTGCATATTTATTTGTTATTTTTCTTCAATTTCGGCTTTTCAAGAATAGAATATCAGCAACAGCAGTGCATTTGTTTCCTTTCAAAGACATGGTCGAACGATTTGCAATATAACTAAGAGTTTGCACTGAATATTGATGCATTCTAGCATTGAGATAGATATGTTTTGCAGACTTTAGAATTAGAAGTGTGGTTAAATATATAATACTACCTACAAATTTATCTTTTTGCTAACTTCGGGGTCTTTTAATCATACTGAAACAATTCTTTTTACAGGCCAAAACATACACTTGTGCAAACCTGCAAATCTCGAATAATTAAAACAAGATTGTTCGTACACATTCGATTTGGAACATGTTTTGATTTATAGTAAGCTTGCTCTCAGTTAACGTAGACATAATTTTTTTATTCTTTGCTCAAATTTATTTTTTAACTAAGGATATTTGTCAACTATTAGTACTGCTACGACTTTTGCTAATACTGCCTCGGCTAAAAATTCTTTACGTAAATTTTATAACCGCATCGGGTATCGCTCCTAACCAGATATCCGCACTCAAATACACCAAAATTTATAGCTTCAATTGCGATGATGTGAGGGGTAAAATAAATACACTCTTTCTTGACACTAAATCCTGCTATTTTAACGTGCTAACCTTCACTGAAATATGGTTAAATGATTGCCATATCAATGAAGAGATCCTCGGCAGTATCTGGACAATTTTTAGAAATGACCGAGACTATGTTTCCATTGGTCACTCAAGAGGTGGCAGTGTCTAATTTGCAGCTAAGAGCACTCACTCAAGAAAATTTGTAAACTCCGCATCGCATGAATCGTTCCATGATATGTTTATCCACGTTTTAATTGACCAAACTTCGATTTATATCAGTTTATTTTACATCCCATCGAGATCTGTCCAAACAGTGTACAATTCTATCTGCGAGCAAATATATTTTTTTATGGCTTCTCGTAGTGCTGAGGATAAAACTATATTCTTGGGTTATTTTGATCGCCCGAATTCGCGTTTTGTTTCCTATTAATCCGATAATGGTTTGAAACCAATAAACATGTTGAGTTTTCTGATTTAAACCCTGTGAGAACGTTGTATGGCTATGATTGGCAGCAGGTTATTCCGACTCCCAACCGAAATGGTAATTGGTTATACTTAATTTTTACAAATGTTTAAAATTTACCATGTCATCAGGTCACCATCTAACGCTTCCTTTTTTCAGTCAAGCTGAAATTTTTAGACCATTGGTGCTCCGCGAACACGCTCCCTCTTTACATTGTTAAATGCTAAGCAATTAGCTTCTCTTGCGAAATTGAACGCTTTCATACTGTACCGTCTACACCAATACGCGTATCGCCTCAGCACCACGGAACTCAGTAGGGCTCACAAAATATTAGATATCGGTGTCATTTTGGCTGAAAACCTCCGCTTCAATCTACATTATTATAGAGTGCTTTCCCTAAGAAGTGAATACTTTGGCTTCAGTAAGTGACGAGCCAAAGAGTTTAAGAATCTCAGGGCTACAAAATCCTCATATATTTCACTTGTCTGTCCTCTATCTGGAACCCGGCTTTCGAAGTTCACAGCCCAAGACTTGGGTCTGCTCTTACGTAGTTTTTACTTTTCGCTCTGATAGATGTTTTCAACCCTTACGATTTCAGCAATCTACTACTATACCAATACCGCCTTAAATGTATTAATTTATTACCCGTTGCGCCGAGAAGTTTGATGTTATCTGCCTGCTTCAGCTTCGATGTCATCAGAGACGTGGTTAATGTCATCTACTTAAAGGAAAAGTTTTTGTTCAATCAGCCTTTGAGAATCACAAGATCCTGATAATTGCTTATTGAATACTTACACAACATATGCAGCAAATGAGCCAATACATAGGTGCTGCAAGATATCCAATAGCATGAGCCAGAACTTTTCCCCTACGACATTTAAAACAACTTTTAACAATATCGCTATCAAGCCTCTCTCATCATAGTTATCCTCCTCATCATAGTCATCCCCCACCCCCATCTCAACTTAGCCAAATTCAGATGTAGCCCATCAATTGGACAAAAAAAGAATTAATGCCATAAGACCGGAGTACCCTAGAAATGACCATGAAATCGCTTCGCTGACATTAGCGATGCACCCTAGTTTTTCGCTTTGGTGGCTCTATGTGGCTGGAATGGTCTCTAAAAAATAGGGTGAACTCATTCCAAGAAAGACGGACGCTACGTTTTTTTTTGACATGCCTAAATACTCTGTAGCCACAATATATTCACGATCACAAGGGAAAACGGATGAATCCGCAAGGTGCTAACAAAGTATCAAGTATGAGTTGGCTAAGTCAGACTCAGCCGATGCGTAAAACATGCCTTGGATAGGCGGAGAGTTGAAACACAACAAAAACACAAACATTTAGTGAGCATGATTCCATTCAAGAAAAGCACGCTTCGCGGCGACAGGTGCCCTTAAACCCCAGATGCTTTGTTGGCCAAACCCAACCTATGATTCGAGATTAAAAGGAGCTGGCTGTCTTTCCTAAAATATAACGGCCAGATCGGCCATGTGTTGCCTGAAAAAGGGATGAAAATCTTCCCGAGTCAACTCTCAGTAAGAAAACCACAAGGCTGAGCTCTTTTAATTTGTTTTTTCTTTACTCATCTTGATTATATCAAACAAAAATAAAATGGAAAATCAGAGTCTTTTAATACTGTCAATAGTTAGGAAAACAAAATAATAGTGTCACAGCATATCTTGTGTAGTTATCAAGCCATCAATTCTTAAAATTTAGTTCCTGTAAAATACCGACATAATTTACCGGAAAAATTACATTTAATTATGGTTATATTCGCATGAAAAATAATCTATCCTGGAATTAATATTCAATAATCTCGCGGAAAATAGCCTTGTCCTGTTTTTTTAAATTGTCAAGCTAGGGTGACAAAGAGTTGGTGTAAAAAATATCATATAGATTTAAAAAATGAATAAAAAAGATGAATCAGATATGATATTTTTTAACAAAATATTTCTTTTCTATCTGTTGTGTTAATTTTTCTTCAAAATATTTATTTGGCTTCTTTAAACAAAGCTCATATCAATTTTTATACATTTGAACATTTTCCTTCTTAGTAAAATAAGCTAACCGTTTTACGTTAAAACCAAACAACATCAATACCGAATCTTACTCACAAATAATTGTCAAGAGATCTCAAGTATGCTTCCGGCGCTTTCTATTCATTAGTCAATAACCAACCACAAATATCCCCTCGAGAATCTATCCATTATGCTTATCTCTTTGTCTTCCGCATTGATAGCATATTTAATTGACCGCAATAATCATCTATATGATGTGCTAAAGTATCTGCAAAACAATTAATTTTCCAGCGCATTATGTCACAATCTTAAAGCGGAACATTTATTGTGACTTTCCGCTAGGTCTACAGACATTCCCAATAACAAATGTCCTGTTAGTTCTAATTAGTATCTATTACATTTGAAACTGCAGCGAAATCCCCGAGATCCGAGAAAATTTATAGTTCCGATGACTTAACAAACGAAATTTTTTCTCTTACACTATCATCTGTCTTTCGTTTCCTTACAGTCAAGTCAAGTTGAGTCAGTCGAGACTTGAGAGTGCCTGTGTGTGAAATTCCCTCTGAACTAGGGTGGAAAAACCAATTTCTCCGCATGTTCTTAAAATAGGAAGTCTTTAATACCTACAGGAAAGCTCCTGTATTCACTAATCTCGGAAAGCAATCCTCATTTGCTACATCGTGTAATTTCAAAGCGACAGAACTGAACTCAAATGAAAGCCACTGCATTGAAACCCCGTTGCACACGAAAGATGCAGTTGGAGAGAAAGCGTGGTAGAAAACCGGGACAAGTGAACACCCGACCATTACTCAAAAGCTTTAGCGGATGGATAGAATTAGGAAAAACCCATTTCAGACGTTTTGAGGAAAAATTTGAATTTTCCACAAGATGCTTGAGTGTGCCATGAAAGAAGATTCCGAACTCGGACCCGATAAAAGGCGGTATATGTACGAGACATAAGACTGCCTTGCATACGATAATCGTTAAATGGTGCTGCATCCGAAATTGCAGACAGCCAGAGCTAGCTTTAACTATGAACCAGTAACTGGCTAACTGGCTACAGAGGGATTTCGTTTGCGAAGCTCTTCTGTACTTGTTCACTGCACTCTGTGCTACATTTTCCCGGGAAGTTTTTTTTCCCACAAGTCGTTTGTTGCCCTCAAGTATAACAAATTAAACGACTGAATGCATTTGAAGTCGGTTGCAAGGACCGGCAATGCATATGATAGTGAGTGAGTTCATATTATTTGATGCACTCTGCCAGTGCATATTATTTGATGAAAGCAGTTCTTTGATATTTCACGCATGCATAATGAAGGTTTGATGTGTTTTTGGATGTGTGAAAAATAATTTTTTTTTGCAAATTAAAGATAAGAGTATGATTTCAAATTTAAACAATTTTCACTCAAAACAAGAGTTATAAAAAAGAGTTTGAGAAGATAAAAATTTCAACAAAATAACATCAACTTTCGTTCAAAAAAGAAATACTTGAAAGGAGTTTAAAAGTATGAAACTATCCCTCTCAAGTTAAATTTAGCTACGGAAAGGAGCGATGAATTCATTCAGTAAACTTTAATTAAAGATCACTTATACTTTTCACTCATTTAGCAAGTTACTTTTTGCTATATTTGGTTTTTACTGTCGGTGAACTCAGCTAAAATTATCAACTATCTATCTATAAACTAAGAGCTATTTGAAACTACTCTGCTTAGCATAATATATGATAGAATATCAAAAAATGATTATCTGACAATCTAACTGTTAAAAACATAATATTGCCCAGCCTGTGCAGAAGCTGAAATTATCATGGCAATAATTACTTATATTCTAGCTTACGTATGGCTTATATGCTCTGTTTTATACTATATTGTACCTAAGTTCACTTTCAACGAGCTTAGCCTAAATAGACCTAAGTTTTAATCAAAGTTTTAAATTTAGCCCCTCCTGTTTGTAATAAGCAAGAAGCGCATCCATAGGATGTCGCTTAAAAGTTATCTTCATGGGTCGCATTAATGGCTCATTGGAGCCACCTGTACGCCCAAGTGACGGAATCAGTCCGTTCCAACGTCCATTGATCTGTCCGTAGAACCTTGTTGTTAATTCCACAGCCCAGTGCATAAGTAACTTTAGTCCGGACTCCTGATACAGAAGAAAATTCTTCGGTTACTTCTTAGTTACCGGGTTGCAGAACTCTCCTTTCGAATATATCCACCTCTGCCATGCCAGTTTTGTAAATGGTAATCCAGGATGGGGAATCGTAAGTCAAGATAATCCAGATTAGGGTCTGGTAGCAAATGGATTTAAATTTGGTGGTCATGCCATCTTTTTGGCAGAAAGATGTCTGATGCGTTGAAATGCGGATTTGATAGCTTTGATTTTACGCCACACAAAAGGATTAAATTTCAAAAATTCGTGAAAATCAACACCAAAGTACTTTAGCGATGAGATATGAGAAATCTTAGAGGTTCCGAACGAGAGAGTGAGTATCTCGGTCTTATTGTAAATAGATTGGTAAGGATACTCAGAAGGATTGCGAAATGCAAAGAGTTGTGTCTTACTGCTTTTTGGATTGTTACCCCATTCGTCAAGGTAAAGACTTAGTTCTGGGAAGGAGTATTCCAGGCTCTTCATTGTTTTCAACCAAAGGTTCGAGGCAAATAAGAGCATGTCGTCGGCATACTGGAGAACTTGGACTTGAGGTTGGCCCACTGGAATTTGAATGTCAGCGGTGAATATGGTATAAAAAATTGGTCCAGTAACAGAATCTTGTGGTACTCTTGAATCTGTCCCATTAACGCCGACATAGTATTATCTGCTGGTAAGAAAGCTTTCAGGGAGTCTTATTACCTGCTGTGGGAAATTAAATTTGATCACCTTAAAAAAAGATCTTGGTCCCATACGAAATCAAAAGCCTTCTCAATATCCTAAGCACAGGTTGAAGTGTTTTGCTCATTCAAGCGTGACACAATTTGATCGTCCAAATACGAAGTGGCGTGTTGTGTCCCATGCTTGAAAGTAATCGTACGATTACCTAAAAAGACGATAAACAAATGAAAGTACTCAAATACTCTAAGAACAATCATTTATATAGATGGTTAGCTTTTGAGCTCTAAGTCAATGCGCTGCATTGTTTTTGCACCGCCAGCTGATGACCCGGTTTCTACTTAGGCAGATAACAGCAGCAGTTGTGTGCATTCTAATATTATATTATTGCAATTGCGCTCGTGCCAAATTATTTTTTTTTACATGAACGCGAACGAAATAATGCTACACACGGTATTGAATTAAGAATACGTGAGTGGTAGCAAATTTTTTGAGTTTAAAAAAGGAATTCAGTCTAGTCACGCATTATTTCGAAAAAAGCATAATGCTCGCAAATTTAGAACATTTGTCTGTATGTAAGATTTACTGAATAAAATATTTTATTGTACTAGCATTAAATCAAAAGTTCTGCGTCAATGGCAAGAAACGCCACCCAGCTCATAAAAAACAGTCCGAAAAAATGATAAATAAATCCAACGCATCATTTGGCAAAGTGTAGTGCTGCAGCTGAAAGAAGAAATGCAACAATTCAGACAGATTACATAACTTAAATCCGTTTGTACTATGACCCTTTGTATTTTTTTGGCATTATATCTATATTTACAGTTATAGCCATCTCATATGATTAGTTCAATTATCCTTCTGTTCTTTAAGAAAGGTTTTTGCTTTTATTTGTTAATTTTTTTTTTTTTTTAACTTGAACTGTATTCAAATTATGATGTATTCAAAATAATTTTTTTTAATTACTTTCTGCATACTTAGGGCAATGCTTGCTACATAACTATTAGCATATTTCTAATATATTTGGTATTAGAAATAAAACTCACAAAACCAGACTTATTGATCGGAAATCGCCAAATTTCAGTTGATTATTTTCAAAAAGATGCTTTTTAACCGCATTGGTTGAAAAATTGGTCAAAATTTCTGCACTACATGTCTCATACACATGCAAAAGTGTACACTTGTGAATGAAACATGACTACAGGTAGAATTTTTTTTGCAGAAATATTTCCCACTAGAATTTAGTACTATACTCGACCGAAATACCGCGAAAAGTTCCCTTGCATGAGTAGCGGAATAAAATGCCAACTTTGTACTAGATGTCATTGTTTTAAGACTGATATTTGAAATTAAAAATGTTAAAATTAAAGCGCTTGTTATATTTTAATTTCCACATTTTTTATCGAATCATCAATACTTAGCACTTTGAACCAAATTTTCAAGTTCAAAGCAAAGAAACGAGTCAATTTGCTGAATGAAAAGGGATCCGACCCATTGAAAAGCAGCAAAATGTTATTTAGCGACATCTATTAGCCTTTTCGATTTGCAGCTAGCATCTTTGATCTCATCTTTGGACTTTAGTGGTGCACATCCAATGAAATGTCTCCCAACGAAATGAAAATTAATTTTTTGTTTTAAATTAACTTAATAAACTTGGATATGAAAATCCAAGAAGAATTTTTCCCACGCTGGGCGCAAATATATGCTACGATGTCAAGCCTCGTATGTTTGTAATGGATGCTTTTCGATAGCTTGAAAGTGTAGAAAAATTTAGCGAATAGTGTATTTATCTTGTATTTTGAATCTGCAAAGATAATTGAACAGATTTAAAATAAAATTCAGTTCTTTAAACAATTAAACATTAGCTAATATCAATTATAACAACATATGACTACTTTCTTTCACTAAATTTGCGTTACTTATTTTCAAACAAAAGTATATTTACTGCGCTAATCAATTCAGTAATTAGAAACATTATCCTTTATCGTTAAATCGCTAATAACTCTTATAACTTAAAAAATGAAACAAAAAACACAACAAAATAAAATGTAACAACAATAACATTTTGGAAAAAAAATCACTGCCAACAGCAACAAAAAATAAAATACATAAAAACATTGAATCCGGAAACGAGAAAATTTTTGAATGCTCATACAGATTTAAAAAAATAAGCTTGATTTCCTATTAAAAATGCTCTTATCGTACGTAAAGTTCATGAAAATAATCATTAGAATGATGAAACTCACTTTTGGCTTTGCTTTCTTAAAAATGTATTTTGATAAAACAATAATGGTAGCAATAATTTTGCGAAGTTAGCTTATGATAATCAATCAAGCTTATAACGCGTCAAGTATTAAATTTAAAACCGACAAAAAAATAAGCCATCGTAAAATTTTCAGTGCTTGTCAACTTTCATTCAGTAAACTCAAAAATTAAGTCATGGAAATTATTTAAAATTAGAATTTCAAAAAATTAAAACAATGAACAATTCAATTCAAGTTTTTTTCATAATTATTATTAACGATAAAAGAAGGAATTATGTACATGTCATCATTTTGAAACATAAAGGTTAGTTCACAGTGTGATAAGAACTGATTTCGATGGTCTGCTCTCAGTCAGATTCAAAGTAATAGACTAAATGCATGTGACTCGCAACTTCCTCTTCTTAGATAACCGTTTTCAATTAAGTACGCATGATTTTTACCTTAATGTAATTCATACGATCAAAATAATTAATAAAATGCAATACTTGTTTCCTGTATCAACCGAATGAGGCGATAAATTCAAAAGTTTCTAACCAAATATAGTGAATAATACAGCCTCAAAATGATTGTAGACTTTATTCATTTAGTTGCTGATTTCATAGTTTTATGGAAAAATGCTTGCAAAATAGGTAAATCATAGAGGACACATAAATGTGGAACATACTATTTATTCAGTTTGTTATTTAAGCAAAAAAAAACAAAGTCCAATTTAGAACATCAACTTCAAACTAAGCTCAAGATATCAATCAAACATCAACGTGCCTCGTTTCCAAAGCAAGTAATCAGGCTCTAAATATTATATAAATTGAGCATAACAATAAGACTCAAATAAATACTTCCAACCACTTAACTTCATCTCTTCTCGTCTACCGTCAGAACCCATACTTAAATAATAATCTGCTCGCTCTTCCACAATATAACTAGACACCTAAAAATACAAACCACGCGAATGCCTAAGGACACAAAAGCTTCTATCAAATCATTAGAAAATATTGTGCTCGCCGTCGTTTACTTCCTTCCGTATATCCCTGCTTTGCAACGCTCCTGTCAAACACTTTCTTTCCGCGAGCTTAAAATCAATGCACGCGGCTTAGCGAGACGGTGACATCGAGCCGAAAGACTACAAATCAATATTTGAATATTTTCAATTTGACAATGTGGTTCCTATAGACTTTTCACGAAGTTAGTCTCCAATTGTTCTTGGTTTTTGGTGCCAAAAAGTTTTTTTTTTTATTCCCGCTTTCGTAGTATTTCATTTTAATAGCATGGGGATGAATGCTTCCGGAACGTTTCCAGCTTAGAGATACCAAGCAACGAGAGTAGCGGCAGTTTGGAGAAAAGAAGACGGTCAACTTAATTATTTTACGGAAAATTAAATGATGACATTTTAAGGCTGCTGAAAACGTGACATAATTACTTTTCCGTCAGTTTACGAAAGTGAGATTTATATCTGCGAAGGGAATTTTCGTTTGTTGAGAGTTGGCAAGTATACGCTAGATACGATTAGATTGCTACTGAGAAATTGAGATGTATTAGAACGTTCAAGGTAGAATGAATGCAATATTTAGACTGAAAATATTAAATTATCATTCCAGAGAATTGTTATATTCTGTAGTTTTTGAGAAATTAGTATTGGGCAACTAGACTTTTGAATATGATTTCTACTTGAACTTCGAATTTTTCACGTGAGGAAAACAGACACGCAAATAGATTTTTAAGTAGAAATGGTGGAAAATCAGTTTAAGCTTTGAAGCAAATAAAAACAAATACATATTTTTTTGCCAAAAATTGCTTTCATTTTTTGGCCTTTCAAAATAAAAATGACATAATCACAACGCTCTGCACTAAATTTCTAACGAAATGATGCCGTACGAAATTCACAATGTTTGGCACTGAAAAATATTCAAAAAGTATCCTTAAACGTTCCTAAGTATTTCATCATACATCACACACAATCCAACACTTGCCATCTTCGACAAACGCAGCTCACCATGCCCAGCTAAGCCGACCGTATCTATCTAGTGTTTGTTTTTCAACCTAACCTCAATTTTTCGGTTTCAATTTCTGATTCACACCATGCCTGCATCAAGAATTCACCAGGATTCAACTCAACTGGGAGACGATTATACCCAGCCGAGCAAAAGTTGCATCTCGAATCCCGGAGAACTGGGAAAAAAAGTGAGAAAATTCTCGCTGTCAGATCATGTCTGCGTGAAACAAAACACGGTATATTGTTCTACATGGATATATCATAGATATAACTATGCAGCCCAGGTTTGTACTTGAAAATTCAGAACGATTTGAAATGAGAGCGGAATTGGAAACTAAATCCCTGAATAAAATCGAGGAGTAAGAAAAAAAATAGCGATGCTAGTTTTTCGTAGTCCTCACAACCCGGTTCTTTTACAATAGCTGAGCTGTCACGTAGCTTTGCGCGAGGGTAGACGGCGTCGCTTCAATGGCCTTCACGATTATAGACATTGTTACATAGTTAGACGGAATGAGCGGAAAAGCAAGAATGGATATAGCAGCATCAAAAGAACAGACAACAACAGAAAAACAACGAAAGCAGAATGCACGGCTTGATTGCATTCAGCGTTTCTAGTTTGCGAACGCCTTCCGTTCAGTCGTTTCTTGAGTTTTGAGTGCGCTTCTAATGGATTACGTGGCTTTAATTGCAAGGGAATTGGGGATTACTAGAGCTCGCTTTCAAATCCTTAGCAAATGTATATGTGTGCAATCTACATTTTTTCCCTCATATTTTTGAAGGACTAGATAGTATTTGCTATGTGGATGAGGAAAAAGAATTTGTAAAAATGCTTCTCATGTATGAGTCATTACCTTGAACTCTCTGATGAATAATTATTCTGAGAAAAATTATCTTTTAGATTTTCATGCAAAAAAATATGCTCGTAATGTATTTGCCTAAAATATAATATCACATTTTCTTTAATCAGCGTACCCATAGGTTTTCAAAGCTAAAACTTAGGAAATATTGGTCGACGGCAAAGAATACAGCTTGGATATTTCTTTAAATTTTCCAGCTCTGATTTTCAATTTCAACATTTGTTTTATGGGAATTTTTAGTCAAATTTGACTTTTCTTGTCATTTACTTATTTTCAAAGACTTGGACTTTCTTGTGGCACTCTACATAGAATAATTTACTCAGGGATTTGCATTTTAATGCGCATAAAACTCAATTAACCCTTTAAGCCAAATGATCATTTGGATTGGACTTCAGAGCAATTTGGCACAGACCCATTACTTTGAGGAAAAGTAATATTTAACGATTTTTTTGCTCATTTGCAATTAAAAAGCTTAAAAAAAACCCATGCAATGAAGATGTGTGCTGACCACCACGATCAAGTGATGTCACTTCTTTGGAGTATTTTCTCTGGAATCATTTCAAAACCAAAATTATCCGTGTCATTGTGCAGCGAATTGCAGGAATGGGAGTATTCAGCAGAACAGCTCAGCTGAAATGGAGTCTGATCAAGAGCATGCCGAAGGGGCTGGATGGTTAAAATCATCCAAAAAGAGCAAAAAAACGTCCCCAAAGCAGGGTGCCTAGAAATGACCGTTCGCGTTAGCGGAGCACCTTTTTATCCGACCTCGATGGGTACTGGTGTACCGCTTTGGGAGCTCTCCGCAGCTGAAGTGGGTCATGAAATATGGGGGCGAATAGTTTTCAAGAAAGTAAAGGGACGCTACGTATGTATTTTTCATCCGTCATGAAAATATACTAGCCTCAATTAAAAGAAGAAAAAAGGGATATTGTCCGTAAAGGACCAGTCTTAGCTCTCGGGCATAGGCTGGCGGGCCGGACCTACCCGACAGGTGGCAAAGCATGTATCCTTGCCATCTGATGTGTAAATATCAACAAGAAAAATATCAACAAGAAAATCTAAACGGAAAGAAAACAGTCCTGAGGTGAAGCAGACAGCCCCATGCCTTTGCTGGTGTGTAGGCCATGACCCGAAATGTTGTCAGGGTCCCTCCACCCATTGACTCCGGCCTAAATAAAAAAAAAAAGAAATTTGGCCAAAGTCCCTCCCTAGAAAAACTAGGCCAGTCAGGCCAAACGTGGAATCTGAAAGAGAAAGTCT
The DNA here is from genome assembly GCA_963978885.1 of Nemotelus pantherinus. NCBI lineage: Eukaryota > Metazoa > Arthropoda > Insecta > Diptera > Stratiomyidae > Nemotelus > Nemotelus pantherinus. The sequence continues at coordinate 12,942,461 of OZ022265.1, forward strand.
TCACGGGCTTTCGCTCAATAAGAAGGCCAAAAGGTTAGACTTCACAACTTCATTATTATTATTAATTTGGTATCGCCTACGAATTATTAATAGTCTCAAAAAGTTTTTCAAATGGGTTTGATCCTGCAATGACAATTAAAAACTAATATTTAATTTTCGAAAATTTGAAAAGTTTTGAGGATGGTAGCCCTAAAATTCTTTTCACCTTTTTAAATCCGTCCGTAATCATTCAATCAAAACGAAATTCACACGGTGGTTTCAACTTAACGTGAAGCAGATTTTCTACATGATGCTAGCAGAAGATTGTCAGCACCATACATTCTCATAAATATTGCACCAACAGAAGCTTCCATTTTGTATTCGTAAGAAAAGGATTTACAATAAAATAAGCAACCAATATTTAAATTTTTTGAGTTTTGGAAATTTTTCGGAGAGCAACCCCAGACATAGTTTCATCGCTGAAACTTTCGATGAGATCCTCGCATGAAATCGAAATTCGAAGGATAGGCTGATTTTAGCATTATGTTAGACTTATTTATTATTAGACTTATTTATGCTAGACTGCTGTTGTTAGACTTGTTAGACTTATTTACGCTAGACTGCTGCGTTGGGAAAATATTGCCAGCATTGAAAATTTTCATCATTTGTGCTATAAAAGACACTGTCAGGAAATTATTTTTGTTAGTTTGAGTCAGAAATGCTTGAAATGAGAAAACAAAGAAGTATATTAAGTATTTCCGCATTTTCAAGTCACCCAAAGACAATTTTTTCGAAAATCAGTTTTCTAGCGGTTTTAATGCACTAGGTTTTTTAATTTAATTAAGATTCTTGTTGCTTGAGCTTGTCGATGTTATTCGAGCGCAAACCGCTGAATCCACAACATAAATAATTGTGTCTGTAATAGCATCGCTAATATAGTCTAATAGTTGTTTGGCCGTCCAAATTCCAAAATTGAAACTTCAAAGTTTTATATGTGATTTGCTCGATGTTAAAACCAGTTATCGGAATCGTTGATACCACTTCGTCAATTTGCAGTTGATAGAGTATTGCTCTTTTGCCGATTCCGTTGAATCCTAAAATCAATATTCGCATTTCGCGTGAGCTCAATATGCCCCGAGAATAACTGAATACTCCGCCCATGGCGATAAGTTCGATATGACACGATCGAATTCGATGTGATCCAGGCAGCAGAGATGCATAAGTTCCCCGAGTTTTATTTGTGGGAAGATTCATGAGAAGTGTGTATTACCCGGGAAACTAGTCACAATTCATTCCTTCGTGCTAGGAATGAACCGATAATCAAAACTGACTAAGCAGATGAAAGTTACAAATATATAGATTTTATGTTATTAGCACTTATTTAAAAAAAATCCTTCAAAAACTTTCAAGAAACCCATCGAAGATGCTTTGAATTTTATACGTTCGACAAATGTATTTAAACATTATTTACTGGAAGAAAAACTTTACTTGAATTCTATTAATAGGTGCGTTTTTTTGCTCCGATACAGAGCAGAGTACAACTATGCCGCAAAAACAACGATCTAGTATAAAACAGCAGTGCTTTCGCTAAGACGGACATAGGTTGCGGTATTCGCTGTGGTAGCAGAAAACAGCTGAAAAAAAGGGAGAAAATAACGAGTATACACTACCACAATCGATAGAAAATAGAAAAAAAACTAACAGAAAATTAATTCTTTTAACTTTCTACACATTATGAGGGCTTTTTCTAATTTCCTAACTACCAAAACATTCAACATAACCATGAAAAACCGAAAGCCACCTCACAGAAAAAAATACAACTTCTCATGAGCTTTTCTGGTAAAACTGGACTTGATGCCCCACACAGCTGTTACATGAATTTTGCCGATAGATGTCGGGCTAATATGTTTGTGTTTTTGTGGTTGTGCGTTTGCTTTTGGGGCTTCTTTTCTTTCTTTTTTTTCTTTTTCTTAATTGTTTTATCTTCTTTTTTATTTTTTTGTATAATTTTGTCTGTTTTTCTTCATTTTTTCAGCCCTTCTACCACCTTTTCGCCCTCTGGTGGTAGAATTTCCCGGGTGTGGGGCATCAAGTCCAGTTTACCCGCTTTTCTTTTTTCTATCAGCACATTCTACACTTCAACACGTGAACTACAAATGAGGCATAGAATTTTTGTACTAGTGAATTCACTGGTGTAGGAGTGTTGTTGTTTTCAATGCGTCTACTCTACTCTCCGCTGGATAGAGAAGCAAAAAAACGCGCCTAATGTCAAATTTATGCTAAACCGAAGTAAATAACGGAAACACGGTCATTGCCGATGCCATGTCATATCATGATGCCCAAAAAATGCTAATTCTCTATTGAAATTAGATCGAAAATAATGCATAACCTGCAAGCCAAACATTTTGAATGTGAAAGTTTGGCTTACAGGTCTCGAGTTTGCTGCCAAGGATATTTCCGTATCAAAATTGTCGTATAATATTGTTTGCAGAGAGACAATATTCCAATTCAACTATGGCTTTTCAAAGTTAACCTCAAATGCCAAGCAAATCAAACTTTCCCTTGCTATTGTTTATAAACCAAGTTATGATGCCATATAAGCTTGAAAATAAACATTATATTTTTCTTACTGTGTTGGCTTGGATTCAAGAGTTCTAAAAATTTTTAATTTCTGACTGTTGTTCAATTTTGTCGATTTTGTTTTAGAAGTCTTTCATCTTTATATTTTTGCTAAACAAAAAACTTAAAAAAAAAAACAAAAAACTTGTATGTCTGCTGGTACGTCTTGATTGAAAATATGCGGAAAATGTAAAAGTTTTAAAATTTGGTCGTTTGCCGTTTGATTATAGACATTTTGATATAAATTAATCTGTAGTTCATACTTTTGCAGGAAACTGATAAAGTTTGAGTAATTTTCTGGAGTGTTCCAATGAAAATCAATCAATGGTTATTGTTTTATTCTGTGCTTTCCAAGCCAGGTGTATCAAAAAATCGGTTTCAAAATCAATGGAAATGTTTTTACAAAATAGGCTTCAATCAGTTCGAAACCTAAATATATAGAAAAACCGTTCTGAAGCTCCGAACCATTTATTATATAGGCAGTATTTATGTTTATTAGGAATCAATGTTTTGTAACCATTTCAATACAGACTTGTTTATCAGAATTACCTGAGAATATCTGCAAAACAAATCTTGAATGATTATTTAGTAATCTGAAGTAATTTAGATCTTTTAGGACCTGATTCTAATCTATTTTCTTTCTTCTTTTTTCAGGTAAGAAACCAATAATTTGGAGTAAGTATTGTTTGTTTTCAATACTATCATTCGAAACAAATAGATTCAATAAGTGATAAAAGCTTGTGAACTTCAAACCCAAAATGAGAAATGATACCTGAATAAAATGAAGGCTTAAGTGGATTGTGGTTTCTAATTTTGCATACTCGTACTCATTTTTCGCATAGAATTTAAATAGATTTTACTTTAAACCATTAAATATTGACGTAATTTAGCAAACACTTAACTTACATATTTTGAATAACATTTCGTAGGTTTCTTGAAAAGTATTATCAATGGATTGATATTTTCAATATTCCAACACCTAGAGCAGCCTGTGAAAACATTTTCATTTCAATTAATCCATACGTGAAATGCACGAATAAGAATTACGAAATACTACTACTAAAAAATATTAACGAATTATCAATTTTCATTTTTTCATGTTCTATTTGATTGTTAGTTATTCAATTCAGTTCGATTGTAAACTGCCCACACTGGGCGCTATTTGCTGACATTTGAAAAACTAATGATTTTTCTCCGCTAGATTGACTTGGTGAAAACACAAATACATTTTTCAAAGGTTTCATGGGTTTTAGCCACAAAAATAGTAAAAGTTGAATTGTATCCGTCCTAAAAAGCTGTTGTTTCCTCACTAAAGCCTACGCGAAAACATGGACTAAGCCATTAATTATTTATGTATTCTGACGCATACTTTAAATTAGTTAAAATTTTAGAAAATCAAATAAGTTTTAAGAAAACCAAGCCAAATCTCAACTCCTGATACTCAGCTCAAGCTTGTATTTCGTTGTTTAAGGAATCAAAACATGCATTAGCAACTTAATCTGACATTTTACATGGATCAAAACTCAAGTTTTCTGCAGATTTTAATTTTAGCTAAATAAATACACCAACTTTACTAGCAGGAATTTAAGAAACATTTGTGATCACTTTTCATTTTAGCTTAATAAACACTCATATTTAATATGCTTTTATAAATCCAAACATATAAACTTCAAACTGATTTCGTCATATGTTCTCGCGATTCAATTAAATTGAAAGCGGAAATAATTGACTAATTATTAATGGCCTAAGTATTTGAAACATATACAGCACGTATTATGCGTAAGCTCGTGCGAATATAAAATTCATCTTCGTACAAAGCCTCCAGGATTCGAACGGTCTGTTTTCATTTTATGTCATGCTACACGCATAAGCAACATTCATACATACATACATACATTGATGTCGGCATGTAAAGCACTATACGATGCTAAAATATTTGTTCTAGAAATGTATAAGTGTTTTCATACACACATCATGTTGCCGCGTGTGTTTGAGATTCGTACGTGTGCAGGCGCATTGAAAACGGCAACGTTATGAATTATTCATTAAGGCAGCTAATTAAGTACGTTCGAGAATAATTTAAATAATGTATGCTAAATGAATTGTAAATCATTGTGAAATGATTATTTCTTTGAACGTTGCATGGTTACTACTACTACTACTACAATTGAGAATATTTCTTTTGTCGTTCCCTGGTATATTAGTTGAGAACAAAAGTTTATTAGTTTCAAAACTTTTGAAATGGGTTCGTTTTGTGTGTTTAACCGACAAAATATATCGCATGAGGCTAATGTGCTTGTGTGAAGTATCCTCCATAAACGTTTTATGTTATTTTTGTAAATTTGTTTCAAAAGCCTTTTAAATGTTCGTAACGAAAAAAGGACTCCCAGAGAAAGAATTCAAATTCTTCTATGTTTTTTTTAAAAAATACGTTTTTCTCTCTTGTTTTGGATGTCTTTAGAATTTTATTTGTAAGCAAGTCAAAACCATTCCTTTTGTATGATATAATTTGTTAATGATCATCATCGGGGCACTACAGCCCGAATCGAGCCTTAGCATCTTTAATACTTCGCCTCCTTTCATCTCGATTCAGTGACCGCGTCCTCCAGTTCGGTGCTCTTAAAAGTGGCCTGCTGTCAGCATCTATAGAATCCTCCCAGCGCTTGCGTGGCTTACCGACTGGCCTGGCTCCGCTCGCTCGCCCCTTGAGAGATCGTTTGGGGATTCGATTGTCGCTCATTCGTTCAACGTGGCCAGCCCATTGTAGTTTTTGGAGTCGTCTGACGGTAGAGACTTCCGAGTCGTCATATATGGTATACAACTCGTTGTTGTATCTGATTCGCTATCCATCTTTTTCCCATATTTGTTAATGATGCATCGAGAAATATTTTAACCTTTTCTTTTTCTCACCGTCCACTTCAAATATTGCTGAATCAGTTTGGGGCACGAAATACTATTTCAAATTATATTGCGACGATTCAGACTTCTAAACAATATTTTAGCGTCAACAGCATTCGCAGTGCTCACTCAACATTCACAAACCTCATCGTCTTTCTACAGGTAATCAAAGTCAGCAATTTTCAAACTATCCCTTCGCACACCTTCACTGAGATATGTATGTGATTATTAGATATCTGCTGCAGAAAGCATGGAGCATATCTGCAGATGCGAGTATCATCGTTCAACCGTATACGTGGCTTTTATATTTTCTTTCAACTAAATGCACTTACTGCTATTCTTGCAACCGGTAGCGGCAAAAGTATCAGGATAGTTTAGTACTGTTCGTAGCACTAGATCTTATAAAATTGTGCTGAGTGTGAAATGCTGATGCAATAAATCAAAATTAGTTTGACAACTTGCATAGACATGAATGACATGAGATGTGAGTAGAAGACTCGTATTTTCTTGTCTGCATTTCTTATATGATTTCAGCGTCGTGTAAAATTGCTTGACGTTAAAGTAAATCGACGGTGCATGAATTGTTGACAAAGGATTGATGTTTTCCTTTGATTGCGAATATCTGCGAACTGAGAGTTTATGTTTCTACTTGCAGAAACAATAAAAATATGTCAGGAATAAACGCTTGATTTTTTAACAAGTTTATTGTTAGTTTGATGCAACTTTAATTTAACTTAATTAGAATTGTAGAAAACCATGGAATAACTTGTTTTTCTGAAATTTTACTCAGTTTCCTTTCAAGCAATCAAGAAATCTTAAGCGATTGTTGAACTACAAACGCTTTAACTAAAGTTTTATTTAGAAACATGGAAAAACCTTTTAAACTATCATTCCAAACAAAACTCCGGTTTTCTTTTTATTTACCTTACATTTTGTCCGTTGATACTGGAAAAAAATTATTGCAAAATTTTGGCGAACTATTCACTGAGCTTTTCAATTAATTTTTTGTTGAGTTGTTTTTACCTTATTTCAAAGAAAATTTGTGTAAGAATCATTTTTCACAAACTACCATATTTCTATTTATATTTTAACACAAAAACCAGTGATATTTCGCCGGATTGCGCGATATGATAAAGCAGAAATTTTAAGGAGAGACTGGTTTATACGAGTTGAAAGTTATTTTCAGTTGGCAACAACATACCTTTAACTGTTTGGTGGCAGTGGACATTTCAGTAAAATTATAGGTGCCACTGTATCTTCAGAAACACAATATTTGGAAAAAGTCTGTATATGAAATGAAAATTAGTGTGGTTTTTGTAACACTTTGGAAATTATTAACCCTAATCGGACGCTAAATGCTTAAAAGTAAGTAAAGAAATTTTGAAAAAAAAACTCAACTGTAATAACTTCGCAAAGAATCATCAAATCTTTACAAAATTTGCAAGACACATGTGTGGACAATTCTCTAGCTACGGCAAGTAGCTAAATAGAAAATCTTCAAATCCACGATTCTCTAAAAAAAAATTAACTCTCAGAAAAAAATGCAAAATTTGTTGAATTTAAAATTTTGTTTGCTCAGTCAAATAGAAATTTCCTAAACTTTTCTTTGCTCGAGAATGGTAACTAGGTTCTCTCTGGTTTGCCAATGCCAATTTTTAGCACCTGAAATTTGTGTTCACGAAAACTGACGACCCGGACAATCAAATCCAATTGAAAGTCATACAATGTATTTAAATTTTGCAGGGCCAGATCTGATAAAAGTAATTTGCACATTTTGGTGGCAGTGCTGACATCTTGAAAAATTGCTTAAAAGAAAAATTTTTTGGCCTATAATTTCCGATGCAGTCATTGAAAATGGATTTTAAGATTAAGTCCAGTTCGGTAGAATTTTGAGCGTAAAATTAGTTTGGAGCTGTCAGCTTTGGCTATTTCTTCATTTTTTTTTAAGATTTCCTACCATTCAAATGACAATGATCTTGTAGAAAATAAAAATTAATCTATTTATAAAGCTTAACGTTTCAGTTTCGAAAATTTTTTAATTTTTGCCGTAATCCTAAAAATCGTTCTACCCTTCAGTCATCGGACCAAAACCATATGCACATGGTGAGCTGACCTCTAAGTGAAGCCGATTTTCTGTACTTTGGGCTACGTTGTTGGCAAAGAGCTGCCAGCACGATTTTTTTCTTTTGTACTAACAGATTCCACCTATGAATTTTCAAATGATAATCGATTACAATGAATATATGCAAGAAATATTTAAAATTTCGCTTCAAAATTTGTGCGGATGGTAACCTCGAAAATCTTTCCATCCATAATACCCTTGCAGTAATCGTATAAAAACGAAATTCCCAAAGTATGAAACATCCTTTGAATTTTTCTACACAAATATTGGTTACAATGCAAAGAACATGCTGCCAGCTCTGAGTATATTTATAATTTCTGTACTTGTTGGAGATGCTTCCAGAAATGTTACATGATGAACATCCTATAATGCATATAAGAAACAAATGTTTTACTCTACCAAATTTCGAAAATCTTACGAGTGGTAACCCTGAACATCTTTTTTCCCTATGGCTTCCAATGCAGTACTGGCAGTAAGTGCAGTAGTTGTAATCAGGGCTGTGGAGTCGGAGTCGTGCCCCCTGTATATTTAAAGCGGAGTCGGAGTCGAATGCGACTCCGACTCCGCTTTAAATGTACAGAGCCACGACTCCGACTCCACAGCCCTGGTTGTAATTATAGTTACATTTCGTAGTACATGCTTGCAAATTCTACACAAATATTCTACTTTTCTTGGAAAAGCAGTGTTTCCAGTAGTTCCTATGCATAGAAATGTATAGAATGTATAGAAATGCCCTAGATTTTTCAAATTTACTTATTAGCGTTAACCTGGTTTATTCATATGAAAGACAGGTGTTAAAATCACTGGTATCCGCATTTTTATATGTTTGTTGTAGATAAAGGAGAGATAAAGAAGAAAAAAGATTAATCGTGTTCAGTTTAGTTCTTAATTCTCGAACGTTCTGACAACGTACATTTTTAGAACGTTTCTGGTTTAATAACAAAATTAAGCACATTTGATAATCTTTTTGCTTTATTTTCCGATCAAATTATTTGGCTTACCTAAACGTGGTTGACATTTTATTTGTGTTGATGATGTCCATAGGTCTTCAATGCAGTTGAGCGAATGTTTTTCTGAGGTCTTGAAATGCACTCCTTGATTAAGTTATTACGAAGCCAATAGTTAGTTTGAAAAGCATCGTCCACGCCAGGCGAAAGTTCGATTCGAAATGAGACGATAATTTGGTAATCCAAATTTTTCATAAATGAAGTCGATAATTAGTCACACAACGATATTTAGCTTGCCGATGGTATATCTTCATCAATTGGTAACACTTGGACACTTGAAATTAGGCTCTCTAACATCAATTGGTTTCTACATGATTTACAGAAAGAGTAGATATCGGACTCTTTGGAAAAATACCATCAACACCTTTGACCCCAACATATTTTGAATTAACAGGGTTTCACAAAAACCGTAATGTACCAAAAGATGCTAATCGTACTTTTTCGATGCATTTTTAATCCATACACAACAACATAATTAAGAATCAGTTAAACGAGTTTCCAAAATGAAAAATTATTAAATGTTTACGCAACCAAAAAGATTTACATTATTGAGTTATATTAGTTTTTATAACTTAGAAAAATTGTAACTTCCGATTTTTTCGATTGGTTCAATTGTTATCATTTCACAAAGCGATCTTATTCCCGGAATATCATGCGCCATTCGGAAATGACCGAAAGGGGACATCCCACTCCACACTTGTGAATGTAACGCTTGCAAAGCTACAAGAAAGAAAAAATAGGACGCTGCTCTACCCAAACTCAGAAATATGGAACGAAATCAACAACAAAAAGTTATTTTGCCTGGAAAATAACCTGCAGAATACCTTTAGATTTTGCTTTGATTTACTTATATCATTAGGATTTTGCCTATAAGAAAAAGTTTTAATCATTTTTAATGTAAAATAATCAACAAGTATGAAAATACAATGAAAGATTATTTAGTGAAATAATTTCCACCTGAAGCAATAGCTTCCACATATCTTTCATGGATTAAAAAGATTCCGTGAGTAAAAGATTCTCTTTTTTCCGAAGCGATCCGGCTATCAGCCCATTTTTTGATGAAATCCTATGAGTTGAACTATTCTCCGCTAAGTGCTAACTCCACTGAACGAAACAAATTAAAGTCCAAAGAAGTAATGGTGGGTGGGTCAGGATCTCACACTTTTGCGCCTCCCCATTTGCCCAGCGTTGTTTGGTTAGGACCACCCATAGGTCCAGCATTTTCGTGCTGTGAAATCAGGTTTTCGTGTTTATCCTGCCACTTCGACCATTTATCTTCAATAACTAACTTCCGACTGATTAATTAAAGTCAGTTAGGAATTGATAGTTTTTGACGGTTTCATCAGTCCAAATTAGACCACGTCTCACTAGTCCCAACAAATTCAGAGGAGGAATTTCGGCTCGTGAATATTGGACTTCGATGTTGAAGGACCTGATTCACCTGACTTAACCCATGCTAGTTTTTATTAATATTATCGTAATGCATCTATTTTTCGTAGCCAGTGATAATACGATGCAAAAATAGAAGTAAAGTTTCGCAGGTGAGCATAGCCCTTCAATTCCTTTGTTTCCTTTAACCTGTGTGGTATCCAATTTCCTGCCTCATTCAAAACACATGTGGGTTTTCTTTAACGGTTGATTAATCCACATTCAATACTGCATATAATTCTTTAAGAGCTCGATAAGGATCAATTCCTCAAGTTCTTCATCTTCGAACTTTTTTGCGGCCCCATAGTAATCTTTGTTTTTGACGTCGAAATCGCCACTTTTGAAGCGTTAGAGCCAATTTTTGCAACTTGGCTCCAGTGCAACATTATTGCTGAAAATGCCCACAAGCAAACAGTTCGTTTTTGTAGCAGTTTTCTTTCAAAGACTTTAGTGGAGAAGATTTTCCGGCAAATGCTGCTTTTTGGGAAAAAATTCCGACATTTTGGATGCGATATGAGCACTTGTTGTTTACACTCTAAATAAAAGTGTTATACTACATTTGACAGCTCATACAGACATGTTTTGAATTCATACTACAAAAAATTCGAAAAGATGCAGGTGATACTGCTAATACCATCTATGGAAAAATGATTAAAACTTGTTCCCATGCCTATTAGTTAAAACAATTTGTTAAAATTGAATTAATGACCTGTAGGTTTCCTGTTGACTCAAGTTCTGAATAAAAAAAAAACAGACTACAAGAGTTCTAGTTTGAAATCTTATCTTTTTATTTTGATAGCAAATAAGAATTAATTAGCACTTAAAAACTAAAATTTCTTGAAGGGGATTGAATCTATGGTAAAAACTATACAATGATCATTTTTTAAGGCAAAACAAATTTAAACTGTAACGCTAACCAGCTTAAATGAAAAAATTAACATAAAAGACCAGCGAATAAAAATAAATGGTGCAAATGAAAAAGATATGCAACAATAAATGTTATTAAAACTATTAAAATATAAAATAAAATATATAAATATTACATAAAAAATTCATTTGTTTATTTGAAAAATTCTGCAGAAAAAATTAATCTTTAAATTATAATGAACTATGAGTTGAATCAATTTATAAATTACCAGAAACAAAATGTGCAACTGATTCCATGCTTCAAAGCGGCATCTATATTTAAGCATTGAGTCATTGAGTCAATCACCAATTTTTTACAGATATACAATTAAAATTTCCGCGAGAGTTTGTTTCTAAAACAATAATTTGCAAGCAAATTTTAATCAAATTTGAAATAATGTCTAAATACATTTGATAGATTTGACTCTAAATTGAAAAAAATACTGCATTTAGTGTACTGAAAATGAAATCAAATCGTTCAAATCGAGTATACCTATTACCTTACGCATAAATTTTAAAATCTGGATTTAATATGATTTCATTGAATTTTTACAAAAATAGAATAAATTAAACATTAAATCAAATATTAAAAAGTATCTCTTCATTTTCTTTCTTCATTCATTCTACAAATCGGCATCACAGTTTTATGGCAGAATTTTTTCGCATAAGCTTTAATTTTACATTGTTTTGCCATTTCTCTTATTTTCCAGTTTCAAATAGATATAATGCCTAGTAACATATGATTTCTCTTAAATTTTGTCATTGGACTATTCATTGTTATTTGATTCAAACGAATAATCTTAAAGACCGTCGATCCTGAAAATTTAAATGAACATTCTTTTCAAACTAAGATGTGCAAATATTCGCAACATTCAAAAAAACATACCCAGCATTGAAATGGTTGGATTGCTCACAAAATCAAACATTTTATTTTCTGTTCAACTAAAAGCTTCAGCTTACATCCAAGTAAAAAAAATTGTTACTGTTCTATCACCTTCAATATCCCATCCTATGAGCCATTCCTTTGTCCAGACCCGCCTACATGAAAATTTGCAAACCCCAGCAATAAATTCTTTGGGCGAATAACATTGTTATATTGCGATTGAGCATCAGACTAGCAATCCGATAAACTATTTCGGAATGGTATTTATATCGAGCAAAGGACATTAAGTTATTTCTTATAAACAGTCCATTCTCGGTTCGTTGAGGAGAGAGAGAAAAATGTCTGTTTTGAAAACAAACGATCAAAACTGTAAAAGCCCTGACCAGATGTGATTGAAAGCCAGAAAATGATACGTAAGAAGCCGAATGCTGAGATGTAGAAACAAAACAATGTGAAAGAGATAAACCATTTGAGGCCGGTGACGCAAGGAAGCAATGAGGCAGATTGAGCTCCTTTTAAAGGACTTTACGTCCATTTTATTTTGGTCACATTATAGCATCTTATAGGCTCATAAAACCCGACACTGCCTTAAACTACCGTAGAGTTATTCGAGGGAGCCCAGGGCTGGCGACAATAGGCACTGTGGCACTACGCAAATGCCATAGTATGTATGTAACAAACACTTTTCTTCTTTATTTATACTCCTGCGTGTAGATATATTTTTCTACGGACAACGTGCCTTTGTATGTGCACTTTAAGGTTCAAGCAATACCCCAAAGTGGTGCGGCCTAGTGTATATTTATATGGAGATTTTATGGGGCGGTATGTAATAAAGAGTCACATTCTCTTGTGCGGTTACGCTGTTACACTGACATTTATATTATGCATTTGGGACTCATAAATTGTTGCTATTCGACGAACATATCTATCATGTGACTTCATTGCTTGCAGGCAAACATGGAAGGAAACTAATAGTTAGTCGAATCGATTTTCAGATTAGTCGTAATCGCACTTATCATACGAGCTGTGCAGCTGAGCTGCTTCAGTAAACTGTGTCACCATGTCTTTGGAATAAATTCGAGATAAAGTCTGCTGAATGATAAAGTCTGCTGATAAAGTCTGCTGAGCACAGTATGCATAATGGGGGATTATCTTTAAAAATTGAATTGTTTGAACTAGAACTCACTTTAAATTTTAGGTTCCATGTCTTTTTAAAAAAGCAACTATTTTACCTAATTCAAGTTCAACGGTTAAAGTTCAAATTTTGCTTCTCCTATGCTGCTTCATAAAACCTCAAACTATTGCAAATGCGGTTTCAAAAAGAGCACTCAAATCACAACCTTCGACATATACATTCACTGCAACAGACAGATAACAATCAATTTCTCATAAAATAAAATACGTTCAATAAAATAGCCTAATTAATAAGTTCCTAATTAGTTTTTGCAGATTGAATTCAAATATGCAAATGAAAACTAATTGATTCATTATGAACGTCGCTCTATAGTAATTGACATTTATTAATCGTTTTTATTGAAACATCTGAACACGTAAACGCTCAGATAAACATGTTGGCTACCTGTTTCGGTGACCAAAAAATTCATAGGTTTTGTCTGCGGCTACAATGGCATTATTATAAACTTGTTTTACCGAATCAAAATTAGATATTGTAAAATGTATGTACTCTTCTAACGAGTTCATTTTGTTAGCTAGAGGCATTATAGTCGTTTTCAATTAAATTAAATGCTCTGCGTTAGTTATTCAACAAATGAGCATATTGTATTCATGCTTGCATTTTATATTAAACTATGGACTAGCAAAAAGCAAGGATATGAAACGCTTTATTTATTGATCGTATGTTTCAGAATATTCAATTACATACAATGGAAGTAATAAATTATTTATCAGTTGTCATTTTTATAATAGTTCGCTCAAATGATTTGAGTATTTGAGAGTACTAGTATGTTTTAATGAAATTTTTTAATATTGAGCCATAATTAATTATACTTGCGTTGTAGTATGCGTTTCCGTAATATTACTTTTTTTAGTATTTTTTCCCGATTTTTATGTATTTCAACTGTTCTGGTAATAGATCTATCTTTTCTATTGCAAATTCGGATAATAATGCACGAATGAATAGTTGTTTCAATAATACAAAACTAAATAGATTTATTAATATAGGCCAATCTAGGATAATATGCATTTGCATTAGCTAGTATGTTTGCAAAAGTCCAATTATCAAAAATCATCAATTTTATGAATAGAGTAATAGAAAAAATATTCAAATAAATTGAAAAACTTGATGATTGAGCGGCGCCAATGAGAGGTCGTTGGAAACCTTTTGGTCAAGCCTCACGTTAACTTGTGTAAAGTGAAGATAAAATGGCTGCGTTCATAGTTTGAAGCTCTAGTTTTAAAGCAGTTTATTAAATTGGAAAAATTTTTGAGCAGAAGTTATACATTTTCCCCTAACATTCAACAAAAATTGCAGGACCCACACTGGGCGCAATAAAAAACTTACAATTCAAAGGCATTTTCTTTATGTTTTCATGAACTATACAAACCTAAATCCCACACAATCAATTCAAACATTCCAACATAACAAGCAACATAACTTCAAGATGATCTCCAGGAATATAACCGTTCCCAACCAAAAATTGTTTAGCCACTGGCAAATTATTGGCATTCACGGCGAACACCTGGCCAATTCAAGTGCACAGTGTATCATTCGAACAAGTTCGGAAGGAAAAGTTTCTAACGAAGGATATCCGACTGTTGGTCTTCTACATTCCCGTTTGTAATGAATGGGATTGCGACCGGTAGCGAAGAGACGATAGGACGTGGTCGTGACTACCGAATAGGAATTTCGAAACCGAAAATGCAGGATAGGTTCATTGGCCAGCGTGCACTATCCGGTCTCACGGTTGCATCGTTACAAACGATTTCAAGCAATGCTTATATATCTCTTCGTGCTTGGCGTCTAGCCGCCACTCTCAGAAGCATTTTTGAATCGATCACGTAGTCTTGGACTACCTGAGTAATCAAATGCTTCAAGGAAATTGCACTCAGGATAAACACATATCGCTTCGAATAGTTTAAACTACAAATTCTCGTACTTTTCCTGTTTACTGATTGATATCCAATGCCCGTCACACTTGACTTGCCATGCATGATAATTTGGTGAAATTTACCGGAGTTCTTGCAAATATATATTTCGGCTGTGATGTGAAATTGCACGAAAATATGAGCATACGTCAACATCAATGTGTATGTATTTTCCCTGAAATGTTTAACAGGTAGTTTTGAGTGTTGTGGACTGGCCTGAGTGACAGAAAATGCTAACACTTTTTCACAGAAACGAAGGTTTTTATCGCGTGAGTTGCGGAAAACTAATGAATGGCAAGCTTCAAATTGTACTTCGATATTGGCATGTAAATATTAAATATCAGTGATTATTTTCTGTAGAAGAAAACTTAAAAAAAAATCTTGGTTTTGGTTAATTTTGATAAAAATATTTTTTTCAATTCTATTTCTTTTTGCATTTTTAAGGTCAACCAAACTATAATCTCAAATTTTATAAAGAAATAGCATGTTTGAAAATCATTTAAATTCGATACTTGCATCAGATAATTCAATGCATTATCTTAAAAACAGCCAGAATCCCGGTTTTATAACAGAAAATAAGAAAACTTTTTAGGGAAGTTTTGGCTAAGTCGATCCTGTTTAAGAGTTGATTCCCCTTATTAAAAAGGTTCAATAGGTCAATTTTTGCAATTTTTCAAACAACAAACGTGATTTAAGAAACCTTTGGCAGAAAAAAACATTCAAGCAAAAATTTAAAGCATTATACAGAGAAAATTGAAATTGAATGCAGTCCAAAACGAAAGCCAAAGATTTTAGACAGATGAATACTTGTTATGTCTCTGATCATTCATGATTTTAGTTTTTTTGACGATATAGAAATTGTTATCACGTAACAAACGTATTGAAGCCAAACTCTTTATGCATCAAGAAAACTAAAATTCAAATCAATGCATTTTAAATCAACATACTAAAATTCACTTCACCAAAAGTAAAGTATACCTTGTTTGCTACCCACTTTCAATTCTATATCCGAAAAGAGGATCGAGCGCCATTCCATTAGTAGATTTTGTATGGAGGTAAATAAAAAGATGAACGACAACTCATGTAGCACAGTTCGGTTATGAACACCTCTCAATAATTAGGAGGGGCTGGTTTTTAAGGAATTAAATAAAATGGATAATGTATGGTTCCTTAAAAAGCTCAAAAATATGGTGTTAATCATTTTCAATAATTACAAAGGTTAAACTAGTTAGGTGCTAATTGAATATATGTTAAATTTTATTTCAGTTTAAGTTACTGTAATCTCTTAAGGCCATATTTGCCTTAAGGGAACTCACCCTAAATTGAATGAAAATAATTTAAGAATTTTACTAAGTTTTACTTTGCAATCTAAGAGCCAATAATGAAAATCCGAAACTAAGACAAAAAAAAACACATAAAATTCAAGTTTGCTTACTTCGTTTGAAAATGTAACGAAGAGATAAAATGCCATTGTTTGGTAATTAAAGTATTTTTTTGATTTACTGTTAGTTCTTTGCACCGCAATTCTTTGGCTGGTAAAATTCCCCAAAGTATGCTATGTTTATACCAAAATCCACAGAACTGGATGAGGAACAGTAAATTGGTCATCAATTTGAAAACCTGCTCAAACTAAGCTGAGTTGCAGCCATCTAGTCAGTGGTTATTTGACAATTTAGCTTTATCCTGGGGTCTACCAGGCTACTACTGTAACTTTGACCGGCTTGAGGCTATTATTTTCTCTTCGAGATTTTATTATAAATAGCTGAAACGTATTTGCAATCGGAATTGCAATTGGAACAAGTACAAGATGGCGCAAAATTATTTACCTGGCGCAAAATTAACCACCCTATTGGAATATATTATAATTTTTGCAAATGGCGTCGAAAGTGAACCATATTTGAAATTTGTGAACTAGACAGCTGCAAAAAAAAAATAAAGATAAATCAAGATTGCCAATCACTCAAAATAATTTTTTTATATTTAGTAAAAGTTATTCAACATTAAAATTTTATGATTAATTTTGGGCCTTCCTGTACTGACCTCACGAAAAACTGACGGGTGTGCTATATTAAGGATTTGTTTTCGTATTTGGCACACAAAATCATCAGTTATAATTGGTGGTGCTAATCAATTTCCCTATTCCTTGGCTGGAGAATAGGCAAAGATAATTGGCTGATCTGTGGGGGGCATAATCGTGTCGTGGAAAATTAATGAATGTTTGAGAAAAATAGAAAAGTTAACCAAATTATTGGTTCTTGGAAAAAATTAGTGACCGCAAAATTAGAAAATGGGTATTCATTTTGTCCGGTCGATAAAGTAAGGCTGCAAAAAAGAGAACACAAATTTAGTTAAAAGAGTTTAGAAAGTAAATGAATTTCAAGATTTAACATTAAAAAAAAGTTTCTGCATTCGATAATCTCGATCTTTGGATTAAGGGGCAAAAGTTAGTTTTAGATTTGGAGATAGTTAAAAGATTGGAGGACTGGTAGAAAGAGGAAAATAATGTATGAACGAGATAGTGTTGTAAATTGTTGAGCGAAACAAAAATAACGATAAAAAATGTTGTAGTAGGGTGGATTCTAAATCAAAAAAAGATCAAAAAGGACGGATAAGTTCGCAAATAATTTTAAATAATGGCATTTGGGTCCTAAAAATGAATTCGTTTTCTAAAGGAACAAGTTGACGTTAAAACAAAATTTATCAATTCACACATTTTTTTTACATAACGTACTGCAACCTCGTTTATTTTATTTCCATACTTGCACAAAATGAAAGTAACTAAGTTTAAATAATAGAACGCAAAAATGTATTGATTTGAGCTTCTTTATTATTTATCTTCACTATTAAATGTCACTAGTACTTCTTTATTTAAATTATACTACAACTTTAGAATATTGTTTGAATTTTTAAGAAGATATTTGTGTATTTTCCAATTCGCAATTTTTATTTTAGTATATTTGCTTATGATTTCTCTTATACCGCTTTAGGTTATGCTCATTTTGGTTCATACGATTTGGACCATTCTTGAGTTTAAATCTTTGTTCTACCTCGGAAAAAACTCCGGAAGATATGATAATGTATCATTTGGCTTAAAGTTAATATACATATGATTCAAATACCATGAACTAGAAAAAAACACGCTGAGAAAAATCTCAAGAAAGTACTTTATTTAATTTTTCCTATACTTTTCCTATTTGCAAAGTTAAGTTCGTTGCAAAAATGTATACTTAAAAACTTAAACACAGTAAAAAAAATAGTTCCTTACTAGTTATGGCAAAAAACTTCAGCGAATGTGAAAAAATCATAAAATTGCAAAGAATGTTCAAGTTGCCGTGTATTTAAATTAAAAAAAAAAAAATTTTGAATTTTACGAGAGAGCTGTGAAATAATAAACTAATGAAAATTTATAAAGAAAGCAGTGGTAACTACAATAAAGTGAGGATAACTGAAATTCAACTAAATGTAAGGCGTTAGGTTATTTGTTTTGAACTATTATTCATTTTTACTCAGAAGCCACAAAAGCAAATAATTTTAATTTTTCTTTATATTTATAATGCTGCTTTATTCATATTCTAGCTTTTATTGTTGAATAAATTGCTGTTTGTTCTCTGAAATGTAAGAAATCAAATTCTTTTATTCTCTAGAAAAATAAAGCATATTTTTATGACTCTATTTCACTTTTTTGGGCTGGAATAATTAAATATTAAATTTTCATGCTAATAAAAGTTGCTGAGTAATGAAGCTATAGGGCATTTGAAAGCGTGTATTTTTTTGAATGTAAATGATAATTTCATTGATGAACTTTGTCTTGATTTGTTTTTGGTAAAAACATGGCCATGAAAAATTCAGTTCAGCATCACGAATTAATGTAATAATTTACATTCAAAATGATGTACCTAGTCTAGCCATAAATTTGGTCCCTTATAAATTGGTGTGTGGTTTCAAATTCGGAAACAAAAAATGTACGAATATTCATTTGATATATTCTTTATTGCTTATTTAATTATTAGCATTTATTCGAAGAGCCCCCTTTTTGACACACTTCTTCAATCAATCCGGCCACTCGTCTATTGTTGGTTGATAAAAACACGTTGTTGCCGTTTCGAAGGTTTATTGCGGACTGACTTATAACTAGAGAAACAAATATGAAGTTTGCATTTTAGCGAGTTATATTACAGAGAGTAATAGGGCGAGTGTTGCCATATGAAAAGGTTTTTATACTTTCAACACTCCTCCTCAACACGAGTATTATATAAAATTACGTAAAAAATTACAGTGACTCTGTATACAAATGGTTTAATTTATGGTTTAATACCTAGTTCATCAACAAATTTAGTATGTTTCGTCTTTGATAAATTTTTAGTTAATATATCGGCTTTCATAGAGTCACTTGGTACGTACATTAATTCAATTTCTTTTGTATTTAAAACTTCTCTAATAAAATGGTATTTAATAGAAATATGCTTTGATCGTGCATGGTACATTGAATTTTTGGCTAATTGTTGTGAGCTTACATTATCACTATATATTTTGATAGGCTTATCATCAATGCTAAATCCGATTTCTGTTAACAATCTGCGTAAATATATTGCTTCTTTAGCTGCTGAACATAAGGCCATGTATTCAGCTTCTGTCGTACTTAACGCCACACAATTCTGTTTCCTCGATTCCCAAGAGAAACCACATCCTGCCAGGTAGAATACGTATCCAGTATACGACTTACGGTCAATGCTATTGCCGGCCCAGTCTGCATCTACGTATCCTTCAAGTGGTTTTCCAGTTGCAAAGAATTTGAGCCTTTTGTTCATCGTTGAAGCCAGGTAACGTAGTATGTGCTTCAGTCCTGCTTCGTGCTCTGCATGGGGATCTGCGTTGCGTTGCGCCAGTTTTGCAATGGAGTGCAATATATCAGGCCGAGTGTGAATGGCCAGATACATCAGCTCTCCGACCAACGATTGATATGACGTTGCGTCAACCCTTCTGCAGTCGCTGTTGTCACAACCGATCTGGAAGCCAGCATCCAAAGGAGTTGATGCTGATCTACACTTCTCCATACCATGACGACTTAAGACATCCTTGATATACTGGGTCTGGTCGATTGTAATTGCACCCAGTTCGCCTTCACGCTGCACACGAATGCCCAAGTATAGTTGTAATGGACCCTTGTCAACGCAATCGAAAGCGTTGGATAACAACGTCTTTATTTGAATGATATCGTCTTTTGACTGACAACCTATAATGATATCATCAACATATATGGCGATCAAAGATATATTACCATTATAAATCTGCTTATAGAGGCACGGCTCATTGTTGCACGGTGTAAAACCCGCATCTCTCAACACCTGGTCTACCTTTTTGTTCCATTCTTTTCCCGACTGCTTGAGTCCATACAGCGCTTTATTGAGCTTCAACACTTTGTTTGGATGTGTTGTTGACTCAAAACCTACTGGCTGCTTCATGAAGACTTCTTCGCTGAGATTGCTGTTCAAGTACGCTGTGCATACGTCCATTTGGTGCAGATACAGTTTCATCTCGACTGCGACGGCCAACAACATCCGAATGGTTGCAGCTCGAACAACTGGTGCATATGTGTCCTTGTAGTTGACACCATAAACTTGGCTACAGCCCTTTGCCACTAATCGCGCTTTAAACCGGTCAATGCTTCCGTCTTCATTCTTTTTTATATTAAAAACCCACTTGCACCCGATTATTTTTGAGTTGTTCGGTGGATTGATCAGCGTCCATGTATTATTCTTGATTAAGGCCTCATACTCGTCGTTCATTGCCCTTTTCCAGCTTTCTGCATTTGTTCCAGACAATGCTTCCTGTACAGTTTCCGGTATTACAACATTATTTCCATCCGTTTCTATTGCGCTCAGCATATTATATTGCTTTTTTGGTCGTCCTCTTGTGCCACTTCGAATAAGTTGAGGTCTACCTCTGCCTCTGACAGGAATTAATTGCTGTTGGCTTATTTCTGAAGGTATTTGCTGTTGCTCCTCCTTGCTTGTTGCCCCATCTGTTTCAGCTGGATCAAGATTTTCATTTGCTGCCTCTACTATTCCATCATCTGCGTCATTATTTTCACCTTCTTCTGCACTGTCACTTACATAAGTAGCTTGGAACGGAGTTGACTTGCTATCATGGATATTTGCGCATACATTCTCGTCGAAAAACACATCCCTGCGTTCAATCACACATCTGCCGCTAGGGTCGTACAATCTGTAAGCCTTTGAGGTGCACGAGTAGCCTACCATCACATATTGCTTGCCTTTGGCTGTGAATTTATTTTTTGGTCCTTTGTTTAATGATATAGCCACTGAGCCAAAAACTTTCAGGTGTTTCACCACTGGTTTTTTACCTGTCCACACTTCGTAAGGCGTAGTAGCATTATTCAAGGCTTTACTCGGTGACCTATTGCGTATGTAGACAGCTGTCGCAACTGCTTCCGCCCATAAGAACTCTTGACACTCTGCTTGCGTTAACATGCTTCTAGCCATTTCAACTATTGTTCTGTTGCACCGTTCTGCAACGCCATTCTGCTGAGGTGTTCGTGGCACAGTCAGCTGACGAGTAATTCCATTATTTTTTAAATATAGATCAAATTCTTCGTTTATGAATTCGCCGCCGTTGTCTGATCGAAGAACTTTTATTTTTCTTTCGGTTTGTCTTTCTACCATTTTATGAAATTCTTTAAATTTCTCCAAAACTTCAGATTTTTTCTTCAAAAAATAAACAAAGACTTTGCGCGACTTGTCGTCTATAAATGTTAAAAAATACTTGGAACCTCCAACTGACAAGGTTTTAAATGGACCACAGACATCTGAATGAATCAGATCAAGTATGTTCTTTGCTCTGCTTTCTGTTTGCTTCGGAAATGTCAAACCGTGAATTTTGCTCTTCATGCATGTTATGCACTTGAATTCGTTATCTAAATTGAATTCATTAATTCCTTTTGCCAATTGTTTTTCGACAATGAGCTTCATGCTCTGAAAATTCAGATGGCCATATCTGCAATGCCATTTATAAGCATCACTTTGATTAGCTAACAGACATTTGTTTCGATTTTCTTTAAAAAAATATAGGTTACCAACCTTTTTTGCGACTAACACTTCTTTAGCTTGTGGTTCTATTATGCGGGCACAATTTTTATTAAATATTACATTTAAGCCACTATCTGCTGCTTTGCTCACACTCATAAAGTTTGCCTTCAAGTCAGGAATATATAAAACATTTTTCAGTGTGATGCATTCTGTTTCAGTTTGTATCTTAACATTGCCGATGCCTTTGGCTTCGATGTATTTGTTTCCCGCCAAGCCAACGCTCTCTGTGTGCTCAGTAAATTTGCAAAATAAAGATTTGTTGTAGCACATATGAGTTGTGGCACCGCTGTCAATACACCAACTATCTCTTTCAAGTGGAGAAGCTGTTGCCGCTAAAAGGGTGTATGACCGATGTTGCTGTTGTTTTTTATCAGCGTTTCCTTTTGTTCTGCATTTCGCAGCATAATGCCCTCGCTGTCCGCAATTGAAGCATTTTCCTTGTTGCTTGTCAACATTTTGCCTTTCTTTGTTGTTGTTTGTGTTGCGATATTTTTCTGGCTGCTGCATTCGCTTGGGTTTCGCTTGTGCGAAATATGCTTCGTTGTGTTCGGGATTTGCATCTGTGCCTTGCCGTCTCGCTCCTTCTTCTAGCAGCTTTATCTTTAATGCTGAAAGAGATGGCAATTGATCACGCGCTTCAATCGCAACGACAAAGTTCTCGAAACTTTTTGGCAAGCTAGATAGCAATATTATTACGAGTAATTCGTCGGGCACACTTATGTCTGCCGAAAACAATTGCTCGCATATATCTGTAAATGTATCTAAATGCTGTGATACATCTCCCCCTTCCGACCAACGGAGATACATAAGCCTTTTAAACAGGCTGACCTTTCTTGCAGGCCCTTGTGGCTGAAAAATTTCCTCCAATTTTTTCCACGCAGCCCTTGATGTCGTACAATGTTTTACATGATTTAACATGTTTGGTTTCATGCACAAAATTATGCTGGCCAAGGCTTTATCGTCTTTGGCGTCGAAAGCTGCCGCTTGCTCACGCGTAAAATTCTCTGCCTTTACGGCCTCACCGCACACAATTTGCCATAGCTCAGAATGCACGAGCACACTTCGCATTTGGATGGCCCACGATGAGTAATTGGACCCATCCAATTTGTCTATTTGAAAACTAGGCACACTCATTTTTTTATTTTTATTTAATTATCTACGACACACGATATAACCGCAGGCGACGCACGACCTGGGCCCATAACCTGTTGGTTGATAAAAACACGTTGTTGCCGTTTCGAAGGTTTATTGCGGACTGACTTATAACTAGAGAAACAAATATGAAGTTTGCATTTTAGCGAGTTATATTACAGAGAGTAATAGGGCGAGTGCTGCCATATGAAAAGGTTTTTATACTTTCAACATCTATCGCATCGCCGCACGCACTGTTTCCAGAGATATCAATTCCACTGCTGCCACTAAATCACGATCCAACCACTCAATGTTTCGATAACGCTTCGAGCAGGCTTCCTACTCTCATAGTCTATAATCAATGGGTCGAGGGCAGAACTACCAGAGGGCCAATCTTTGAAAGCAATAAAATCGGGTAAATCGTCCCTAAACCAACGTTGCATTGTTTGCGCTTTGTGTGCAGGTGCTGCGTCCTGTTAAAATATCCAATATTTATTGGAAAATTACTTTTGAGTCAATGGCTTAACAACGGGCTCCAAAATACCCGTCTGATAGTTAATTGCTTTTGTTTTAACGCGTTGTTCATAAAAATGGAGTGACCCCTTCATACGACACTCCCCACCAAACTATGACCGATACCGGGTGAAGGCCTTTTTCCACCTTAGGAACCTTTTTGCGAGCTGCTGCCACAACTTTTTCACTCTGGTCGCAATGTCTAGTACTTCATCGATAAGCGCATAGCTTTAGGTTTTTTCTGAGGATGCGGGGTATAGTCCTAGGTGGAAGTTTCATCTCTCTTGACATGATTTTTTACTTTCGGAGAGGAATTCTCCGAATTCATTTGTCATTGGATTTGATGACTGCTGGCGTCCTTGATTCAGGAGGGTGACTGTTTCTGGGTCTGCCATCGACGGAAGTCATTTCAGTGAATCTTTTGATTCTTTTTGACACCCCACTCCACGTTGTCAGCTCAGATTTATTGGAGCAACTGAGGTACTTGCAGCAGACCAAGACTTATTTATGTGTTGATAAAACCAATGAGTATCACATGACGTTCGATTACTGAAATATTTTAATTTAAAATTAAGAGACAGAATTTCTTACTTACATATATAAAAAAATGCAATAATTAATAATAATAAGCATAATTAATTATGTAATTGGAATTCAACCCTTTCAGACACACATGAACCTCAATGGCATCAACTATTTCCTTGCATTCCACTTCATCAATTTTTTCTTACAAAACGTTGACAAGCCTTGAACTAAAATTCTTAAAAGTGAACTGCGATGTAAACTTTGTGCGATATGTTAATTTGAATGAGTATCTTAGATCCTTAAAATGTTTTTCAGTTGAAAATGTTGATCTAAACAATCACTAAAAGCATTCATTAGCAGTCATTCATTCAAATCCTATTAAGCTCTGAAATCAAGTTCCTACAAAAATTTACTGTCTAGTCATTACTTCTCGTTCCTGCTGCTATAACTCTCGAAAACAATTTAATTGAACTTGCATTGGCGGAACTGGTGGAATGTTTTTTAACTTTGTTACAGCTACAAGATTCACCATTCTTCACGAGAAAGACAGTTTGAATGGTCAATTGGAACCCACGCTGGGCGCTATAATAATTTTACCAAAAAAACCTGTCACACAAGTGGTACTACTCTGCCAACTAAGTTTTATGAAACTTGATGTACATACAAAAGTTTTGGAAAAGAATTTCTACTGATTTTGTTATTTTATTGCAATCCTATGGTATAATTAGCTGGAATAGATCTCACATTCTTTATAGTTTAATCCGAATCAGCTGCAAAATTTGAGTTGTTTCCCATAATATTATACATGCTTTATCTTTTGCGATTTGTTTTGTAGTTCACGTCTTCCAATTTTCAAAAGTTGCACGTAAGATAATTAATGAAAAAACTGAAAAGATTAAATTTAAATAATCATGCTATATTGCTTTGCTATAAAAATGCAAATTTAGCAATCAAATATATTCGCATATCAGTGAAAAAGCTTGTAAATAAATTATAAATCAATATATATCTTAATTGATTGGTAAATAACTATCCATAAAAATAATTTTCCTGTACATGATCTGTGAATGCATATGCTTGTAACGGTGTGTTTGATTAAAATCCAAATTGTTACAGTTCTGAGAATTTTTGATTTATAACTTGCAAGTTACTTAGACACTTATATTGGCATATCAGCCAAACCATACAGCTAGGTGTCTATTATTACAATTCGATGCGCGCTTGACTTTATCCTGGCTACAAAATGAAAAATTGTATGCATGGTTTATTGAAACTATTATAGAACCACACCGACTAGTCAACTTATTGACGCTTAGCTCCTCTTTTCTGGTCAGAATATATTATGGAATATAAATTCTAATAGGAAGGACACCAAATGGATTTGGTAGTTCGTAATATTGTCTACTACCTTGTTATAAGTCAATCAACTGATCTGCTTGAAATTGAAGGCTATGTTCAAAGAAAGCGACAACATCCAAATACAAGACAAATACATGAAAATAAATTAAATTTTTTGTACCATTAGATTACAAAAAATTGTTAGAAAAGCATTTTAACAATCTAAGCAGTAGCTTGTAATGTTCGAAGGACTTAATAAAGTCAGGTGAATTCGCTCATAAAGAATTACCTTATTTTGGCTTCCAAAACACAAATCCACAAAACAACAACATTTATCGTTATGATTTACGCTCAAAACATTACTTCCGTATATGCATCGAAGAAAATCAATACTTTTCAAAGTTTTTGCTCTTTCACGGTTACATAAACAAGTTCAGCCACGAATTTATTTCCAATTTCGAAAAACTTTATTATCGTTTTTCCAACTTCCCACCAACACCTCAAATTGTCCATTATATCGAAATATGTCGAAGCCATGATTCGATTCACACTGATAACCTGCGATTACATACGACAAGTTTGTCGAGAGCCAAGCAAAAAAAACCCCGAGTAAATCCATATGCATGATGAAGAAAGTTTATTCATCCGAGTGCCTACGTGTATCGGGTCGCATTTCATATTCAACTCAACGAGCATATCGCGGTAAGAATAGAGCCGAAAAAAGGATTTCCAAACACCGTCGAACATATGAGCGTACGTATACGTTGCCGGGACGGAGCAAAGCAAACTGAAAACGGATACTAACTAAACGACCGGCATCTTTTAAACCATAATCATATGGAAATCAAATCTAAAAATATCGGGATAAACGCGACCGAGCCAAAGACGAAGTATCTATCTACCTCCGAAGCACCAAAGTACCGAACAACGACAACGTGATCGGAATGAAATTGATGAAAACAGATTTTCCTTCTTGTCAGAATAAATACTACGGAAACTTAGCATATACTTACACGTACGTACGATACAATAATGCAGTAGAGGCTCAGTTGCCGGATGTCGTGGATTATAAGGTCGATGGGAAATTACGTTTGAAAAACAGACGAGAGATGAATGGCTATTGAATGTGAATTTGGTGAAATATTTTCGAGCTTTTATTTATTGAGTGGCTGATTAAATGCGAACAAATGGTGTTTTCTGAAGTGATAGAAGCACTCAATTTTTGTTGGATATTTTTATGCGTAAACGTGCAAATAGATAAAATAGAAATTCAAAGAGATTTAAGAAGTTATTCGGGTCAAGTGGTGTACGTATAGGGATACGTAGCTTTTATCAGCAAACGAATTTGATTGACAGAACGAAATGTCTAGCGTAGTTATTTTAAACTTTCTCAGCAGAATTATTTTCATTAGCTAAATATTTCAATTTTTCAAAGGAATAACCTATCTTTCGAGGCTAATTCACCTCAGACTGATATACATTGAAGGAAATATCGAGATGTATCAAAGAACTAAAATTTATCTAGCTTCTAAAACAAAAATTGGTCCTGAAGTTAAAACATTAATTCTGTTCTTAATAATTCACATAGACTTTCGTATAACAATGTGTGCACATCTGTGTACAAGAACATCTAAAACTCAATAATCGAACTTTCTAATTGATTCACTATATAATTTTCTCAAGACTTTGTCTGGTACTAGTAGCCTCGAATGCCATGGAACTAGATATGTACTTTGGTGAAAACCCTACAAACATACGTTTATAAAACCATCCTATATCACAGCTACTTCAACATTCCTTCCGTAGTCACTACTTTGTCCTACTACTCACTTCCAACTTAGTCTCGGAAATAAGGAAGCAAATCGAATTCTTTTGAAACTTTGAACACTAGGATATTATCGACTTTTGTTTTCTACAATTCGACTGATGTACGACGTGCACGGAATAGAAGCTAAAATGTAGACATGATAGTAATGCTATTAATGAGGATAAGGCTGATAGGTTTTTATTTGCTGAAATTGCATGGCTGGGGAAAGCATGGAATAAAATATCCAGCCTAGATGTCTTTTAGAATGTGTAAATTGAGAAAATGTTCTTCCTGTTGATGAATTGAAGGCAAATGTGTGGAGGTCTTTTTTCCGCAAAACAAGTACTGAAAGCTATTTTCAAGTACTAGCCTAAATTGAGTGGATTATGCAGCTTATTCTATATAAAATCTCGAAAAATATTTTATATTTTTCGCCAAATATTTTTCAAATATTTTTGATTTTTCGAAAAATTGTTACTTTTCAATTATTTTGTGAAGCATAATTTCATTCAAATAATTGCCCTTCAAATTTTTCAGTACATTTTCGATCATTTCAGGCTGTAGCTCACGAATGACAGATGTCGAATATTAGTCGAGCAAAAAAAAAATGGTGTTTTTCCATAGAAAGGCCGATTTTTCACTGGATTCTAGTACACTCGATTTTTATCGAATAGACAATTTTGTGGACAACCATCTTTTTAAGAGGTTTCTTTCAACATCCAAACAAATCATTTCATAATTTTCAGTTGAATCATACTGTAGTGCACTCTTTTGATCGTAAAATACCTGTTATGTATAACCGTACAAAAACCTGTGAAATATTAATTTTTCATAGCTAAATGCTAAAATAGCAGAAGGACATATTAATAAGTTTCACCAAATTGTACACATTTTTGGACATAATGCCAAAATTTACAATTCAAAAAAAGACAATAGAAAAGTTACAAAAAAGTGATAAACGCAGAAATGGGGGTACCAAGCATCGAAATATATTAAATGCAATAAAATGAAAACTCATACTTTTGGAAAAAAGGAAAAAAATGGAAATTACAGTTTTACCAATGAGCCTATAAATTTAATTAGCAATAACAAGAAACTTACATCTAAAACTAAGCACAAATTCAAGTCCTTCTTTACATTACGTAAAAGTTAACCAAGAAATACGACTGATGGCGAATAGTACAAAAATAGTATGTTAAAATCGGATAATAAAATTCTTTAAATTTCCTTTTGAATAATTCTAGTTACATTGACTGCTCTCATATAACATAAGAGTTAGATAAACAGCTACGTCAGTATTATACATACCAGCTAAAAAGTTGCAAAGTATTGTTGTTGCTGCAAAGGCGTGGAACCTTATATTGATGTTGATGAGTTGAAACAGAAGCACACAAACAGCGCACACAAACTTGTGTTAAACATCGAAAAAACTTGTTTTCTAGCATTCGGGACCAAAAACAATATGAGAGATCTGAATTTAAACATTTCATTAAATAATGCTAAGATAAAGCAACTCAAAGAAATCAATTATTTAGGCGATATAATTGACGGAGATCTCACCTGAAAAAGCCACATTCTTAATATCATACGCAAGGCACGTCGAACACTTTATGCGTTTATGAGGCTTAGATATAAGACCAATCTTAACACAATAAAGCTAATTTATTTTGCAATCGCTTAGAATGTCATCCAGTAAGTTATCATTGTTTGGGGCGCAGTGCTTTCATCTCATACTGCCCCTTTACGAAACTTGCAGAATAAAACTGTTAATATGCCGTTCACACTACACTTCTAAATCAGGTAGATTTAGAATCTGCCAAGTTAATCAGGGGTGTGTTCAATGTGCATGCTATAGCTGCTCCAAAAGCATAGCAAAGCATCGCTTTAGCAAAAGTCAAAATTTGCAGTAGCTAGATGAAGTAGCTATGGATATTGGACAGCCAAAAGCTGCTATGTAGCAGCTCTTTACTGCTACGTAGGTCGGTTTTTACACAGCACAACTAAATAACAAATCTCTTCAGTTTTTTTTAACTTTAATCTGTGTGTTTAGTTGGATCAGCTAAAAACTT
The DNA here is from genome assembly GCA_963978885.1 of Nemotelus pantherinus. Lineage (NCBI taxonomy): Eukaryota > Metazoa > Arthropoda > Insecta > Diptera > Stratiomyidae > Nemotelus > Nemotelus pantherinus. The sequence continues at coordinate 12,971,897 of OZ022265.1, forward strand.
GCCTTGCATTTTGGAAATTGTATGAAGTTTGCGCGTTTTCAGCATACAGCTGCAGAAAAAACATTAAAATTTACCAAATATATTCAAAACGATTCACTTATTCCTGGCTTTTGACACCACATCTGTGAAAAAGAGCGAAAAAGAAACGTTGAAAATATCATGGTACACGATTCAGCGTACCCGGCCTGTTGTGTTTCACACCCGCCTTCTAAAAACTCAAGATGAATTGCACTGTGTAAAAACTTACTTAAAACTCAATTTGAGTTAAAGTGTTCGAAAGCCCGTATTTAGTTTATGATAGTATTTTTCAAGTTTATTGCTCATTTCCTTTGCCACCAAAGCGCGAAAACCGCTTTTCATTTCCATTTCTAATCTAAAGTGACGTTTGAACAGTATGTCAGCTGTGTACGCACGGCCATTTTGCCTTAGCTACTTTCTAGCTATCCTCCAGACTGCGAGCAGCAAATAGCTGCTACCTTAGAAGCTATTCCGGAACCTTGGACAGCCCGACTGTCAAATAGCAAGCATCAGAAAGTAGCTATTTCATGACATTGGACAGCCAGAGCTGCTAAAATAGTTGCTATAGCAAGAATATTGAACACACTCCAGATAAGCGTTCACACTACCCGAAGTGGTTTAGAATGAGGAGATTTAGAGAGAGAAATGTCATTCGAATTTATGTGTACAATTTTTTTTTGCGTGAAAGCTGTTGAAAAAGGTGTAGGAACATGCAAGAACATTTTCTTTTCACTTTGTACAACTCACATTTTCCTTTTTTGTTCAATTTTTGCTATTCTCATCAACAACCAAAGCATACGAGGAGTTTTGTGTAATAAATATTCGTCAGTTTTACTTATATGTGGCTTTAAAGTGTATATATCTGAACGTCAGCAAATTTAATATACATACTAATGGTTACCAAACAAGAAGGCAATTGACCAGTCCCATCTTAACAGCTCGATGTAGAAAATCCCTAGCCGCCAGGCACCTAAGTGTGTTAGGGCCTAAACTGTACAACAAACTTCTTCAAGAGTTAAAACTTGCTAAATGATCTTTATTTCAAGTCAATTTTAAAACGGTTTGTTCAAAGTGGAAACTAATGCTTAGATTCTGTGCTAAACTCTTAAACCATGAAAATTTAAAGTATTCTTTCTAGTCTTAATATTTTCGTTTCGCCTTACACCTTTATGCTATCGTTACCTATTGTCAGCTTTTCGATATAACTCGTTTTCCGATTTGTTCAATTTTGTTTCTTTTTTTTGTATTTAATTTTTAATGATCTCTAATTTGGCTTTTTTTTTAAATTTTGAGTTTTATGTAAACGTTTAATATAATTGATCACAGCTTCCCATATATTGATTTCAGTAGTTCGTATTAGGTCCCCGAACTCACGCACAAGTACTCTTACTTTTGGAAGGAGCGAGCTATGCATGTCTGACATTGAATTTTTGTACCATGTTTGTAAAATGAATAGCTACAATAAATGATTATTATTATTATTATTATTATAAAAGATGGCCCAACCTCAAACCTGCGCAAAATCATTCAAAACATCATTCTATTCAAAAACATCAGGCTTTTTAATCAATTAGAACCCGAGTACAGAAAAAAGACGAGCACGAAGAAATCAGAAGCTGCAAAGGTCTCTTTAACACCGGGACTCCATTGGCAATTTACTCTGCCATATCCGATGGCAACGACTGTCAATTTATGGTATGCCATCTGAAGCGTGGGCAGTTTGATGGCATGCAATAACTCTGAGTGGGTATCTGAGCGTTAAATGCTCTTAAGGAGTTATTTTAAGTGTAGAGTGAAGACATTCTGCTGCTGACGCAAACTTCACGTGTAGCATAAGCTACTTTTTGGATAAGCGGGTGAAATTTCAGACGAATATGTAACTATTATGTGATTTAGAAGAACTGTCAAAATATTGCCAGGCAGATGGCCAGGCAAATGGCACACCATATTGCCTACCATTTATGGCACGCCATTAAATATGGCATACCATTGGCCGCCTCCATTAGCAATTTAAAATGTTTTGCCATAGAAAATTGCTAATGGAGGCGGCCTGTAAAATAAAGCACGACTGAACAAAGCTTATCGTGTGCTCGGGCTGGTACTTGCGAAAGATAACCAGCTAAAGTTCCACTCATTCTTGGAGAACCTCGCTCCCACTGAGAACGCCGACTCTTTTGAATGTAGTGTTTTCACCTGCGAAAATAATTAACATAGGTCTTTATCTTGCTAAGGTCTTCTTAAGAGGCTGGGTGTAAAGATTCATTCTAGAAATTGTAATTCAGGTTGTCAATGCTTGCCAAAAAATTGCGTAACGCAAACAGAATATTTGTGAGGAATTACATACCTATGTACATATTTGGATTGAGAGGCAACAAAGACTGATTTGTCTAGAAGACACCTAATATTTTCGTAATTTTGGCCGCTAAATTCGGGCATTGCAGATACGACAATTTTTGCGCATCTTTTTGTAGTTCTTCTGTGAGGTATATAATAGTTTATATGCATTTTAAATTTCTGTTCGATTTGATTGCTGTTTTTAGATGATTGTTGAATCCAATTTCTTCAAAATAATTTTTCGATTAATTTTACTTATATTTATTATTATTTATAAAATTACAGAATGAGAAAACGATTTACTTAAATATATAGTACAAGGTCTGAGCTTTAGTTTTAACCACCTGTGAAGTTTTGAAAAGAATGCTCAAATTTTTAAACAGAACTAGTCAAAATCTTTCATATGAAGAATTTAAAAAAAAAAAACAAATCATAGAATCCATATATAGTGAGCAGCACTCCCGATAATGTAAAAGTAATTTGAAAGTGTAAGAAGATAGAAGAAACTAAAGGTTTCATATACACATTGATCCCGAAATATGACCGTTGTAAAAAAGGTGATTTATTGAAGTGAAGACGATAATAAATTAAGTAGTAATACTTCACTGCCTATTATGAGTAACTTCTTTTAAAACAAACATAAAGAGCTTGACTAATTTAAAAAATTTATACATATTTTCTAGAAGTCCTAGATTTCATCTTCAAGATCGACCACACATCTCGTACATGTACAAAAATCATGCACATGGATATTAATGCTAATAAATTCAACAACATACGCATATGGTTAAGTACAATAGAATAACTACACTTACAAAAACACAATGTTATCTAAGGAAAGCCTTATAATTTTTGTCCTCCAACCCTTAATGAATTGATGACAATATGACAATGAAATAGATACATATGACATCATCACCAACTATAATTTAGTCCGAATTTATGTCTTCCTTATGAAATACAACACAAACGCATTACCATCTTTCTTCCGCTAGTCCGACAGCCGATTTATTACATGAAACGCAACATTCAGTGTTCCGTATTAGCCAATCATCCGAATACAATCTCATCGAGTTAATTTTCGCATAATCCAACACATGGCTTTTTACAGTTATTTGACGACTTCATTTCGTTATTCCCGGAAACGTAATAAAAAGCTAAGGCCATGAGCATACATACACAAAGCCTTAGTACACAATCCGCGAGACCGAGCAAGGACCACGGGAATGGAATCGACCGAGGACTCGGAAACGTCATGATCTACATCGTTCTCGGTTTTCTGCTCTGCAATATCCTCGCACGCGATATACTTACATATGATATGATTTCGGATGGAGGCCGCAGAAAAATCTCCCGAAATGTAACAACCGCAGCCGAATCGCTGGCCATTCTTTACTTCGGTCCCCGTCACGTTGTGGCCAACGTACAGCAGGGTCACCAAACCTTCGACCGTCCCGATTCCGTGCCGACACAAGAGCAAATTTCCATTTGAATTTACCACTCTCGCGAGTGATGGCGGTTTTTTGGGGGTAGTTTTTTTCGTAGCCGTTACATCGTTTCAGGACGCGCTAGCCGGCCAGGGAGCATGATTTCCGAATGTGGCTCTGGCCTAGTGTCTGGACAGGGGGTATTCCGTCGCGGTTCAAGTAGATCAATTCTCCGTACAATGTGGCTGGCTCGAAGGTTTCAGCGGACTTGTGAAAATATCCTTCACACCAATTTACTTCGATGCCGAGCTTCGATGGGGAGTTTTAGAGTGGCTTTTTATAGATTTCGCTCATTCCTTTTCGGCACTAAAAGGCAATGGCGAAGCATTGGTTTTTGTTGTCTGGCGGCGGCTTTAGGGCGCCCTAATCGATTTAGGACATCCTGCTCAAATGCGAACTGGCCAGAGCATTTGCATGGAAGTTTACCAACTCATCACCCGACTTATTGTGTGTATGTGCGACGATGAGATGTACGATGATAGCAGGCGTGTGATACAAATTTGCCAGATCGGAATCAAGCTGTGGTCGGAGTAGTATCGTTGGGTTTTGGCTAGCGACTGTTAGATCGGCATTTGCATTTTCAAATAAAATGTAAATGAAAGAAACATGCATGATGAAACCAGTCTAGTGATTCGATTTGTAAATTGAAGAAGAAAATTTATTCAAAGTGATTTCGGTTGGTATTTGCCCAACTATGTATCGTATAGGATTAAAATGAAGATATCTAAAGTAAATTTGTGGGCTGGATGTAAATGTTGATTAATGAATTCGGAAGAATGAAATAGTTCTAGTTTGAATTGTTCAACAAAAAAAAAATATTATGGGTTGATCAAATCTGAAAAAAGAACATTGGCTTTAATTTGTGTAGCTTTTAGAGCTTGTAGCTGTCCGTCAGTTGTTAAATTGGTCGTATTGTGAAGATTTTATTGAGGTCACTATTCACAGATGTTAAGATGGTGATTCAAAATCTGTGAAGTAATGAAAGTAGGGTTTTTGATAGTTCTTGTTTTTGGATAAGTGAAACCTAATTTAATTTGATAAGTGAAATATTGACAATCGAAAGACCATTTTCATTGTTGTGCCTTTTGTACGGCACTTGGCTACTAATTATTGCAGTTTTAGGTTCTAAGTAACCTTAAAGAGTGTATTTTTGATGTTTCGTCCAAAGAATTTCCGTCAAAAAAATAACATTATTATTTCAGTGTTCTTTATGACTGAAAATCGCTGAAATAAAACATGATAAAATGTTTGATTGGCAATATTACAGGTAAAAATTGCATGAACAAAAAATTGACAGAACACTTCGAAAAAAACATAAAATTCAATGCGCAGCACATCATTTAAGAATAAAAGTTTGACATAGACTCATTCATAAATATTAGAGAAAAATTCAAAGCTTTAATAAAACATATAACCACAAAAATTATCAATTTCGTTAGTCACAAAAAAAAACAAAAACCACAATTACAATATTTTGCAACAGCACCTCCTTCTCTTTTTCACAAATATTTTAAACCTAGATATATAACGTTATTTAATACTCCTCACAGCATACTCCTCACAGGTCAATATGACTCACACATGATTTCTGCTTGATTGCGCCACAATGCAATAATACTTTAACATTAATCTAAAAAATGGAAAAAAAAATGTAATTTGTTTTATTTTTATTTTACTTAAAATTAAACAAAATCTAAAGTGCTTAATAACAATGACACTCAAAATATATTTTTTGCGTGAGTCGTTTTGACTCACGCTATGTAACCAGGGTTAAATAAACCGTTGGTCAATAACGAGCAAACAATAAATTCAAATTACTGTAAACATATTCCATCATTGACGTAAAGATTGGTATTAAATCAAGCCGACGTTTTATCAAATTTCATGTTAATGAAACAGTATCAATATGTCAATACAAAATATATATAAACATTTTCATGATTTATTTAAACCAATTAAAAACAAAATAGAACCGTGCCGATATTTCAACCACTATATGATGCTTTGAACATTTTAATGGTCTACGGTCATGACTTTGTATTATAGTCATTTCAATTTTATACAAGCTGCTTTTAATCATCAGTAGAATAATATTGCTTTTCAGAAAATAAGCGTTAGTAAATGCATGAATTAAGCACGAACGCGGCATGATTATTACTGTGGTGTATGTGGATTGTAAATATTAGTCAATTAGTAATGTTTCCATGCTAGCTAAGTAAGATAAATGAATGTATTTTTAAACGGGTTTTAGTTTTTGAATCCCGTTCAAAGAGCATGGAGTGAAAAATAACAATTTGGATTCATTGAAAAGGTAACAGGACCATTCTTTTTGATTGCTTGCCATCAATAGTGAGCCGTTTCCTGATTCGTAGTAATATGAAAATGAAAATTTTGCAGAGTGAGGTGATAACACAGTTTTAAGCACAATTTTAAGCACAACATTCTCTCGAAATTTATAGTTTTTCATACGAAAAAGCAACCTAACGCACCATTAAACATTAGCTTCCACCCACATTGGGCGCCGGAATAAAACAACTAAATTTATACCGATTGAACAATTTTGCAGTATTTCAAGAGAATTAAGCATATAAAAAAACTATTTTGTGAGCAGTGAAAGCGAAAATTTTTGAATTTTTTGATCGCACAAAAGCTACTGATATGTTTATAAACCTAATTATCATAAATTTTCGTTGGCTGTTGTTGGCATAATTTTTCGTTGGCTTTTTCGTTTCTCCAACAAAAAATCCAAGAAATCTCAGCAATGTAACAAATCTTGTTTGCTTTCACTAGAAAAAAGCTCAATTTTCAACAATATACGCCTTGCACGCACAAATATCCACTGATGTTTGTATATAAAAACATTTAACAATACCCTATCCAGCATTCAATCATGACAGGTTTATTACATGACATGAAAGCCCAAATAAACCGGCCTATTTACTATTATATAAACACGGCTCGAAACACATAATTTAGCAAGGAATGAAATATGATCCGGCCAAGCATTATAAAAACCAACCAACAAAAACCCAAAGAATGTATCCATCCGTCCAAATGATCGTCTATTCGTTCAGCCATCCAACGGTAAGCATGGAGAATCTAACCCGAAACGAAAAACCCTTAAAGAAGATAGAAAGTTGAGTGAATGGTTCACTGCTTTGTCGACTAATATACTACTAGGAAAGGAATTAATTCCGAAATAAATCTTGTCTTTATTTATGTTTCGAAAGCATCCAAAAACTATTGAACAAAGCATGAAATGAGTTCTACGAAACGAAGAATGAATGGTGCGAGCGCAGACTATTTCATCGTACCACGAGCATTTGTTTGAGCAGACAAGTTTTCGAATTAACGGATACTACTGAAGTTTCTTTGTTCTGATCTGATTTTAGCAACGTGCAAAATTACAAAAGGACATAGAGAGATAGTAAATAATTGTCTAGTGTTGTCCGAACTAAATTTAAGTGTTTCGAAAAGTGCTGAGAAACATCCGATTCAATATTTGATAAAACATTTTCGTACAAAGATGAACTAGTTAAGTTGAAATTTGTAAAATTATAAAACTTTCACTTTGAGTTGGATGAATTTGTGCAAGAGATAAAAAATTTAAATTTAGTTCAGAGTATTTTTTCAAACAATGAATTTTAATGATTACTATTTAAAAGTACAAAACTTAAATTAGTCATACAGCTCGAATTTCGAAGAGTCTTTGTATCCTGTTGGAATTATTTTATGAAATATGCAGCCCTCCGTTTACAACTATATTTTCAAATACACTCACATTTATTTTATTACAATAACTGCTTAAATGCTTGAATTGAAAACAAAAAACAAACCAAATAGTCAAAAAATAATAAACATGTTTAAACATTATTAAACATCATTTCTGTAGACATAAATGTAATACTTCATTATATTTTGAAAATTTATTGAAATAATCTCAGAAATACATTTCGTTTTTTAGTTAATATCTCAAAAAAATAGAGCTTAATGAGCATTTTAAAAACGATTAATTTTTCAGAATTCCGGAAAATAGTCAACATGAAATTTAAAAAATTTTAGCTTAAAAAAAATATATCTATTTTTAGTGTGCAAAAAGATTAATTTCCAAGGCATTCAAAGAAGGATCTTATTTGTTGCTTTAGTTTGCATAAGCTTGAAAGAAATGGCTCACAAGGTAGAAAGAGCGCCATCAAAATTGATTTGGATTTATTTGGATTTATTTGGATTTGAATTTATTTGAATTCGATTATTTCAGATACATTTTTTTCAGAAATCAATTTGTTCAATCACATTGGTTGCTTTTTTATAGCTCCTAAATTTTCAAGTTAGAGCTGCCAGGAAACCAATTTAATATTTTTGCTTTATGAAGTTTTAGCGTTTATAAAATTTAATTTCACATTTTTTGGCTCTAGATGTGAAAGTTAAATGATAAGTTGTGGAGTCGTTGGTTCGAACTTAGTTATGAAAGGTGTACCTTGCACCGAACTTTGAGTTAACGTAGCTCTAAGTAGATACCTGACTCCAGTTAGGGGCTAACTATTTCAGACTACAAAATTTTGATTATGAATTGGTTTGGGTTAGATTATCTCAACGAAAGTACAATAATGAACTTTTTTCTACTAATAGCAAAGTACCACCGTCCAAAACAAGTGTATATCGATGGAACAGTAAATTTAAATATATCCTGTAGCTCCTTTAAAATCGACTATTTTGCCAGAAAACATCAATGCTCTTCACAAATCTAAAATATTAGATCACCATTTGAGTTTATTTTTTGATAAAGGCATGTTTAGGCATATGTAACAACAACAAACATTCAATATTGCTTGAACATAAGACATCACTCAAAACTAGGCTCGCGTCTATTGATGCAAAAGAAAATAATGAAAAAATTCGACTGCAGTACTTTAAAACGTTTATTATCACTCGAAACTAGCCCAAACCAAATGGTAGTCCGCTGTTTGGGTTTTTCACGACAAGCGAGAACCAACAAAAGCTGCTCCTGCATGGTTGCCGAACAGCTATGAGCAACCACCAGATCAACACAATTTTTGCCTGACCCGTAACTGTGATGGTGGCGGTTATTCGCCAACGCCGTGAGTGGTTTGTCCACCAGTGTCATGACAAATAGGAGAGGTTGTATCATACTATACAACACGAAACAAAAAAAAAATACTGAAATATGAGGAACTAAGTTCAACGTGGGTCCACTGAACCGAATTTTACAGGCTTACCACAAAAATTATTAGGTAATAATTTCAAAAAACATTTGAAATATAGACAAGTTGTAAATTTTAAATAACAACCTAATATAATTCAAAAGTTAAAGAAAAATCAAAACAAATTAACCATTTATCAATTTCTACCATATCAATGAAGTCAAAAAATAAACAAATAAATCAAACAAATAAATAAACAAACAAATAAATATGCAATCAATACAAATCATACAAATCAAAAGAAAATAAAAACAAAATAAATAGAAGCTTGTATACACTCAAAAAAATGTTGGTCAAACTTTACCTTTAAAATAGTAGAAAACTGGTTTCCTGCTATTAAAGATATAAATTTACAAAAGTGCGGACGAAGAACATGAAATGTGTAATTTTTTTTACGAGTAAATCGTGTAATTTTACCCTAAAAAGGCGCAAATTCAATAAGAAAACGCATGAAATTTATGAAGCAAAGGCTACTTTTAACGAGTTTCTTAATGTAATAGGCGCAATTTATTCGTAAGGCTTCGTAAAAATAGCTTAAAAAAACGATAATAAAGAATGTTTTATCAAACAAATGACATCAAAAGCTATCTATTACGAAGAATTTTAGGAAGTATGCACTACTTAAGCTGGAATTTTCGCTAGCCTCTAGCTAAGTTTCAATATCAATAAAATTACAATTGAAAAAATTGTATGGTCCAAAAGTCAGCCACTTAAGACAACGAAGTGCTACAAAATAAATTATTGCCCCACAATTAAATATCATTAACAAAAGACTGTAAATTGGTAACTTTAAACGTTAAAAAAAGGCGAGAGTTCTATCAAATCAAGTAAGCCAAATATAGATATTTTTCTTGTTAAATACAAAACTTTTTGCAATTCCCTTAAGTTGATAATTTATTTTAATTTGATTTATACACCTATATACATTAACTTATACATTTCTAACTAACTTATAGCTACACTTTTAAACTTATTTCACGAAAAAAAAGACTGCACTGTGCGCTTAACTGCTGCTATTTAAATGTAAGCAACGATCACGAAATATCCGACTCGTTCAGTCTTGCCAGATTATCGTCTTTCGTCACAATGTTACATCAATACTAATTTTACAGCTTTGGTGTAAATGTGAGCAGCAAAGTAGTTAATTTACATTATTTTTGCTAAGGTTTACAAAAAGCTTTTTACTATTCAGCTGTGACGTAAAAGCTAAAAATTTTAAACAGAATTAACAAAGAATTAATTTTGGACCCACTTTTTAGAGTGTAGTCTGCTTAATCCCCGTATTTTGTTACACTTCACAAAAGACAGCGATCAGTAGATAAAGCTATCTTTATTTTAATTTTATTCTAATATAGACTATTGCAGTAAACAGTTTTTTAGATAATTTCTTTTTCCACCAGAAAACAGAATCCTCACAATCAGATAATGAACGAACGCGTGAACCTCATATCAATCACACATTTCCCATTCTCTACAGTTTCTCACAGTAAAAGCCTCTAAAGTAAGAACCTCTTAGACGCACATAAAATTCACAAGCATAATTACTGGACGATATTGAGTTTATTGATGACAACAATGAGACTTATTTTCAACAATATTTCAATGCATTAGTTTTTCGAAAAATAGCAAACAATTTAAACATTTTGGTGACCGTAAACGTCCTCAAACAGTTGAAACTCTGAAACTCAGTTCTGCTAATTCATCACCAATTTTTCTGACCTTCTAATCACGGATGGCACTAACTAACCTCGCTCGCCTAGGTTGAAGACTACATCGAATGCTCGAAACCTTCACCGCCGGTGGTTAAAGCTCCACTCCTCCAAAACAGCTTCACTTGCTTCGTCGGTTGAAAAAGCAATTGTTTTCGTTTAGAAAAAACATTAATTTTCTCAATCGTCTACTGCCATGATCGTCTACTAAAACCCATCAAACCAGTATAGTAAAGCCTAGTTGATTTTCCTTTTCCTACGCATAGGATTTTTGAGTACTCCGAGCATGGAGCTAATGGGTCATTCGCCGTGCAGCTTTGATCTCGTTTCTAGTAAATTCTCACCAATCAAATATAAATTGGACGGCTACCGTTTTTTGACAAACGAAGACGCTGTTGACACGTTCAAAATATATATTTTGGAAGTGCTTTTATCAACATGAATAAATAATATGAAAATAGTCTCAAACGCGTGCAGAAATGAATTGACGTTTATTATTGAAAAAACAATCAAGCCATTTCTGATGAAAAAACATTTTTTTTTTGTTCTCTAGTCCCGAAATACAAAAAAGTCGTCCCCCGCATACTTAGTCAAATTAGTATGTATGTGCATTGTTTAAAGTAATTATGTTGATGGCATTTGAGTCTTTTATCCATTTCTTTTCATCAAACCAATTACGACGACAATGAGTATATCTCATCCATTAAAAGAGTGGTTACTAAGATTTGTAAGAATTTCGTCTTTATTTTGTCAATATTGACTTTGAAAATCATTATTGCAAATTTCCAGTGAAATCTTGAGCGTGTTTTTCGTATAAGTAGCCTACAGCGAAATTTAAAAATACCAATATCAAAATTGAAATCTAGTTTGAAGGAAAGTTGCAAGTAATGTTTTTCGCTCAAATTTAGCTTGACCTCAAGCAAATTGTTTTTCTGTTTATTTTTTTGCAAATTTCCCTTACTAACTGCAAAATTATTTTTAGAAAACTAAAAACGAAAAAAAATCGAAATTCAAAAATCAAAGATGCATAGATGCATATTCCATTGCATACTAAATGAAATAAAATTTTGTAATTTTTTAAACAAAAACATATTGCTTACAAAAATATTTTCTTATTTAATTCCAGAGCATCATCACATATTTGTTGGAGATCTCAGTCCCGAAATCGAAACTCAACAGTTAAAAGATGCTTTTGCACCATTCGGAGAAATATCGTAAGTCTCGAAAATAGTTTATCATGCAAATGGTGTTGGAAATTTTTCATAGTCAACATACTATTTCCTTTTGGATGAGTACATATTTGTTATCCACACTCCGGCTGGCGACACTGAGCCGAATTGTGACTTTCTGCCATTTGATTTTTAAATGATACGGATTGAACATTTTCATACCCAGATATGATAGCTTGTATCACAAGGAATCCTCAAATAATATTTCCTGTTATTAATACATACATATATTACATTGAATATGCAGCTCTCTAATGACTTACAGCTCAATACATGTATTAATCTCAAAATCATGAACATGATATATTAGCTTAATATCATACTTGGGATATTTTCCGTGCTTGAAATTTTCATCTACCTAGATTTATTTGTTCTTTTTATTACAGATGTTATGACTGATTCACGATTTTCAAACATGACCATAAACTTGTCTAAACAAAATTAATTCTATTCAAAACTGCATTCAAGGCTTTCACTTTGAAAATAAATTCATACACCTTCTTTTAATTTACGAATATTGGCTGAAGCATCTAATTTTCCGACCCCCCAATACTCTTCCCTTGCCCTGAAAACTTCATTCTGTGGCACTTCTTTCACTACAGCTCACTGTTTATATACACTTCACATGCTGGCTGGTATCCATTCTTCTCATTTTCCATTCTTATCCTCTTATGGTTTTTCCATGCTCTTTGTCCCGGAACATGTTTTTCAGGGAATTATCTTCCATCAATGTCATCTGCCAGTCTATTTACCGACTAAAAGAACGAGAGAAAATTTAAACTAAGTTTTTCTCAAAAAATAAGAATAAAAAATTGAAATCGATCCATCGATCTTCGAAAAAGAAAATTTTATTACGACGATATGTCGACTTATCTGAAAGTCGTGGCTCGGCGGGATGGAAGTGAAATGGAATAAGAGGAGTATTTATCTGGTGGTGGATCTAAGGAATTTACTTCTTGGATTTATTTTGGCAAACGAGAACTTGCACGTGTAGTTGATGAGAAAGTATATGTATGTACGCTAGTACTGGAAGTGCCTGCATGTGGATTGTTTTTGTGAGGAGTAAAATACTTCTTATTAGGTTCTGACTTGCAAAAGAGAATTCGTATGAAATACAGGATAAAAGTCCCGTCTGCAGTATATTTTAAAATTAGGGCATTTTGAGGGAAGATTGATTGTATTTTTCAATACGCCCCATTTCGGTAGAAACTGTATTGCATTTCCGGGATCTATGAATTTAAAATTTAAGAATTTTACTTTTGCAGTGTTTAAGCTGTAGTTGATTGGTTTTGGAAACAAAATACTGGACAAAATACATTTGATTATTTTCACCCGAAAATTTCGGGATATTTATATCAAATTGTTAAATCGAACCAAATGAATATGAACCAAACTTTTTATCAGCTAATGTGTCTAGTAATATCTTATTCAGCTTTAACTACTTTTGAGAAGGAAACTTTATTCAGTTGGAATCTGCAGTTCCATATAAATTTTGTCCAATTTTGACTTCGTCTTGTGATTACTGACTCATAGTCAGTACTTTAGTCGTCTACGATTTTTCGCCTACTAGAAGAATTACTTGCATTCGCCAACTATCTAATTTTTTATAAATCGATTATTAGTTTTTATTTGGAAATTCAAAGTAAATCATAGTATAAAAACACCACAAAATCAGAATGAAAGTTCTTGCTGATTCTTAATAACAAACAACTAAAGACCTCTACTTTTATTTTCAAAGAAAAATGTGAGTCAAGAAAAAAATGCTCCGCCTGAACCTTCTGTTTCATTTCTTCGTTGAATATATCATGCAGGCAAATACAATTGTATATGATTAAACTGCTATTTTAATTTATATCCTGTTTTTAATCAGCAATGCGAAATCCTTTTTGCTCACATATTGTTTAGAAGACTAGAATTTAAAATCACTTTTGGGTCTTGAACAGAGTACGTTTATTTTGCTTACAATACAATTTATATTTTTCTCTTTGAAATGTAGTAACAGGTAATGCACGTACAAATAGCCAATATTAGCAAATATTAGCAATAGTCATTGAATTTGATAGGAATCATCATCATCATCGTCCGCCTCCAATCGTCTCGATCCTGTGACCTGGTTCCCAATTATTGAGCCCCAGTATTGACCTGCTGTCTGCGTCTATCATGCCTTCCCAACGTTTCCTCGGCTTACCAACTGGACGTTTCCTTTGTGCTCTACCTTTCAACGTTCTTTTAGGTAGTCTATTGGCCTCCATCCTCTCGACGTGGCCAGCCCATTGTAATTTTCGTAATTTAATGTGAGCCGTAATTGAATGTGAGTTTAAAGTGAGCCAGTCCTTTTGAATTTGCTACGCGCTGCATCTTTGGCTCTAATAGCAATCGCGACATCAACGGTGAACCACGAAGGGTCGGAACTTCCTTTACAGCGAAAGCAAGGAGTGTTGCAGGAAATTAAGCTGGACAAGAGGGAATAAAATTTATAAAGAGCATCATCCACACTTAGCCCTCTGAAAAAATTATACCAGTTAGTACCATTTATTTCATTGGACAGAGCGGAATAGTTTGCTTTTTTAAAATTGAAACGAAGAATAGAAACAGATTTGTCTTTAGACGTTCGGGTTAGAGTAAATTCCATAAAAAGAGGAGGATGGTGAGGATCGGGGCGCACATACGGAGAAAGAGAAGGACTCAAGCAAAAGGAAGAAGGGTAAAGGTTAGTCAGGACGTGATCGAGAATCCTGTTGTTAGTATTAGGTACGTTGTTGAATTGGAAAAGTGAGCAAAGGGACATAGCGAGAGAAATATTGCTTGAAGATAAAATACAAGAGAAAGTATCATCTCGATTCAGTGACGGCATATTAAAGTCACCACATAACAGTAAGGAAGCAGAAGGGAAGCAGTCATTGAGGTACGACGAGATTTCCGCAAAGCAACGTTCATATACCAGAACGGGACTGCTACAAGGAATTTAGATTGAGGAAACAATCAACACTGAGGAAGGTGAAGGAGAAATACGGACAATCACACATTCAACCGGAGCGGAAGGAATGAAGTCACTGCAGAGCGTTCCATTCAGAGATTTATATAAACCAATTAAAACACCACCTCCTAATGAAAGATCACTCACAGATCGATGACGATCCCTGCGAAAGACGTGATTATAGAAGAGATATCAACAAAATTAACCTTGGTCCTCAGACCACAAACGTTCTGATAAAATATTTTCAGAGGTCGATTCATGTTCTGTTTTTGTTCGAAGGTCGGGAACGAAAATTTCTGGCGGGAATTCTGACGAATTTCTTATCAAAACCACCAGTTGGCCAGAAGTTCTTCTTCAGAAGATCGGTAACACCAGTACTGATGGTAATGCAAAAAGAAGATATTTGCTGGTCTTCCAGATTGTCCCGTGTAAGCTTTCGACACAGCAACAAGCGAGGATTAAAGCCGAGTTTAGCTCGTACATACTCGGCAACTTGTTCAGCAGTGGTCCTGTAAGCGAACCGAGAAACAAATACCTTGAGTAAAAGCACAATCATTTCCAGTTGTGGGATATTTCTTTTGTCTCACCAATGTATCCACTCTTATTCGTAATAACCGCTTCACATAGATTTGGAATCATACGAAGTAGTTTTGTCAATGTCTCTAATGAGATTTTGCCCAATTCTGCTTGCAAAATACTCCACAGATGTTCAACAGATGAAGGGTGGATTTTTTCCTCCTGTTCAACTTTTTTCCTCTTGCTCAATTCATCCCAAAAGAACTCTGAGATCGAGTCAGGGTTGAGATCAGGTGACTGTGGTGGCTAAACCATAACTTTATGAGCTCTTTCAGTTGATAACTGGTTTAAATACTCTCTGCAGATTTTCGAAGAGTGTTTTGGGTCATTGTCATGCTGAAATATGAATCCTGTTCCTAAAATATGCATCCCAGCTGGCAACATTTCAATTTCGAGAATATCCCGATAGTGTTCTTTCCTCATTATTCCTTAGATTCTGCAGATGTTACCGACTCTATTTCTACCAAAATAGCTCCATACCATAACCGTACCACCACCATGTTTCAAGAAAGGCACTAAATAGTGATCAGATGTTCTCTCTCTCCTATTAATCTACGAACAAAGACCCTTCGTCTGAAGCCGAAAACTTCGAACTTTCACTCGTCACTCTACAGAATTTTTTCCCAATCCTGAAATGTCCAATTTTTGTGTTGCTTAGCTTATTTGAGTTGCTTTTTCTTAATTTTGGCACGGGAGAATGGTTTTCTAACAGCTATCCGACTATGAGGACCTACTCCTTGAAGTCTGCGTTTGATCGTTGAAACACAGAGGGATTCAGACCTCTCCACATTCACCTGTACTGGGAAAATGACTCACAGGTAATTGGCCAAAAGTAGCCAATACAAGTACGACCCAGGACAGTAGATTTAGATATTTAGCTTCAGATGAACATACGTAGCTTACCCACAAATCAAATATGCGAGTTGAATTGCCATGGCATTAATTTTCTTTGGCGGAAAATCCATTTCCTCTCGTGGCTATGGAGATTAAGTAAAAAGGTACATACCTGGAATTAAATCCATAAATTCGTCAAAACACCCAAATGTGGACAATCATCAATGACTTTTGTAATTTTGAAATGTCAAAATCAGTCATCTGACAGCTGACGACTGACAATGGAGTTGAAATCTTGCTGTCCCAATTGTGGACGTGTGGACAGAAAGTGGAAACCAACACTCAATTGAGTGAAATGAACATTGGGTGAGTGATCCCAACGGGCCAGCGAAGTCTCGATAGAAAAGAAACCTTTAGTTGGAGTTTGATAAGGTGAAAGTCATTCTATTCCGTATAGATCAGGTGGTTATTGAAAAGGCCCTAGCGCGGGAATACCAGGTTTAGTTAGAATTTATATTTATTACACCTAGCTATATATGTGCACATATAAATAGATTTTGTGTAGATGCGATTGATTACTTGATGCTAAGAGATTAAGTATTGTGCAAACAAGTGTTTAGTGAGAATTTCTCAGTTTAAATAGATGAATTTCGTAAATTGTGAGCTACGCCTCTTTTGTTGTTGGAACGGAGAATATTTGCGTGATCCTGAATTTTAGAAAAAAACCCGTCTCTTTCTACTCGCTTGAGAGTGACGACTAGGTGGTGATTTCGAGTTTTGAAGTGAGTGGCGCCCAACCTACCCCATCTTTGGTGAACTTAGGCCCCTGAAGCTAACCCTCTTTAGTCCCAGCCGGGAACGAAGAGATTGAGGACGCGTTCTAATGAGTACCGGTAACAACATATTTAGCAAGTGCTTGCTTTCAACGGCTTATTTTTATTCTTTTGAGATGAATGTATTTCTCATGTAAATAACCAAATAGGAGCATTTAAAAGAAAATATGGATATTGTTCCATCTATTCTTTCAAACGCCCTCACATGGTTATTTGTATCTAAATAATTGCATTACGTCTGTGGTTGAAACAAAGCTCAAAAGCAATGAAATTTCTTAGAAAATTATTTACCTGATAACCAGTTAAAAAGCTTGATGAAAAAATCACAAAAAAAAATCTAGAATGAATTTCGAAACGTAGAAACTGATAATTTAAAGTCTTATGACCTTTGAAATGTTAAAATTTTCCCAGCGTTCTAAATATATTCCAGTTTGAATATTTAAATTAAAAATATAATTGGAATACTTGAAGCACGCAAAAGGAACAGTGATGTAATTCAATGCCTTTAAGGGCTCAAATATAAGCACTTAAACGTTTTGTAAATGAAAAAAAAATTGCTACCGTAGAACCATTCAACAAATTATTTGCCCACAATCTTAAAAATAAACACTTAAACTATGTGTTACTTGGACAAGCCATTTGTTTGTTAAAAGAAAATTTTATACTATTTTTGAAAATTGAATCAAATTCTAATAACAAAAAATTATTTATTTATTATTTATTTATTTATTCACCAAGCAAGGTATGCATGTAAAATTTGCTAATTAATCATATTAATTGATTGTAACTTTTATTATTCGTTTTAGAGAATCAACTAGACAATTTTAATATTTAAGAGTGTTTAATTAATCACGCACATATTTTTCCGAATAATATTTTGAAAATTTGGTGCTATTTATTCAAAACTTTCCACATATTTTTCTTCTGTAGAATAAATTCACTCCATCACAAAATGTTACTGTGATTTTTGAGCGATTTGGTATACAAATTTATGGAATCCATTGAAACAGTTTTGAAAATTTGTTTTCAGGATTCGCGAATTTTCAATGACATTAACTTTTGTAGCCGAAAGAGTGTGCAGTATTTTGCATAATTTTGTTCAATCAATCAATGAGTAAGTGAAAACTATTTTTCGAAAATGTCCTACTCATAAATATAATATCTATTTTATTTATTTATTTATTTATTTGGTGCGTACTCAATACAACAGGCAAAACTGCCCAATTACAGATTGGATACAATGAAAAAAAAAATAATAACAAGAACTAAATAAGAATATATAATATAAGTATATAAAATAATTAAAGTTAGAATAAAATAAAGTAAAATTAACTAAAGCAAATAAGAAGACAAAAATCCATTACAAACATGAATATCTAATAATCAATTCAACAAGAAATGAGCCCAAAACAAATAGGATACAATGAAAAAAATAAAAATAATAAGAATTAAATGAGTAAATATAAATATAAATATATAAAAATTATTAAAGTGGTAAATTTAATGAAGTAGAAATAAGTCGAACAAAAAAAAACCAAAACCAAATTAGGATTTCAAGAGAAAACATGTAAGTAAGTACATATAAAATCAAAAATATACAAAGTATTAAATAATAAAGTAAAATTAAGTAGAGCGAAAAAGAAAAGAAAGAAGCCATTTTAAGCAAGAACAGAAAATAAAAACTAATTAATTAGAATCGAAAATTTTACTTCGAACCATATTTTTGAAAATGTCAATAGATTGTGGAAGAGGACCAAGTTGAAGACTATTGTGAGTGGGTAAGAGTCGTAAAACGGGAGAGTAGAAGAAAGTGCCAGTACGAGCATACGGCACTTCCAATAATATGGAGGACCTGATTGGCCTTACGGATTCCCGCTCAATGAACAAAAATGCTAATGAGGAAGATAGGTAGCCGCGACAAATTTTGAAAAGGAAACTCTCATCCAAATAAACTCTGCGCTGCTCAAGGAGAGGAATGCGAAAAAGAGATAGACGTTCACTATAGGGTAAATACGGCAGACTATATTTAAAAAGTAAAGTACATGTAAACTTGCGCTGAGCTGATTCAACAGCGTCAGAGAGGTATTTGAAACGAGGACATCACACTTGACTGCAGTATTCAAGTACAAAACGGACTAGAGTAATAAATAAGTGGACACAAGTGGAGACACTAAATGAATTGTGGCAGGAACGAATCACGAAGCCAGCAATTCGAGAAGCTTTTCTAGTGATAGTAAGGACATGAACGTCGAATATCAGTTTGCAATCAGAGGTGACCCCAAGATCTGAGAAATGATCGACACAAGATAGGATAGTGCCATCAATAGCATAAGGAAAGACATGAGTGTGGAGCTTAAGGGAAAAGGACATAGAAAAACACTTGGAAACATTAAGGGACAAACAGTTCAAGTTACACCAACCAGAGAGAGCATGCAAATCGTCCTGAAGAAGCAGAGAGTCAGCAGTATTTTTTATGACTCGGAAGATTCTTAAATCATCTGCATATGGAAGACATGAAGACTTAAAAACAGTGGGAAGGTAATTGATAAAAAGATTGAATAAATGAGGTCCTAAGATAGAACCTTGAGGAACACCAGAAGAAGGGGAGAAAGGTGAGGACGACAAGCCAAAGAGGAAGACGACACAAGTGCGATCAGTTAAAAAGGAAGAGATCCAGGAAAACAGAGGTTCACGAATGTCATAATGCTTCAGTTTGACAAGAGGCAGCATATGATTAACAGTGCCAAAAGCTTTGACAAAATCAGTATAAATGACATGAACTTGTTTGTTACTGTCAATTGCAGAAGCGATTACATGAGTAAACTCAACAAGGTTCGTAGAGGGGCTCCGGCCTTTTACAAAGCCATGTTGTTGCACTGCAAAGACACAGTAGAGGGTATCATAGATACGATTGAAAACGAGGCGTTCCAAAATTTTGGAAAGGCAAGGAAGAATGAAGATGGGGCGATAGTTAGAAACAAGGTTCCTATCACCCGATTTGAAAATGGGAAGAATGTTAGAGAGCTTCCAAGAGGACGGAAATTTACCAGCACAGAAACTGACATTGAATAAGATGGCTGGGTGAGATGGAAGACGAAAGATTTATTAAGAAAAAATTTGGATCCGGGCCCGGAGAACAATTAGAGTCAAGTAAGGACAAAAGCAACTCAACCCCTACGGGGTTAGTTACGACTGAGGAAAGACTAGCAGGGAAATCAAAGGAAAAACAGTCAGTAGCAGGAATAGATGAGATAGTATAAACAGAAGAAAAAAATATAGCAAAGAGATTGCAAATGTCAAGAGGGTTGGAAGCAGTAAAGGCATTAAACACTAAGGAGTCAGGAAGAAAGGAGGAAGCTTTTAAGGAGCGTCAAAAGACCAGAAACTTTTAGGGTGATTCGAGTTCCAGACGAGGAATATCTGAGTAGTGCTAATCTAATTGCTTTTTTGGCAGAGGAGCATAAACGGGAGAAGATAGCATAAACTTCAACAGACCGAGAATTCAAAAATTTCGAACGTGCTGAATTTATATCTCTAAGGGCACTCTTTACCCTCGCGGTAAACCAAAGGGGGTCGGAGGGTTTACGAGAACTGTAAACAGGAGCATACGACGAGATCAATTCTGTAAGAATACTGTAAAATTTAGATACAGCAGAGTCAATATCGAGACTTCGGAAGCCATTAAACCAATTGATTGAATTCAAATCATTAGGCATGCAGCCAAATTAGTTTTTTTTTAAAGTTAAACCGTTACGCAGTGGAAGGTTTAGTACGATTTGAAAATGAGATGGACAACAACACTAATAATGAACTAAATGTTTTAGTAACCATTAAAATTATCTAAAAAAAAAACCTACACTTTTAGCGCAATACGCAGTAGGCTAATCACGAAGGAAAAATGTAAATAAAAATTAAATCAAACAATATATTTCCGCTATACGATGCAAAGTGTTTATTTTTACATCATCTGTGAAACATGCTTCTGCAAAACATGCTACTTCTTATATATTCTCAATTCACAAAATTTATCAAAAGACATTCATTTAAATTTCATGAAATTAAGACCACAACAAAATGTAAACACGATCGTTTGAGTAATCCTAAAGTGTTCATAAGTTGGGTGGTAAGTACACAGTCAGGCGTTTCTATTAAGGAACAAAACCACTTCAATAGATTAACTTCAAAAGCTAAAAGGCAAACTAAAATCGGAGAAGTTTGTATAAAGGCCGAAAATGAAATGAGCGGAACCTTCACCATCACTACCATCATCATTATTACATAGCAGTAACCAACTCGTCTTCATAAGCTCTGACTTGGTCCGCAGAACACATTTCTATGCGAACCGTATTATTTCTCCATTCCAGTCATGCTAGCCACATATTCCGCCATACATACAAGATTTATGAAGTTCCGGTGTACTATTACAAATTGAGAGCTTTCGAAAGTTGGCAAAGGAATGATGAAATTTTCAAAATGAAGTGCACATTCACAAGGATTATCGTTCATTGCTGCCAAGCATACCGTCAATAAACTTTACCGTTTTTACTTAGTTTTCGTCGAAGAAAATACTTTTTACCGATGCTGAACGTTTCGTTTGCTGAAAACTTTGATTTTTACCATAACACTTTTAGCTTACCACAAAATTAGCATATCGAATGCCGTATTTAACATCGAATTCATATGAAACAGTTATTTTGTAATGTTCTAGATAGTTTGACCCTGAGTAAAGTTACAGCCATTTTCGGGGAAAAAAAACTATCTTGCTGCTACTTGATTCCAACTAATTAACATCAAATGCTCGTTTTCTGTGGAAATCCAGAGCACTTAGAACTCGTAGAAACTCAAGAGTGCCGGGAGCTAGTGGAATTGGGACTTTTTATTTCCCTCAACCAATTTTCTACCTCACTGTGCGGATAAATCCAACATAACACGCAAAGCGGTGCCTAATTGAATATTTTGCTGGCAACCGACCAACAGATTTTTAATCATCTGTGGAACATTAAAAACGATTCAGTGCTGACCAGGTTTTTTCTCCCTGGTTTTAGCATAGTTTTTCCTATGGTGACGGGATTTCAAGGCTGACTCATTTCGCCTTGAAGAGCATATTTTGTAATGCACCATTGCTTAGAATAGTTGGTCAGTGTTTGAATGGCTCGCTTTTCCAAATTTATAGTCTACTTGAAAGTTGTTTTTCTTTAACCCAGAGACTCTCAAGTCGCATTCAACGCAATCCTACCTAAAAATATTGAATTAATGCTCTACTTGAGATCAACTAACCGAAAAAACTACCCATTATACAGCCAACAGGACTTTAAGTCGTTGAAGCAGCCACAAGAATGAAAACTCGTAAAAAAGTGGGAAAATTCGGATGATACATAAAACGAGATTTGAAACGACAAAAAAAAATCGAGAGCGGTGAAGAATTCCGGCTGAGAAAAGGATAACTTGGCAAAGTTAGTTAAAAGTTTACAATACTTAATTTCAACACAAGCGTTCACCGCAGTCTTCTGTTTTTCCTTCCATCTTTCGACTTGCTCGCAGTCGTCTTTGGCCACAATACGGACAATTCGAACGTTTCGATCAAAAACCTCTGCAGAGAGCTTCTGAACAGAAACCGATTCTCAGAAGACGACTGTAGACCGAATAAATTGTCAAAATAGGAAAAAAGACCGATCATATTGGTTTCGAACACAAAAAAAAACGGACAATGCAACTCAAAGGCCAGAAAAGTGAAGTTGCATAAAAATGACATCGAATCATTATAAGAACAAGTTTCCACATAGCATTTCTTTTCTCCTCTTCAGACGTTCGAAAGTTGAATCGGTTCGGAGAAAAATGAAACGAAAATGTGAAAATTTGTTATAGACTTTAACTTTGCGAAAGTCCGTGCCAAGTTGTGGACATGGGATCGAGCCGACTTGTAGACGTAACTAGCTGGCTTTTGTAGTAGACTGGATAGTATGCCGAGCCAAACTTTTCTGGGAATATCTGTGAGATTCATAGCTAGTACCGGACTAGCTTGCTCAGTGGCAGACAAGTCGACAGACAGGTTGGCATGATGCTGCAAGTAGATAACGTAGCTATTCAATTATTAGGAATAATAAAACTACAATTAAACTTTTTTTTGGAACAGTTTCATATTCGAGATAATTTTCTGAAGATGGTCCTAGGAAAAATTCAATATAGTAGGTTGATTTTCGATGAGAGAAAAATATGCAGTATGTTGCCAGGAGAGTTCAAAGAGCTTAAGGGAAATGATTTTATCAAATCTGAACAGGAAAAGTGGATTTTTTGCCGAAGGTGTTGAAATAAATGAACGTTTTATAAATGTCAATTATATCTGTTTGTGTGAAAATATTGCTTATGATGCAGGTGTTGAACACAAACTTGTTGCTAGATGTTAAATTGATACACTTCCTTTTGTTGATTACTTAAATACAACATTCTGTTCGCTTTAAAAAATCAAAATTTTCAAAATGTATTTCAATACCCAGAAACTTCAGCTCGATCTTGACTGCCAAAATGGACGGACCGACTTTCACTCTATTGTACTTAGAAATATCATTGTACAGTGATAAAATATTTTTGCAATAAGAATGAAAAGCGGAAAAAAGTGGTATCGAAGACGAACCAAACTTAAAGAGCCCCCTCCGCTAATCATTATTCTCAAGCAAAAACAAGTGCGATAAAATCTTTTTAGAATGTTATCATAGTAACTGATTATACAATGAAAAATATACCCATCCGGATTAAGTTGCAGTGGTCTTGTTGTGCTTCTTACCATAAAGTGCAGCTAGAACTTAAAAAAGCAAACATCAAACTCTTTTCGCTCAAGCCGAGATGTAAAAAACCCTTCAAATCTGTTCTTCTCGGACTTGACGAGTATTAAACAATTAGGGAAATAAACCGAGCTTCTAGCGATCGGTTTTCAATGCTTAGATGTTAAGTATGTAGTGACACCGGGCCTCGATTGGCAATTTACTCTGCCATTTCCGATGGCTAAGACTGTCAAATTTATGGTATGCCATCTGTGCGTGGGCAATTTCATGGTATGCAATTTCATTTCGAAAATGCCTCTGTGCGGGAAAGACGTGCGCTGTATCTGAGTGTCAAATGCTCTTAAGGAGTTATTTGAAGTGCAGAGCGGAGAAATTCTGCTACTTACGAAATCTTCACGTGTAGGATAAATTACCTTTTGCATAAGCGGGTGAAATTTCAGACGAAAATGTAACTATCATATGATATGCTGGGGTACGAGGGGGAATGCGATAAAAGTCATTTGAAAAATCCGCCAATCATCAACAGGGAACCTCATATATTTACTCGTAATTCAAAATTGAAATTATTTCTTTATTAAATAAAATAAATATATATATAATTTCACTATTCCGCATCAAAATTCAATTTTTTTCGCAATTTCCCACCATTTCATATTCTGTAGACTATTTTCGGTGCTCAACGGGATCTAAAAATCCCTTTGAATTCAGAATCCCTACATTTTCTTATAAGAAATGCAGCATTCTCATGGTTCAGCGCCATTTTGAAATCAAGAGCTGTCAAAATATTGCCAGTCAAATGGCATACCATATTGCCTACCATTTATGGCAGACTATAAAATATGGATACCATAGGTAGCCTCCACTAGCAATTTAAAATGTTATGCCATGGAAAATTGCTAGTGAAGGCAGCCTGTGACAAAATCCAAACATCTTTATTAGGCGCGTTTTATTTAAGTTCATTCTTAAGGTAATGTGTTATATTTTTTCTTCATTTGTAATTTTAATTCTTCCATTTGTTCGTATAATCGTTGTTGAAGTTGCCATGGCGGAGGATTTTCCTCATCTGTAACAATACGTCTGAGCGCCGCAATTCGTCTTCGTAAGCTCACTTGTCTGCCACCTCGTATTTTTTTCTTCGTGTTGATTTTCGGTATTGATGTTTTTGCCGCTTGCAGTTTACGGGCCTCTATGATGGCCGAATGAACTCTAGGTTGAGGTCCGCTCTCCTTCGGGAATTCCATCTTCGTAAATGTCCTTGAGGACGTTGCTTGGAAAAGTTTTTGTTGTTCGCCTTCGTTTGGTCGTATTTTTTTTGAAGGAGGCAGGATCGCCATGAGGTGGTCGAATAGTCCTTACTTCCAATTTCAAATTATTACTTCTTTGAAATTGGAGCCTTTTTGAATTGATCTTGCACCAAAATAAAAGAAAGAAATATTCTTCTTTCTATGGCTGAGTCTATTATATAAAATAAAAGAAAGAAATATTCTTCTTTCTGTGCCGACACTATTGGCCACTCCAAGCAGTTTGCCACACTTGCCTGGCGAAATCGGTCGCCGCGTAGCAAGTGCTAGAACGTGCTAAAAAAGGAATAAATCAAAACGCCTTATTTTTTTTTTGTTCAATTCAAACAACCTGATTGGTCGCCGATCAAGCTAGCGTTCCGAAACAGACTGTACTTTATTCAGTATTCCATTCCCCTATATATATTATACATTTTGCTGAATCGATCGGTGTATGGACTAGTTTTTTTAATTCAAAAATAAAAATTAATTAGCTAGTGTGTGTTTTTTCCGCTTAGAGTAGAAGTCGCGCTTGTCGATAGGTAGGAGCAATTTTGACATTTGTCAGTGTGACAATTCAATCAGTAATCGTACACAACAAAGTAATTAGTTCCATGACTCACTTGACCCCTAATTAATTCAGATACCTATTTAGAGCTAGTTGTACGCAAAGTTTGGTGCAGGGAGCCTCTTCCGAACCTGGATTCGAACCAGAGACTCCACACACAAGAAGTCAGTGCTCTACTCACTAGACTGCTCAAGCTTATTTTATTATTTCGCTGGAGCTGTTGTATTTTGACAGCAGCTCATTATTTCAGTTGAGCGGCTGTAAAAATAGACCTATTTACGTTATTATCCAATTAGCGATTAAGTACTTGTATAATGGTAAATAATCTTTCATCACTCAAACTAATTACCTGAAATGCTAGATGCCTAAAAACTAAATTTATAGAGCTATTAAACCTGCTAGAATCCAAAAACATAGACATCGCAATCAATACAGAAACCTATCTGAAGCCTGATTTTAGATTGCCTGTTTCAAATTATCAATTCTACAGATACTATCAGCCGGATGACAGAAAATGCGAAAGAGTATTGATTCTCATCAGCAACAAAATATAAAACACTCCCAAATGAACTCCCAAACTAAAGTGTATCGAAGCTTTTAGAGTTGTAATCGAATCAAATCCTCAACGAATGACACGGTTCGTAGTTTATTTCAACAGTGGAAATGGAAACTCAGAAAAGAAAACTACGTTTCGAAACAACATTGATAAGCTTAGCTATAGTTTCATCTTAGGTAGGGACCTCAACGCAAAACACTCAAACTGGAATTGTCAAAGATATAATTGGTAAGGCAATATCCTATCGGAAATTGTTGCCTCTATCAACCACCTTCATTTGGTTTACCTTTCAAAGTGGTTACACATACCCACTTATACTAAAATGAAACCTGCGACGATTGACATGTTCATTGTAAATCCTATAGCTGAAAACGCTTTAGGCTCTGACCATCTCCCAGTTATGGTAACGTGTACAGCTTCACCTCATCTCACTGACAGACGCTTGGCATATAATTACTTTAGAACGGACTGGTCGAAATACAATAAATATCTAAACAAATATCTAAGCCTTACAACATCTCCATTCATCAATATACTGTCAACTGAAGAAATTGATCCATCTTCGCAAAGCAGGCAATTCAAATATCCCCCTTCTTGAGGAGTAATTTACTAAAACTTTACAGCATTTGCAGAAGCAACTGGATTAGGTATCGACTTCAATAGTACAGGCAGCAATTAAAAGATTAAAACATCGAAACCAAGTATGAAACCCGTAACTTTCAAGAAAAACAAGTGAAATCACCTTCTATCTTACTTTTCAAAGGCTTTTAAAGCTTTTTGAAAAGTGTCTTAAATCATAAATAAAAAAGAAAAACACCTCAATTTCCATTATTACGCATCGAAACGTCATATATAGCACCCCAAACGCTCTTGCAGATAACTTTCCCGATAATTATATTCTATTTCAATACTTTTCTGACTCAGAAACAGAATTGTTAAATCCTGCGTTGAGTAAATCACTGTATGCCATAACGAAAATATTCCAAATGAACCTATTTCTACGTCGAACCTCAATAGCTTGATTTCTTCCCCTAAATAACTTTTGTCTAAAGTACTCTTATTCCCCTAAGGCTTGAAAAATGACTAACATAATACAAGAAGCTTCTTTAGTGTTCTAGGTAAATTGCTTGAAAAAATTATTAAAACCAAACTGAATGCATTCAAAAATTCAAATAATATTATTGCAAATGAACAATTTAGTTTCAGGGAGCAGCACTCTACGACGCATCGGACACTTAGGATAAGTAATCACATTCGATCTAGTTTAAATAACAAACTTTCCAGTGCTCTAGCTCTGCTTGATATAGATAAAACTTTCGGTACTGTTTTGCGTGACGGTTTAGCTCTTTAGCTGAATATCCCAATCTCACTCGCAAAAACTATTCACAGTTTCTTATATGGTAGATCCTACACTGTTTACTAGTATCATTACGTAGCATACTCGCTGCCGTACCGCAAGGCTCAGTCTTTGGTCCTGTCTTATTCAATATTTATTTATCCGATTTCCCGTATCTACCCAGGAATTGACAGCTGGCAATGTTCGCAGCCGACACTATCTAGTTTGCATCAGGCGAAACTTCGCGCAATCGTTCCCAGCGTGCAAACATCTGTAAGCGCTATCACGAAATATTATTATAAATGGAAAATTCAAGTCAATGCTGGAAAGTCGAAAGCTGTGTACTTCACTCGAAATATAGCTATGGTAACAAAAACTTCTTTTTCAAATCCATCTTTCAGTCTGTAATTTACTATGCTGTATGGAGTGATTGTGCCAAATGTCACATTGCGAAAATGTAAAGAGCTCAAAACAAAACTCTTAAACTAATCCTGAAAGTTCCATGGCATTTCTCAATTCGCGCACTACATAATATATCGCAGGTTGAAGCTGTTTCCAAATCAGTGATAAAACTCAAAGAAAAATGTATTTCTAAATGTCTTAATAACGGCAATCGTTTAATTAGAAACTTGGTATGATAGGCGACTGTAAATGAGTGCAATATAGGTTAAGATATAGCCTTAGTTTTTCGTGTTAAACAAACCAAAAAAAAACAAAAACTCCATGTTTAATGGAGCTTTTGTTTTAAATTGTTTTCCTCAACTACCGCATTTACTATTCTGAAGCCACTGGCATTGTAGAGCATAAACTTTTATCATAATAGCAGAGAGACATCTAAGCTCTAAAAGAATTCAAATTATATACATTATTATTCTTGTAATTATATGTTTGAAATTATGACCAAAAGAAATCTTAAATCTTGAATTTTGAATCAAAAACTTTATTCGATTAGATTGGTTTCAGTTAGGGCTCCCGGTAGCTCTGCTCGCTAAGGCGTGCTACGGGGCCTGCGGGTTCGAATCCCGTCAGTTCCATGGCTTTAAGTGTGAATGCGTTTGATTGTCTATGAGGGTGGCAAATGGGCCTAAACTGGTAGCCTAATGCTGGCCGCGTTCCTAGCAGCCCTCTTCACTAGCCTAACCTAACCTAAGATTGGTTTCAGTTAAAATTGAAAATAATTTCCTAGATTTTTCAAAGAATATTTAGATATTTGCAAAAAGAATTTTCACAAGCTACTTTTCCACAAATTACCAATAATATTTAAGAACACTAATATTTGTTGAAAATGATATAAAATCAATGATTCGATTAATTCTAAATATTCACAGAGGTTCAAAATGTTTTGTCATCCATTCTAAAGAGGACTTGAAACCGCATTTTAACTTAACCCATTTTTTAAATGCAATAAGAATGATTTTTCGCTTGTAATTCAATTTGAAAAAGCAAATAGTCCAATTTGTCACTCAATAGCATGACTAATTGGACTTTTACTATTATTCTACCATTCGACGTTTCCAGCGCTTGCATCATATTCTTTGCTTATGTTTTGTTATTCTCAAGCTATCAAACCATAAACTCGCCAGGATATAAACATTCCAAGCACTATTCAAACTTGAATCGTGTCCGTTTTATTTTTGAGTGTAAGTGCTCACTCAGCAGTAACCTACGTACTACCACAGTTTAAGACTTACTAGCAAAAAAAAGCAATCCATACTTGAGTGGCTAACGAAACAAGATATGTCCAGAGTGCCTGTGTTAAAGGATACTTTCACGTAACAACTACACTCACTCGTGTGCTGCCATAACGCTCGACGAGATTAAAGGAGTTAAGAACTTTTAACTTCTTAATAGAAGCACTCCACCATAGAAGTAAAACATGTTTGAATGAACACATGCCGAGTAAGAGATATGAGGACACAGTGGTTGGTTTGTTAGACGATTCCTATAGATAGTCTCCCGTGGGTTCTATTTCTGCAGGGTGTCCTGTCGCATGGTTGGATCGTTATTCCTAAAAGAAAAACTATTCACACTTTATAGAAATACAGAGAGCGAATAGTTCCCAGATTCAGATCTACGATGAAAAATTACATCACACAATATCTCATTTTATCATTATTTGTGTTAAACGAGGACATATCCTCGGGGAATCATTTTCTCTCTTTCGTAAGCTGGACTTTATGGTACACTCACTTCATATGATACGGTATCATCTGACGACGTTCATATGCATACTTTTGGCACAACCCTGAATGGTTTTCGCTTTATGTGAAGACAAATATGTGGATATGATTCCCGAAATAATTTCATGTAGGTGGTAGTGAAGCTGAGATACTTACGAACTTTACGGAATTACGTAGTTGATGCAACTACACGGTTAGCTGTGCAGGGAATACTGGCAGGATGGTTATTTGCAAGAGCATTTATAACGTGGTAATGGTCATGTACGGTCTGATGCAGAAATGTCTTTGTAGTGCTTAAGTAAATAGAAGTAGACGGCTGTTAGTTAGAGTTGGAAATTCAACAGCTCATGCGGTTAGGATGGTCGATAATTTAATTTGCATTAATGCAATGTTATTTTTGACGATAATGAAAACGTCTGAATTTCATCTGATTTTCGAGCGAGTATCAATTTGCACTAGATATGCATGATAAAGCAGCCAAAATGTGACTTATAATATTGCGCCCAGTGTGGGTGTCTTCATTATTCTTGGTTTTTTTATTGTGTTCGAAAGTAAGCATAATTTTTTCAAACAAGATGAAACCAGAAGATTTTGTTTGGTATGCAGGCTACAGTTGATTGATTTTAAAGCTGTATTCCTGGCCTATTTTAAATAGAGCTTATGGTTTTGGATAAATACTAAGATAAATGATAAGATTTTCAATGAAAATAGTAGATGTTGTAGGCTCTTCGCCACGATTTTAAGTACCTGACATTCAATCAGACCCTGGATTTTTTCGATTTCCATCTGGTTCAGCTCCTCGCCTATAAAGAAAAAAAAACATCCACCTAGTTAACGGTGATTGGATCAATTATTATTGTAGGCCAAGCTATTGCCATAATTGTCGGATCCTGCCCCATACAGTCATAGTTTGCAATGACAATCAGAACATTTTACTGGTGCACATAAAACCTATCAAACAAAATAATTTTTTAGTTTTATAGTTAATCTAATGTTTGATTAATTTTTTTAATTCCTTTTTTCCAAAATAAACAAAATGGTGGACTCTGATATCATTGCATGGAATTTCAAGTGAGAAGTTTGAATAAAAAAGAAGTTTTTTAAATCAGACACTAGTTTTTTATGTTACCGATAAGCTGTATTAACTTCATTCAAATCCCTGGATTGGTTTTTGAATTACAAAAGTCACCGACTTTGAAAATATAGTTTCGAGAAAAACTCGTTTAAAAATGTTTCACTCGATTTTGTTCGAGTTGATTTGCAGGGCTCATCTGAAATATCTCTGGATTAGATCAAAGGTAAAAATACCAGGATGACATCGAAATTATTAGTAATAATACTCTAGATTTCAAAACCAAATTTTCTTTTCGCTTAAAGTATATATACTTAAATCTCAGGAACAAAAGGTCTTTCCTTTCTCTTAAATCTAAGTCAGACAGGAAGTGCTTACAGAAACAAAAATATTTTTGTGATAATTTTCTGAAACTTTGCCAATCGATCCACCATTTAATGCTGTGGAATTTGATTTGGTTTCATCTTTTCTAATAAAAACCTGCAATTTACGTAAAATATAATATTCAATATAACTGTCAATAATTAATTCAAAGATTCTTGACTAATTCCATTAACTGTCATGTCTATTTCTCGTGAAAATTCACCGAATTACTGGAGCACGTTTCGCTATTTCTTAATTCGTAATGAAAATTTTCAGTCTCTGAGAGCCAAAATAATCACAACAAAACCCAAACAAGTTGAGAAAAACAAACTACCCTCTTGATTTGTATACCTAACCTACACGAATTTACATGACCTACTCAGAATTAATGGAAAATAATGAAAAACAGCCATTAGACCTGATGAATATTTTTCATTTCTTTCAATTATTCAGTTTTAAGCGAACTTTGAAATTCATTTTTTAAAGTGTTTGCTGTATTTCTCGTATTTTTTCGGTGTGATACACTCTACTCTTGAATGCAAACATAAGACAAGTCGAAGAACTGAGCCTCTTCCGCGGGTGTGAGTTTCTTATAAAAATTGTTACTGATGGCGTCAATGATGATGACGCCGACAATGACGATGATGATGGCAATGATGATAATGACGGACATCGTAGATGCTAGCGTCCAAAAAGCAACAAGCATTCCAAGGAGAGATGTTTTGATTGATGACTTGGATTGTGGAGCAGATGATGGGCTGCTTGTGTTTGTGGCTCGTAGTATTCGTATAAAACGTGAATAGGTACCTATTGACAGAATGAAAATTTGATAAGTTTTTTTTCTTCTTCGCCACAGTCGATTTGGTATCATGTTTTATTGGATGCTTGAATTTTATTATGCTTTGTCAAAACAAGATTTCGAAATTATTGATGAGCCGGGATGAATTTGATATTTTCGGCTTTTACTATCAGTACTTTAAAGTGCGTGCTCGAAAATCATACTCAAACTCAAATTGAAGATGTCTAGATGACTTATTGCTGCTGCTATGCAAAAACCGAAAATAAATGCTTATTTGAGTTAAATGAACTACTGAGATTACTACACTTACTTTCGATGTTATTTATTGAACATTTTTATCATAAAACTACACTACACGTTGCTAAACTATTAGCATTCCAAACCATTTTCCAAAAATACTAAAACTCTCGTAACTGCTAAGCAAATCGAATACGTCCTCAAATCCGACCAGCAGTTTCGCATCTATCTGTTCATATAGATTTTGATGAGCTCTTGTCGATTCACTAAATCCTCTACCTTAGCCCAGACGAAGACATGAAACAATGGAAAACTTGGCACATACACAGGAAAAGCATGCTGTCAAACGAAACTTGGAACATGCTTATGTTCCGTAATGTAACGCAACGATTTTACCAGTAACTCCGGATAATTACCTGTAAAAGAGTTAATTATGTATAGCTTGTGGGTATGTAGGCGTATCACGACAGACATTTTGACTCCTATCGAACCTGGTAGCAGAGGTGATAGATAGCACGCAAGGAGAACTCGGTAGTCTTCTGTACCGTGCCTGTTAAGCTCGACACTATTCCGTGTGCTGTTCATTTATATTCACAGAAATCAATAGCTTAATTAAGATATGTTTAATTGTAGACTTTGAGATCTGTCATTAAAGAGTTTTGATAATTTCCGTTAAGTCGAATTCAATTAATTTATTATTTATCATTGCTGGGTGAGATATAAGTGTATGCCTGGCGTTGAAAGGGTTTTTTTTAGCACAGAAAAGCAGAAAAACCTGAAAATATATTTTCTATACAACCGTGTTTTCAGCAATATTGGTAACAATTTCAACCTAAGTAGAAGGATACCAATAGCAAATTTATCAGATTAACTATTCTCATGTGTCACTGACTTTTCAATTTCAATGTCTGCAGATCGAAATGACTATGTTAAGGGAATGATATTTTTATGAATAACCATTCCGACATACTCCGAGCGGTGTGACTCGGAGCTTTATCTTGTTTGTTTCAACCGATATTAAGAAATCTAACTAATTTTGACAGTTTGTTCTTCACTCTATACGCAGAAGGCCGAAAAAAGACGTATTTTCTATAATTTTTTTATAAAACGGTATTTTATTTTACAAAAACAAAAAATATATGTACATTTAGTGGCAGCATCTAAGTTTACAATGGCATTAATGATTTGTAAAAATATGGATCTGGTGCGCTCCTTCAGACGATCTCCTAAAGGTCTTTCAAAAAAGGTGTTCGGCGGTAACCACGATTTCTTTGGTATAGTTCATCTGAAGTCAAAAAACCAAAAAGATTATTTCAGTGGATAGATAAAACTAGATATTGATCGAAGGAATAATCGAAATTTAGATTTTTGACAAAATGGCAGTTCGTAAAAAAAAATCGAATTTTTGACCAAACTTGCCTTGTCAAAGTGTTTCAAAAAAATAGAAATAATTATCCGAAATCTTACTCCTTCTATTAACACCTGAGAAATATATCTGAAAAAGTTGTGCTAAAATTTCAAACTGTTCGGTTGAGCCGTTTTTTAGAAATCTTGGTCACCAACTTGGAAAACATAGTTTTCAGAAAAACGCGTTAAAAGTTTCGGAAGAAGCTAACACATATGCAGATAATTTTTTTTTACGTACATGGAGTCATCTATTTTAGGCCCATAAGATGTACCCTTTGTAGCATCAACAGCTTCTAATACTTCGATTTGATGTTGTCAACGAGCCATTTTCCGCTCTCGCGTACTCCCATGCTCTCTCGAGTCAGAGATCGTGATACGCTCTGCATCCTCTTTCTCGACATAGGCATGGGCATTGGGCTCAATTGATAGTCCCATTGCATTAATGTAATATAAAATTGACGTTGTACCTTCATTGAAAATCCCGGCAGCGATATAAGCTGCTATTTCAACAATTTTTGAGCCACACGGAACGATTTTCGGAGTTATTTTTCATATCAACTGATTTCAGCTCTCATTGTTGTTTTGCGTAAAACCACTAACACATCTTTCCAATAATTTTTTATCACAGAAGTCTATATAAAATGGAAATATAGCTTCAGAAACATCAGGTGGTAAAGACAGATAATCATGTTTATACCTAGGAATACAAAGAGAGAAAAGAGCAGCTGCTACTTCGGTCTGTACTCCACCTACTTTCTAACGGTCCAAGACGTAATTACAAATTTGTGTATATCTCGGAAAACACTTGTCGGTTGGATTTGAAATTTTCAGGAATATTATATCTATATATATGATCTATCGCCTCTGCAGTTTTCAACGGTTCAAGAATACATTTTCAAAATGCAAAAAATAAAAAATTAATTTTATGAAAATCCTAACTGCGTATAACCCCTTAATATTCTCCATTCGATATGAAAGTGAGAACTACGTATGCAATATTCAAATCTTATAGAAAACGGCAAGGAACGTTATGATTGCAGATTATTTTCTATTGTACTTTTCTAGTAGAATACCCTTCATTGTTTTACACTTTTAATTATTTCTATACTTAGAACGTATTATTTATTATTATTTATTTATTATTTGCAGTCTTAATCAACAGATGCACATCCAATTAGAGACTAGACAAGGATCAAACTTATATTTAAAAGAAAAAAAAAAAGAAAAAGAAAAAAGACTATAAATTAAAACTAAACAAAATCTAACAAAGAGGTGAAATCTAATCATAATTCAACACAGATATGAAATCGAAAATTCAGAAAATTAGTTCATTTCATAAGATGAAACGCATGCTCTTAACTTATTTAAAAAAATATGAAACGAAGGCGGAGGAGAACCAATAATCAAACAATTATGCTGCCTAGGCAAGCGTTACAGTGGAGAATAAAAACATACATAAGTGCGAGCAAAAGGTACGTTGAGGGTGAATGAAGACCTGGTAAAACGTCCGGGTCACGAGCAGAAAACTGCGCTATTTTAGAACGGCTTATTTTGCCGATTAGAATTTCATTACTGAGTTTCGCAAACAGAAATATTGGAATTATTATAAATTTGATTTATTTTCGTGCCAAAATTTTCAGGGTTTGTAAAAAAATTTTGTATTTATAAAAACCAATGGTGATACCTAAGAGCAAAGAGTCAACCTCAGATCTTTGGAAAAGTAATCTTTGTATTGGGGTAAACATTAAAAATTATTGCAGAAATTTCCTACTCAGTAGCTCCTAAATAATCAACAAATTGAGCTTAAAATTGCAGATTAGTTCATTTGTATTTTTTTTTTTTTTTGAAAGAAATACGACTATATATGTATATTAACTTTAACAAAACAGTATGTCCATAAAACAGTTTTCTTAATTTGTTTTCTCAACTTTTGCATTTCAAGCAAAAAACTAATTTGCATTTTTCAAAAGATAAGGCATAGTTAATTAAACCAAAAACTTGTCTACTAATTTTTTATAATAATGAAATGTTGAAAATTTGGCGAAGATAAACTTTAGGTTATATTGTGTCATATGTTTTGAAATATATAAATTTTTTCTTCTCATTTTTACAAGTTCTGATTTGTGTTAAATGATGATCTCAGAAGTAATAAAAAAGCAACAATATGCTTTGGTTTATTCTTTGAAACTTTTCACAATGATAATTGGCATTTCAACTGAAATCTGGCCCTGGACTCACTCAACTAGTTTTCCCGCCGGTCAGGGTACTTTCCTTGCATGTACTTCTAAGCTCTTTGCTTCAAATTAAATATAGAGAGCCCAAAAAGCACCCCGAAATGCAATAACACAATAAAAAGCAGGGTTTAGGCTGGTACTCTCGGAGCTTCGCGGGCTTGTAAATGGTGTTTTTTTAGTAAGTCAAACCTCACATACCCCGTGATGATAGGTCGGTCGGAGATCTGGTTAGCAGATTTTTATTTGGCCATCTATACTAGAGAAAAAAGCTAAGTGCTTCTAGTAGCGTCGCTTAACAAGGTTAAAGTAAAAGTAACGTAGTCCTTTTACAACCCTTGTGAGATCTTAGGGTTGAAGTTGGTAGAAACTTCATTCACAATCAGTTTCAGTTTCACACCTCATTTCGCCCCCTGGTTTAGAGCCTATTGGTTCAAAGCTATCCAGCTTTTAACGCGCTCAAATTCAACCATGGTTCAAGCTGGATTCGAACTCGTTAAAATTTGGTGCTCTACTCAGGCTTTTCTGAAAAGGCCATCTTTGATTACCTTAAGTAAATGCGGGAAAACAGTCTCAAACCAGTTTTTTAAATAAAACAAAAACTCTTATGGATATACCACGACGACAAGCCGTTTCTCGTATTTTTTATTAGTAGAGCTTTTTTTTGAATATCTGGCTAGATTATTAGCATTCCAAATAGCAGAAACAGCAAAACCATAAAAATTAGCCGTACACGTCATATTAATGTATTAATAGCTTTAAGTTGTAAAAAAAAATACAGTGAAATCAGCAACTTCAACAAATACACCAACCTACCTAGCCTGGATCCTTTTTTGCGATCCAGTCAAAGCTGATCTGATCTGGAGCTCGAAAATATAAACTTGTGTAATAAGACAATGATATAATTCAAAAAAAATATACAATACATTTTGGCAGTAAACGAGAATATACGAGTACATTCGTGGCAAGCGGCTAAATGCGATCAATTCTTTTAAACAAATATTGAAAGTGGCGTCATCTTACGGCTTTTCATCGTTAATTTTTTGGTCAGGCATCAAATATCAAGTACATATAACTAACTTTTGAATTTTGAAAAATACAACATTCGCAAAAACATGAAGATGGTAGCTATCGGCAAATTTTTAAGCTACCTAGCGTTTTATTGGGGTAGAAATCAGACTGAAACTTAAAATTAGCTTTAGATTATCTCACTTCTAGGCCTCTGTTCAGGCAAAAATATTTTCCTTTAAAATTGACTCTTCAGTTTTGCTTGCATGGTATATTTACTTTGTTTTAAATATCCTTTCAGAGATGCTCAAACCCTAAACTATCAGCTTTTTGATTTATTATTGCTTTTTTTAATTATTTGAAGCAGCTAACACCAAAATAATATTCTTAAAAATAATTTTATTTATCCTTCAGTAATTCATCAAAATCGCTTTTTAAAAAATCATTTTAGCAGTTAAAAGCTACCTATTACTAAGAATATTCAAACCCTTTATTTGGTTTAATTCCATTTGTAATCACTATATCTTCGGTTATCTTCTTCTTGTTTTTGGAACCGGCTATCTTCTTGTTTTTGGAACCGGCTATCTTCTTGTTTTTGGAACCATAGATCTAATTCATCATCACATTGATTTAAGGGGTTACATGGGTTTGGAATGATGAAGAAATCGATTTTTTTTTCTTTGTTTTTTCTTAAAGAACAACTCGTCAAAAGTACTCTCTGAAAATTTGATGTCGATCCGAGCTATATATTAGAAGGGAGAGCGATTTCCCCACTTTGATCTATCCCACCTGTGTAAGTAATATTTCTCATTTCACGCAACTTCTTTCACTTTCTTTTCTATCGAGGAGGGAAAATAATAATGGTAGGGTAATGAAATACTGAGTTTAGATATATTACTCTGTACAGGCTTTGGACATAACCAATGAAGAAGGACAATTATTGTATGGGCCTGGTATCGATGATTCTATGTAAGTTCAAAAAAAAATTGTTTTATTCTTACTTTAAACTTTAAACGCGTTTTTCTCGAAACGATATATTTCAAGTCGGTGCCAACGATAACTCAAAAACTAATGCACCAATCTTAACCAAATTTTGCACACTTCTTTTAAATAGTATTTTCTTGTACTTGAACGAAGGATATTGTGTTTCGTTCATTGGAATTTAATACACATGGCATTATTTATTGAATTTTTGGGTCAAAAATTAAATTTTTTACTCGCGACGTTGCCAAAAGTTCAGATTTCAATATTTTTACAAATCCTTCGTTCAAGTACAAGTCAAACTTATATTCTACCAGAAACAATTTGATTTTTTTGTTTCAGATGAATCCAGCTCAAGATATCGTTGGCACCGCATTTTTCGAGCCTTTTCGTAAAATAGCTGCCAGAGGGCGTATTGTCAATATTTTTGTCTAAAATTTTTTTTACATATAGTTCAAGAGTTATTTTAGTTGTTAACAACAATTTATAATAATTTAATACATTATTTTTTATTTTTAAAACATTTAAAAATGGCGTTTTTTTTATTCTCTGAAACCCATGTAACCCCTTAAATACCGATTTATCATATGAAACGTCCCCTGCATTATGGTTTAGAACTAGTCTATACATCAGCTTATCAGGGTTTGCTTATACCAAGTAAATTAATTCAGACATTATTTAGAGAGGTAGCTTGATTTCACACAACAATTATTAAATCAGTAGCAGGCAAAGTAATCCCATAAAAAATATTATTTATTTATTTGTTAATTGTCCAAATCCACAGAACAAATCCAATTATAGATTAAACAAGAAGAAAAAATAAAAATACATACAAGTATATAAATATATAAGAAAAAGAAAATAACATGGAAACCAAGAAAATTAATAAAATTCAGAATGGAATATTAATACAAAAAAGAATAAAAAGTTAATTGATCGAAAAAGAAACAAACAAATTGAGTAAATTAGGACACATTTCGATTATAAGAAAGAACGTTATTTTTTAAAGTACTTTTAAACACAGATAACGTTTGAGGCAGAGGACCAAGGTTAAGGCTATTGTGCTGACGAGGCAAAGGCAAAAGGGGAGAAAAGAAATAGGTGTCGGTACGGGCAAATGTAACATTAAAGTTAAATAATGTTCTATTAGGACGGCCCGGTTCCCTAACTGAACGTTAAATGCTGGGGTCAACCAATATACTGCCTTTAAAAAGTCTAAAAAGGAGGCGCTCGTCGAGGAACACTGTACGTGACTCAAAAGAAGGAATTTGAAGGAATTTGAATCACAATACGGAATACTGTACTTATAGAACAACGAGCGGGTGAATCTGCGTTGCACGGATCAACCGCATCGATCAAGTATCCCTAATGTGGACACCAAATTCGGCAACAGTAATCAAGAACACTACGGACAAAGGAAAAAAACAGATAAACAGAAGTGGAAAGATTAACAAAACGTTTGGAGGATCTGATGATGAATCCGGAAAAACAAGAAGTCTTGGCAGTGACGTGAAGAATATGCAAGTCAAACTTCAATTTAGAATCAGAAATCATGCCAAGGTCCTTGATATTAGAAACAGCATTGAGAGGAGAGCCAAGAACACAGTAGGAGAAGAGCAAAGGGGATGTTTTGTGGGTGAAAGACATTTGATGACATTCCGCAACATTCAAAGTGATGGAATTAGCAGTACACCAGTTAGCCAAAGTATCCAAATCGCTCTGGAATATGATACAGTCACTAGCGGATTCAATCACTCTGAAAATTTTAAGATCATCAGCGTACAAAAGGCAGGATGAGTTAAAGAGGGAAGGAAGATCGTTAATAAACAAAAGGAACAATAAAGGGCCGAGAATGGATCCTTCCGGAACTCCTGAGGTAGGAAAAAAAGCTGTTGAAGAGCAATAGTTAACCGTAACAACACAAGAGCGATCACAAACATAGGAAGAGAACCAACAAAAAAGAGCGCCAGAGAGACCAAACGCAGCTAGCTTTAATAGAAGAATATCATGATTCACAGAATCAAAGGCCTTGGCAAAGTCGGTATAGAGGACATCAACTTGCTTTTGCTGGTCGATTGCGGAAGCAACGGTGTTTGTCAAAGTCAATAAGTTTGTAACCGTTGACTTACCTTTGACGAATCCATGCTGTTCCCAGGCCAGCAAGGGCTGAACGAAAGTGTACACTCTATTGTCGGGTCTCGGGGCTGCAATCGGTGACCATCTTGTAGTCTTCAAAAAACTAAAATCTAGTCAGTCAGGTTTCAGTCATTTAGTTGACTTCAGTCATTTTCTTATCGCTCATAAACCCTGAAAACTATTACAGTAAAATCCACTTTAATTTTCGCAATATTGTCATGAACCATAATATGAGCTCTTGAATGAAATATCTAAACAAATAAACAAATCCCACATATACCATCGTCAAAATTTTCCTAAACAATTATCTAACACCCACAACATACTAGCGAATCTTCAATGCATGAGCACTGATCGAAGATTGAAAAAAAATACATCTACAAGAAACAACACAATAACATCTATAGTAACCTCGCCTGTCTCTCTACACAAGATAATTGTTTTCCGCTGTGACAACTTCCATAAGTGCTCACCGAACGATATCAGATTTATGTAAATGAAATTAATTTGATATCACACACTGAGCTGTATGTGCTTTGCTTTATAGCGCATTCGACGAACAACTTTGCCATCCCAATGTCTCCCCAAACTCCGAAACGCCTCATTTGCTAACATGTCAAGGGAATGCCGAAATTTTCTTTTCAGCTGGACGAATCCTATCGACAGACACATCAATCAATAGTGTCTGTATGACCAAGTAGGTATCGTCGAATACACACTCGACATAATGGAGGCTAATTCGACTGGGAACGGGACATGCTTCTCGCCAACGTTTCGCATTGACGCTACCACCTACCGCCCCTAATTTTCCATCACGCCATTGTCGCCGAATTGATATACACCTGACAGAGTGGGCCAATTCGTGGTAAGCGTTCGGTAGTGAATGAACACCTGTACTGCTATAAATACGCTTTCGACGTCGTTGCTCCACGCTCCTGATTTGAGCCAGTGCAGCCATAGGAGCTCTGGAGGAGTTTGTTGATTCAGCTAGAGTACCGATCCCGATATCTACCGCATTATTAGACCTCGCCAAATCAAAGGTTAACGTTTGATTTATGTCATCGGTATTGGTCGGAACAGTTGGCACAATAAATTGCTGCTTATCGGAATGTCATGTCGCATTTTCGGCAGCTCTTGTTGATTTATTCGATTATTGAGTGACCGATTAGATGAGATTATGTTTTTGTGTGTCGCGTTGCTGACCAGGTTCAGGTCTAATCTTTCGATAAATATTGTGACAGGGTAGGTGGAATATAATGAATATACCTTGCGAATATATTTGTCTGATAAACAGGTTGTTTAGTGAAAGAAATATGATATAATGACATATTTTGTGACAGTCAACATCGAGTTAGTTCGATAGATGAGAAAGTGACATTCAATTATTTTTGATTTTTTGTCACAATTGCTGTTAAGATATGATTTCTGTTGTGATTTGTGGATAGTTTTCTTCAATAATTTGAGCAAGAGTGTATTATTTTTGAACATTAGAGTAAATACAGCAATGTATATAAGTGTATGAAGATTTAAATTTGCTCTCAATGAACCTTAAATGTGCAACTGTAACCTGAACTTTCAGAATAAGTACCACCATATAAATTTCAGTTTTAATTTAAATTTTTGAAAACAACATTTCCAAAATATATAGAGCTTCCTTTTAAAATATAAATATTTACGGGTACTGTTTACTCTGGACAACTCACAAAAACAAAATTGTAATAAACGTCCTTGTCCAACAACAACATTCCATTCAATAGTGCTCTAAGATTTTCACAACATTTTTTACATAATGAAATTTCAGAAAGTTTAAATAGCTTATTGCGGTAAAGTAATGAAAATTTGCTAAGA
The DNA here is from genome assembly GCA_963978885.1 of Nemotelus pantherinus. NCBI lineage: Eukaryota > Metazoa > Arthropoda > Insecta > Diptera > Stratiomyidae > Nemotelus > Nemotelus pantherinus. Next base: position 13,013,897 of record OZ022265.1, read on the forward strand.
AATTAAATAGATTTTTTAATTTTCACTCTTCAAATAACTCCAGAGCATACTAGTTGAACTGGTCATACTAGTTGAGCTGGAATAAGATGGCAATGCTATCAGCATAGGCCACAACCGTGAGTCCCTTGCTTTCCAACCTTTCCAAAATTGAATTTGAAACTACATTCCACAAGAAAGGGGATAGATCTCCTCCTTGCAGTGTGCCTCTATGAGTATTCCTTATGATTTGCACCTCCACCCAGTCCGCTGGTATGAGCCTTTGCTTAAACATGTTGCTTATTCAGCTACAAATATCGGATGCTCTCCATAATTGCTGTTGTATGCACATTATTGAAGGAACCTCAAGTATCAAGAAAGGCTCCCAAAGCGTACTCTTTGCAATAAAGTGCCTTTTCTATTTCAAAGAATAACTTTTTGAACAGATTTCCCTTTCATGTATGCGTTTTGGACTCTCAATAGAGCTTGCGATGCGAGCCTTTGTTTCATACAAAAATATAGTTATCTTTCGAAAACTTTAAGCATAGAGGAAGTCAGGCTAATTGGCCTGCAGTCCTTCAGCTACGGTTAATGATTGACTCTACCTGTTTTGTTTATAAATACAAACTTAGTGATTCTTCAGGCTGCAGGTAAGTGATTTAGTACAAGGCAACCTTTGTAAATTTGTGTAAGCCAGGAAACGGGGAGTTTTGACTTTTGAATCATGTCCGGTAGAATTTTATCCGGATCTGGAGACTTGAAGGGCTTGAAGGTATCAATGGCCCAAACTAGCCTCTGCTTGGTAACAGCTCTACCAATTCCTACGTTTTCATATAGGTCGGACACCTGCTCACCAGTGAAAGAGGTGGAGTCATCCAGACAGCCCGGGAAGTGAGTATCTATGAGGATCTTCAGCATTTACGAGCAGTTTTTTGTCCATCCTCCATCCGGTTTACATTCCAGGCTAAGTGTGGCAGGGCGTTTAGCACACAGATTTTTGAATCTCGTCGTTTCCGTGGTAGTTTCAATTCTACCACATAGTTCTTTCCAGGAGCTCGATCTGGCTTTCTTTATTTCTGATTTATGGAGCCTAAGGGCGTCCTTGTAATTGTCCCAACATTTTCTGCAATCATCTACTTTGGCTTACTTGAAGAGTTCGCCTACTTGTCTTCTATGACAACCCAGGTCCCTGTTCCACCAAGGTGGCTAAGGATTGCGCTTCGGACAGACTGTGGGACAGGGCCGTAAGAAGTATTTTACTAATTTACTCGTAAGTGAGTTAACCGCGGCATTGAAGCCAGATACAGAGCCAATTCTGGGAGAAGTACCTAAACCGATGTACACTTAATTTTTGAAGTTCTTCTAGTTGGTATTTCTGGAATTGTAAAACTTCCGAGAAGTACGAACTAAGTTGAATTTTAAACACTGTTACTAATGTAACAGTGGTCAGAGAATGGTGGGTCTTCAAGAATTCTCCCATTCTATATTAATTTCTCATTTGAGCCATTGTGCAGAGTTGATGCCCATGCTGCCCTAGATGGTCTGATGCGCGTTTGCATCCACCTCCACGAGCAATAATTTGTTCCTGCCGAGCGACTCCGCGGTGAGTTTTATAACCTCCTCAGGCAGAGCGGCTCTCCCGTGTGCCATGTATACAAATGCTAGGATCACCTGCTCTTCCTGTTCCCCCTCACATGCCGCCAGCGTCAAATTGTCCATGCTGAAATTTGACGGAAGGTAAACGTGAATGTTTTTTCCTCACCAGCATAGCCGTAATCTGGCCCTTCGCAGAGATCGAAGGCTCGTGAACCAGTGTCACGTCAAACATACTTTCGTCGAGTATCAGTAGCAGTTTGGCCGAGGCCAACTAACTGCGGTGGAGACTGATCTGCAGTATCTTGAGTGCTGGCCGCGGCACTCTCTTTTGGCTGAACCTCGTCTTTCTGGGAATCGGCCGTTGTACTCTGCAGGTCATTCAATCTCGCCGTCCTCCAAAGTGCCATGATTTTCATCCTTCGCGTCGCATTTCTCCACGCGCAGGGAGACACTGTCTTCACCCCAAGCTTTATTGTTAAAATGCGAGTAGAGCAGCATCCTTTTTATTCGGAAGATATACACTTAACACCACCTGTCACTTTCTTAAAATACAGGATGTTTCAGTCCTGTGTTGGAACATCCAGATTTAACCTTTGCAGCAACTTCAGGGCCACCTCCAGTTCCTTCGCCGTATAGGATGCTCCATCTGTCCACAATTTCCAATCAAACTTCTTCCCATAGCCCCTGTAAATCCAGGACTACAGCCGCACACCAGCACAACGTGAGCTCGTCATTGCTCTCGTTAATCTTAATACATCTGAGCCAGTACATCTCCTCAAACGAAGGCATGGCCTATTCAGGGTGCTTCTCCATCCGGTCAATCAGCGCATTGAGCAGGGTTGGCTCTACGGTTTTTCATTTCCACAAATTTCACTTTGTAGTAAACCAGGAAACACCTGCAAGAAAACGAATGTATAAGCAAATGTCAAAACGACACGTTATTGTGCGAATATATTTCACTTTAATTTCTCTATACATGCTACCACTAAAAGTACTTACTCATATTTTTATTAAAAAAAAAACAATTGAGTCCTATTATCAAAGTAATTAAACATGTGAGTCAATTTATTTTGAAAAATAAATTCGCTTAAAATATTGTTCCATCGGTGATTTCTTGTCGAAATAAATGAACGGCATGACAGACATTGACACCGTACTTGACAAAAACATTCTAAGCCGAGCATGACAAAGTAAAATCCTTTTCAACATAATATAAGTCGACTGAAATAAAATAGAAATCATCAATAACACTATATATGTAAATTCCAGAATGAAAAGTCTACGTAATTTTTCTTAATCAGATCCATCCATCCTCTCGGTCGATCATAAGTGAGAGTCTAAAATATCAACGGTAACGCTGCTTGTGAGCCGCCGGCAAACAAATAGTGTGTTTCACTAGAAGAAAGCCATTCACTTTTGCTACGATTCCGAAGAAAGCTTGTGTTGAACCAAATTTGAACTGACATTACGACGAAAAGAATGGAAAAGAATTTCGTTTAGTACAAAACGAGGCGTCAGAAAGTGAACTAAGGCCGGAATGAAAAAATAAGTACAGAGGAAGCAGAAAAAATGAGTGGCTTGGTATGCCTCAATCACGAAGAATGACATGATGGTACACATACATTCTGATACCGTTTACTTTCGAGATCTATGCGATCCTTTTAACAGGAAACAAGCGTGACTGAAATACTTATCCGTGTTGATTTGCATTGCTTCGGGCCCGAGACGAAATGTATGCAGTTAAATCGGAAAATGGAGAGCCTGGCTTCTGTTACTCTGTTCTTGTGTGCCAATCGTAAAACTACATATCTATTGCCATTCATCCGTTACACCGACACTGACACCGCTACTCGTCTTGCACACATATCACACACTTGCTCAATCGCTTTGCTACTCAAATTCAAAAGACCATATAGTTGAAAGGCAGCCTTTAGTGGAGTTTTTGATGTGAGTACTTTGTGCATCAACGACATTCAGCGTTAGTTAGAATGCAATAGAATGTTTTTAGTGAATTTTCGAAAAGCTAGGGATTGATTCGTAAAAAATTATTGCAATAATCTCACAACAAAATATGGTTTCATTTGTACTGTTTTTCCTCTATAGCTATTTTTAAACAAAAGGTTTAAATTACGTCCTTTTCTCATGTTCTTGATGCTGAAAACTATTGCTATATAATAATGCTGGCTGTCTAACAAGCAATGATATGCTTTTCGATAATCGATTTTGAAAAAAAATTTCAATAGTCCATGAAATAATTTTTTTTGTTACTTGTTTTTATGGGTTTCACAAAAAGCAAATATCCTCTTCCTTTCTACAAATGATATTTTCTTGCTGAATTGCCTTTATTAAGAAAGAATCTAAGAGTGTATATATTCTAATAGTTCGATGTCTTTCATTCAGACCAAATTTATCTTTTACTTTGATGACTTTTTCATAGCGCCCAACGTGGGAAATAAATTCTGAAGATACATTTATTCATGTGCATTTATATGTGTTTCTTGTTGAAAATTATTTGATTGCTATTCAGAAATATCTTAAACAACAATATTGAAATCAATAAATAAAAAACATAAAATATTTACTTACGAGATAGATATTGTATACGTATTTTTATAAATTCAGTTAACTTCATGACTGCTGCATAAGCTCTTGAATTTAGTGTAACTGATGAGCTCTGAATTGTTTGCTACAAAACTTCATTCATAAAAAACATTCAAAATATCAATTTAAATGCCTTCTAACTCAAATGATATTGTCACATACCGTCATATTGGCACAACACCATTAAGAATATCCATTTATGTGGAAGATATTTAAGTATGCCGAAAATTGACTCCTGAATTTCTTGGGCCATTTCAAATTGAATCAATCTGCAGGATTGAATTAACTTAATTAAACAAAATTAAATTTAAACGTATAAATTTATTGCAAGGTTTTAAGGTCATACTGAATTTTTTATACAAAGGTGTCTTAGATTTTTGTAATTGTTTTGCCGCAGGATGTATTCTATGCATTCCACGATCTAGACGATTCTTTCGATGAGCCAAACCGATGCAATTCCAAGCGTTCAATATAAGATATATAGTGTTTGCTTGCAGCGTTCTAATAGTATTTCTAGCTATCTGTTTCTCGTATACGATGGGTGCAGCGACGACGAGCAAGCTAGGCAATTCACGTCTTTGCCTCGCTGCGAGCTTGCATATAAAAATAGTAAATTTGCAATGTGACAAGCTTTGCTGTCGATTATACAAGCACTGGCACTAGGTTTCAGGTATCCATCCGCCAACAGACTTCGGGTTTCACAAAAATCTGGCAATTCGGGCCGCGTATACGAGTACATAGCGCTCCTGTTCCTGACTAGTTAATATTTGCCTTTCCAATGCATTCACGCTTGTGTGCATCTGCATAAAACGCTATTTTTTTCGTTTCGACGTCGGCAATTTTTTCCTGTTTTTTTTTTTGTTTTTGCATTTAGTTTTTGGCTGATACCTATTCGGTATGTATGAGGTCCTTTCGAAATGCATGGAAAGCAAGAGACTAACGTAAATACGTTAGTATTGAAGATTTATGCAGTTTTATAGAGACTATGGGGAAAATAGTGGTGGTGGAAAGTGTGGGAGCCGAATCGAAAAAAACTCATGAGGCAGTTGAGATAGAATAGAAAATTGAGTCTTCTCATGAATGGTCGAAAAAGCGAAAAGTGCATTTCAATTTATGCTTTCAACTTCGTTCAAATAATTGGGATGGACTTTGTGTAGAGTTGGAAATAGCACAGATTTTGTGTGGAAGATACCAAGCACAAATCTCATCTTGTTTTGAAGTAGGTGGGTAAATTGATGGCATGTCTTTGATGCAATTTTGTGTAATGTTTTTGATTACTGTTTGCAAACAGAGATTTTCCGGGGCTATATCGTAACTGAATATGCGGTACTAGTGGGTAGATTTAAGCACTTAACTGTGTAACAGGAAGAAATACAACAATAAGTATATACGAATTGGATCCATGTTAACATAAATCCATCAGCACTGAATTAAGTAGTTTTCAAATCAGCTGCACAAATGAGTCATATTAAGCCACAGAGAATACAAAAAATCACCATATTTTTCTGAGACTTGAATTGTTTTAGGGCTTGCTTTTGGGCATGGGTTCAGTTTACTTTCAGTTATTCTAATCACAATGACTGGTATTACAGGCTCTGATTTTACATATTGTTTGAATTTTTTTTTGTTTTTGATTATAAATAAATTAAGTACAATGAGTTATATAGATCGAAACCTTCTCAGCGCAGCAATTAGTTACGTTACATCTCTGTTCACGTGTACAACATTTGTCGCCTGAAAACTACACCAGCTCCAATGAATAAAATCACACTCATATTGCGCTTACGTTCACACCTTAAAACCACCACGCTCTTTTCTGGAGCTATTTAAATTTCACAAAATCAATTGACTTAGTTTATTCATCTATTTATTTCGACCATACTCGATAAAATACACCTAATTGAAGCTCTATACCGAATTCAGCTTTGAAATAATCATTTCTCTCAGATCTGCCCACTTAATCATAAGTTTCACAAAGTATTCGCATAAATGTAAGAACAATAATTAATCGATTGCCTGCAGACTTACAAACACAAAGCATTGCCTCATCAAAATATTTACCGTATTTTCGAGCAAATATTTTTTACACAACAAAAGAAAACAGAAAGCTCTTCTGTATCGCGTCAATTCCAGAAAATATTGATGCTACCGGGCAATCCAGCATTCAAAACATTCTCATCATCATCGTTTTAATCTATAATTTAAACTTTTATTTAAATTGCTTCATACTTGATGTGAATTCAGGTGTTAAATTGCACTGAAAATTTCATGGTGGCTTGTCGTCATTATTTCCTAGCATAACAATAAAGCCAACAGGAATGAACACAGTCATCAAAGTGAATGCCCATGGCGGTTATGAGGTAAACATTCAACGATCCAGCCTGAACTTCAACTGAAACTGTAATTAATTACGCACTCATCTATAATAATGCTTTCCAGGATGATGAAGGACGCCCCCGACTATGAATGTGGTTGTGTGTGCGGTGCGAGCGTGGATGATCCTTCAAGGTGTTCCTCGAGTTAAGTGATGCGTTATTGCACTTGTTAAAACACAGTACGGAAGGTGTACCGTTGTGGATTAAGTAAATACGCAAATATGCTCCATAACTATTACGATACGCTCCAGGACTGTGAACAATGAACGATGGACGTAAGCCCAAAACAAACATGAGAGACCGACATGCGTGCTCGGTAATAATTCATATTCAGTTGGATTTGTCAAACGCTGTACCATGCGTTGACTTGTGATTTCTAGACGCACATTTAAAATACCAGTGAACCGCAGGGGATTTCGGCGTGAACGGATCATAGGCTAAATAATACCAGATGGAGATATTTAAACATGCATAGGGTATTGTAGATGACAGGAAGTAGTTTGCCGGATGTAAGCATAAATGTAAATAAAATGCAGTAGCTAGTCACATTGGGACATTGTTTAGTCACAGCTTGGGAATGTGAGTAGTGTATTAAAAAATGAATAGTATTTAATATTTCATGTGTCCACGGCGAAATTTTGAAAAAATTCATACGTTTTATATATTTGACTTTAATAAGCGTTTAGCGTTTGAGGTTAAGTAGCATAGTCTAATTTTCTTCAGTTTCGGGGAGTGACACAGGAGATGCTGGATTGTTTCTGAGACCCCCGCTTTTTGACACATCCTGCAGGTGTCACTGGTTAGGAGTCCCATTTTCACAGCATGTGCTGCTAAAAGGCAATAGCCAGTAATGATACCAACCAGCCGTTTGCAGTCAGTCCGCGTTAATTCGGGGAGGTAATTAGTCGATCCGAGATTTACGAGCCCTACATGATTTTGGTTACCCTGCAGATCTGAATTGTACCCCATCTGCATATCGCACCTTGCATCATTTCGGAGTCGATTGAGTATTTAATCGTCTGGATAGGAGTAAGGGTATCTACCGATCCCGAAAGGGAAAGACTAGGCCCATACTTGGCTAACACATTCGTCCTCTCATTTTCATCAATGCTTTTGTGACCGCGAACCCAGAAGAATCTGACTCTTCTGCTTTTACCCAGTCTATTCAGGGCTTAAATGCAGTCGAGTATTCACTTCGATCTGTATGTGTGAGGCATAAGTGCTTTTACCGCCACTTGACTGTCCGAAAAGATATTTATTTCTTCACTTGTATTATCTTTGGCAAATACCAGATCTCCGGCTTTATGTAGCCTGAAAGCTGCTTTCATTGTTACGTCAGCAGAATATGCTGCAGTGCCCACTCCTGCAGCTGTTTTAGAGCCGTCAGTGTAGATTTTAAAAGCTGTTGCGCCCATTTACCGATTCCATTCTTGCTCATCTCCCACAGTCGCCCGGCATCCCCGCTCGATGCACAGAGTGGGAACCAAGTAGTCAGTGTTTCCTGCGTATCCCCGCTCAATACTGCTGTGGCCGAAGGATCTTAACTCAAAGTGTCCTGATTTCCTAAGCCTGACAGCAACTTTTGCGGCAGTGACTCTAACAAAGAGATCAAGCGGAGGGATATGAAGCAGGACGTTCAGAGCAGACGAAGGAGTCGAGGCTAAGACAGCTGTAGCGCCAAGAGCCGCCAGCCACGAGCTCTGTTAACCATGCCAGCAAAGCTGATATTATTCACTGCTGGCCAGCAGACCAAGCATCCGCAAACAAGGATCGGCTTTGCTATTAATGCAAGGCAGGGTTAATGCAGGGCTAGCACTCAGCACTCTCTTGTTGGTATAAGCAGTCTGGCCAGATATTTGCGAGAAAATGTAGCCCAATTTCAAACTTTCATAGCCCAAAATCGCCAAGATTTCTATTTGTAGCCCAAAAGGAGCCACACCAGATTTTTAACTAAATTAATTCATTTAAGCTGATTAAACTATAATATTTAAATCCGTAAAAATCGTACGAAGAAATGTTCCATACCATATGCAGATAAAATTTAATCAGAACGTATTTGAAAAGGGAAAAATGTGAATAAATTACAGGAACTGTGTGGAAATTTTAAAAAAGTCCTTGAAAAAATAAGTGTAGAAGGTCACTAAATTTTTCAAGGACTTTCTTAGAATGTTCACACAGAAAATAAACTTTCGAATTCAGATGGCAGAAAAGTTCAATTAGTATACGAAACAGTCTTAATGGCTTGAAGGGCTGAATATTTTATTTAAAATGTAAATATTTTATCCGATTTCATACATTCAAAACTATGAACGCAAGTTTTGAAATAAATTATTCGTTCGATTAGACGGTCAGCTGTTAACATTATGATTAGATGTTTAAATACTTTTTAAAGGAGATATACGTCGAACAATTTCACTTGTGGGTCTCGAAGCGACGTTTCGCGAAAAAATTGAAGCGTGCTTTGAAACGTTGAATTTTGAATGACTGCGATTTGAATTCACTATCGGAATTAACAAAAAATGCTATGGCTTCTTCGGTTTAAAATTAAAAAAGTCATTATCATCCTTTAAAAAAGACATCTACTCAATCTTCCGGGAGAGATTCGTTTGTGGTCGTAAATGGATCGTATCCTGCCAAATTTTGAATGCCTGCTGGATATTTGAATTCTAATGACTTTGAATTTGAACTCTCATCACGATTCCACTTTCGACCCTTGGATTTTGAGGGAACCCACATTTCCAAAAACACTTTTGTAATTGTAAGTGGCGACACTCTATTCCAAGCAGATCCTAATTACCAAAGAGCTTCAAATATAGAAACTAATTTTATTGGGTCTGAAGAACGCTCAGTATTTTCCAGAGCTGATAATATGAGGCCCATCATATAAGTGCAGTATGTTTGGTATAGCTCTGATCTAAGGGCTGTAAATAAGAAGTGCAAATAGGTCGAAAAAATTGTAGCTTGATGTCCTAGAGATTATCAATGCTATTACATCTAGCTGTATCAAAGAATATGATGATGTTTGTAATTACATTTCAATATCAAGTGTGCATCCATTCTTTAAAAATAGCACCCGTCATTCAAGGTTTTGTGTTAGCTCACCAAGTTGTGCCCAAACTTCACTTAATATCAATTCTTCCCAACGATATTGGTCTTTCGGTTTCTCCTATGCAGCTTCCATTGCACCTGTCACGCGTTTCTTTCAAGGTTTCCGTATGTACATTTTTTCTATTTATGCAGTATTGATTTTTGGGGTGTTGTTCTAAAAAATACCCATGTTTCATCAAGATTATAGATATTTGAAGCATCATAGCCATCACATAACATTCTTAGCTGTGACTGAAATTCCTGAACTGTGTCTAAATCAACATCAGCTTCTTCGCCACAAAGCGTGTCTAAGAACACCATGAATATAACACTTTATCTATTTGGTAGTAAGGCAAACTTAATTTCAACCGCTTTCTCCCAGTGTCTTCAAAATTTTCCAACGTTATTCAATTTCCGTCGTCATCATGGTCCAATTCTAGAGGTTGCCCGATTACAGAGTGAGTTTTCTTCAAAAAAGTATTTGCGGTGATGTTATAGTTCAATTGCTCAGTTGGCTCCAATTACAGTGTCCCAACTATTAGTTTTTATTCTATAGCCCAAATATAGTTTTTCATTAAAATAGATAGCCCAAAAACCGCCAACCCGCGAAATGAAAAAGCCTCCCGCGAATTCAAATTTTTGATAGCCCAATTGGCGGGAAATAGCCCAATCTGGCCGCACTGGGTATAAACCACGTTGCTTGCTCGCATAACTCTTTTCTCTGAATTCGCCTTCCATGTGAGCTTGCTGTCCAGAATAAACTGATTGGGTCTAAATCAGGAGTTTTGTTATTCCTTGTGAAGAGTACAAGATCCGTTTTATTGGGGTTGATGCCAGCCAAGGCCCACTTGAGTTTATTTGCGAAAGTGAGTTTATTCATGTCAGAGATGCAGCTGATACGTCAATGACCACCAACGCTCCTCCGCAATAGCCAGCAGAAACTAGATTCTTCTTCTACATCTTAACAGCGGATATAAAGAAATTAAGAACCACTGAAATTTGGCAAGAACGGCAAAGCGACAACCATCTTCTGCAATTTCGAAACCATTTCCCAGCCATACCCAGCAAATAATTGACTTTTTCGTCGAACAATGTTAAATTGCCGTCAATTTCATGTTGTTTTTTCTCCTTAAAGAACAACTCTTGCATTCGCCAAAAACCTAAAGGATAATGCAAGCGAAAAGTTTGCGATTAAGGTTCATAAATCATTTCAGGAGCTGTAACACCGCTCCTGTTAATATATGGCTACATGTTTTTCAACCATCTTCGCCATCGTCATTGCCGGTTGCTATTTTTATGACATTACCAGCACCATCAGCGCCAGTAACAATAACAGTAGCAGCAGAAGCAGAAGCACCACCACCGGCAACAACATCACTAGCAACCCTGTGCCGAGTCGTGGTAAATCGTTTATAACCTCAGCAACTATTAGCACCAGCAACAACAAGCTCCACGACAACGACGACGACAACAACGTTTCACTTTGACCGAACCACCATGTAATATACCACAACAATTCACAGTCTACAGGACACTAAAATGATTTGTTGATTTTATGGGTTTTTGTAATGAACGATGTTGAAAATAAAATAGTGGCGAAAGAGTTTAGATGAACGCCATGTCGCTATTGCTGGAGTGATTTATATTTGTATATAAAGCATTTTTTTCGCCGTTGGATCTGGGTGCCTTGCGGCCAGTGAGAATTGTTTCATCATAATCTCGTTTCAGGCAACGGTGACGCCCGCCAACGGCAACGGCAGTGGTATATTGGAAAATGTTGCGAAAGGTTGTGGAAGAGTTGAAAATCGATAAAGCTATTAGTTTTCGGGAACAATGAAAGGAAAAACTACAATGCTGTATGAAATTGATATGCGAAAGATACAGAAGCGATAATATTTATAATTTATTACAGATGGGTTCGATTGTTTAAAGAATGTAGGGTTAGATGTTTTGTGGTTATAATTTATCCTGGCATAAACTGCCACAAAAAGTTTTAAAATACTTCAGTAAAAAGGAAACGGAAAAAAATATTTTATTTCATTCATGCAACATTTCTATTTCCACTAAAGTTTACTGCATTTTTGCCAGCACAACAAGAAGCGGGTGGTATTCATTTCATATTTTGCCTTTCCTCCTGCTACTGCAATTCCTAGTCAAAGGATGTTGCACCGAAAGTGCCACTAGAAACCCGCAAATTACATCTCGATCATTAACTCCAAACATTAAAAAACAAGCCAGTTTCAAGCAAAACTATTTTCAGGTCTTTATCTTCAACACAACTTATTGTGAACTATTAAACACAAGTTTTTATTTTCATCAGCGTCTAGAATGATCTGAACCTACCTCTCAAAGCATTCTATGCAATACTTCACAGAGCCAGTGCTATAGATGCAAGTACTAAGCACGTTAAGTAAGCCCTTAAGCTTTGTTGTATTCGTTTCTTTTCTTTTGCCATCTGAGAGGCTAAAATAATGTTACTTACGACAATGATGACGGCAACAGCAACAACAAAACGTACTAGTACAAAGCAAACAAGGAAAAAAATAAAGAAAACGCAGGAAAAAAATGAAACGACAGAACCGAATGGAATACAAGCTTTAATGAGCCCCTGGCATATAAGGACATTTCTCTATTATCATTTCACAGCTATCATGTTGTCGAGAACAAGAACAACACAGGCAATAACTACAATTAAGCCAAGAACAACAGAATCGCAACAACAGCAACAACTACAATAACAATCCAGCAGCTTGGGAAAAATGTTGCAGAACGCTGGCTTGCTTGCATTTTGCTGACGGGTATCCGAAAAGAAAGCAAGTAAATGCTAGGGTTAGGTCACGCTCTGTGTTTCTCTCTATTCGCCTTATTTCACGTTCAGTTCAACACACCACCCTCGTCGGCATTGCTCCTCATTCGTCCCCGTATACATGATAACATAAAAATGCTAATGGGGATAATGTACTTTTTAAGATAATTACACTCGGCGGTTTTTGTTATTATTCCACGTGCAAACCATATCCAGACCTAGACAGGTCATTGTGAATAGTAATGTTTCGTGATTTTTAATGGTATTTGCCGTTTCGTTTTTGATGGTGATTTCTTTTGTTTGTTGTATTCGAGCGAGACATGCATTGATGTTAAGGATGTTATTTATTGATTTAAATATGCACTGTATCGTTAGTGTCTCATGTGGCATGTCGTGCATAGTATTATCAAAGAATCAAAGTTAATTTATGAAGAAAAAAAATGGAATCACTCTTCAGTAAGTTACAGTTGAGTGTACTCATGATAATGTCCTCAAGTCCTTAATTGTATCTGATTATTTATGGTTCTCTTTTTTGTTATCTTTTCAATCTACGTAGGTACAACATGCAATTTTCAGTGCATTCATTCTATGAACAATTTGAATTCGAAATTGATATTAAAGAGCGAGATAATTATAAAATGATGTCACATGCAGTTTGATAGTTAAACTGGTAAACATATGACTGACCATCAGCAGTTAAAGAGTGTATCAGCAATTTAACAGATATTTTAACCCTATTAAAAACTGCATAAGTTAAATTAGCACTTTGACTTTAACACTAGCAACGGGACAATGCATCCCACAAAAAAAAAACCTATTCAGTACTAGTGGGAGCAGAATCGCTTTAAACAGGCTTGCTGTTTAAATAAAATCAGCCGATAGCCTGACATTTTTGGTATCGGATATCACCAAATACACTTCCTTACCAACAATTTTCTTTATCAAACTGGTTCTTTTTTCTGTTATTTTCTTTCTGTTTTTTTTTTATTTTATTTTTTTTATATATTTATTTGTAGTGAATTATTATGATTGAGATGGGTTTCTAGTCACCAGTGTCGATTTCATGACTGATGAGCGTCGTTTTTCCCAAACCCTCAACAGCAAATGAAGGAAAGCAAGCAATCGCAGCCTTCAGTCTGCGATGCTGCTCCTGTGTGAGAGGGTGGGCGCAATCGTCGAGGCTATTGGTGGTGAAGACCTGTGGTAGTGGCGCAAACAGGTATGTGGCCAGGGCGAATAGACGGATGAAATCCACTCCCAGATAGAGGTTCTGGCTGAGGAAGGGGACTATCCAAAGCGTCAACGTCTTGGTGAGCCCACGAAACGTGATGTCAGCTGATACTCGGCCTACGGCTTGATTTTGAGTACCGTCAGCTGTTTTCAACCCGAGAGAAGCTCTTTTCCATGAAAAAGCGTTCCTCCCGAGGAATGTCGATCAAGCCCGATATTAATTGGCCGAACATGTGGGAATTTTGGAGGAGGCGGACAGACCTCCATAATGGACGTTTCCATTTGGGAAACGACCCTGATCAAACAATTGTTAAATTTTAATATTCGACTTTAACTTCTCAAATTCGTTAATATTAGTATTCAATTCATTGCTTTTTGTATCAGCCAACCGACTCCATTATTTCTATGAACCCACCCCAGCAGCAGCGAGCTAGCAAAGCGGCTCCCCAGCATCCGCCGGGGTCGCCTTCACTGCCATTTCAAGGGTACCCTGCTCTCGGGGCAATTCTTTTTTTTAGATTTGCCTCTTGAATGGCAGTAGCCATTCCACTTTTGGACCATAGCACTCCTGGCTCTGGAATTCGGTCTGGTTCTGAGTTGTGCTAAGGCCATCTCAATCATATTTCGCTACATATTCTTCTTGAGATATCATGAGTTGAGATATCATAAAAATTGACTGAGGTCAGTGAGATTTTTTTTTGCATGAAATTTTTGGGATAATATGTTCCAATGGTAGTTTTTACAGGGACATTAAATCCCACTGGTATTAAAACCAAATTTCAATGCTGTATTATTATTTTAGGATGAATCATCAAAGGTTGTCTGATCAAGAAGCGTTGAAAGTGTTTGACGGCTTGAGCGAGGAAGGCCAAAATGATCAGGATGTATCGTCAGGTTCAGGATCCAATTTCGTAGTATCTGAAAACGAAGACTCAAATTCATCTGAGGATAGCGAAGATGATACGATTGAAAATGAAGAACTAGGTGAAGTTTCTCCTAATGAAGAACCAGGTGAAATACCTTCTCTTGAAAAACAAAGTCAAAATTCTACTGCTACCAATGTAAACCAAGACACGTCAACCTCAGATCCAGTAACTTGGTAAAGCCCTTCAGAGCATTTTGTTCCAAAATATACCGTTCTTGACCATTCTAAACTTGAAGTACAAATACCACTGAATGCATCTTAAAGTGAATTTCAGTCATTCCAATTGATGTTTCCTAAGGGTCACTTTATTTGCACCGCTCGGTGTAGAAACAAAAGATTGATAATACACAACAGAGTGATAAACGAAAACTTTCCATTGACAGATGAAGGTGAAATAATGGTGTTGATTTGAGTCATGTGTCATGTCTTACAGTCATGTTCCCAATCTAAGCGACTATTGGTCACAAAATGAGTCACTTGAAAATTCATTTACAAAAAAAGACACATGTCTAGAAATTGGTTTCAAATTTTGATGTCAAAGTTATACTTCAATCGTCCTGACAAGCTTGATCATGCTGGAAAGCTGTGCTATGCAGAAGAGTTGATAAATTGTTTAAATATACATCCCAGAAGTCAGTCAGAGAAGGTAACTATCAATCTATTGATGAATCTATGACAAAATTCAAAAGGAGAGGGGGGGGGACTTCTTTTAAGCAATCATGCCAGTCAAAGCAGTGAAGAAAGGAATAAAGGTTTAGCAGAGGTTCGATTTTATAAACGGTCACATCTACGGCCTAAATATATATTCAGGTGAACAAATGGCAAATGCTTACAAAGAAAACACATTAGGAGAACTAGCTGTATTCAAATTATGTAAAAGTCTTCAGAGCCATGATGTACTACTTGCTTTTGACCGATTTATTACAAGTGTAAAGCTTATGAAGGAGTTGCCTTGTGCATCAATTGGAACGTATATGAAAAACAGACAAAATATACCGGTATTTTCAGATAAACTTGAAAATAAAGGGGACTAGGAACTGTGGATGGTATTCTTGCAGCTAGATAGATGGATTCTAAAGAGGTGCTGGTTATCACTAATTGTCATAAACCAGAAGCAAAGAAAAATATGGTCAAAAAAACAAACCATAGGTTCTACTGCGATAGCAATATACAATAAAACGATCGGAGGGGTGCACTTAGCTGAACAGAAAGTTGAATTATAAGACTTCGATAGAAAATCAACAAAATGGTGGGAAAAGTTTTATTCACAAATCTATTATGGCAGGAACAGTAAATGTTCATATAATCCATCAGGAGGTGGTAAAAAAAATATAATATTTAAAAAATTTCTTGGCAATATTGCTAAACACATGATTTTCACTGGCCCTCAGACAGCCAAAGTCACAAGAAAGATAAATGGGTCAACTGGGCCATGATCAAAAAGGACCAAATTTTTACTGAATATTGGAGATCATTTACCAGTCCCAATTCAATACCGACGACGATGCATTAGATATGCCGAAGAAAAAAAGGTTAAGTGGATAGTACCGGTTAGAATGCTTAAAAACAGCATAATTTTCAATATTTTTTTTCTTCACCTCTTTTATTTTGTATAAACTTTAAAATTTGCGTGGGTCAAATACACGTTTTGAAGATTTAAAAAAATGATAAAAAAAATGGCGGTTGTTTGAAAATATTTTTAGAAAAATCATTTTTTTGTCACTTTGTTTCGCTTGCCAATTTTTTTTGGGTTAATTTTTGGCCTACATTGTGGTAGATTACCACACAAACTACTTGAATAAAGTAGTGCACTAAATTTGACTAAAATCGGTTCAGCCAATCCGGAGAATAAGTGTCCGCAGTTTGAAAAAACGTTATTTCGAGAAAAACACGCTTAAAGTTTTTTTTCATTTATTTATTGAATATTATTTGACACCTACCATTGCTCAGTCTGCAATCCCTGGACCATACATAAGTATTCTTGAGGCCACATAAGCCAGTTGCTCTTGGAGTTGGGCAGTTTTTTTTGGCCAAACGCGGTTCCTTTGTCGCTTTTTCTGCCTGACTTATGCGCTCTTCATCTTTTTTTCGCAGTAATTAAAAGCAGCGGTCTGCTGTTAACTGCCGTAACTTCTTTATTTTTGGGAATATCTTAATAAAATTTTGATACGTGATTTCTGAAGGTATAATAAATTGAAAAACGCGAAAAACAAAAAACTGATTTTTTCAAAATTATAGCCGGTACAACCCCCTTAAAAGAAAAAATAAATTTGTACCAAACCGCTGTGCCGAAATTGCTTTACTCCGTACCATTTATAATTTCACACTTTGTCTTCTAATAATGTTTTATGTACCTAATAGCTTGATAATATAACTTGATGATTTTTTATGTTTTATAAAAATGACAATATACCCCAATGTTTGCGTTTTAGTTCTGGGCACCAATGGGACGTATTATTCCATTCCTAAGTACAATTGACTATAGGTCTCAGTTTGTATGGGCTATTATTTTTTTATTTTGTTTTCCTTAGTACCTTGACCATAATTAATCAGCCAAATAGGCTATTTTTAAAATTTGGCACAAGAAAAGGTTCGGCAGTGTAAGGGTTAGAGTAAAAAAACTGTCCAACGTCAAAATATTGATAATACTAAGCTGAAAAGTAATGATAAGTTCAAATATTAAAAAACCGATTGATTTAATTGAAAAAGTTATATTAAAAAAATTTATTGATTCGATCAAAATGTTCGAACTCATTATGTAAATGTTGTTTTTGTTTGGTCTCACTTAAGTGGAGTAGTAGTTATCCTTCATAATATGTAGTCATCTTTTTTTACGAAGCTTATTGTTTCAGTAACAATATAATGAAAAGGAAATTTCGCTTCAAATACCTTAAACTTTTAAAACAAAATTTCATTTTATTGGACTTACTATTATATTGATTTCAACGTCAAAACTATAAAGCTTCAGCAGTAGGACTTTTAATTTTACATTTTGAATTATTTTTCGATTAAAAATCTGCAACTTAAAAGGTTCACAAAAACTGAATTCATGTTTTAATTTGAACCAATTTTTCCAGCATGTAAAAAAAATTGAATTCATGTAATTAAATCAAAATCACTTAAATCTGATACTAAACTACATAAACAGTCTCATGCGCATTTTCCTTAAAGGTCCAACATGCTTTCTCTAAAATAGATAATATTTATCTTGAATTATGCTTAGATCCTACACATCAACATTTCTGAAGGCTTGAGTCATAGTCGATGAGGGAAATTGTTCGATTCAAAGTTATTACGTAGGTCGATCAAGATAAATCGTTATATCAATCAAATCGCTATGATGGGAATCCAATACATTTGTGAAGAGTGTGGCTATGAAATGACATTAAGATGTGCTTATCTCATACAAAGATGTTCAATCCGGATATGGCTGCTTTCTATTGAAATTGGGGAGAGTAATCCATAGTTAACGGAGTGATATAGCTAGAGAGTATAAAGTTGCATAATATTTAATTGCAGGAATTATACAATAATACTATCTTAGTATTATTGTATAATTTTATGATAATTTTGTTATTTAAGCTTCTTTGTAGTGCAAATTTCCTTTGACAATTAAACTTTTCAATAGTAAAAACAATATGCCACATAATTTTCCTTATAATTTACTCCACTTTCTCAAGTTTTTTCATCAGTGCTGAGCCCTCTCTTAGTATTGCAGGGGCTCAGAATCTGCAGGATTTATCCTTATATATAGAAGGCCCTGGTGACAGTGGAAGATTACATGCTCATGGAAAATTCCATTGCTGGCAAGTTTCTGTAAGTACAACTACGGTTGTAGAAGCTCTCAGCCGCAGGCAATGCAAGAAGCTGCAAAAAATATTAGATCTGCCAGCAAAAGTAAGGAGAAAAATCATTGCAGCAAAAACTGAACTGTTCTTCCAGAAAAGTGGATGTTAGACGATGAAAAATTTAAGCCTGCCTTGAATAGCGAGAGAACGATGTATTGTCAGTTTGGGACAGAAACATCATAAATGGATAACTGGGAAAAAACAACGCCAACTGGACATCACTAATCAGGTAGAACTTTCAGCTGCCGACAGAAAAGAGCTCTACTGCTGTGAAGAGCAGGAAATTTGGCCACAGGCGCAGATGCCTTCTGCGTTTTAACCACCGGAGCGACCAGAAAGTGAGCCCCAACTAAAGTCTGCAGAGACTCCTTTCTGGACTTGGTAAAATCACCATGCAAGCGTAATATGTGAGGTATCCTCTGTTGTGACTGCCTATTATATGTCTCCAGAGCAGAGTTTCAGCTCAGTACTCTGAATAGAGCTTTATTGAATACCTATGAACAGGTTTGTCTGATCAGCTGGAGTAATAGCAATACTGTGGTATGCTTGATTACATACAACATGTAACAAAAATTTTTGGAGGACTTGCAAGAAGAAATCTTCGAATACTTTTTGTGAATGACTGGAAGGCCAAAGAGATTCATCGAAGCTGAGCAAAGCTGAGCAAGGACAATGATCCGAGAGCTGTGCTGGACTCTCTGAAATTCCCCAGCTCAAAAAGTATTATCGAAGGATGTGAAATTTACACGATAAAAAGCAGGTGAATCTCCGCTGTATATAATTCACCGCGTCAATCATAAGTTTATGGTGAGGAGACCAGACTTGATAGAAATACTCAAGGGCACTACGATATAACAAATAAAACAGATGTACACAGGTAGATAAATTAGCAGAAGGCCAAAAAGTCCTGAGGGCAAAACCAGACAAACAAAAAGCCTTGGATTTGATGTATGCAACATGCAGATTGAAATTAAGTTTCGAATCAAAAGTCACTCGAAAGTCTTTGAAGTTTCTCCAGCAGTTAGAGCGGATCCAGAGGATGCGAGTCAGAAATTACTAGACATAAGATTTTATTTTGATCTGCTCAGAGCAAGTAAATTCTTTAAACACCAATCATCAAAAGTGCAAAGACCGTTTCGCAGTTATAGGCAATCATTGAGGGACTTAATTCCCCTAAACACTTTCAAGTCATCGACATTCAGAAGATAAGACACTTGAACAACAGAGGAAAGGTCGTTGATAAACACAAAGATTAAGAGAAGACGGAGAATCGAACCCTGCGGAACACTGGATTTAGTATGAATTCGATTTCCAAAACGTCTGGTTGGAAAGAAGCTATAGAAGAAGAAATTACTAGTGGGAAAAGTCTGGAGACTTGAAAAAAGACTCAAGGAAGGTATTTAACAAAAAGCTAAAAAAAAAAAATTGACGATTAGAAGAATGCCATCATTATATCAGCGAAACGATGGAATTTTTTAAATGAACAGATATTAGACCAGAAGTAGTTATGGTGATTTGTACAAATAAAAAACTCAATGTTGGCAAAAAAATCACATATGGCTTCTATTGCAATAAATTTGGTCGCTAGTTGTACGCTTGAGAATTCTATGAAGACATCAATACTCTACACTTGACACAGATGTCGTCTTCCTGAAAAAATTCAAGAACGTCTTGTTTGAACTAAGATGCCTTAGTCTAATCACTTAAAGGAGGAACAACCCATACCAGCAGGGGAAATCAAGCTAGTTGGCCCTTCATTCTTCGGTTTCCAGTGCTGCGGGAGCAAATTTTGGCCAAAGAACCTTTGACTATGCGCTCTTAAGGAAGCTAAACTGTGAGCGCTCAAACTTCATACAACGCCGATGGAGAAAACAACCCATCATAACTTTGAAGAATTTTACTATCAAATTTTATTTTATATTGTGTGAAAACCGATTTGCTTTTGAGTAATATTCGAATAAAAATGATTATTTCAAAGTGATGGTGTAAAAATGTCATGATTTACAATTATTACTAAATACCAACAAAAGATAGGCTCATATAAAATCCATATAATTTTTTTTATTTTTTCAGAGACTGCCGTGTTGTGCGGGATCCACAAACACTGAAATCAAAAGGATACGGATTTGTTTCGTTTATAAAAAAATCGGTAAGCTAAAACTTATTTAACTTATGGTTCTAACCTTGTATCAAAAAATGAAACTTCAATACATCCTCGCATAATGCGTAAGATACGCTACAGCAAAAGTTTCATTCCTCATACAGCTTTATATACTATACATTTTGAAATTTAGTAGCTACTTTCAAATAGCAATAAGATCTCATTACAGATTAACAGCTGGAAGCTAATTAGCTGAATTACTTCACTGCCATAATTTTTAATGTCCTTCGAATGTTTAAGTCGGCGAAGCGTTGCCAATCGACCATTCACCTCGCTCTTTCTTTTAATACGCGATCATTAAAGGGCTATTGACTTTCGAAATTTATATCCTCATCGCTCTCTTCGTTGATACTGTTTGAAATGTACTGAATTCTAGAACAATGAGCGTTTAGTTTCGCTATAAAAAAAAAGTTTCATTCCAGCGATAGCTTTTACAGTGGAAGCTTAAAACGAAACGAAGTTTTCAATTTGAAAATTCGATTGCAAATTTAAATTAGTCATCAATTATCAAACTTAAAGTCGTAATCGAATCAATGTGGGATATATTTATGATTCTCGAGAAAGAGAAACAATTGCTTGTGTATTTTCCCCAACATCAAATACCGGAGCGGAGTAGCTTCTTATGCTGCTCACCACAATGTCCTTCGGTTCCGGTATCGTTTAGAGAGACCGTGTGCTGAAAGTAAAACACAAACTCCAGTCGTTCTCGACTGCAACCCTTTGCACAATCAATGCAATGGCGTTGAATGTTGTTCCAACTGCCACTGGAAGTTTTGCAATAATTTTAAAAAGTTTCAAAGCATTGGAGAGGCATGACATTGCGTACATGCCGTGCACGTTCTTGTGCCAATCATGAATGTTCCTCAGTACGAATATACCCGATAAAATATCAACAATGCAAGAAGCAGTGGTAAACTACTGCAACTTGGGAAATTTAAATAAATATCCTTCGGCCACTTGCTCCGGTCTCGTTTTCTTTGCCTGACTGAAGGAGACAGTCAGGCGATTACAACCAATTCCATTCGAAAGACGACTCCGATTTCGAATGCGGCCCGGTACGGGCTGAAGAGATGACCGAAATACATTTCGAAGATTCCCATGGAACATTTCGCAAAAGATACATTTCGAATAAATACATGACTGAGTGATTTATGGAAATTAGTTTCATAAGAAATCTTTCGACATCGGGCTCTGTGTTTTTCCATTCTCGTTTTCGGTCTGTCCACCGCAGTTGTGCGAATCGTTTCCAGCCATTTGATGATGAAACCGCAGTATGACAGTTGGATCGTAGTAGCATTGAAAAAAATTTGAAAGTGCGTAAGCCTTTTTCTGCTTGAGTGACTTTTGATTTGTTTTTTGATTTTCAGAACGAAAGCAAATGAATCTGATATGAATTCGCGATTTATTCGTTCTGGTTGAGTTCATTGATTTTATTAATTGGATACCGAGTGCCGTTGAGAGTTATTTATGATTACATAAAATGGTGGTTGATGATACTGAATGAAAGAAATATGAATTTTTGTTTGTTGGCTATGAATAATTCGAATACATCAGTTTTGTTCAAGCATGAGCATTTAAAATTTTTGAACTGTGGGTCCACTCACCAAACTCCACTCACCAAACTCCACTCACTTAGTAGATTGAAAAAGTTGGTATTTCACTTCATGAAAGGAAATTTGGGAAATAGAATGAAAAAGGCTGAAGAGTTTCAAAGTAACTAAAATTTTTTTTCATAATAAATTTGAAATGGTTATGATATGACTAGGGTAAAATAATGCCCCTGATATCAGTCAAGCGTCTTTATACATACATACTCAAATCATGTTTCAAGATAATCAGAATTGTTTACTTTTTTCTAGCTGCTGCGCACACTGAGCATAATTGGATTTAAAAAATATTACATACCATTTGTATCTTTTTTCTAGCGCCCAGATATAATGAAATTTGCCATTGAGACCGAGCTTCACATTTTCCAGGCTTACAAAAATGCATTTCAATTTCAATTTTAGAAGCCCAAATCACGACAAACTCTTTAAATTTAATCATTTTTCCAATTTATCATGTCTACCTACATACAACGCCAACACAAACATACGAGCAGACTTTCAAATCTTTATACACCTGCACTAGACAAATTTTCGCTTTTCATATTATTTCTGTTTTACTCGAACCGAAACTCATGTTTTCATCAACTTTATTTGAATAAACGAGATCGTACCTATGCAAGAACTTACCTGTTTTGCGTTTTTGTAATCGTTTGCGACACATTTAAATGACACGTGTCATGATTTCAGAGCAAGGTTCACTCGTTGGTCGGAACCCCCGAAAAACAATTTAGATGAAACTTACCAGTCAAAAACATTTTCCATAATAAATATTTAATTGAATTGTACACAACCCGAAACTAACCTATCCTTAACATAGGTAATGTTTGAGAAGCATGATAAGTTGAGGACTAGTTCAAATTGAAAGCGTTTGTGTATTTGAAAGATTAGCGAATTAAGTAAATGTATGGTTAAATTTTTGGGTTAAAAGGTTGAAACAGACGGAATCAAGTTAAAATTAATTGTAAGTTAATATTAATGGATTTGGCCCCATGGCAGGAAACTCAGTAATAATTAGTTTTATATTAGGAATTGCAAAGTAATAACACGATTTTAAATTTTAAAATAGCTTTAAAGAGTAAGAGAGTATATGTGAGAGAGTATTGTCTCAAAAAAAATAAATAAAAAAACGCTAGAGGCTATGATACAAAGTCATATTTGCTCTCAATCAACCGTCATAACAAATTACTCGTTCTTTTTTCCTTCTTTACTTTAAGTCTATAAAGGTTAATCTGGGCTACAGGGGACGGAAACCCGAGAGTTTCTTCACAAACATTAGTTCTTTTCTACCACCAGATCCATATTTTCGGCCTGGTAATGAAATTTTTTCTATACTTCATAATTTTATGCACGCATGACATAAGTAAAAACATAAATCATATATACAGGTATGTACTTTCTGTTCATATCCTATCAATTTCCAAGTGAATGGAATTTTAATTTATCTCATAATTATTTAAAGTAGCTTTGATGTCTAATTCCAATGTTGCAAAGGTCTGTATAGGCTTAGCTTGAAATATATTATGGTCCCTAAGTCTGCGCCCAACGTGGGCAGCAACCAACGAATAAATAATTCCAGGTATTTTTTGAACTAACCGACTCTTGAAAGTGATACGTAACAATCTGCTCTTAATATTCAAATACCTTCTTCCCATACTGCATTCACATGTCACGTTCTCCAACATGCAATCTCATACACTCCGAATTCGATTGAATTTCGAAGAATGATAAAAAAGAAAACCTTTTCATCTTAAACGTATCGATTCTCGCACTTCAACCAAACTGGTTTACAAATTGAACAATTTGAAAGATAGCTTTCATACACAAACCACTCACCCCAGCAAACGATCCTACCATTATATTTCCATAATCTATTTTCCGTTTACGCTTCTACGAATTTTCCACCAGCTATTTCTTTTCAACTTCATTCAACTGTACAAGTATATTATACACATTCAAACCCAAAAACTTTTTCTGCAACTGCTTCATATCTCCTTTACCTGAAGTTAACTCAGTCCTAACATTTCAACAGGCATTGGTTCTTAGTGTGTCGTTTCATCTTCCTGATGTTCGGAGGCGAAACGGAAAAGAAATGCACGACATGTAATTTGTGGTCATAATGCACGTCTAATTTTCATAGAGGTTTGTAGGGTTTTGAACGTTTTTCAAAAATGAGGCTTTGAAAAACTGCCAGAACCATCAGAGTAATTCGTGCGCAACGAACGTGATCGAAAATATGGCAACGAATCGAGACGAGCAAGAGTCATTGTTGAAATTTTGAGTTTTGTTTGAATATGGTATAGAATGCAGAACACTGTATTGTCAGTTGTATGTTTTGATACTGTTTTGAACTCATATGTAAATATCGCATAGAATACTTATTTTTTAAGTCTATCTATTCCATGCACAAAAATTTAAGGAAAAAAGCATTTGTATTCCGGTTTTGTCAAAAGGGAGGTTTATGCGGACCACGACAGTTTTAAAGCTCAATTTTCCCTATAGTGTAAAAAACGTAGGTGCAGTGTATACGTTTTCGGGCAACTGTCCAGAATTTTTTTCGTCGTGAATGAATAGATTTTCGATTTGATGGTGACATTCGAAGAAATCGACACGACGTGAGGTTTATATCTGCCAAAAATCATACAAGATGTTCGTGTTTTGACAAGTTTTTGATCATAGTAAGATGGCGAAGTGCCAAAGTATTTCTAACAATTCACAAATTATAGACGTATTGAATTTGAGTTGTTTTGTGGGAACTGCTCAACAAATCATTAAATACCATGTATTTACAAATGAACTAATTAAATCACCCAAAATTCGGAGTATACAGTTAAAACTTTACTTACCGATAGCTCTCATTATCGGATAGCTGCCATAACCGGAAAAACTTCCAAGAACGAACAATTTCGTAAAATTTTCCGTAGAAAATGACTACCAAACGCTCTTGTGACAGACCTGGACATTATATTAAGGAATTTTTTTTTATAAAAATCTCTCTAACAGTGCATTGAATGACAGTTTCTCAATAAGTTCGAAAACGAAGCGAAATCTAGCTTGAAAAGAAAAAAATCAGAAATAAAAAATCTGGAAACTGAATCAGAATTCATAGGGCAAAAAGCATTTTTCTTTCTTTGTAATTTTTCAAGATGGCTCCACTGGCACAGAGTTGCCCACAATTTAAAATCGCTTCTATCAGTCCTGGTCCTATTTAAGACCAATGTATGCTTTAAATTTCAACTGCATCTGATTATTGGCTCGTGAGTTCCCGTGAACTGATGTTTTTGATGCTAAAAATATAAGTAAATTGGGAAAGGGTTACCGTTCTTGTTCGACATGAAATTTCCAAAGTTTTACTTTGACTGTGTAGATAAAGCATAAGATTTGTATACAAGTTGGTTTTTATTGTAAAAAACCGACATTTTTTAGGAGATTCGACGGGTTAAATGTTTTCACTTTCAGTACCTGCCATAGCTACAGAATTACCAGCACGTTCATCAAAAACTATACAAGTATGCAACTTAACAACATTAATATGTCCTTTTAGTGTCATAATAATCTGATAATCTAGTAAAAACCTATTGCAATTCAAAAATTTTCAAATTTGCCCAATCTCATTTTAGGCGCCTAGTGCACACATAGGGTTAAACATTTCAAAAAGATTAATGATAATCTAGTAAAAAGTTATCGCAATTCAAAAATTTTCAAATTCGCCCAATCTCATTTTAGGCGCCTAGTGCACACATAGAGTTAAACATTTCAAAAACATTACCATATTCACATTTAGAACAAATTCAGAATTCATTACATAAACTATATTTTTGCAAAATTTATTTTTTGACAGAATAATAGGTATATATAAAATATCACTAAAATGACCACCGGCGCCAAAGGGTTAAATATTATGAGCTTTTTGTGAGACCTGGCACTATTCTGCATATGCACCAATGTGTCCTGAAAATTTCAGTTCAATTGGATGACGCGCTCCTGAGATTTTTTCACTGAAATTTTTTTATGATATATATATATATATATATATATATATATATATATATATATATATATATATATATATATATATATATATATATTTATATATAGCATTAGTAATAACAGTGGAGGCTCTTAGATAATTTGCTTTATGACTGGACTTCAATCAAATTAGGGCTCTAGCTAACTTTCGATGATGGAAGACTTGGTGTCATTGAGTCGTCGTAAAACAATCACTAGTCTCAATACGCTTGTAGAACTACTTGTTGTCAAGAGAATCAAAACACGAAAAACATGATTTCTTTATTATTTCGAGGGAAATGTTTGTCATGTTTTCATTCTTTTTTATGTCAAAAATTTCTATATTTTTGTAAAAGCTTACAAAAATAAGGTGAATGCAGCAAATGTTGTAAAAACGTGTGACAAAATATTTTTAATGACAACATACTTACAGCTTATAGATACCCGTAGCTAAACTAGCTATTCAAATTCAGTCGCTACTGCACTGTATTTAATGCAACACATTTTCAAAATACAGTTGCCATTACCCATAAACTACACCCAAGAACAATACATAAATCTGCATTTTCATATCTACTACATTTCGAGGACAACAAAAATAAAATAAAATATTTCAATCAAATAATGAAACTGAAAGCACAAACAAATATTTATGCAAATTTCATACTCCCACAATCAACTGCAGTCTCAGCAATATTAAAATGCACGCTTGCATGAAATGCAAACCAATCACACAAATGGATCAACCTAATTGAAAATCTGTCTTCCACTGCAAAAATGCAATACATTTCCATCGTAGTGTATATTATGATGGCATTGCCGTGATATTCGATCAATGATTTCGCCGTATTTGTCTGTCGACTCGTCCGCGTCGTTTCGATTCAGGATGAGGATGATGTGAAACAGATCCATTTTTCATCTCACAGGAACCGTTTCAGAAGTAACTGATTTGCCACATGACTAGTTTCGATTATGCGGTTATTGTTCTTGTTTCTTCCACTCGACTTGAAGAAGTTTTTATTCTGTGAACTGGAATCGAGAACCAGTCCAGTCATCTGTCTTTGTTCTTGTCAATCTCGTTCATATTCAATCGTCATATCTGTATTTCATGTTTCCGGCAACGTTCCGGCTGTCTGTTTGCTTGCCCGAGTCTGTTCGCCGGCCTGGACTAGCTTCTTCGGGCGTATATCTGGTTTTTTTTCTTTAACGACCAGAGCAAGCCATCTCAAGGTAACAGAATATGTTTATGTTTCATTTATTCGTCATCTGAAAAAACACGGATGTTTTGTTTTATTAATACTTATAGTCTTCAGCCGTGCTGATATGTATTGACAATTATTTGTTCTTCCTTTGATTTGTTTGCAATTCTATAAATATTGATGACCCGAGTGATATCTATGTATGTCATCTCGTTTATTCATGGATATTATTGTTATTATAGCATAACAGGTCGTGTCATGGCACTTAAATGCTTTTAGTATTCTTTTGTGAATTGCCTCTGGGTGGGCGCCAGCATCCTGTGGCGCAGACTATATGTGATGGTTTGATGGTGAATCAATGTAATTCTGATGAAGTTAAAATAATTTTTATATGGAGGGAGTAATCGAATAAAGAATGCCAGCTGATATGGTTATGTATAAAGAATTTGTAGAATTTTATTAAAGTCTTTGTTATTTTCCGCATATGTCATGTTCATTGAAATGGTCTTTTGAAGACGAAAAGCGAAAGTGTAGTTCTCTTAGCATTTAATTTCAGTAAAACTTGGATATGACAATCATCATTTCTTAGCCTTTCTCTAAAAATGTTTGCTGTTTATCATTTTTAGATAAAAAAAAACTCTAGCGAAACAAAACCGCTAGAAACACTAGTGTTCGATAAACAGTAGATGAACCGTGCAGATTTCGAATGTATATCTTACCATACGTCCTTTAACCTGTTTTGAGAGCAAAGTATCGGTTTGATCTCACCAATGCATTTAAACTAATTGGGTGTCAAACACTTGTTATCTATATTTATTATCGGTTGCTTATCTTACAGCACTATCAAAACAGCAATTTCTGCCACACAATTGAAAAAAATACTCAATGCTTACAGCACTTTACCTGCACTGCAACTAAAAGTCTACCACAGCTGCTTCTCGTCGAAATCCAGGGTAGCTTGATTTTAGAATTTAGTTTTCATCCGATGACTTCATCGAAAGTTACAGGGATAGAAAGGTGTTTGGTGTTGCCATCCGAAAAATGTCGAGTACTTAGAAAATTTAAACATTGTTTACTTATTTTCATGGTAATGTAATGTAATCATTTATTGGTACAAAAATAGCGAAATCACCTCGTCCTGGCAACCCTTTGCCAGCATCAAAATCAAAAACATATCACATCTGCCTCACGTTGAAGTCGACCGACCCTGCGAATTTCGTTTCGATCTGCATTGGAAGTTATAGTGGTGCAAAAAAATTTTGGGTTTAGAGTTTTGAAATTTAATATGTATGAAAATTTTATGCTAAAATTGATTCGCCAAGATATGCCAAAAACTTCAAATATAAATCATAGCTGGCAGCCCTATCAATGTTTTTCAACCAGAATCCTACTGAATGTTGCTTACAAGGAGCTCCATTTGCCAAATGAATTTTGTTTTGATCTCGTGGTTGCACTGGAAGCTATAGGGCAAAAAGCTTTATTTTCCTGAGCACATTTTCAAAACTCAAGACATCGAAATTACCATAGCTTGCAGCTCCAGCCTAATTTTGAAACCAACTTTCTGCCAAACGTGGCCTAGAGTAAGGTTCAGCTTTTGTGTGAATTGCATGAAAATCTGGTGACTAAATCAGAATTCGTAGGGCAGAAAGCAGTTTTTTTTTCTTAGTGATTTTTCAAGATGGCACCACTGGCACATATTGGCTCACATTTCAAAATCGCTTCTATTAGACTTGGTCCTACCTAAAAACAATACAGTCTGTGAATTTCAGTTGTATCTGATTATCAAGTCATGGGTTCTCGTGAACAGAAGTTTATGATGCTTAAAATACAAGTGAATTTTTGCAGAGCTGCCATTCTTTCCCAAAAAAGAATTTCAGAAATTTTGTTTTGGCTATGCGGATGAAGTAAAAGACTTGTATTCGGGTTGGTTGTTTTCTGAAAAGCGACAATTTTTCAGGAGAGTCCATGAGTTGAAAGTTTTCACTTTCAGTGCCTTCCATAGCTACAGGGCTGCCAACATGCTCATAAAAACAACATTAGTCTACAGCTTAGTAATATCAATGTTTTTCAAAGTTTTATAATAATTTGATAGTTCTGTCAAAAGTTATCGCAATTCAAGCATTTTCTAATTTTTCCTACTTGTTTTTAGGCATCTAGCACACACACAGGGTTAAATATTTCCAAAATTTTATCGCTTTCACATTGAAAACACATGTTTAATTTATTTCGCAAACTTTCTTTTTGGAGAATTATTTGTCGATAGAATTAAAGGGTTAGTTAAAATATTACTAATATGGTCGCCAAAGGGTTAAAGGCAATTAGCGTTTACTGAGTCTTGAACCTATTCTACATAAACACAAATGTATCCTGAAAGTTTCAGCTCAATTGGATATTGCGCTTCTGAGGAATAGTTACTGAATTTTTTGGATATTTATAGAAATATGATTTTTTCATCGAATGTTCGAAAGTATTGAAAAAATACTGCAACAATTCAACGTTTTGAAGCAGATGAATCAAATGTAACTTTCGCAAAGGACTTTGGTGTTTCTCATTCGACCGCATCAATAGTAAAGAAGAGCAAAAATAAGATTAACGATCTGTTCATCATTAATGTTTTGACAACAAAACGTATTTGGACATCTACACATGTCCAAATGGATCAAGCACTGCTTCAGTGGTTTAAAGTACAACGAAATCATAGAATACGCGTCAACGATTCGATAAAGTTTGCATGTGCACCAAGTTGCATCAATCGCTTCAAAACTCGGCACAATACTGTATCCAGCAAAATAAATGGCGAATTACTGTCCGTAAGACAACGTGATGTAAATTATTTGACCAGATCTTTGATGCTTATGAGACTGGATTGTTTTATAGCCTAACACCAAATAAAACATTAAAACTTGCAAGCAAAACATGTGCTGGTGGAAAACTTTCTAAAGAAATATCATGTTCGCGGTGAATATGAGCGGCAGTGCTCAAAAGAATGTTTGGTACTCAAAAACCCCCTTTTTTTAATGTAATATCTTATCTAATTGACTATGAGCACAATCCAAAAGCTTGGGACCATGATTTAAGATCTTGAATTTGAGCAAAGTGAATACAGTCTTGAAATTATGTTTTGACTGTGAAAATTGCAAAAATCCTCTTGCTGGTTGATAGCTGCCCAGTTAATTCGATAATTTCAGGCATGGAGTGATTCGGGTCTTGAAGTCTAATTTTCGAAAAAATATTAGGTTTGATTGTCACCAACGCAAATGTCGAGATTACTAAGCTGTACTCCATTATAATGAATTATAATACATGGACCAAGTTTGTCTCAATAAGCATTCACACAATATGTGTCTAACCTGTGACCTTTTTTTGAGTAATTGACAATCGTGACTATAAAATGTCCGGTTTAAATCATACGTGGTTTAAATCCATCATCATCTTTCAGTCATCTCTTCTCCTATACACACAAGAGATCAATCGATGAATATGTATTTTTATCTGGCTTTTACTATATGAATGTAGTCGTTAAACAACGTAAGTTTACTTGATCCCGTTTTCATCAGTTTGACATTTCTTATTTGGAATATTTGGTTGACTGATCGATTTTTCAAAAAGGACATAACATTTTACCGAAAAAACCGTTCTTCCTGCATGTGTCATTCAAATGAGTTGATAGGATAGATTAATGTATATGCGAAATGGGTCCAAATTTTATCAATTGCTGTTAATCGAATGTCAGTTAGCAAATAGATTTTCAAAAACCAAGTATACGAAATGAATTCGACACGTATTTTAAATGTACATATGTGTGCCATAGGTTTTCGCTGGGGGTGGTGGGAAAGGAGTGGATCTAATGAACAAAATAAAATTTTACACTTAAATCTGGCATACACCTGGGATAAATTTCAAACCAATGCCTCAATTATTCTGTGTTTTATTTAATCATAAAATTGTTAAAGTTTTGTGGAAAAACCCAGTACTTAGCTTTCAGCCGCAGTCTTTTGACCATATATTCCTCAGTTATTTAAAATGTGTTCCGAAATTCCAAACAACCTTACTTTTAATGAAATACAATTCCATAGTCTCTACAGTCTAGGCTTTCAAAAACATATTTTTGTCTACGATTTGTAAAATTTTCTATGTTACACCACCTGATTTCACCGGGACTACAACAAGGTTATCTGGATCTAACATCTTTGCCTCCAGTCATCTTTAAAAAAAAACTGCAACAAAGAATTCACATGTAATTGCAATTTTCTGCATATTGATTGTAAAATAAAAAAATTAAGCAGGTGAAATACGAGGGTTGATTCAAAAGTAGTCATAATCGGCTATTTCCAGTTCGCAAAAAAATCACAAATTAAATTTTACTACCTCAAATACCCACTAAGTCAGCACAAACAAAAACATATGAATAGGCCACGATTCCAGGGAAGCTTATTCATTTGAAAAAACGAAATTAGAGTTATCATTAATTGTTTGGAAAAAAAATTCTACCAAAGACATACACATCGACTTGGTAGAAACACTAGAAGACTCTGTTCTTCCATATTTTACCGTTGCAGGCTGGGCCAAGGAGTTGAAGCTGGGAAAGACATTCACTGAAGATGAATACCGCGAAGGACGTCCATTTACGTCTCTCACTCAAGACAACGTAAAAAAAGTCGAAGTTGTCGTATTGGCATATCGAAGAGTGACCGTCAGGAGGCTTGTAGCCGAGGTCACAGGAATCTCGTTTAGCAGTGCTCAAAGAATCGTTCCCAATGAATTACATATGAAAAAAGTCTCTGCGCATTGGGTACCGAGAATGTCAACCAACGAACAAAAGAATAAACAAGTTGAAATTTCCAGGGTAAATCTCGAATAGTTCCCGGCAGATCTGGAGAAATTTTTGTCACGTTTCATAGCCATGGATCCACCATTTTGATCCAGAAACCAAACAGCAATCCATGACTTGGAGGCGACCCTCTTCGACGATGCCGAAGATGTTCAAGGCGTCGAGTTCGGCAGGGAAAGCTTTGCATCAGCTTTTTGGGACGCTGAGGGAATTATTGTGGTGGAATATTTGAAAAAGGAAGGCACAATATCAGGCTTTTATTACGCAGACCAAATAAGAAAATTGCGGGAGGCTATTGAACAAAAACAACGCGGCTATTTGCGAGCCGGAGTGCTGTTTCATCAAGACAACGCACCGATTCACAAGGCCACACTTGCGATGGCTGCAATTCAAGAAACAAGATTAAAACTGCTTGAACATTCGCTCTATTTGCCAGATCTAGCTCCCAGTGACTTCTACGTCTTTTCTCGGCTCAAGGAGGCAAGAAATTTGTAGATGTTAGCTAAAAAAAGACCAAAAAAAATTATAAGGATCTCCTGGGTTTGGAAAAGAGATGGACTAAATTTATTAACTTGTTAGGAGACTATGTTGAAGAATAAATATTTTTTAAGTCTATTGGTTATCTTTACTTTTGAATAGACCCTCGTAAATTATTTACCGTGTACCACTCAAAATACTGATCTAAATGCGCCACTTTTTACATTTTTGATTTTTTTTTCACGATGATTTTTCCGATTTTAGCTTCAAAATTGTTTTTTGATTCACATGAGTTCAACATTTCTTGTAAAAGTAAATATTCACACTTTACATGTGTGCATTCTATTCAATCAAAAATAAGGTGCAACATTTATGTTGAAGCTTACTTGCGGTTCAGCAAAGTTTACACTATAGTGGAGTGCCAGGAAACGTTTTGAGACAGTCGTGGATTTAGAAATTGCTTTCTCTGCGTTACTAACGATAGATTGCACTGCAATCAGAAAAACAAAGATTGTTTGATTGGGTTGCCAGTTGTTGGGATGTAGCATTATTTATTTTGGTATATCTGAGTAAAATAATCAAAATAAAAAGAGATTCGGATAAATAACGGTACAAACTTTCATTTTTGGGTGAGATCAAAAGTTTAGCAACAGCACTTAGCTTTTTACCTTCATATTTAGCTAGTATAATAGTAATTTTCTATTTCGACAACCCTCTTGTGAAAGTGGTTTCACTCGAAATTGCTACTCTTCTTCATCCAGCTATTCGTTGTGAAACTCATAGTAGCATCAAGTTTTCCATGTCTCGGTGATATCATATCTTACACTCTCTCTCCGTCCGCACCACTCACCATCATATGTCGGCATGCATGACACCACTCGTTCTGTTGTGTTTCAGGTTAAAATCCACCTAGTCGGTTCGAAACGGGTGCAAAATATAATTAACTCTTTTCATGAGTAACGAAGGTATACAGGAGGCAATTATGGTTATGTTGCCTTAAGACCAGGGTGAAATGATGATTTATTCATTCGCATGAAATAATTTTCGGCACCTTCGTTTCGTTGAGTTTAACCATGTTATGACATAAGATAAACGAAAAGTTGAAACTAGACAAGTTATTAAAGTTGAAAGTAACATAGCAAGAATGTTATGTGAGAGGAAACTAGAAATTTCATAACGTAGTATATTTGTTTCGGTTGTCACGAACGACAGATGAAAGTGTAGATTGGAATGATTGTTCAGAAGTTAAGCTTTTGGCGTTTCAAGTGTATATCTAAGCAGCGATTTCTGCAAGTGAAATTGTGCAATTTCTAACTGAAATCAGGGAAAATGCAGCATGAGTGACAGACAAATTGCAATGAATAAATTCCAGAGATTAAGTGTCGACACAAACTTTTTTCGATGAATTACGATTTTTTGTTTTGAAGCTGACTTTTCCGATTCAAAAAACTTAATAAGAGAATAATATACACATAATTTAATGGGTAAAAGGTCTAAAAATTATTGCGCCCAATGTGGGTTAGTCGTCAAACATTTATTTTTTTGTTTAAAGAATTAAGCGTTTTACAATACTTTTACAATACTTTAACGGAACGCATGGGTACAAAATCTCTAAATACTCTTTTTGAGTCATTTTTTCTGTTGCATTTTCCGTTTAATAATACTATATGCTGATTCCGAATTCTTTTCCACAGATTGACTGATATTTTCTCGTACGTAGATATTTGGCAACAACATATTTCTTACCAAATCTACTTTATTGGTTCATTTTCGTTCTCAATTCTGGCTTTATTGAATCGTGCTATACTCAAACTGTGTTAAATAAAACTAAGACTAAGTCATAGTTGTCAAAAAATTATTTCCGCCTTGAATGTTCAAAAGCTCACATCATCAGTAATGTGTCTATGCATAAGCCGATAGTGCCCAAATACACAAAAAAGCTTTCAATTGTTGAAAAAATCATTTCTATCTATTTACCCAGCAGCGGATTTCAAACCAATTAGCTTAGTTTTAAGAGTAGTATTTGAAGAAGTATCCACTAGATTTTAAGCAAATTAATTAATGTAAGCAAATTAATTAATATATTCCAGCATTTATCGTATTAACAATGTATTATTCATTCCCTTTTTATTTTTCGTGCTAAACAATTTACTGTTCATTATTGGGTGTACCTGACACGTCCAGCATAATAACACAATTTCAAGAAAATGTAAACGATATCTTATTTGAAACACTTTCCAGAAAATATTGTTCACTCGCAACCTAACTACCATGCAGTGTATCTATCAATGTCATAGTAGCTAAGAAATCAATTTGTTAAGACATTTGTACCCATAATATATTCATTCTATTAACGTTCATCCTCATACATTCTCTTTAAAAATTCATTTACAAACGTGACCTCTAATCGATTGAATGTATCTTTTTTCGCTACATGTTTCCTTTTTTTTCGTTTGTTTTCTTTTTTCAGGAGGCTGAAAGTGCTATCACAGCAATGAATGGACAATGGTTAGGCTCACGATCGATAAGGACAAACTGGGCAACGAGGAAACCACCAGCAACAAAAGCGGACCGTATGTAATTTGCATCAATAATTAAGTGGTAGTCTTCTGGTCATGTATTTTGTGTTGAATCTGTGTGTGACCGTATTCACGGATAGCACACTGCCACCGTTACCCACAGCCGCATGCACACACACCGACAGTGAAGGCAATTTTAGTGAACGTAAAATGAAGGGTTGTTCCAGTGAAACTTGTCTGCTACTTTCCCACTCCTGGCTAGCGGTCTAGCCGGAAAATGTCGGTTTATAGGAAATTCGGTGGTAACTTAGAAATGTATGACCTGACCACCACTAAAAACCAACCTCCCATCTTCTCTCTTTCATGTTTATGGTCATCTGGAAAATTAGGATCGGAGTTGAACTTAAACAGTTGTGGGATTTCGATTCAAATCCTTTGCATAATCGTCCGTTTGACAAAGTTCTGTTCTCGTGCTGTTGCTGTTTTTGCCCGTGCTGTTATTGTCATTTTCCTTATCGCACAATTCCGATCTCTTTCTTCTTGTGTCTCCTGGACCAGGCATTCTGTTTCATTTATTTTCTTTCAAGACTCATGCTAGTCCGCTTAAATACAATAATGCGGTTTTGTCAAGTTATCAGAACTTTTGGGCTGTTTCGTGTTGTTCTGTTGCTTTTGTTTCGTTACCGCGTCGAACTCACTGACTCGAATTTATGATCATAAGAAATGAGAGTTTAATATTCATAGTTGGGATTGGGAGGGCTAAGCTTCATCATAAATAAGGTGAATATGCGAAAGTTAGAGTTTTACGAGGATAAAGTTGTCGGTACTGGTTTTTGTGACAGTATATGGTTTTCGGGATCATACTGAATTTCGAAAAGTTTTTCTTTGATGTTTTTCGGGAGTTGGTTTTTGTTGTATTGTAAGTTACTTTCGATGTTAATATCAGATGTTCGATGAATATTTCATTAAATTATTTCGATAAATAGTTTTGAGTGCTATAACAACATGGCAATATTGTTATATAATTTATATTTCGCAGTTGCTTTTGTCCAAATAGATCATTCCAGTAAAATAAAGTAAAGTTTTCCCAATACAATATGTTGCAGAGTTGAGAGTTGAAGTTGATTAAAACTGTATTCACCATCTTAATATTGATTTTTACGACAGAAGTTGGTCTTCATATAACTCAGAAATCTTTTTACAGCTTGCTTTGCTCAACTATTATTTTTTAATCATGATTAATTGTCTATGATTGGGTTTAATGCAGGGATCACAAGATTTAGAGACGCATTCAGCGACTTTTTGTTCACATCAATTTTGATTTCATGGTAACATGGTTCCATAAACTAACAACAATAATTTCGCTTCAGTTTGCTAACATCGTCGCTCCATCGAGTGAAGTAGGTTTTATTGTGTCGCACAAGAAAATAGTTTTCTGACGTTATAGCTTCCCTCCTTATTAGACCTTAAACGTTTTCTGCTAGTGATTTTTCAAGTAATCCCACAGCTGACAACATTTGAAGTTATAGCCTAGAAACTCACACGTTATTTTTGGCTCTTTCCCATCTTTGGCAAGTGTTTATTCGAAATCTTTTGTTGTTATTTTTTTTAACTTTTGCCATATTTTCTCCCACTTCAGCGGTAAGTTTAGTTTTAATGTGTATTTTTGACCGGGACAATTGCTAGAAAAATTACTGGGACAACAATTCCTTTTTTATCTTTCTTCCGACTTTATGCAGCATTAATAAAACTATATTTACATAACTTAAACTTTTTCCGTACTTTTCTTTAGCTTTTTAACAATTGCAATCATTCGAAAATTATAAATTGTCAGAAAAGTTTATAAAAATAAACAAGCTAATTGAAAATTAAAAAATAGTATCAACACGATATGAATATTAATCTTAAATAATACGAGTATATACCATATCGAATCAAATTCATAAATTTTTGATACGAATTCATAGTATTTTCGACTCTGACTCATATTTTTTTCATATTAAATTCGTCATTCATGTTTTCGACGCAAATTCACAATTTTTTTGGGTCAAATTCATAATTTTTCCGATTCAAATTAATAATTTTTTGTGCCAAATTTGTAATTCATTCGAGCCAAATTCATAATTTTTTCACGTCAAGATCATAATATCTGAAGTTGATACGCAAAATACGAGGGGCAAGTAAAAAATAAGGTTCCCAACGCTGTACACTCGCCGCGCGAGATACTAGGAGAAATCCGGCAACACCGCCTTCATTGTTGATCCCCCCCACTCCATTCCAACTACCTGGAAGATCACTGCGAAGCTTAGTGCCAGTCTAACAGCCATCCGCGATGGAGCCCGCAATCGCCGTCACCGCCAGGTGTGAAATCCGTTCAGTGATTCGATTTTTAAACGCGAAGAAGCTTACACCTATTGAAATTCATAGACAGTTGGAAGAAGTTTATGGCAAAGCTTGCATCAGCGTCCAGCACGTCCGCAAATGGTGCAGGGAGTTCTCCGAAGGACGCACAGACGTTCACAACGAGCAAAGGAGCGGGAGGCCATCGGTGTCCGACGAAGTCGTGGCGAAGATTGAGCGCATTCTCCTCGAGGATCGAAGAGTAACGCTTCGGGAGCTGGCTGATCAGGTTCCTGAGGTTTGTGAAAAAACCATCGACAACATTGTGACCGAAAAACTTGGTTATCACAAGGTGTGTGCGCGGTGGGTCCCGCATATGCTTTCAGAAACCCACAAAGACAATCGCGTCAAGTGTGCCGAGGGGTTTCTTCGAGAATGCGCCGAGAATACTGAAGAATTCTTGGACTCCATTATTACGGGAGATGAAACGTGGTGTCACTACGTCACTCCGGAAACAAAAGAAGACTCGAAACAATGGCGCCATCCCGGGTCGCCGAGGCCGAAGAAGTTTAAGCAGACGCTGTCCGCAGGAAAAGTGATGGCTACGGTGTTTTGGGACCGAAAAGGCGTCTTGCTTACCGAGTTTATGCCTAAAGGGACCACAATAAATTCGGACAGGTACTGCGAGACGCTAACGAAACTCAAAAGAGCCATCCAAAATCGCCGGAGAGGAAGACTGAGCAAGGGCGTTAGGTTGCACCACGACAACGCGCGACCGCATGTCTCTCGACAGACCACCGCCCTACTGGACAAATTCGGCTGGAAATTGCTTGATCATGCCCCCTACAGTCCTGATCTTGCTCCCAGCGACTTCCACTTGTTCCCGAAATTGAAGCAACACTTGGGTGGACAACGCTTCAGTACAGATGAAGAGGTGAAGGAAGCGGTCACCAAGTACATCGGCGGCCTAGCGGCGGAGTTCTTCGAAGCGGGTTTTTAGAAGTGGATAACTCGTATGAAAAAATGCGTTGAAAGATCTGGCGACTATGTAGAAAAATAGTTTGAAATACAAGCTTTCAGATGGTATACATATTTATTGCAATAAAAAATGCCTTACACCTGAAAAAAATGTGGGAACCTTATTTTTTACTTGCCCCTCGTATGAGCTTACTTTAAGCATGTGTAAAGTAAACTCGAACAAATTATGAATTTAACTTGCGAAAATTAATAATTTGACTTGCGAAAATTATGAATTTGAAACTTATGAAATGTTATCGGAAATTTACGAATTTGATTTGAATAAAATATGAATTAGACTCAAAAATATTATGAATTTGTACCAGAAATCAATGAATTTGACTTGAAAATTGTATAAAATATAAATAATTTTTTTTATTATTTAAAATGTTATAACGTAATAGTGAAAACAATTAACAAAATGAAAAGTGAAAGTTGAAAATATAATGCAAAAACTTAATAGAGAGGACTATACAAAACGAAAAACTATGGAAAGTCGATCTAAGAAAAATTGAAAAAATTAAAAAAAAATGTATTAAAGATTAAGAAATATAAACAAAAATTCGAAAGACTTAAAACAAAAAACCATGGACTAGCTCTAATTTTGCTTTTAGCATTTATATTGAAAAGGCTCACCTTTAAATTTTCTGTGGTATTTCTGTTGAAACGCCGTTCGTAGGCTCTAATTCTCAGAAATATAAACATTATATTCATTTGAAAGTAAATACGCTTAAAAACCTTTCTCTAGCAGAACAACTTTCAGAACTCATATATAACAATTTTGCTGTTTATCTCTTTACACGCTTGCTTAAACTGCTTTTCTTACTTCGTCGAGGATCTATCAATAGTTGCCTGTCTAGATTCAAGACTATTCTGCGACAGTTATCAATTATTCATGCTCATTTGACTATTCACCTTTCGGTTTCCAAGATGGTGTGATTGACTTTTGCTTATTTGTTCGGATAGATATCTCTTTATCCGTCTGGGTGACATGAAGGTATCCTGCATGCATATATGTGTATACTAAACTACCTCCTTCGTAGACTTGATCGTCCAGATCTAGATGAAAAATGTTGATCTTCGATTGATGCTTGTGATGCTGCTCTATCTGGTAGACGTCGTTGTTGAGTCGTTTGATCACACAATATGCTGTTACCATTTTCCATGTAGTTTTTGACTGACGCCCTACTGCCAAACAGGATTCTTGCAACCCATTTAGATCTGCTTTCAAATCATATTCCGTTTCTGACAGCGTTCAAGTTTAAGCGGTTCTTAATTGCTCTGTCAATACATTGTAGCCAAACATAGCTCACTGTCGTCTTGGTGTCTTCTGGCCGTATCCTAAATATCGATATAATATGCCTTTTTCGAGGACTTTCATCCAATATGCTTTCTCGTTTGGACCTGTGCACATACTTCTTCAAAATTTTCCATAACACATTGCACTTCATCACAGCATCAACAAGTTTTACATTCACCTTGTTCCGGTAACATTGCCAATTTTTTTACCTTTACGTACAAGTGGTCTCCTCTTGGTTTTATTTCGTGCATTCTTCATTCTCGTGGACGTGTCAGTAGTAGTGTCACTTTATTTTACGTTCTCCGAAATCCAAACTAAAGCTGTAATGGCCTAAGAATTCCATTTCAAGTATGCATTCATCAGTTAATTCCGCTACTAAAAACTGATGCTGAAATACCAAATCCACGAGCAGCATCTGCATCGCGAGTCAGCTTATGCTCTTTGAATTTAGTTTCTACTTACCTTTGAACTCACCAATCATTGACAATTCCTGGACTCATATTTCCTAAGACAATTACGATTCAGTCCTTTCTAATCTTAGTTTCAACACACAGAAATTCCAAAAGCTAGGTATTTTCCAAAGAAAGTTGTCTTTTGGTGAAGACATTCCAACAATGCCTTAGCTTGCATTCCTTCCAACAATCAGACATCAAATACCCCTGGTTCCAAAATTCCAGCATTCCAAAATTCCAGCAATACGCTGGTTATATCAATTATTTGGCACTGGCATTCATAGTGCACCTCAAGATTTCTAACGTTTCTTTCAGACGCACGTTTTGCTGATTTTCTAGTCAAGACGTAGACCAAAGAGTCCTTTAGCGTCCTATTATCAG
The DNA here is from genome assembly GCA_963978885.1 of Nemotelus pantherinus. Taxonomy (NCBI): domain Eukaryota; kingdom Metazoa; phylum Arthropoda; class Insecta; order Diptera; family Stratiomyidae; genus Nemotelus; species Nemotelus pantherinus. The sequence goes on from OZ022265.1 coordinate 13,054,630, forward strand.
GTAGACGTAGAGCCTACTAAAGTTCTTCATAGCGCAACCACTGGATGCAAACACCCTTTGCTGTTTCATTTCGGTGTTCCGAATCTAACAAATGAAAGAACCAAAATGTCAGACGAGCGATATTTTGAGCCAGATGTTGTAATGTTTCTCTTGGTTTCTGGGTTCGCGTTCGAAGTTGAAAGCGATGTACCTTTTTCACGTTATCCTAACCATGCCACATGTTTAAATCATTTATGAGACTGGAATAACTGGAGTTATTCTCAACGGATATAGTCTGAAGAACTTCCGCACTGGTTTCTTTTAGTGACACCATTTATGCAACAGCCTGAGACTGCTTCTTGTAAATAGCCCAAAAAGTCTGTCCGTCAAAAATCGGCACTTTCAGCCTTTTGCTGCCAGTTGCTTTCGCCAAAATAGCTCCCACAGTTTTTTACGAACTATTGTTTAGCAACCACCGCTTAAGCTTCCAATTGCTGCTGCACCTAGTAGGTGCGTTTTTTTTGCACTCTTAGGCAGGGTAAGTTAAGGTAAGCTAAGCTCTTTACGACAGAGCTTTAGGTAATTACATTGAATACAACAATAATCGCTGCCACTGTAACTTCACTGCGGCAGCGATTGTTCTTGTATTCAATGTTCTTGCTTAAAGTTCTGTCATAAAGGACTTAGCTTACCTTAACTTACCCTGCCCAAGAGTGCAAAATAACGCACCTATTGTTTGATTTCTGTTAACTGTTGCTTGATTTTTATAGCCTTTTAGATCGAACTGTTTCTTGATTTCCAGACCTTTTTGGTCCAGTTTTGTGCGTGTTGGTCCATTTTTGGCGCTCTTTGATTAAGTTTTTTCTTCAACTGTTCTTGCATATCCACATCTTGTTGCTGCATGTCGTTAGCTTGATGCTTCATATTGAAATCCATTTTCCGCAGGAAATTCATCATAGGATTTGTTTTCACAATATGTTGCGTTTCCTGCGCGTGATATCAGCCCCTATCTTCATCGGAAAATTCAAATGCTTCCAGATTGATGCCTCCAGCTTTCGAAACCTCCTTTTAAACGCACAATTTTTCGATAGACAAAAACCTAATTGCTAGTTCCTTGTAATTTTTCTATACCACTTTTTTAATATTTCTTTTTATAATTTAATATTTTCGATTTTATATTCAATATGATTAGTTTAATTGTATGCCACTCATATAAATGTTCTGAAATCGATTTCACCTCAATTTGATTCGTAGAGAACATGATTAAAAGAACTGAATTCAAACTTTAATTAGAAAATTTTCAATACGGCATTGATAAAGAGAATTTTTGGCAGTAAAAAATGGACCCAATTACATTGTGTCATGTCTTCTACCTATTCATAATATTGGAAGTGTGGCTCAAAAATATTTTCTGCATTGAAAAACAGTCTGTCCTGTGAGAAAGTTCTTATAGTCTGTCCCATTTCTAATTGACAAGCAGCATTATTGGTTTTCAAAATGATTTACATAAAATTCAAACAAGTTTTTGACTTTAAACTAAAACTCATATGATTTAAGATTAAATTTCAAATGTGCATGATGTTAAATAATAATAAAACCAAATACTCGATACTTTTCAACAAATTAAATTTACAAACTTCAGTTTAAGATTACTTGACAGAACAAAATCAAACCTTCAAATCAAACTCAAATGATTGATGTAAAATCTTAATCACTTTCATCACACATACTACTCATGTTCTTCGGGTTCGTTCATAGATGTAGTGAGTGAGCACCAACTTTATATCTATGATCCTATTCATTCAATCCTGAAATCGTTTTGATAAATTACAGGATATCCTTTTTGTCACGCTGCGCTTGAAATTTTTCATTTTATCTCGATATCTCTCGTTGCCCGCTTCTCAAATGATAAATATCCAAGGATTTATATGAGTACGACTGCTGTTTCCAATATGAATGATTTTTTTTTTAAATTGCCCTGGTTTTTTCGTCCCTGTCTCTCTCTCTCTCTCTCTCGAACTCTGTGAAGCATTGAGAATTCATTCGTTCATTTCGACCAATAATATCACCATAATAGATTATTCAATGGAAAATAGTGAATGTTTTCAATATGTGATGTTGCTGATGTTGATGCAATGATGCAGTTTTTTTAGGAAAATATCGCTTTGTTATGCATGAAATGTACAAGCGGAAAATATGTTTCAGTTTTGATGAGAAATGATTATTTTAGCAGAAGCTTTGATGAATTTACTGTAAATAATTGGATGTGATGTGAATTTGAATTCAAGCTAAGTTATCATTTGAACGGTTTATTTCCTGCGATACTCATGCGATAAAGTACAGTTGAAAATTTTTTAAACTTTCTATATTTTAGCTTAAAACACGTAACAATTATCAGAAGTATAGTTTGAATGAAAAATTCCTTATGATTTATTTATATTTATTTATGGTAAAAATTAGTCGTATTTAATCTATTAAGTTGAGAGTGGTTGTTTTGATTGATTTTTCATTAGTCACACATTTTTTAATGTATTTTTTCTATTATCAAGTGTTCTTTGATCTTGATCGTCTTTAGTTTAGACGATGAGATTGTACATCCAAAAGTTCCTCTCGAGTTTTAGAAGCTCTTTTGTTACAACATTTAATTCTGTTCATCCCTCTAATTTTAATAGTTATCGTTGCGAGTAGTTTTCTGAGATATATCGTTTCAACTATATTTTCTTTATAGTCCTAGAGCCAAAATTGAGAATTAAACTACGTTTGGAATACCTAGATAAGATATTTAAATCCCTGTTCTTTCCTGCTGCCAAAACAATGAACTTTTACAAGCATCATCTTCACGAAAACTAAAACGTTTTTTATCCCTATCATATATTTTGCTTTATTTTCTACTCATTTTCATATTTGCATGAATTTACTTTTCAAGAAAAGCGTTTTTAATACTTTTGAAAGCTGGGAACAAGTTTTTTATAATTTTTCAAACCAACAACTTGGTTATATTGAAAACCGTAAAAATGAACAATCCACCAAAACAATAAAGAAAGGTTTATTTTGCTTCAAATGCCAGGTAAAAGAATTCCATCCTCTCAACTCAGAATCTGTGCCCCAGAAAAATCAGAACAGCAACAACCACCATTTGAACTCCAAACTTAGGATCAAATCACTAGGCCACAGCATTACCTCTAAAATTCTTCCAAAAAAACTCCAGCCTTTCCAAAAAGCAGTTCCATTAATTTTAAGCCAACTTGAACAGTAGACTAGGCAGGCTCGAGCTCTATAGCAGTGAAATGGTAGCTCAGTATCAGAAGATGGGTGTATCTTTGCATTCAAATTATGCCAAAATCTAAAAACCTTCTCAGGCTGATTTCAAAGATATTATATTCTTTCTTTTCACACAAACTACCCGCTAACTTAACGTTGTTATTAGATTACTGTAGGGACTGACTTCCAATATGAACCTCAGATCTTTAATCCAATTGAGGTTTTCTACCTGAAGAGCACAAGAAGTCTACAAACTCATCAAAGCGTCCCTTCCGACAGATGAAAAAATACCATAAACAACAAGGCCATCTGTCATCTAGTGTACCAGCTGAGGCACAAAAACGTAGAACCGGCCAAAAGCAATCTCACAAATGCTCACAATCTGGCCACTCTTCTAATAACTGTCTTGCACAGTCTAGGTGTGTCAAATATGATCGACTCTACAATCACAAATCTTGCACTAAACATCCAGAGTAGAAGCCAATGTGCGTTAACTGTGGAGGTGAGCATCCCGTAAGCTACAAAATGTGACCGCGAAAATTCCGAGCCTCTACCCCCAAACACAAATTATTCAACGAATTTAATTGGCAAGAGACAGTTCGTTGGAGGATATGATGGCAAAAATGGTTCACTGTTTACCCAAAATACACAAAAAAACTCTCTATAAACAAATATATGGTATGAACCGCGAAGACTGCATTTCGATTTTCACATTAAATGCTAATTTTATTCAATTCAAAAAGGGGAGCTTATGAGATTTCTAAGCAATAGTGAAACTGACATCATGCTTATTTACGAAATTTTTTTCTGTTTAATCCAAAACCATTTAATCATCTACGTGTCTTCAATACTTATTGAAATGAAAGGTTCTTTTTTTCTATAATAATGCCAAAGTTCAGAGGATTACACTTTGCAGCGAAAACCCAGCTATGGCAGTAGAGAGATATAAATGGGAGAAGCTGATATTAATTACTCCATTAATCTTTTAAGTGTCGCACTTTTCTTATTTCCTGAAGCGCTGGTATGCCCAGTTGCTAGCTGTTAAAACAACATAAAACGAACAAATTCAATGATGAGTATACGGCGGGACTCAAACCCGTGGGCAGTAGGTCGTTGCTTCAAACTGGTGTCATAGCGATCAGAGCCACTGACTTCTCTACCTTGGCTGCTAGCGGCGGAGTTAAAAAAATTTCCAGTCTGAAGGAAACGGAAGTGACAGTAATTTAAGCTCAAAAAAAACTTTCTCCACTTCATTGCGATCTCTCCTTACAGACTGCTAAACGTCTAAGACTGCAGAAGACCTTCACAAACTCTCCAAGTGAATTACCCTAACTTTTTTGCAGCAAATCTGAATGCTCACAATCGCTGCCGGAGCTCTGTGAGAAATAATCAAGCAGGTAACGACATGTAAAGATTTTCTGCAGCAACTTCACACACTCTACTCATTCTTGATGAACCTGTTCACTTCGGTCGTAATCAACGCAAAATATAAGCTAAAACATATCCGTTCTATGGGAACTTCCCTCAGACCACAACCTAATTATGCCTGAAATTGAGGGAATCCTTATGATACAAAAATTTAGAGCCAACTGGCAAGGTTTCCATATATATTCAACCAACGAAAATATTTGCCAAACACCGGCTACAGCCAATAACTTAGAGGAATCCGTGGAGCTCCCCGCACATTGAAATCTTCCTTGAAAGGTAGTCAAAATCCCACTGAGCTGATTTAATCAAAATCTGGCCAAAGGAAAAAAAACCAAATCTAGAGTCATCACAATGTGCCAGGCAAACTAGTTCTTTTCGAGGGAGAAGATTTCAGGGATGATTTAATTTTCTAGTCTTCTGAAACCTGCTCGAAAACCAGTTTGGAGGATCTTAAGTCGTGATTCATATTATATTTTAGTGCAGTTTGTGTTGAGGGTGGCAGATCATCACACGCACTCAGTGCCAGAGATTCTTGGCCCAGGCGCTTGTTTCGATAGGGTTTTTTGGCTAGAAAAATTGAGAGAATACACTATTGCAATATTTTTTCTCTTTACTTTGAAAGATTTTTATCGCCCTTGATTTATTTCACTTGATAATTTTTATTATTTTCTAACGTATTTTTATAATTTAGAACATCAGAAACCATTACTTGAATAAAACAGTCATTATATTTATTTATTACTAAACTCCATCAATTTCATATTTCATTATAAATTTAAAACAATTTTCCTACCCAAAAATCAAAGAATAACGAATCTAAAACTTTATGCTGAATCATCAACTACAAAGAGTGAATGACATGAAATTAATTCAAATAACTTACGAAAATTGTTTAACAACTCCTATTTCGCTCATTTAACAGCTAAACGTATTTTAAATGCAACTACTAGTCAAACATCAAAGAACCAAAACCACTCCTATTTAAAACTTTTCACTTTCAACCAATTAAAACAATTACCTTTTGAATTTCCGCATTTTTGTGACATGAAATTAACATAAATGTGCATCCTTTTACCTGAATTACCATTACCACTATTTCGACTCTCCATTTTACTTTCGCCGCCATAGTAGAGTGGAGACTAGTTCCAAAACGTTGTCATTCTAAAATTTCAGGATGTAGTGTCGCTGTCGTCTGTCATTGTGTGTGTGTGTGTGTGTGTGTTTGCGCATGCAATTTTCATTTAGGTTTTACATCATTTTCATCATCATCATCATTGTAGCAAGAGTACATGTAGCAACTAACTCAACTCAATTTACTTTTTGTTGTAATTTCAATTTTCCAGTAAACTCAAAGCCACTAACATTTGACGAAGTATACAATCAGAGCAGTCCAACTAATTGCACCGTGTACTGTGGCGGCATAAATGGAGCGCTCTCGGGAACGTTAACAGACGAAATTCTGCAAAAGACCTTTTCACCTTTCGGAACAATCCAGGAGATTAGAGTGTTCAAGGATAAAGGATATGCCTTTGTCAGGTGAGTCGAGTTTTATCTGTCTTTGCATTACAATCTAAGTGGGAGCTTTGTCTGCGACTGTTAATTGATTTACTTTCTGCTGATCGCGCTCGGTTGCAGCGGAAAGTAAGTAAGCGATGCTTTTGAAAAAGAACTCGAATGGAATATGCACGTCAAGTTGAAAACTACTGATAGCTCTCACGAGCTATTCATCACAATCGGAATGCAGTTTTGTAATTATGGGCTGATGGGCTAACGAGTTCCGAATTGCGTTGATTGCAGTACCTCTTTTGAACAAGCAATAGGGATTTTATGAGCAACTTTATTTTTCACTGACACACAATACAACTGAGATTGTTTGAGTTGAATACTATTAAATGTAGATTCATTGCACATTGACGAAATTCAACCGAAATTTCACTGCAGCAGACAGACTAAATTAAAACACAATGCTTTTGTGAGAAAAGAAATCGCACCACCTAAATGCATATCGATTTGCCGTTCGACACATTTTACAGTCAATTTTCCATATTTGTTTTGCGGTACACAGACAATTATTTAACATATTTATTTTTTCTCTCTCCTATATAGGTTCTCGACAAAAGAGGCAGCCACACATGCCATCGTAGCCATTCACAATTCCGAAATTAATTCACAGCCGGTAAAGTGTTCGTGGGGCAAAGAAAGCGGTGACCCAAATAATGCTCCATCGATTGCGAGTCAGGCATTAAGTCAAGCTGGTTTTCCATTTGGTGCGGCGGCCGCAGCCTACGGGCAACAAGTAGCCGGCTATTGGTATCCGCCAGCACCAACGTATCCAGCAGCGCCCGCCCCATCGACACCCCTGCAAGGACAATTTCTCCAAGGCATGCAAGGCTATGCATATGGTCAGTTTGCAGGCTATCAGCAAGGTTACATGGGGTGAGTTGGACTTGTCAATAAGTAAATTCTCTGATTGTTCGTATTTTAATAGCTCATATTGTATTCTTTTTAATGGACTTAAGTGATATTGCTTTCATTTGCTATTTTTTCAAAAGCCATTCTGCATCATTTATTTCCCTTGGTAGCAATCGTTTGAGCATATATAATAACACTTATTACTTGCTTCTCTCTTTTTCACTAACAATTTGCAAAGTGCTCACAGCTTAATGAGTATTATACTATTCAATCATATAATTTTTCTTTGGGAAAAATACCTTCTGCTAGTAATTTAATATGAATTCCCATTACGTTTCTATTCAATGAATATCCTCGCAATTTATCTTTTTACTCATTTCGTTTCAAAGCATTCATGCTCGCAACAGTTAACTGCAGCACGTAACGGTTAAGCTAACTACAATTTATCCTATTCTCATTATTTCAGAATGGGAGTTCAAATGCCGGGAGCGTGGCAAAGTGTTCCGGGCCAAGCCCAATTACCCGCTGCTGCCCAGCCAATTGCACAGGGTGTTGGAAGTGGACTACCACAGGCGACTGGTGTTGTAGCATACCCGATGCAACAATTTCAAGTGAGCCCGCAGGTAAGCGAATATTAGAATACCGGTGAGAGTGCACGCATATGTGATGAATGCAAATGGAAACAATTGATTGTGTAAATTACCAAGAAATTATTTATCCTCACTTCTATGCGATCTCTATTATTATGAACATACCAGCCATCAATACATTTCAAAATTGTGACTTGCTTGTAATTTTACAAATTGGTTTGTATCCCTTCGGTCAATCCGAATTGCTATCATCGAAATGCTTACTCTCTCATCAAATTCCACCAAATACAAATTGCAATCAACCACAATTCATTCCACCGAAAATCCTGCATTCGAAACTATTTAATTAATCATTGCAATTACATAAATTGCAATTGAAAGCTACACAACGTCCAGATTATATCTAATCAGCAGCAGTCAATTTATCTAATTCAGTCGAAACGAAAACTATCACTAATATTGGTACGTGAATGCAATTATACTGAATGCAGGTAGATTTGCTTATTACGTTTGATTGTGTATGCGCTGGATATTAATGATTTAATGAAATGTAATTATTCTGTCAACGTGTGTCAGTTTATTGTCGGGAATCGTGCTGAAATTGCTGACTTTATCTTATCGACTTGCTTGAATATACAAAATTTGTTGTGACTATTGTCGAATGAAGATATTGATGCTTGTTTTAAGTGTTTGGGAAAGTTAAGTTGTCCTCTCGTGGCTTTAGATGTGTTTGAAGGTTGTGTTTCATGAAAAATTGACGACACATAGGTGAAATTGAAGTACTTTCACATTTACTACTCCGAGATAATCAACCTGCTCATCTTTACAAACTTATGTAAACAAAGTCAAATATAAATTATTCGCGCACCCACGTTGGGCGCTAAGCTTGTGTTCGTTTAGTATTTTGCAATCTCGGGAAACCATTTGCATAATTAAGTATCAGTTAGTGAAAAGTGTAAACTTGTACAATTTTACTTCTTCGATTATCTAGTGTTGATCTGTTGATCAATCGGGTAGATTGTGAAGAAAGTAGAAAACTTGAAGTCTCTATTTATAAAAAATATATTATTCTGTTTACAAATGTATCAATTTTCAAATAAATCAATTTTATTCTGATTGTAAATATATCAAATATATTCAGCTTGTTAGCAAATCTTCTATGTTGACACATTGAAAAATGATGTACTCTCCTTACAATTGGAAACGTATCACGATCGGTAGGCATCCCAATTCCTATCCAAACAATCAAGTACTCGATCGACTCCAACAGGATGCGAGGTGCGCAGATGTGCAGATGGCTTGAAACTCAAATTTGCAGGGTAATCAAAATAATGTGGGGGTCATACAATCTTGCAGCAACTAAATACCTGCTCGAAGTAGCGCGGACTGACTCCAAATGGCTAGTAGGCATCATTACTAGCCACTGTCTTTTAGCAGCACATGCCATGAAAATGGGACTCTTAACCAGCGACACCTGTAGGAAGTGTCAAGAGCCGGGGGTGTCAGGAACAATTCAGCATTTGCCATCTCACTGCCCGGCACTGGGGAAAACCAGACAGCACTGCATCGGTGAGCCATGGCTGGCCGATCTATGGCACGTGGTAGAGCAGAAACAACCTTCAGACATTCTTCAGTTTTCGAAAATGTACAGGGCCTCCGATGGCCGCTTGGACCGAACTTCCTTTTTCCTAGTCCACTTATCTTATATCATTATGGTTCGATAGATGTAGGTGTAGCCTTGTATCAGCCAAAATATTCTAACCTTACCTATTAACTTTTAACCCATAACGTTTTCAAGCTGATGTCAGTCACGTGAGTGCCGGTATTATTGATGACCATTCGGCTTTTTTTATCACATTCTCAATCGTTTTGATGGGAGATAAGCTCTCGCATTCTTGTTGTATATCCTTTTTTAGAGCTTTAACACTCTGTGTTTTTGTTTTGATTGATTCGTAACTTCAAAAACCGGGCGGGCCTGCCAGATATAGCAAATCACTTACACAAGACATTAGATAACCCAGAAACGCATACTTCTAAGTGTCTATTGTCGCACGAGTTTTTTTTATCTATTTCCAATGTCCTGTCGAAACAGCGTGCCCTCCAGTCACAATCTATCAATTTGTGGCAATGAAAACTCGGCCATCATAGTACTGTATCGCTCACTAGTCACAGTTACCATGTTCCAAATTTTGTTTGTTTACGATTCGTTCGGAAAGAAAAGGGTCTCGTCGCTCATGATGAATTTCGAACACTTTGTCGTTGAGGTTCAGGAGAGCGTGAACGTAGTTTAGGTGTAATTGATGGTCTGGTGGCAGAAACTGATGAACTGTTTGCACTTTTAAGAGATATCTTCAAACTTTTACCCAAAATACGATGCAGATACAAATATTTGTGGGCCAATTGCATGTTGCCTCATATGGTTGACGTTGACGGCTCATCAGTGTCATCTACAGCCACTACTCTGGCATCTCTTTTGTCACTTTTCGTTTCAATCTGTTCGAAGCGAATGACTAGATGTCTTACTACACTGAGAAAACATATAGCACCAGACGCCATAGTTTAAAGACTTCTGGTGTCACGTACATAGTCGATTTTGGGATTGTGATAAAATATAGCGCCACACGCCATAATACATGACGAAAAGTACATAGGACCAGAGCCTATGCTTATAGCCCTCCACGCCATGTACTATAGTCCTCCACGACTTCAAAACAAGGAGCTTACCTCAATTCATCCGAATCGGTATGACAACTGAAGCCATATACATGGCTCATGGTACTATGTAATATAGCGTGTGGGGCCATAGTTTCTGCGCCATGTAATTATGTCAATGGCAGCCACACTGCATAGCTCAGGGTACTATGTACATAGCGTGTGGGACCATAAATACTGCGCCATGTAACATACGACCCCGCGCTAAGCAGATTCTGACATTATAGCGCTGGGAACCATATTGCATAGCTCAGAGTAATATGTATATAGCGTATGGGACCATAAATGATGCGCTATGTTACATAGCTCTGGACGCCGTGTGGATTTTTTTCAGTGTACTTGACCAGTTGGCGTGGGTCGGCCGGACGGAAATTCACGTTGCGCTAAAATGACTACAAAATTTTTCCGCAACTAAGAGTTACGAGTATTCTGCTATCTTATCCATGTATAGTGTGTATTCTGCATCTGCACACTTCACGAACACCAAACCAAAACAGACAGTTGTCGCCATTTGTAAAAGCTATAGCATCTTCCGGTAGGGTCGTCCATTTTCAGAATTGTCATTTGACAACCAGATGGAAGGATACGGCTAGTTCATATAGCGGATTCATCTAGAATGGAAGTCCAGTAAGGATTAAGTCTGCTTCATTTTAGAACTCATTATGGTCTTGAGCCGTCGCCACTTTTGTGTTTCAGAGCAGTGAGGTTAGCACACTTTGTTTCTCACGAGAAAAGATCAACTCAAAACTTTCGTCCTTTGATCACAGTCAGGGATAAAGAGGTTGAAAAGATTACATTAACGGGTATAACGTTGAAAAGGTCTCAGAAAAAGTGCAAATTGAGTTTTGAATTTAAAATTTTGAGTATATGTAGTAGAATGTAGCAAATGCGATAATAATCATACAGCTAACTACAAGGTTGCTGAGTTTTTCAATCGTTGAAAACATTAATTATTCCACATGCAGACCGTGTTTAACAAGTCCTGAATTTAAGAACCAAGAAACAGGAACATGAAAATGTTTTTTGTGGCTTTTTTTTTTTGTAACACAGCAGATACTTTTTGAAAGCTTTTTCTGATCGTCTGGAAATGAGGTTATTTTAGCAAATGACCTCAAACCTTAATCCCATTATGCAGTTTGATTAATAAGCTAAATTTTGATAAACATTTTACAAAAGATAAAATAGAATGCAACAAATTGTTCCTTTTGAATTTCAACCTCCATCCCTCTTCTTTTTGGATGACGGAAAAGATTTTTTTAGAATGAAGGGTGACCGTGCCATTCGGCTAAACTTGACAGTTTTTTTCGTTTAATCGGTTTGTGTTCCGTAATAAACTGGTGCATAAACCATCTTTTACTATAAACAATTTAAATTTCTTTACCGTTAGGTTTGCTGATTTCAGGTTTAATTCAAATTTTGAAGAGTGGCTGTGGCTTTTCAAACTTTCTCAAAATATTTTTGTAGGCTTTAGCCCAAAACCTAAAAGCGTTTAGTTCTATATTCATCTCATCGACATCAATATAGGGTTGAATGCATTTGGTTATCACTAATCTCTACTCTTTCTTCTGTTTATATATTACTACGTTGAGCATCAACCTCTGTAGTAAATTTTGTAAAAATTAAGTCGGAACAAACGCAAAATCGGGGTTAGAGACGTTTCCACGTTTTAGTAGAGTCACCGCTATTGAAATCAATCAGACTATTGCTCATTTTATTCTCACACACATTGTCGGTGGCGTTTGTTCGCTTTCGTAATGAAATAAATAAAATAATATACTGAAACTAATAGAAACAGTCTTTTAATCAAAAAATTAAGTCAATTAACATTGCTTTACTTTTTTTCCTTTCTTTCACAGCTTGCTGAAGATGAATGGCTAGCTCCCAGTCTATTGGTGTAGCTTCCATGATGGCCACCACCTATGTGCGGTTGCAATACAATTTCAAGCGACACACGAGGTACGGCATTGTACAAACAATCTATTTAGCTAGTTATTTTACAACAAATGAAACCAAAAAATTATTTAACGAACATAATATACTGCAAACAATGCAGAAATAAACAAACGAATAAAATCAAATTAGAAAAATCAATACAACCAAGTGAAAATGTTACTTGAAAATAAAACCAACAACTGATATTATTGCAAAGATAAATATATCTATAGCTGATATATTGCTTTGATGCAAAGAATATTTAGAATGAAATAAATTAGTTGTAGTTGGAATAAAGAAAAAAAATATTAAATATACAATGAAAAACAATGAATTATTTATCTTTGTATAAGATGAAAGAAAAATATGTAAATTATGGTTATTGTGTAACAAAGATATATATTAACAAAATGGTAGCAAATTAATATAATAAAACACGCTAAAATATTTAGTGAAAGCGAACAAAGTACAGATTTTTTTGTAAGAAATATTAGCATGAACGTGATTGTTTGAAATCATGGACACACCTAGCATGTTTCAACAGGTGCAAAGGCCGTGATTGCAACATATGCAAGCACTGTTGTTTATCAGAACAGTGAATTGTTGAGGAAAAAAGTCATGGCATGCATAAACGTCAATTGTCGATTTGAATCTGTAAATAAATTGAAAAAGCAAAAGTACAGATAAGTCGTGCGATATTTTAGCTGAATTCATATTCACTATGATGTTTTACAAAATAATCAACAACAATGTAAAAAATTAATTATCATGCTTCCAATTGATTTTTCATAACAAATTAATATCATGAAAAACTTTAAAATAACATTTATGTTTGCCAAGCAGCAAAAATTAAATTCAACATTTTTTTTTTTTTAAACGCATCAAATTATTATCATCTGTTTGAAAAAGATGTAAATAGTTCATTTGTAGAAAACAATTCAAAAAAATTCTAAGAAAGCTTTTGAAAATGTTGATAGAATAAAGTTACTGCTTTGTAATCGAGACATCGAAAATAAAACACTGAAAACAATGTCAGATTCATGCACTTTGTAGATAGCACTTTTGTAAAACTAATTGTTGTAAAAGAACGTCTAATGATGCAACTATGAAATGTTTTAGTGCATGGATAGAAATTGTAATAGCACAACAGTAATATGTTTTCATTTTCACCAATCGTACATAGCTTTAAATGTTGTTGGGCACGACAGATTGTGTTTTAAAAATATCGACGAATCGCTCTGTATCACAATTTCAAAAAAAAAAAAAATACACCTTATTTATATAAACTTATAGCATTCCAGTAAGTATTGTGTGAGCAAATATGCTTCAAATATACGTTCTTGGATTTTTCTAGCAAACCAAAATTTTTATTTCGGGTTTTATTTTTACATATTTTTAACATTTACTTTATTATTTTTAAGCTTGATTTTTTCTCCATAGCTTTTGCCTAAATTATATTCTTAGTTCTGTTTTAATCTGTAAGAATATGTTGTTCTCCCCCTCATGTTAAAATAAATTAAATTTGGAAAGATACTGTATCAAACTCACCTAAAACTTTCAAAAAAAGGAGAAATCAACTAATTAAACGATAATTGTAGGTATATCAATTATTTAAACGAAAAGAGCAAAATCAACTTTATTGTTTCTTAAATTTATGACGATGTAAATTGACACTGGTGATATTTAACCCAAACTAATTTAATCTAGACAGCATATAGAACCTTGGAAGAAATTAAAACTCATAGAAGAAACGTACTTGAACAAATCAAAAAAAAAAACTGACGGCCAAAAAATTTGAAAAAAAATCAATCAATATTAATATAAATGCGAATCGATCTTAACTAAAGCTTTTTAAAGATACAGTCGAATGGTTTACTGAACTATTTCAACACGTAAAAAAATGATAGCTTGGTAGAAAAAAATATGGATTAAACAAATTTTATTTTATCAGCCAAAACTGATATTTGAGATGTTTCATTCATTTTTAAGGAAATATTTTTTTTAAATAAAAACCAATTAAGATAAGATAGTAATTTTAATCAAAAGATTTTTAGTTTTTTTTTTGTCAAAGACGGCTCACATTAAACTATTTTTAAATGATATGAATGTCAATTATTAGAAAAAGAATACAGATTTCATAAGATAATTAAATTCATTCTTAATTTTGCAACTTATTTTATTTAACTTCCCATCTGAAATATCAGTTAATTAAAAACCATAATGCAACAAACTTGAGCGCTTTTATAAACCATTTGCAAACTAGAAACCTATTGAAACGCTTGAACTGTAGATGATGCAATCCGCTAGCAAAAATACAATTAAAACTACTAAAACAAAAATCGATATGCGTCGAAAGTCATTTTCACGTACACAAATACCGAGAAAATATTTGACCGATAACTAGTCAAATTTAGTAAATAATATAGTAAAACACCTGCATATACAATGATGAAAAAAAACGGCAAAAAAATAATGAATGTGAAAATCACTCAAAACTCTGTATAGATATAAAAGTTAGTCAAGTAAGCCCTAAAACGTGCGTGAATATATATATATAGTTTAGCAAAAGAAAACATGTAGAGAATCAAACTATAAATATATAATATATGATATAAATATTTGTAAACATATTAAACAAGGAAAATTAGAACAAATAAAAGGAGAAATAAATCAATGTAAAATTAATGGAGTATGTAATTTGCACAGAATAGATGTAGCAGCACACCACAAAAAAAAAACAACTTAGAAAATGAACACAAAACGAAATAATTAAGGCAAGAGAATTTAGATGAATGATTTAAAAATATGTAATAAAATCTAGTTTGTAGAAGTAAGAAAATAAAAGAAATGCTATTTATATTATATATATATAATCTAACGAAAACAAAATTCATTGCGAAAAGCATATAATTGCGTTGAGATATTATGACACTGAAAATGGCAAAATCCAAATGAAAAAACACTTGATATTTTTTATTGCTTTGACGAAGTGAATATTCACTGCTGTTGGGTTGTGTTTAAAATCCAACTGATAAGATTTTCGTTGAATTTTCAACTTGAACCGGATTCAGTGAAAAATCTCATTCAAAATCATTTGAAATGCAAGACGGTGAATAATAAATTCATTTCCAGTAGACTACAAAAATAAATAAATGAACAGATGATTTGAAAGCGAATACAAAATGAAACAGCAAATATTTAGATAAAGGTGCATAGAATACAATATACATATTATATCATAATGAAATACAATGAGAGAAACACATAACCAAATGATTACAATGAATAAAATATACTGGAGTTTGACAAACAATAAAAATGAAAAATACATAAATGAAAATATCTTTGAAAGAAAAATGAAGTTTTATTTTTAACAATATTTGACGTTCGTATAGAGTTTTGGCGATATCTGGATCGAAAGTGTGATAGTTGTTCGCGACCGCAAATTCACTATTCGTTTTTAAGGAAATATAAATTTAGAATTAATGTGAATCAATTAAATTAGTGGATTCGCCGAACTTCTAAATTCAAAAAAGACAATCTCATTGAAAAAAAATGCCAAGAAAACGTAAATGAGGTGTGGAAGTTTTTACAACTAATTATTTTATATTAGCTTGACATTTTTGCGGCTGAAGCTTAAATTTTCTTTCACCATTGCATACATTGCCAAGTTGGAAGTAACAATGTTAAGGTGTATTGTCTAATAAATCAATGTGGTGTCTTCATCTTTTTCGTCTAATAGATCTACGTGCATTTGGATCGTTGTCGTCATCTTCTTCGTTACGCGCTACAGTTGCATTTAATCTCACTATGAAATAAAAGTGCATGCCGTGTTTTTCTTTCCGCAAAAACTTAACAGGCTATAGGTCTAGTGTGCGGTCAAATATCTGATTGATATTCGAGAATCAGTTTTCATTTTTTCCAATCCCGTGGTTTTTTTAGTAATCGAGCTGCGTATGTAAATAATTGCAGGCGCATTCTTCCCTCAAATAGAAAAAGTATCGAATTTGCCGCGATTCAGTTTATGATAACGTGGAACTTTGCAATTTTCCGATTAAAGGCACGTAGCCGAAGATGAATCTAGTGAATGCATCGTACATCGAGAGACTCGATGAGGACAATTACGAGTTCTAGAAGCTTCAAATGCAAAGAATTCTATTTTTTTCGATCCATAGAACTATGCGATAAGCCAACAGAAACAGCAAAAATCGCATCATAAGCTAAAATAGACTCCAAAGATGAAGAATTACTTTCCCTCAAAGTCAAGTAAAATCAATCCAACTACATAAAAGAATTCACTGTATCCGACGAGGCTTTCAAAAATCTCGAAAGAGTCCACACATCAAAAGGGCCAACAAACAAAAATCGTGCTGTATAGGAGTATTTTTCATTAAAAATAAGTAATCTGATCAAACTATGAAGGAGGATATTCGAAACTTTCTGAGTAATGCAGACTAGCTAAAAGAAACTTTGGAGTGGGGACTGCCAACCCCAAACACACGGGGAAAATTATTTATGGAGATGGTGGCTAGATTAAACATGGCTGTACTAAATAAGGGTTCAACACTTACGTATCGCAGACCGCGGTTCAGGGTGTCTATACCTGATAAAACTTTCGTTTCGGAATCAGTGCCAGCACTGACGAAGGACTGGAGGGTGATTGAAGAGCACTCTGGCAGAGGTCATAACAACATCAGGTTCTGGGTATCAGGGGAAAATCAAAACTTCCAAAGCCCTGGTCGACAAATAATTGGCTGGAATATTTCCCAGTTTGATAGGAGAAAGCTCTTGAAGCTGGCAAGGGCAGCGCAGATAGAGTAGGGCTAGAGACAGATCAGCAGGAGTCAATACGCTGAAAAACCAAGCGAGCGTGCGAAGTCTCGATGTCACATCGAAGACAACCACGTTGAAGCAACAGGCTTATTGGCGGACCACAGTGATTGCGGAACTGAAGTGAAGAGCTCTAGCGTGCAGGCTTAGAGCTCAGCAATCTATCGGTAGATGAGAGGCATCACAAGCTACCGTAGAACACAAGAGGGTGGAAAAAGAGCTGGGAAAGGCCATCAAGGCAAGGACAAAACAAATGTGGCAAGCGCTTTGCAATGAAGTGAAGCGAAACCCATGGGGGCCAGGCTACCAACTAGTTTCTGGTAGATTTTGTCAAACGGGCTCTGGCCTGCTATTGGAGGCGGATACGCTGAAGTACATCGTGAACTCACTCTTTCCAGCGCATCTTATGGTCTATCAGGAAGATTTTCCTTTGCTCACTCTGGAATAACTTTATAGTGCAGCTATCAAAATGAAAAATCGAAAGGCCTCTGGCCCCAGCCGCTATGGTAGAGGACCAACTGTCAGCGTTGCTGCGAATGTATAATGAGTGTTTATTGGTGAATGTCTTCCCATCGCGCTGGAAAAAGACACGGCTTGCTTTGATTCCGAAGGGAAAAGGAGACCCTAGCACATCATTGAGATATGCTTGATACGATAGAGAAACTTCTGGAAGCAATGCTGCATGCCACTAGGCCAAGCCAATTGTGTTTCTAGTCTCGCTGGATGTTCGAAACACTTTTAATTCAGCGAGATGGATAGATATTTTAGTGGTACTTGAGCGGAGTTTTCAGATTCAGGACTACCTGTTAGCCATGATTTGAGACTATCTGAAGAACCGTCGCCTTATATATGAGACGAAGCAGGAAAATAGCCGGAAAAATATTACTGCCGGAGCAGCACAAGGGTCTATTCTCGGGCCAGATCTTTGGAATGTTGTGTACGACGGGTTCCTGTGCCTTGAAATGCCAGAAGTTGTGGTCTTGGTTAGTTATGCTGATGATGTAACAGCTATCCTTACCTCCAAAAAATTCCCACCTTGTTCAGCTCAAATTAAATCAAGTAATTAGCAAGCTGGATTTAAGACATGGTCTCTAGCTGGCGATCTCAAAAACTGAGATTATCATACTGACGAAAAGAAGGATACTAACCGTGATACCCATGACAGACAAATCCAAAGTACCCAAGACCAAAAAATCTGCGAATTATCTCGGAGTGACTCTTGATTCCAAGCTGAGTTATGTACATCCAGAAAGCATGCGACAGGGCATTGGGGACTGTAATATCACTGAGCAGACTCATGACGAACGTTCACGGTCCTAGTGCAATTAACCGCAAACTGCTTATGACCGTGGCTCATTCAACGCTACTGTATGGTGCGGAGATATGAGCCACCGCCTTAAAATTTGCAAAGTATCAAACTAGGCGGGCGAGCCTTCAACGTAGATAGGCGCTACAAATCGCCATCAGCTGCCGTACGGTATCAAGTAACGCCGTGTTGGCTATTTCACGGGTAATCCTAGTCGATTTATTGGCAAACGAGCGCAGGGCGATATTTCTGAACAGCTCAGAAGTAGGGGAGAGAGTTTTCAACTGCTCAAGCACGAGTGCGAACGCTTGAGCTTTGGGAGCATCACTGTGCTACGAGCCCAAAGGGAGCATGGACGACTAGCCTGACTCACGCCATAAAACCTTGGCTTAGTCGTGACCATGATGAAATAAATTTCAACCTGTGCCAATTTCTATCAGGTCATGGCTACTTTAGGAAAATCCTTCATATAATTGGAAATACTTCAAATGCCTGCGCTTCAAAAGAGAAGAGGAAACACTCTGGTCTGCAATCGACACTGCGACGCCAGAGCCAAATGTCGAGGCGATGCAGCACTCAGAACACGCTCGGGGACTTGTCTCAGTTTATGTAGAGACGGTATTGCGGCTAAAAAGAGAAGATGGTTGCCTAACGGACTCCTCCTGACAGAACGAAAATAATTGTGGGGGCACCTGATAAGTACTAGTGGCACACCCGAGTCGAAGTAATGCAAAAGCCGCTCCAATCTCACATAGTTCTAAATCTTTCCCAGTAAACCTATGAAGGTTCTTCGACACCTGTTCGAAAAAAAAGGTAGAAGAAGTTGAAAACCATCAATTTTTTCAAATTCCTATGCCGATTAGCCTAGCAAAAATTGTACCAAGGAGCAACTGAGATAATCTTCTCTGTGGAGTATGTCAGTGGAACATAACAAATGGGAGGATGGAGGTGACGGTCTACTATATCAAAGTGTATTATACCTATGAAATTTAGTTGCATCCCGGATACAAATATATTAGAAGAGGGAATATAAAAGAGGATAATGTCGAGAAAACGACCATTCAAGTCACGCATAGAGTTAGTGTGAGAAAGGGAGTTAGGGACAAAGGCTGATTACAAAATCTGATGCAATTTGAAACTGGATGGTACGCATATTGAAATCACTACAGATTATTAATAGGTCAAGAGAAAAAAGGAGATGCCAAAAGATCGCGTCCATCAAATCCTTGTTATCAGTAAAGGTGGTTATTTTGAAAGAAAAAATCAATCCTCCAGCGATGTTGTCGGGAGTGAATTTAGTGTAGTCCAGAAATGCTGGTACAAATCCAAGTTTGTGCTCGATATAGCTTTTGACAGCAGCAGTATTCGTCTCACACACAAGCCGAGTCACAAAGACTTGTAGAGGAATAACAGAGGAATAATTGAAGTTGGTGCAGAACGCATCTGATGTGTTTCAAGTCGAGCTGGCACAATGCACAGAAATCGCTGGTGGCAAAATTATACCAGTAGGCACAGGCAAACGTTGAGTCACAGACTGTAACGGGCTCGGCAGTTGTTGCTGCGTATCGAGTGATTTTCGCAACACTTGCATATTATCCAGAGATAAATCAGTTGATACTGACTGAAGCGCAGGCAGTAAAAGGCTCAGCTGCTGGTGGTTAGGTGTTAGCGCCTCTATTGAGAGCTAGTTAACATAAAAAGCATTAAAAACAACAGCAACTGGGGCAGTATTTTTGTTGTTTTCAATGGTACCTATCTTAGCTAGCTCTCAATGGAGGCGCAAAAATTGCAGCTATTATTAAGTTGACCTCTTTATCTACATTAGAAAAGTAAAATATCGTGCACTTGAAATTTGAAACTGAGCGCACATTCAGTTTATACAACAATAAATCATACAACAATCGACTTTGTCCTTCGCATTGTAAAATATTTTAGAGATTAGACAGTATCTTAACTCAAAAGTGTTTATCTTGTTTATGCAATTTTCAATAACGTTACAAGATCTAGTTTATTTTTGCTGCAAAACGAAAGTGATAGAAAATTGTGGGCTTAATTTCTGTATTAAAATTATTTCAAATAAATTCTCAACAGGCAGTTGTGAGCATTAACCCTCAGTCAAATAATGAAATAATCATTTCAATTTCGTGCAATCCATTTAAAAGAAAATAAACTACAACTACAATTGAATTCACGATATTACCGTAAAATTATTTAAAATACCTCTGTAAATGAACAGTTCATTATTTACAGTTGGTAGTTAACAGCACTCATTGCATATTATCAACGCTATCCTGAACCACTACCATCATCATCAACATTTAAATAGACCTGTCTTTGGCAGACTGGTTATTTATTTTATGTAGTCCTATTAATGAAAACCTATGTATTTCATTTTCAACCTGATTGGATATTGCATTGACATGATATTATGTGTGAATATATGCTCAACAATTCGAGAAAAAAAACATTTCAATGATATAATTGCAGACAATCCTCTTGCTGATGTGTTTTTATCGACACAATCAAGTGCCAAGCTAAAATTAAACCTTAATAAATGTAGCAAAAACGAATTTTACCACATTGGATGTTAAATATATTTTCACGGAAGTTGATTTATGCAATAATTCAATACCAATCAAATAGAAAAATAGTTTTCAACGATTTTTATGCATATTAGAACTATTGTCGCTGGATCAGCAATATCTTTTATGTCGATAATCAAAAAATATATTTAATACAAAAATATATACATGTATTATTAAATATTCACCATTCTACTAAAATACACAGGCTATCATTTGAACGTGTATAATAAACGTGGAGTGCTTAAAAGTAGGCAAGGATTTTTTTTCAAATTTCCATTTGTCATAACTTCTGGCAGAAACATGAGATTATCGCGAAACTCTAGATCTTTTGGCTGCGGTGTTGGTAAAGTAAAAAGCATTTTACTTTCTTCAATTTGAAACTCACGCAAGCCGTATACCTGGAAGCCTTTGTAGGAGGTATTCATTGGATCCATGTGGCAAATGATGGGTTGGTTTATGCATTATAAATCAATGTAATTTCTCTGTTTTTCTTCGAAAATCAGCCTTTCTAGCGGTTTCTATGCGCAAGAGTTTTTTATCTTTTTTTCTGAAAAAAAAATCATGAATATCAAAAACATAGATAAAGTGAAAACATTTTTGGTGTCGAAATAGATTTGTCCATAATTTAATAAATAGGAAAATAAATGGAAAGCTAAAAGACTTTGTGTGTACAATGAAAGACAAATCTGAACACATTTTTTCATGTAAAAGCTTTACGCGAAATTGAAGCATGTGAAGAAGAAAGAAGAAAATGAAACCAAATATAAATATTCATCAAAATACAGCACTCATGAGACGGATATAAAATGATCCTTTTTTTAGTATTAGCCTGCATTCATTCAAACCCTAACACCTCCTTACAAACACCAATAAAAATAACAATTCTCAACTTTAATTATGATTTACAGCAAAATTTCATTAAATTTATATTTCATTTTACCAAGATTTCACCAATTTCGTAAAGCATTGTTTGAAATTTCACTCCTTTATTGCACATAAAAAGTCCATTTTATTTCACTCGCTTCATTTTTTTTCGCGCAACACCAGCAGAAAAGTCAGATTGCTCGATAACGAAACAAAAAAAATAAACATCACAAGCACTAGGCATTTAGAAGATAGTATTGCCAGATTCACAACAACTGCTGGCAAATAGAATGCGTCCGGGCGGGTCATATATGTACCACTGTACGTACGATAATGTTCGCTTTGGCGCGGAGTCAATGAAAAAGCAAAGGAGCGAAAAGGAGTCAGTACATGCAGGGCAGAGGATGGTGGTGAAATGAAAAATTATCTTTTTGTCGGGTATGTTTATTGTTTATTGTCTTAGTACGGAACGTTTTCAAATTATGTTCTTTAATATCACGTTTTGCTGCAACATATAACATTTATTTATGATCGTCGGAGCTCCACGTACTTAAGCAATAAGATACGGCAAATATGCTGCAAACGGAGGATGATATTGTGCAGTGTACGAGTAGATTGCTGTTGTTTTGGGGATGGAATGTGGCGGTGAATTAGAACAAATGCGGAAATTGATGCGAAAGTGCACATTTTGCGAATTGCTATATTTGAAATCGTAGCGAAAAATTTCATACAAGGTTGTAATAGAGGTAAAGCGGCCCTGTATGTAATTTAAGCCCCGTATGTATTGCTTAAGGTATAGCATGCAGACTAGCGGCAAGAACCGAAATCTATGTTGACAATTCTTAGATTTAATTATGGCTACTGTGAGATAGTTAATTATTGTTTCTCGCGGTAAAGAAAAGTTGGTAAGGTATGTTTTTGCTTTCATATCAGTTTGATTTTTTAAGCACAGAGCTATTTTACAATAAATGGGTGTTATTAAGCCAGATTCACCAATTACGAACCCGTTATTTGAGTTTCCCTTTTCTCAAGGGAAGAGCACAATTTTTTTTTTTTTTTTAAATACAGTGAATATGGGCCCCTTGTTTGTGTTGTATATGAGCTTCCAAATTTTAAACGCTCAATTAAATACACTAAAGCATCATTCATTTAAAATCTGTACACACTTCCGCTATCGCCACATCCGTCATGTTCGATCGATGTAAACTATTGAAGCATGTATACACTCGAAATAGATGTATCATTATATGTTCGAAGTTTGATTGTCTTGTTCGAAGTGATCGCTGCTCAGTCCACGGTGGAACTTCAAACGCGCAAGATGATATTGTGCACGTACAACGCCAATCCCACGTGGTTAGGTTCAACAATTGCAAAAAAAAATTAAAATTATCAAAAACAACTGTGTGCAGTGTTTTAAAACGATGCAAGCAGCAAATGACTGTAAAAAGAGCTAAAATATCTGAAAAAAACCAAGGCGTGACATTTTTTTTTTTGCAAAAAAAGATATTAAAGTCAGTTGAGAATAATCCGGGACCCTCAGATGCTGATTGCGCAAAAAAAATTAGCACGTCCACGAGCACGGCAAGACGCATTCAGATTGAGGCAGGATATCAATCATTTCGTACAATAAAGCATCCAAACCGGTCCGATAAGCAAAATTCTGTTGCCAAACAAAGAGCACGCCGCTTGTACACTTTTTTGGCCAAATTTAAGAACTGTGTTATAATGGACGACGAAACATACGTCAAACTCGTTGTGAAGCAATTGCCTGGACGAAAGTTTTATGTACTCAAACAACGTGGGAATGTTGCCAAAAAATACAAAGACGACAAAATTGATAAATTTGCAAAAAAAGTGATGATTTGGCAAGCTATATGCAGTTGTGGTTTGAAGAGTCGTGTTTTCGTTACACCTGAAACAATGACCACAAAATTATATATTAAAAAGTGCTTGTAGAAACGTTTGCTGCCATTTATTAACATCACGGATCACTACCTGTGCTTTGGCCCGATTTGACCACGTGTCACTATTCCAAGATGGCAATGCAGTGGTATCAAAAGAATAACGTGTCAATTATCCCGAGAGACCATAATCCACCGAATTGTCCACAGCTTCGCCCAGTCGAAAAATTTTGGGCGATTGTGAAAGCAAGACTAAAGAAAAATGATAGAGCAGCAAAAAACCACCAACAGATGCTTCTGAAGTGGAATCGATATGCGGCTACTGGTCAGAGAATTGGTGTACAAAAGTAAATGTCAGGAATCAAAAGAAAATTGCGAAAATTTATCAATAATAAAGAAATTTATAAGAAAATAAATTATTTTTATACATTTCAATATCTGAACTTTCACGTTATGTAAGTATTTTGGGGTAAACTGGACTTGATGCCCACACCCGGGAAATCCCAACACCAGAGGGCGAAAAGGTGGTAGAAGGGGTGAAAAATTGAGAAAAAACAGACAAAATTGTACAAAAAAATAAAAAAGAAGATAAAACAATTAAGAAAAACAAAAAAAAAGAAAGAGAAAAAGCCCCCAAAAGCAAACGCACAGCCAAAAAAACACAAAGATATTAGCCCGACATCTATCGGCGAAATTCATGTAACAGCTGTGTGGGACATCAAGTCCAGTTTTACCGTATTTTGTTCAGAAGTTTTTGTTTTTGGTTAATAAAAATGTTTTTATGCGTACAGATTTTAAGTGAACGATGCTTTACATATAGCTTTTCCTTGATTGTTGCAGATGCCAACAGAAGTTCTTAAGACGAAAAAAATCTGTAAAAGGAGAAAGGTGTGCAGCGAAAATAATATGGCAAATGCAATTTCAGCCATTAGAGAGAATGAAATAGACCTTTAAAAAGCATTCAAGATATTTAATGTACCACCCGCTACACTTCAGAAACTCTTTCGGTTGCATCCATCGCCAACAAAAGTAGCAGCCACGAAATTAGGACATAAACCGGTTATTGAGAGCAAACTTGAAAAGGAATGTGTGGAGTATCTGATTTATATGAAAAATAAATTCCACTGTCTTATCAGACAAAATGTTCGTCGAATATCCTACGAACTCTGTGAAAGAAATAGAATCAAGCATCCATCCACACAAGGACTAGCATAGGAGGTAGAGCAAATGAATTCAACAAGGAAGCTGTCAATGCATTTCCTGATCTTCTGGAAGCTGGGTTCACGAAACACAAATATGCTACATTTAGTAGCATACGTAGATGAGACAAGAATTTTTATAGTGCAATTGAAAATTTCTCGTGTTGTTGGGCTTAAAGAAAAAAGACAAATTGGAGCATTAAGCTTAGCTGGAAGAAAACTCGAGTGTGTTGTATGAGTGCTGAGGCGACATTTACGCGATCTTATAAAAATATGACCAATACACTCATGAAAGGTGCCCAATCGCGATCCATTGGTCGCTGCTATCGTTCCGGATTGATTCAGTCTAATTTGTTCACAAACTGGCTGAAACATTTTATTGAAAAAATAAAAAAAACCAAAGTATGGTCATAACTCTCATGCAAAAGTTAGTGAAGCTATTGATCTGGCTCGTAAGAATAATGTGGCAATACAGAACTTACCGCCGCACACGCGCACAAGCTGCAACAACTCGACAAAACTTTCATTGGTGCTTTAAAATTTTGCTACATGGATGCCATTCGACAACAGTGGATACTTCACAACGAATGGCCTATTGGCCCATATGATATTTGTGAGCTATTTGGGAAAGGGTATGTAATGTGCCAAACCAGACCAATAGTAGCCAATGGATTCAAGATTACAGGAATCTTTCCATGTAACAGAAATATATTTTCAGATGTAGACTCTGCCCCATCAAAAGACGATCATTTTGACTAAAAAACATTGAACTAAGCTAATGGCAAAAAATCGACGAGCGAAGAATCGCCAGCTTCAAATTCTACGCAAGCAGATGCTATGCGATTTGAAAAAGGTTCGCACATCATATGCACTTAAGAAAATTTGGATGCAATTCATGCTAAACCAGGTTCATCCGACATTCAAGAGTCAAGCTTTAAGATTCGCTACAATCAATCAAGTGCAAAAGATTAAGCGAAAGCAGGACCCTCTGGTGTATGCAGAGTAAATTCTATAGAAAATACACAAGAATTAACAGTTGTCTCTCCAAACGATATTGAGCCGGTTCCTAAGCTTAAGGAAAAAATGACCAATATGGGACCCAAACCTTACAAAGCTTCCTTAATAACGTCTTCATGATACAAAAAAATGTTAACCGAAAAACAAAATGAACAAAAAAATCATAGAAAAAGAAGACATAAAGATGCAGAAGGATGATAAAAAGCATAAAAACTTTGAAATGTGAATGCTCCTAGAAAACAATCCTGTAAAAGGAATCTTAAACTTGATGACTTGACACCTTCCGAATCAGATCCTAATGGTATTAAGTCAATTGACGTAGAAAACCCAGGAGGGATGTAGCCCACGATGTGTACGACTTTGGTCAGAAACATGTGATATTCACAGAAGTATTGGTCTGATAGAAACAATTTGGGAATGCGGGCAACTCTGTGCCAGTGGTGCCATCTTGAAAAATTATGCAGAAAAAAAACTGTTTTTGTCCTATGAATTCTGATTCAGTTACCAAATTTTCACAAAATTGGCACAGTAGCTGACTCTTACTCTAGGCCGTGTTTAATAGAAATTAAATTGAAAATTTCGGTTGGTGCTGCCAGCTATGGAAATTTTGGTGTCTTGGGTTTTGAAAAATCGCTTCGGAAAAGAAAGCTTTTGGCCCTACAGCTTCCAGTGCAGCCATGAAATCAAAATAAATTTCAACCGATAAATTGAACTTGTTATAGGCATTATTCAGACGGAATCTGTTTAAAAAACCATGATAAAGCTGCCAGCTATTGTTAGTTTTGTATTTATTTGCAAAGCGCTATTAAGCGATTTGATTGTAAAATTTTTAAATGGTAATCACCTTGTAGTGACAATAAACAACAAATATTAAGTTTTCAAAAATTTGGAAAATTTGCGACTGGTAACCCTAAATTTTTTTGTACACCTTTAAATTGCAATACAGCCATCGGATCAAAATGAAATTCGCAGGGTCGGTTGATTTCAATGTGAAGCAGGTGTGATATATTTTTGATGCTAGCGAAGAGTTGCCAGTGCGAGGCATTTTTTGCTATTTTTGTATCAATAAATGCTTATATTAGGTATTCATATCGCGAACGTTTACAATGAAAATAAGTTACCAAAGTTTGAATTTTATATTTCAATTTTCCAAGTTCTAGAAATTTTTCGGTTCCAAACATCTTTCGTTTTTTGATCCAAAACAGCTTTTTGTCACTGCAACTTTCGACAAATTCATCGGATAAAATTGAGATCGATAGAGTTATTTGATTTTGACCTGAAGCAATAGTGGGATACTTTTAGTGGTAGTGCTGGTAGAGTGTTGCAAGCACTGAGCATTTTCTTTGTTTAGGTTATGTTATGCTACTTTCAAAGTTCTCCAGTGTCTGGCGTTCCTTAATCTTGAAAATCATGCAAGTGGTAGTGCTGAAATCATTTCCAGCCTATAAATTTAAATGCATTGTTAAGATCAAAGTGGATTTGGACTCGAAACAGGTTGGAGCACGAGTGAAAGAATATGCACTCAAAATCTGCACGATTCTTCTTTTGTTCATCGAACATTAGTATTTCTAGCGGTTCAGGTACGCTAGAGTTTTTTTTTCATTTGAAATGCAGTTTATTATTACCCTATAAGTATTTTTATATTATAACTGAGGGGTCATATTACCATCATACGTCAAATTTCTTGAAATGTGTATTAGCTAGCAATTTTGTTTATAAATTGACAACATCAATTTAACTGAACAAAATACAATTAAACCAAGTAAGTGACTTATTACACTACACCAAACCGCAAAAAGGATGAGAAAATGTGTGTTTATTATAGATTTATCATTAAAAAAAACAAGATGGGGCTCATAATACCATCCGTACCCCTACATAGTAAGTTTTGATTTATTTTTTTGGTGTGTTAAAATAAACGTCGTGCTTTATCCATATTGAATATGAGGTAATGACATATGTCTAAATGTAATGACATATGTCTCTCTTATACTAAAATATTTTATCTTATTTCAAACAATATTGTCAATCATCACATTTTCTGTGTTTCATTTCCATATCAATTTCAATTTCAACTGAACGTACGTATGTATGTGCAGCATCTACCGTTGCAATAATTTCCCGAATTCACTAAATTCATTTAAAGTATAAAGTCGTTCATTTTATTCTTTTCACAAACATGAAACAATTTATCTTTCGGCTAATTTACATTACAAGCGCCTTTACAAAAATGAAAAACATTCGAATTAATGTCCTATCCAACAAAATCATCCATTTTCGTATCGTATACGGGCGAATTTCCACATTCATTCAAATATTTCGACTAATTAATGATTAAAGCGATACTATGTAAAATCAATTCAAAGAGGGCATTAAGACTCGTGTCGCTTGTAAATAAAAACGCGACGTGCGATAAATACAAAATGAGGGAATCCCATTCATACCTACGTACATTCAGTTATTTTTTCGCCATTTCTGTTCTCTTTTGCTTGACACAAGCAGGTTTCATGCGAGCAAAAGTTTATTATTTGGTATTTCATTCGAATGAGTATCATATTAATTGCGTCTGACATGTTGATATTGAATTTATTATGAAATGAGTTTTAGATTTTAGGCGAAAATAATTTTTTTGAAAACATAGTTTGGGAAAATCAGAAATCCTGGAACAGGATAATTGTTTGAAGAACAATTAAAATGTTAGCATGTATTCTGCATTAAGCTGATAATTCAAATATTTTGACGTGAACCAGAGTGCCAACAGTTTTTTATAATTGAGAACAAGCTTGTTTTCGTGACTGATTTTTCAAAATACATTTGAAAAATGTTCCTGTGATTGCAAGAAACAACATTTTTGATTGCGGTTTTTTAAGCGGAACTCAAATAAAATTTTGAATATGAAAAAATCTATCTTTAGTGTATGCTCTAGCCAAATTATAATTTATTTTTAATTATATACGAATATAATTATGAGAAAAAATTTTCGTTATCTATAATTTTTGTAGATTCGTTTTATTACCAAAACTTGGAATAAAAAATAAACAATTTAATAAATGATTTAAAAACACTTGCTAATCTGTATATTTTTTTGATGTGAATGTTTTCTGCTGTTTAACTGACCTGTCAACTAGAGGTTTAAATTATAAAATTTAGTATTCAGCTACTACGCAAGCCCAAGCATTTTTTCGTAGGTTAATTTTTCTAATAAAAATTTAATCTCAGAACTTATTGATTGTTTTTCATCAAAACTATTAAGGGAGAATAAGCAGTCATATGGTGTGAAAAGAAAAAGAAAAATAATGACTAAATGGCATGATAATACAAAAAAAGAAATGTTAGCGATTATGGGCAGCCCTAGCAAAGTATACAAAAACTGATGTTTTCAGTGCCTTTTATAAGCGTAAATTGTTTTGTAGTTATCAAAAAAAAAAATCTGATCGTAAAGTTAAAAATCAATGATTTAAATACTTTTTAGCTACAAACAAATAAATTAGACCTCTTTGGATCTTCCCAACAAAGTATATTATGTTACTTTTGGAAAATCATTTGAGTAACTTCTAGAGTAACCAAATAGTCTTATTTAGAGCGGTGATTGGCATATTCATACAAATAAAACCTATACATGTAATAATATTTACGCTTAGAATTCACTAAAATACAAATTCAAATACTTTTAGATAATTCATATGTCAAAAAATATCTTATAATACTATCACTTTCATCCGTTCTATAAACCACATTTCTGCATCAGATATTCAGCCAAGGTTTCTGGTGTCTCGAGTTTCTTGAATTTGTTTAATATAAAACTGCTCTATGTACTTTAAATGGGACACCAGGCTGGTCGCTTAAGTGTACAAAAAATTATGTGACCCACACTGGGCGCTAAGTTCATATGCATGTGCGTCAGTACTTGAGCAGTTTCAAACGAAAAAAAAGCGTGCTTCTAGGATTCTTGTACTGAAACATATTTACTGAAAACGTTTTTTTGGCCAACTTTGATTGCTGTAGCTCTCAAATGGTATAATTCAATTCGCTTTCAGTTTAGCGTTTTAAGAAACTAAATTCGAAATGCTCTATATTTTGCGCTCTGCAGACTATTTAAGCAATAATTACAGTTGTGGCCTTCGTATATCATTACGCAGACACAAATTAAACTTATTTTATAAAAACTTGTCACATAAAACAAGTGTATATTCCACTGGCTATACGAAATCACAATTTTCTACATATTTTCCAAAAAAAAATCCTAACATTGTTTAAAAATAAGTCCATGATAAGGATGGAATTCTATACATCCGGCTTCTACTATGCTTACTCTAAGCATTCACAAAATATGTTATAATTATCTCGTAGTTGTCTACACCTTCACATTTAAAAATGAAGCCATTGTCTTAAAATCTATGAGACTGAACGATTCACTCCCCGTTTTGACAAATTCACAGCCTCAAAATCAAGAGTTTTTCAAGTTTTTCCTAGCGAAGTTTTCACTCGTGAATTTTCCGTAGAGAACAAAACAACCTTTAGCTAAAAGATCTTATGTCGCAAGATCAAGTCTTTGCTCAGAGTCAGCCAAACTTCTGAGAACTCGCAGCTAGAGATTTTTCTCTGGTTTCCGGACACTATCAACTGACTTTTGCGATAACTCGTTTTTTTTTAAATGCACTGCTTTCTTATGCGAACCGTTAACTATCCAAGAACTTGAATATTCGGTTCGAAGGACCAATCAATGTCTCGACGAAATGAAAACAAATTCGTTTTTTCTCTTCGTAAAAGTAAGGTTTGAATTCTAAAATAAATTTCATGGCTGATATTTTTTCAAAACTGTTGAACCAATGTATTATAATCTAAATAATAACAGTTTTGTGGTGTTATTATCATGGTTCAAACTCGTTGGCTACTTTTTCTTAATTGATTTTTATTATTGTTTTTATTTTTTTGTGTTTTTAAATTAAAGTTGCATTCGTTTTTAACTAAAATCTTTGTTTTTACGATTTTTTTTCTGTGCTATTTTCTATTTTATTAAATGTAATACTTTATATTTTCGTTATTGGACTAATTAATAGAGATATCGAGTAGATTAATAAATTTAGCTGAAAACTTGAGTTCCATCTATTTCAATCGTTTGTATGCTCTTTCTAAGTTGAAAATTCCTAAGAATTTGTTTATCTTAAAAATGGTTTCATCGGTCCTTAAGATCATTTTTATTTTATATAAGATTAAAAATATCACGAAGAAATTTATCTTCTTCAATTTAAAGATTAATGAAATAAAAGTTTCGTTGTATAGCGGTGCAAAAAATTCTAATTTATTAAAAATTTATTTATGAAAAATTGAAAGAAAAATAAACATATTTGCAGCCAAATTCAAGTAAATATCACTACAAAATAATACCACTAACATGTTCAACGGAATAACGATGCTCTTTAAAACTTATTGTCATACTTATTCGTTGCATACGATGAAGGAACGTTGCGCGGAAAATTTCATCCATCGATATGTTTGCCAGACAAATTAGTCAACGAGCAAAGAAGAAAATCCCCTGCGGGAAATGCTTGCTGTCAGGATCGTAATGCAATGTGCATTTTCTCTCATTCTGACGCGCTACGAACCGGCGTAACGATGCAATTACATCAGCAACAGTGTAGCAGCAGCAGCAGTGATGTAGCTGTTTTCATATCTTTTTCCATTGGCGCATCAGGCATGGATAGGAATGATTTAAGTGTATAATTTATATCGATGCTAAATCATGAGTTATGCTTCGGATGCTGGTAGAAAAGAAAACAAACTACCAATCGTGACAGATGGATAAGTGATAATCTGCTTGTTAAGTATTAATGTATTGATAGATTACTTTGATGGATTTAAAGGATATTTGTGCTTTCAGTTAATAGGGTTGAAATAAAGTATTCATACAACAGAATTCATCCAGTGGTGATATCGAGATATAAAGTTTTGATTAAATGACAAAGTGCAATCTTAAATACTTGCATTGATGTTTTGAGAGAAGTTCGGGTTTCTCACCTCAGACTGATGGGCACTGAAGAATATAGCAGGCTACCTTCGAAATATCGATATCTAGCAAGAAATTGAAATATATCTAGTTTCTTAAGGAAATATTGGTTTTTAAATCAAAATTTATCTTTTTTAAAATCAAATCAGATTAAATTAATTCTAGCTTATTTGGATGACTTAGCATTGAATTAAATATAAATAAAAAGGATGAAATCACCAACATCACCAAATATACAACCACCATGGTCCGATTATGCCCTATAATTGGAAAAATGTATCCTCGAAATATACAACTGTGAAGAAATGAGGACATTAAAAAAGACTATTGCAAACAATATGTTCCGAAAATTGAAGCTGGGGTTTTGAAAGCTGAAACAAAATAATCCTAGCTAATATTTATAGCTAAAAAAAGCTATTCACTGCATCTTAGCTTTTCCGCAGTATTTTTTAAAACTGTGCATTAGCTAGCTTAATTTGTAGAACCGTCTAAACCATTGATTTCATTATAATAGCATGCCTGAAAATTCTTTTGATGAACTAAACTATTCTTTTATTTATTTATTTTTTTATCTATCAACATATATTCAACAGATAAAAATCCAATTACTGAATATAGAAAGAACATAATTAGAAACAAAATCAAGGTCAAAAAAGTTCAAATTAAAAATTATAAAACGAAAAATAAACTACATCGAGTTGTTACCATGCAAAACATAGTTTTTCAGAAAAGATTTGAAATCCTATAATGTCTTGCAAATCATTGTGCTGCCTCAGTAAACGCAACAGTGGAGAATGAAAATAGGTATCAGTGCGGACAAACGACGCACTAAATACACAGGAAGAAGGCGTGCCATGTACTTCTTCACAGACGAAAACGTGGCTACCAATGTCAGATTCAACCATCCTATAAAATAACTGAAAGAGCTGACACTCATTCAGGAAATATATCCGTGATTCGAGGCAAGGAATATGTAAGAACGAAAAAGGATCGCTGTAATGACGCTAGGGAAGCTGAAATTTAATTGCATTGCATTACGGAAGCAGTATTTAAGTAGACATAATGAGGACACTACAAGTGACAGCAATATTCAAGGACACTACGCACAAAAGAGAGAACATTGTGTACAAAGGTGGAAATATTAACGAAGGTTTCGGAGAATCTAATAATAAAACCTAATAACTTACAAGCCCTCGTATGAAATATGTTTATCAAAATTAAGATTTAGATCATATTTTACACCAAAGTCTCTAAAATTATCGACAACATTAAGAATAGAGCCAGATACAGAATAGGAGAACATCTAAAGTGACATTTTACAAGTAAAGGACATTTTTTGACTCTTCGCAATGGTCAAAGTGAGAGCATTGGCAACGCACCAAGTATGTGAACTGTTAAGATCACTCGATCACTTGAAACATCTTGAAAGAACCAGCTGTGCTATCGTTCCTTACTTTTTGTAGCAGGGGGCTATGGTTGACAGAATCAAAGGCTTTGGAAAATCAGTATATAGTACGTCAATCTGCTTTTTATGATCAAGAACGGATGCGACCATATACAAGAAGGAAAAAAGGTTGGTTAAAGTGGATTTATCTTTGACGAAACCATGCTGCTCATAATAAAGGAGTAGATTCACTTGAAGACCACTTTTTCAAGGATCTTGCTAAAATACGGAAGAAGTTAAATGGGACGGTAGTTTGAGATGCATGTACAATCACCGATTTTATGTATAGGGAAGATATAGATAATTTTCAGAGAAAAGGACAAGAGCCAAAAGATATGTTTATATTGAGCGAGATAGAAAAAGGGACGCACAGAGATGATGAAAGAGGTTTAGCCAGGATATTTGCAATACTGCCGGAACCACTATCGGTATTGGCATCACTATCGTTCATCAAAAGTCCAACTTCTAAAGGGTTTGTTCGAAACAAATGTAATTCAGGAGAAGATGTTGTCAAATGCGGATGGCGAGAAGGGAGCTGATGGTCCAAAATAAAAGCACTTCAGCCGTTAGCGTCCTTTGACGGTTACTGCCAGATTAGGCATATCGCTTATCGTCACTCATACAGGAGCCCGAAAATATGGAGAGAAGATGTTGGGAAAGAGTGGGACATTGTTGTGAGAAGAAAGAGGAAAATTAAGAAGCAAAAAGTTCACATACTTCATGTGGAATGGAAGCAGATGTATCCCCCAAATGCATACCATTGCGCCTACTAGGAGAATTTTTCAAGGAACGGACGAATGACCAAAAAGATTTCGGTTGGTTGGTTCTGATTGATGTTTCAATGCCAGCAATGTAAGTTTGCATCGCCTGTCTCGCAGCTTATTTCGCTTTGGAGCGTAGTTCTTTATAGTTGAACCAGATTTTTTATATAAATTACGAGCTGCATTTATGTCTTCGAGTGCGACTGCGACATCATTACTGAAGTAAGGGACATCATTCTACTTTTTAAGGGGAACAAATGGTGTAAATCACGGAATAAGATTCGATGGTAAAATAGAGAATTTGCGCATAGCATCATCAATCTTAAGGCCACGAAAGAAAGTGAACCAGCTAATTTTATTTATTTCAATCGCCATGCCAGCGAGTTCAGCTTTGT
This sequence comes from Nemotelus pantherinus, assembly GCA_963978885.1. NCBI lineage: Eukaryota > Metazoa > Arthropoda > Insecta > Diptera > Stratiomyidae > Nemotelus > Nemotelus pantherinus. Next base: position 13,089,253 of record OZ022265.1, read on the forward strand.
GAAAGTTACAATTTACGCAAGAAGGGATTTAATTTCTCATAGAATTGATATATTCTATTCTCATAGAATAATTATTATTTCTCATCAAATTAATATTAATAATAATTAAAATTTCAAGAATAAGCGGGGGATGATGAGGGTCAGGAGGCATAGGGAAAGAGAGCAGCACTTAAGGAAAGTGATGATTTTGGGAGATTGGACAAAGCAAGGTGCAGAATTCTATTGCTGGCATTTAGTATGTTGTTAATCTGTGAGAGGAAACAAAATCAGAAAAACGATGACGTTATTAAAGAGGCACTACTAGTCGAAATGATAACCAAATAGGCAGCATTCCAATCTAGAGCTGGGAGATTAAAATCACCACATAGCAGAACGTAAGCGATCGAAAAGTGACTGTTTAGGTAAAAAGAGAGTTCCTCACGGAATCGTTCATTTACTGACAGAGAAAGATTGCAGGGGATATATATTGAAGCGACAACTAAGGTTTTGGCAAAAAATTAGGAAATACGCACAAAAATACACTCAACAGGAGGACAAAAAGGGGAATCACTCCAGAGTGTTCCCTTGAGTGCTTTATTAATACAAATGAGAGCACCTCCACTATTAAATTTGCCACTAACTAAACGATCCCGGTACTTTGGAAACCTGTGTAGTCAGGTAAGATTTCCGATTCGAAGATATTGTGGGAACATATCATTACACATCCACATATACTCATGTTTTATAAAATCAATCAAAGCAAAATTTTCATTTTGATCACGAAAATATTTTCTAACAAGAAAAGCAAATCGTTTCGCTGGAAAGCCATTGATAGAAAGTTTCCAAAATATCATCAGTAAGTCAGGTTTCTTTAAGCCATATTATATCGACCGAAGCTAAAGTGGCAGAGAGTTTGAATTCATTAATTTTGGCCCTCAATTCGCGGACATTTTTGTAATAGTGTCTTAATCCTTAGTTCTGGAGCTCCTTGCTCCTCTCCGATGAAAATTATTTCGAAGAATTCTGGTGAATTCTGTAACCAGAACACTAAGAAGCTAGAAATCCTTTCGTAAAAGCTCGTTGACGCCAGTAGATATAGCAATACCAAAAGATGCTACTTCTTAGTTTTGTAAGGTTTCAGGTGTCAGCTTTTGGCAAAGAAGAAGTGGTGGCATGTAATCAAGCTTAGCACCCGCACATCGCACAATCGTGTCACCTGAAGTATTATAATTGATGCGGGATATGAAAACCTGCAGCGGCAGGCTCACCACTTTGACGTGGAGAAGTGCACCATTTGGCACAGAAGTGGCTGATGTTCATTAAGAATAGGTTGGTGCGATTGCAGCTAATTGATTGCGGAATGGAAGGAAATTTTTTTTTACGAATGGGAAAAAAAAGCTATTGCAGATGAGAAAAAATAGTAGCAGTTGATTATGAATAAAGGGCACTAAATGAAAGAATGAAATATTGCATAAAAACCGCAAGACAGGCTGATTTTCGGAGAAAACCAGAGGAAATGTGTAACTTTGAAGAAATGTGTAAAATAAAGATGACGATCTATTTAAAATAAAAAAAAAACAAAATACAATTATCAAAGCTTTCCAGCTTCTTTTTCCACCTTCATAAATATTCAAAGAAACATAAGCCCTACAAAACGGTAACAATTCAACGCAACATTATCAATAATGATGACCCTCATCTCAACGATACCACTTATTACCTAGATAATTGCATTACAAGGAATTTCATCCCTTCGCCAGAATATCGCATAATGCAACATGATTTTCATTTCATTTTCAGTTGCACTTGTATTCTTACTTTCATCGATGCAAGACGTATAGATTGAATCGTCGACGACTTGAAAGATGTACTGTATATCTATCGAAGGCATGCAAATACGCAGAATAAATATCCGAAGGAGTCATCTTCCGTTCGACAAGATCTATTGAGGTAATCCAGTGAACCAGCAAATTGATGCAAATTGAGCTTCTCACAATGTGCGATGAGTGGCATTGAATGAGAAGTGGCCAAGTAGAAGAGCTCAGCACCACTTGATAGCAACTTACATCGTCGCTTCTTTCGACGGCTTTCCTTAGACTTTTCTTTCTTGTGTCGCTTTCATTGAATTGGTTTTCTTTTGTATTTGACGATATCATGTAAAATTTTTTTTTTCTCCTATTATGGGGTGCTCAAAGTACTTCAACCATCAACATGTGATCCACTTCATTCTGTCTGTAAATGAGATGGTTCCCGGACCGCGTGCTGTTGTTGTTGTCGTCGTGATCTTAAGCTTATCGTTAAGAGGCGCGAAATGAAAACAAATAAATAAATCAGAGTGTTAATTATCTTGCCCACAATTGACTTATGTCTTCGTGTTGTTTGGCAAATTTGCCATGTGTTTAGTCCGTGAGCCTGCAAAAGCATCCTTATCGGCTTACAAAACAAATCCAACGGCAAACATTTTCTTGCAACCGAATCCCCGTGAATGAAACCGACATAATACTCCAGATGAGCCTTGCGGGATTTGTGGCTATTCATCGACGCTTTTGTCGAAAAGGCCATTGTTTCGAATAAATAGCTGGAATTAACTGCTCGGACCCGACGAGAATCCAAGGTTTTATGCTGTACATACAAATACAAACTCAGGAAATCTCTTATTTCAATAATTATATCCTCGGATATAAGATTCATTTGCGTGTTGTTGTTTTTTTTCTTTTGGTTTAGATTGTTCTCTTTTCCATTCACAACGAACATTTTCTCACGCTTTATTCGTTGCGTTAAGCTGCTAACATAATTTAAGCCAGATCATTGATAAAACGTTTCGTTGGACTTTTATATGTTGGATGTTTCATCTGATTCATACAATATGAATGGCAAAATACAATGGCGAAAAGTACGAAACAGTAACAATAAATACTAAGGAAGACGCAAAGTAAACAACCGACTAATCTGCGTAAATAACAGTACTATAAATTTTAATGACGTTAATAATGAGATGATTATAGTCCTTGTATAGTTTTGTTAATTGCTAATGGCCCAACATCTTGAATTCTTGGTTGTTTATAGTATCAAGAAAAATTTATCTGGAGAATGGAAGTATCTTGGTCGAAAACGATTATTTTTGTTTTTCTGCTAGACGTTTCATATTTATTTCTGTGCTGGAAAGGATTTACATGTTTTTCGGTACGATTTGTATCCAAAGCGAAATTCACTTTAGTAACTATGAGCACAAGTCAAATAAACAATTTTACAAGAGCAATACAATATCAGTAGCTAAAATTAATAAATTGATTAATTATTTCTGCTTGGAAAAACTATTTATTTTTGGGGAAAAAATTGCCCTTGATATAATAATCAAACTCATTTGTAAACATGTATATGTCTTATTAATTACAGGTTGTTCAAAAATTATTTTCAAAATTATTTAGATGCAAATATTCACTGCAAAACATTCAAGAAATAGGGTGCGTCATCTAAATCCGGACAAATCAATGAACATCCTTAAAATCATGCTATTTATTGAAAAATGAAGTTTAAGTACAAAAACGTCTTACATGGCATTTTGTGCATCTATTGACATTGGAATTATTCAATGTAGCTTCCATCGGCTTCAATCACGCCCTCCATTCGCGGCCTGAAGCGTTCGCACGCCCTCTGCAATTCTGCGCTGTCAATATTGGCGAACGCTGCCATAATGGCGGTCATTAATGATGTCACATTTGGATGTCGAGACTTGTTGGTAACCCTTTAAATCACGCTCCATACGTAATAGTCCAAGGGATTTCAATCTGGACTATTCGGAGGCCAAAATTCCTTAGAAATGATCAAATTGCAACTTAAAAGAAATCAAATTCCAGCGAGCCATTCGCTTTGTTCTTGCAGCTTCAGAGAGTATTTGTCTAACTTTTACCGTGTAAAAATAATATCGAAGGTCCTCTTCAACGATTTTTTGCATGGTAGGCTCGCTCACATGCACAATAGACGCCAGTTTTTGTAACGATAATCCCGGGTCTTCCAGAATCAGCTCTTTTGGTGACTTCAGGCATTCTCACGGTGTGTTCTTTTGAGTGCCGCTTTCTTGCCGGTGTACTTGAACCTTTATTTAAATGTTCTTGAGCTTTGGACTTAGTAACAACCTCATATACAGTTGATTTCGGATATCGGAAAAATTGAATAATCTCCCGTGCTGACCGTTCAGCGCGAAGACATTCGATTATCGCGGCTTTTCGGTTATACTCTTGACTCATTTTTGACAGACAGACAATTTTGAGGTTAACACCTTTTACTTATGTCTTCTTACTACTCGTACGCCAACGGCGACCTCTGGCACAAACACAATGTAGCGAGAAATTCAATTTGAAAACTGTCCGGATTTTGGTGACGCATCCTGTATAGTCATGAATTGTTCTTAATAAATGGTGACATTACATTCTGATGTTTTAATAGACAATGTGGAAGGATTTAAAATCAAACGTAGAGATTTAAATTTTTTTAGCACTGTATATTGGCGGTATTCTCACCTGTTTTTTTTTTAACTTTGATAGCTGTTTCATCTTTTATTGAAAGTATACCCTCAAAATAAAGATAAGTTGGAGGACAGTCAAGCTGCGTTGAAAAAACGTTAACTTTAGCTTGACTTAATAAATTGAGGTGTAAATTGGCACAATTTACAAACCCGAGGTAATTTGTTTTTTTTTTAAATATTTACTCTATAAAACTTAACTACTGCGTAACTAGTTTGGTATCGCAATTGATGATTTCCAAGTGTTTTCAAAAGAGCTCAATTTTTGATAGAATTTATTTAATTGTGTGTTAATTCGAAGCTACACTAGTGAAATTCTAGTTTCTATATGTATAAACTGAGTCCTAGTATACCAGTAACAATAACATTATATACCAGGGGGGCCAACCTGCGGCTCGCGAGCCACATGCGGCTCTTTGAAGGAATATTTGTGGCTCTCGATAGATGTACCCGAGTTCCTTTTTCATGTTTGTGCTCTTATATTTGAAAAAAATATTATCGTTCCGTATGTGTTTCAAAATGTCTTTTAAATTACTGACATCAAATATAGAAGACTAAGTGCAACGTTGTAACAAATTTAATTTTTGTCCAAGCTAAGAATGATATGACTCATCAAAAACTGCGCGAACGAACATAAGCAGTGGCGTAATCGTCCGTAATCGAAAGAGTCCAGACCGATTTTGAATTTGTAAACTTTCATTGCAACGGACAGTTGACATTGTGCTCCGAAGGAAACAATTTGTATGACTCCTGCTACGGGTATAATTTGTAATCTGGAATTTTTGGTAAGCTAAATTTATTTCGTAGTATGTAACACGTGTTGTTATTGTTTTAATAACACAAAACTTGTATTTTCTAAAAAAAAAAATATTTATTTCCAGTTTTTTTAAAAATATGACGACAGAGAACTATAATGAAAAAAAAAAATACGAGCAAGAAAATAAAAGTTTTAATAGAGAGTAGGAGGAGAATTTCTTTTTTATTGGCAAAAACGGAAAAGCATCATGTTTTATTTGTCATTCTACGGTCAAAAATTATAAAGCTACGGCTAAAAATTATAAAGCATTATGAAACCAATCATCTTCAGTTTTCTAATCAGTATCCACAAAATTCCAAACCAAGATCAGATAAACTTGCGTCTTTGAAATCAAAATTAAATAAACAACAGTCAATTTTGATGACCTTTAGCAATCAAGCTAATAATGTGGCCGAAGCCAGTTTTGCTATTGCCTGGAATATTGCTCGGGCAAAACGCCCGTCTGGAGAGGGAGGGTTAATTTAAAAAAACTTGGAAGATGTACTTAAAGCTATAGATCCAAATCATACAGCATTGCACAAAGTTGTTTCGCAAATTCCCATCTCGAGACACACAACCGAACGACGCATAACTGCAATTAATACACCTCTTGAATATAATTTAAAAAATGATTTGAAGAACTGCATTCAGCTTAGCCCTTGACGAATCGACAGATATCACAGATCTTCCGCAATTCGCAGTTTTCATACGTTTTGCTTCACCCGACTTCGTTATTAATGAAGAATTATTAGATTTAGTAGCACTTCAAGAGTCAACCCGCGGTGTCAATATTAAAAGTGCATTAGATTCCATAATGAAAACTTTTGATGTGCTTCTCAATAAACTTGTAAGCACTGCAACTGATGGAGCTCCAGCAATGCTGGGTAAAAAATCAGTCTTATTGGGTTTTTAAAAAATGTTTCTCAAATTCCCCAATTCATACCGATTCACTGCATAATTTACCGAGAACATCTCGTTACAAAATAGTTAAAATATCCTGATGTTATGAAAACAGTGTTACACATTGTAAATTACATTCGCACCAATGCAAAAGCACATCGACAATTCAAAAATTTCGTTGAAAAACTAAAGGACGAAGAATTTCCAAATGACATTAATTTCTTTTGCATTGTTTGTATGATCCTTTTGTAGATTTGTATGATCCGATAACGGCATTTCTAAAAGAAAAGTAAATAGCCTATTCAGAATTAGACGATGACGAGTGGTTACAAGACTTAATGTTTTTGACTTATATCATGGAACATTTGCAAACACTGAATTGCAGGGGAAAGATAAAATAATATCTGACCTTTCGCAGTTTATATTAAGTTTCAAACTAAATTACAACTTTTTCAAAAGGACATTAAAAATAAAACATTAAAATAAAAAAATAAAATAAAAAAATTTGTTCCAATATTAAACAAGAAAAACTCAACAAGTATATAAAAAAGCTAGATGGAATATTGACGGAATTCCAAAATAGATTTCAAGACTTGAAATATTTTAAACCGTCTCTTGATTTTTTTTTTCTGAATCCATATGAAATTAACATAATTCAAGATGATATAATTATGACCCAAAAAGCATCTGGAGAATTAGAATTAATAGAGATGCAAGAAGATCATGCGCTACAATTAAAATATAAGTCGACGTCGATTACTGAATTTTGGAAATTTGTACCAAAATCGAAGTATCCTGAATTAAAAAAGGCTGCTTGTCGAATTATTTCAATATTCGGAACAACCTACTTATGTGAATCATTTTATTCCACTTTAAAATTCGTGAAATCCAAACACTTATCAGTATTAACTAACCAGTATTTCACAGAATTACTGAGAAGTGCTGTCACCAACTATTCACCAAATTTTAAAGAATTATCAAGAGAAGGAAAATAAATGTGTTTAATTTTTAATATTTGATTTCAATGCTATGTGTATTATATGTTTTCAATAAATATTATTTCCGTAAAAAAGCTTTATTTAATATCATTTTTGAATACCTGTTAAATACGTATTTAACTGCGGCTCGTGAAAAATTTCTAATTTTGAAAAATGGCTCGGACTATTAAGGAGCTTGGCCACCCCTGTTATATATAATAAGCAATCGTTTTAGCCTTTTGTTTTGTATTGCTTGTGGTGTTCGCTTGTAATCTTGAGATGAATTAAATTAATAAAGAAAGGACCACAGAGTTGTAAATCAAGAGCTTACTTCCCTCAGACAGTGTTCGGTTTTAATTTATAAATGGATAAATAACTCTAATTAGGCTCGAAAATTTACCAAGAATATATTCAATGTGGGCTTGAAATAATAATTTAGAACCAAGTTGCTCTTCGAGGTATTTAACAGTTTTAGTCTATTTAGTAGAATGCCCAAGTAAATTTATTACCGGTTGTAGTAGATATCGTGCAGCTCTTCGTTTTGTGAAAATATGGTCTGGGTATTTGTTTCATTTATTTTTATTTTACACTTACAATAAAAGCTAAGAATTAGTTGTTGTAAAGTAAGATTGATCAGTGTTACAGCAGGATCTAGTCCTATTAAATAGGTATCTTCATCATATGCAAAGGAAGCAATGTGACAGCTGTTTTTCTTGAGAGTTGGTTTTTGTCTCTGGCCACAAAAGTACTAATTGTTACGATGGATCTAATAATACATAGCACATACCTCTATATGTTACTTTGCATCTGCTTAGAAGCCAAGCCATTATGCAATAATTAAACGTCTTTTCGACGTTTAATTATATAATGTCCGTCGACATTCGTTCCTCTAATTGCTGCGAATAATGGGTCTGCACTCAAATTCCCTGGATTTTCATGTTCTCTTGTTGTCAATGTCCATGGTATATTTTTATAGGAATCCTAATCATTATTATTCCGATTTATTTGTATTTTTCTAGCATATATTTAAAACTCGAATTCCAACAAAAACAACCTTCAATTAATGCAATAAAATCAAATATAACATTGTACTCATCTGGAGCTCAACTGTTCCAAACAATTAAATACCACTTTAATAACAGCAGAGAAGTAAATGATTCAGCTCGGATACGTTACTAAAGAATGAGTTTTATATTGGTCATATGATCTGATATCGTCTAGTATATTTAATGAAACAAACATGTATAATGGAATGACTTTCTTCTATTTTCCGGAAGAGAATGACGATGCTAGTAAATTACTTTTCTGAATTAGAAGTTCTGTTTTCGTGTTTTTTCTTAAACACCCAAGCCTATTTCCGCAAACATAGAGCGATGAATATACATAAAATAAAAATATTTCATTTTGATAAGATTTCGATTAGGCATAAAAGGGTGTTTCAAACATGCAAGAACTTTGAGCTTTTTGTATGATGTCCTTCCAACAGTTCTAGAAATGTACATATGTATGTATGTATCTGATTCCTATAAGTTAAATAATTGGAATTTTATTAATTCCAAGAGATACCATGATGGGTATCCCACCACGTTTAACTCAGACGACATGGCCATTTCCGATCCATTTACTATTAGCAATATTTTCGCTAATCATTTCCGTACCGCATATAATACGGAACCTTCTACTAATAGTAATAATTATAATGACAACTTGACAATGATCCCAACTTCTTCTTTGGGAATGAAAGACTTGTTTATAGACGAAGATACCATTTTGACGTTTTCTAGGAAGTTGGACAATAATTTGACACCAGGCCCTGACGGCATTCCTAGCGCTATCTTAAAATATTGTATCTCCTCCCTGTCTCCTATCCTTGCCTACCTATTTAACCTTTCTCTGTCGCTCGGTATTTTTCCAAGTGGTTGGAAATACGCAATTGTTACACCTATTCATAAAAAAGGCGATAGAAATGTTGTAGGCAATTATCGTCCCATCGCAAAACTTCCGTGTGTTGCTAAACTATTTGAAGCGATAATCAGCAATGTTGTGGCGTTTCATAGTAAATCCTTATTATCTCCTTTCCAACATGGTTTCTTGAAAGGCAAATCCACAACTACCAACCTGCTTGAGTTTTCCAACATTGTTATCCCATCAATCGAGGCAGGTTTTCAGGTAGACTGTATTTACACTGACTTCACGAAGGCTTTTGATAAGCTGGATCATTCCATTTTATTGTATAAATTGTCCTCGTTTAACTTTCCTCAGCTATTTATTTCCTGGATAGCATCTTATTTGGAATGTCGTACTCAATGCGTATCCTTCCGTGGCGCCCTATCGTCTGAAATTGCTGTCTTATCTGGTGTTCCTCAAGGTAGTCACTTAGGACCTCTACTTTTTCTTTTATACATAAATGACCTACCATCTGTCCTGAAACATTCATCAATTTTACTATATGCTGATGACGCCAAAATCTTTAAAAAGGTATCTAATATTCACGACTGCTTGGAACTTCAAGCTGACCTTAATAACCTCACGACCTGGTGTGACCTTAATAAATTAGTAATTAATATTGACAAGTGTACCGTTGTTTCGTACACGCGTAAAATTAATCCGTTGAACTTTGAATACTCTTTGAATAGTATTCCCTTAAGGTATTCTGACAAAGTACTCGATTTAGGAGTACTTCTAAACAATTCTTTTACTTTTGACGATCATATTAACGCCATCTTATCAAAAGCTTCATCTACCTTGGGTTTTGTGAGGAGGCGATCCAAAGAGTTTCATGACATTCATCTTACTAAGATTCTTTTTTGTGCGTAAGTAAGACCAATACTTGAATATGCGTGTATAGTTTGGGCGCCTTATCAGCAGGTTTCTGTGGACCGTATCGAGTCCATTCAGAAAAAATTTCTTCGGTTTTGTTTGCGTGAATTTGCTTGTTCAGATCCTCTTCACTTGCCTCCTTACATTAATCGACTTAACTTACTGGCCATGAATACACTTAATAAGAGACGAGAAAATTTCAAAACTATCTTTGCTGCTAAGATCCTCATGGGTAACATTTCATGTGAAAACCTTTTAGGTTTATTTGGCCTCAATACCAAGGGTCACAGAATGAGACAAGTCAACATTTTATCTGTCCCTGCCTATCGGACCAACTACGCCTTTAATGAGCCCGTTTCGTGCATCAAAAGAAATTTCAACGATGATTATCATCAATTTGATTTTAATTTATCTGTATCATCTTTGAAAAAGAGCTTAGCCAAAAACAGTCCATTTTGACTGATTTGTTGTAAGTTTTAAATCTGTAAATACTACTAGTCTGTATTAGACGAAATTCTTTGAAAATAAATAAATAAATAAATAAATAGGCACAGTTGCGTGTTAAATTCATTGCCTAGAAACTTCTACTTCTACGCTTTAGTAATTTTCCGACATTTTTTTATATACATATGTACATATGTGTTTTATTTTCACATTTTACTAGGTGATCGTGAAATAAAGTAAATTTACTGTACGCGTGATTTGATTACAATCCACATTAAGAATTTCGCTCGTGAAACTTATCCTTGAAGCAGAACATCGTTCGGTAAATGCATATATTTTGACATGTATGTACATATGTACATATGTATGTATCTGGATTTGTTCATAAAGACGAAAATCATGAACAGTTTTAGTTATTCTCAGGAGAGAGAAACAAAAATCCAATAACCATCGCGATCCGTGCAAATCATCCTGCTGCCGCCTATTGTATCCTATTCGTCCTATACACAAAATCTACATAAGCATACGTGAAAATATGTGGTCATTATGGAACTACGAAAATGAGCATGGTAGCGTTTCCGAATTTCTGAAAACTACAGCGCTGGGTCACATATGCATTTAACGATAATAGTTTTCTGCGTAATTTGTTTATACGTTAATGTTTTACCAGCATTGGTCGTTTGCCTGTCGACATTAAAAGTAAATGTCGTACCTGCAGTCTGTAAAGTGGCATTCGTGTTCTACTATTTTCGGTCTCCATTCAGCTAGCAAAGGTGTTCGTAATTTCGACAAAAGTGCATGGAAGTAAAGCATGATACCACCAAAAAGCTGTTTTCCTTATTGCAATGCCAAATGCATTGCACTGCATTCTTCGTGCACATTCACTTATTTTACTGCCATTATCCTTCGTGCGCTCCTAAGATCTTCATCTTGTCTACCGCATATGTAGACGCATTTATCTTGAAAGCATATGTTGGAAATTAGTTTTTGGCATCGTGTTGTTTGTCTTGTAGAATGTTTAATTGTTTCGAGTTTTCGATTTTCTTTGGAATTGTTTGAATGATTTGTGGCGGAAGTGTGTGCTTTTTAAATTTCTTGCTGAACGGTATACAATTATTAGGATTGCGGCTTTCTGTTACATATTTTCTTTCAATTTAGAGTTTTAACCGAATAATTAGTGTGGCTTATACATAAATACTTTTTAGAGCGGTATTGACACCACACCTGACCAGTGCTACCATTTTAGCATTATCTATTTCCAATCTTGACCATCAAATTTTTCTCAATAATAGCTCTGTTCGTGCTCTTTCAGTTGCGTTCATGGACTGAAACTTCCTGAATCATGTGGTGGAGGAAATTCATGAAAAGTATATAAACGCTCTCATGGCATTTCTTCAGAAGTGATAGTCAGAAGTGAAAGTTGTCTGATTTTGAAATAATGATAGTGATTATAAAGTCATTTTAAGCAGTAATAGCTAGTTAATAAAATATTCGACTTTCATAATAACATTGCGCGAAAAATATGTTGCTTGCCACGCATATTTGAAAATAAGTATTCCTGCCACACCGTTTGACACTTTTCAGGATCTCGCAAAGGCTCAGATTCGATTGAAATCTAATCCTCTTGCATGAAAGAGGGAAAATTTCCAGTGTTTAGTCAAACAGCGTACAAAACCGACTTCATGGCAATGCATAGAGTTCGCGAACAGACCTAACATTTGAATTCATGATGTGATGCTGCCGCATTTGAACAAATATGCACTTTAGGCTAGAGTATTCTGAAAATTTTAACTGTCAACTACGCCCAGCGAACGAAACCGTTGTTGACCGATCAATCCCTGCTACAAACCATCCCGCTGCCGATAAATTCGCTGCAGACAGATCGTGGCCAAAAGTACATTAGAACTAGTGATACACCTTTGTGCTTTATAGAAGATCGAAATACATATTCTGAACAAAAGGTATATAGTCGATCTTCTATTCTTTGTTTTCGATTCCTGGGAAATCCCAGTGCTAGTAACAAGTGCTATTAACGTTACGGAGAAAGTGTAATATTAAGTGAAATAACATCAAAAGGTAGATATTCCAATATTAAATTTAGACTTCTCGTTAAATTAAATCGTGATGATGCTAAAAATTAGTGATGTGGTCCCAATCATCTCAGACTCCCAGGAACCTCGGACATCTACAAGTTCAAGTTTACCAAAGTATGTGCATTCTAGTTATATATTTTTTTCTAGTGTTTTTCTAATGTGAATCAATTGTTTAGTTAGGACTTCAAATGCAAGCAATCGCATCCGACACTAATTCTTTTCCTTCACTTAAAAATAAATAATTGTTGCTGTTTTGATTGTGAGATTTCAATTGATTTATTGAAAAATATTGGTAGAAATGAGCTTTACACAAGAGAAAAAGATTTATATGCAACTGGCATGTCTGTAATAGATGTAGAATCATCTTGATATGTAAATTTTAAGCTTCTAATTTGTTTCTATTATATAAATATATATTGTTTTCATATCGAATCATGTTTATTTTAATCAAATAAGCGAGCATTACTTAGCATTCTAATTTTACAAGATCTGGCATTATTTTGCATTAAATTAAATTAAATCTAGCATAATTCGAAAAAAAATAAATGGCAGCACTGCACAAGACATTCAGATGATCATACATCCAGGCACTCAGTTGTCGCAGTAATCCTGTATCAGAACAAAAAATCGTGCTTCTGGTATGTCAACTGTGAATTTCATTTGGTTTGGAGTATTAGCAAAAATAGCACTTTTTTCCATTATTTTTGCAGATACAAAGAAAACCCGAGAAAAATGCTGTTTTTGCCAAGCTCACAGTGACAAAGTCAAAGCAAAAAGAAACCGACTGTAAGACTTTTACTGTTTCATAGATGTTCCCATCGTTCAACTCATGCTTCTTCAAATTCAATCCCACAAAACCTTCACACCGTTTAAATTAACACTGACTTCCTTTCCAAAAAAAAAATAATAAAGAACAAATTCAATAGAGCTTCTTATTTGTTATACAATACAACTTCAAATAATCGCACGAACGGCTAAACTGCATGAGCAAACGCAATTGATGGAAATTTGAAGTGTTAATCTCCTTACCAATCGTGTATCAATTACCGAAGTCTTCGTTATTTACCCTCAAACTAATTTTCACAAGTAGAAACTAGCAATTACTTATCCTATCCCAATATTCACGCAAATATCTACGAAGCTACAAGTATCTTTCATCTGCAGGACTCAGCGCCAATAACCTAAACGATCATCATGACGTATATTTACTCAAAGGTACGTTACGATGCAAAATCCATTAAATTTATAAATAGTGCAGGGTAAAATGGTTTTTGTTATGAAAGAGTATATATTACTGACTCGTTCCATGGCTTTCGAAACACTTTAGATTAATGGAGTAAAAATTTACATTCAAGCTTGAATAAGACAATTTGCGAGATGAAGTTTTTTACTTGCTATATTTAGTATTCAAAGCAAGAGATTACATAAAGGAAAAGTATAATTTTCGAGGCAAACATGTAAAACGTTTTCGTTACAACTAATTTAGACAATAATTATTGCCTGCTTCGAAGTTTGAATTCACAAAAAATTTATTTATTTACTTGTAAGGCCTTTTATACCTTATTTCAGCCTTTATACCCTCTAACGCATCGATATCTGTGTATGAGTCCTTTTTTTATGAACTATCCAATTTTATCTTTACACATTTTTTTGATTCTGCTGCCTCTTTATTTCCATACTGGCTTATGATTATCCTGCCTGTAATTATCATGTTTACATTATAATGACATTATAATGTTTACCGTGCTTTGTATAGTAAAATTTACACGACGTAAACCAACATGATTTTATCAAGGGTGAGTCCACTTCCACTAATTTAGACCAATTTTTCGATTTTGTGTCCTCTGTTTCCGATAGTGAGCATCACGTGGATGTAATATATACTGAAGTAATACATACTGATTTTTCGAAAGCTTTCAACAAGGTCAACCATTATTTCGTGCTTGATTAGCTAACTTGTTTTGGCTTATGCGGTCCTGTCTTTTCATGGCTTTCATCCTAATTCGTCAATCGTAGCTGCAAAGTTGTAATGAATGATAGTTTTTTCTCTTCTTTTTATCCTACCTCTGGTGTCCCGCGAGGCTACATTCTCAGACCATTATTATTCTTTCTTTTTATTAGTTACATTTCTTTTGTAAATTCATCAAAGTGCCTCCTTTATGCAGTTGACTTTAAACTGTGCGTCCAATGGCCGGTTTCCTTCTGTTTTCGCGTGATGAAAAACTACCGTCTAGACACTGGGTTGTCTTAAGGTACTAGTACATTTTAGAAGGCGAAAATATAACCATTTTTCACGAAATTTTTCTTCAGACATTTTTTTAAATATTAACATGAATCTTTTTGATGTTATTTGATGTTTGAAAAATACAAAAACAATTTTTTTTTATTTGATTATTTATTTTTCCCTTTTATAAAATGCGCTGAAATCATGTTCTGAAAAAATCCTTACTCCATGACGGTCAGATAATCTATGGATTGGTAAGTTTGAAACAAAAAATTTCAACAGGGTTTTAAAAACTAACGTCTCTTACATCGTATTTTACTACGGTTTTTAAAACCCAAAAATCGAAAAACAAATTTTCTCGCTAAACGCCCTTCCTTTGTTGCATCTTTGCCAGCTTTCTCGGCCATTGCAATTCTTTCCGCGTCCTTCGACCGCGCATATTCATAACAAGCTGATCCAATGGTGCAGCACATTAATTCCATAATTTCCAATAATGTAATTCTTCCTTTGTTGAACATGGACAATGAAATTTGGACCCCCAATTCGACGCCATCCTTTCCAACGAATGCATGCTTAGGAACAATTGCCCACAGTGTTTTATTATAACACTCGTTGTTGTTCTGTGTATTTTTTCCAAGCAACGTATCAATAATTCTTCATCCGTTAGCTTTTCGAGCACATGTTTTACGTACTCCTGTACCTATGGACTTAGAGCCGGTTTATGTTTGTAAGGAACGTTATCTGCTTGCACTTTTAGATATTTACACCACTCTGGATTGCAATACTCGTGCCGCGGTACAGCATCGGTTGAAATTAAATGATGAAATCCAGCCCAGATTTCATTTTTCATATCGACGGAGGAAATTGGATTTCGCTGCATAGCTAAGGAGTAGTTGGTTGACATTTTTTTCATAATTTCACCGGTTAAATCTGTAGTTTTTGGAGGCGCAGGCTGTTCATTTTCTAGTTTGCTCCTCTTACGTCTTCTTGCTGGCGTCGATTTATTTTCTGCTTTTTCAATTTTTGCTGTTCTTCTATTGTTTCCTCGGCTGTCCTAAGCTTACGCAGTTCGATTAAGGTTTTTTTGCCTCTTTTAGATGCCGAAACATTCGTTTTCCAAGTTTTTGAATTACAAAATCTTCATATGATTTGGCATTTGAAATACTTGAAATGGTCTTCGAATCGCCATCACCTATAAAATAGGCATATTTGGCAATATGTAGGTTTATAGAATTTTCAAAAATTTCTGTCATTCCCTGCACTTCCATTCCTCCAGATTTACTGGTGAATTTGTTGGCTGCCTTGATATTTGCGAGATCTTCTAGCAGATCTGCTTTTTTTCATTTTCGAGCTTTTACTTCCTTTGCGATATTGATCTTTTGGAGGCATTTTTCAATAGCAGGCAGTTGATTTATAGAAGTCTAAATAACCACTGAGCACATGTAAAAAAGCCGCAAACATAATTTAGAGAAACCGGTATTTTAGAGAAGAGGAATCAAAGAGACCCTACACGGCCGACAGCGGCTCGAAAACCTACAACGAACCGAAAACGCGCATGTGCTCAAAATCAATATTTATGTATTAAAGTTAGGAATTTCGAAAAAGTATTTCAGGAGGTCATTTTTGAAGTTATATTGAGTCGAAAAATGCAATAACAAAAAAATCGATTTTTTTAAATCTATAAAGTGTACTAGTATCTTAATGTCCCTTGCTCTCGTAGAGAGACATATTTGCACTACCTCCTCCCCCCCTTAAGTTTACTTCGCAGGCATGATTCGCTCCAGTTTGAATCATTGTGTCTAACTCTTTCAAATCCTAACTTGGTTACACTAACTTTCAGTCCAATTCATTTTGAATTAGACACTAATTATTTTGCTTTAATTTTTTCATATTTTGATATTTCTCAATTTCACAAGTGGTTTTTCTATCTATAATGTAATTTTAATGCATCAATAAATTTGTATTGTACAAAAAACTTTTCGAAAAATTACTCCAAATATGCAATCAACTTAAATATCAGTAATTGTTACTTTTTAAAAACTTGCAGTTTTGAATGATACTGAAAAATATCAAATCCCTAAAGCTACAAAACTCTGAAAATTTTCTCGCATTTGCAGCACATTTAAGGCCTAGCAAAAAAATAATTCATGCTCTTGCGAAATACTTGCACGCTATGTCAACTTTGAATTACTGAAACGAATTTCGGTTTCAAATAAAAGCTTTCGACGTGCTTGTCTTTGAGCCTAAAATCAATAAATATCCCACTCGCGATAAAAAAGAGCTTCCTTATCATTGAATTCCATTCATCTATTCAAAACTATCGCTCATGTTTTTCCTGCTTCAAGACATATTTCTTTTCTACTACGAAAATGATCCTTTCATTCCGCAGTCCAAAAAATCATATCAAATTTCAACAGAAAAAAAGAAAACTTATATCAGAAAATCGAAATCTGCTTCAAAAAAAAACGAACACAACTAAAAAAATGCACTAGACTGTATTGTAAAATCGTATATCTTCTTGCCATTTATAGCAGGTCTATATATCTTCTTATCATAATCGACATAAATTTTGCCACAATAACCACACTTCCAACCCTACCGTATTCACGTTAAAGGATTAAATTCGCTTCTGCCACTTGTTATATATTGCGAAATATTCACTAGTAGCGAAATGGAAATCCAATCCGAAATCTTTTTATCTGTCGTTTATGGGCTATAAAATTCTGAATTTCATGCGATTCAGATTCGTTAATCTAAAATAAAATATCAAATGTAAAATGAGATTTCTTCTTATGTACATCATTTCTTCGATACCGCTCCTACCATCATTCCACCTAGTTTCGTTTTCAGTCCTTATGAAATACTTCTGCACAAGACATTCAGCGAATATAGCGACTACAGCGAGTACAAGGAACATAGGCAATGAGAATGGCAAATGCGAAGAATCTCAGTTAGCATTATGCTCATATGTATTTTTTTTCCGGGCGAATATTTGTTGGCAAGGGCTAAAAAATGTAAATTGGATACTTCTTCTTCACCTTACACTCAGAATGCCATCGAAACTGGCACGGTAGCGCTCAACTGGGATGCTGAGAACGACTACTACTGGCATTCTGATGCCGTCGTCGTCATCATTGCCGACATATGAGCGCCGACAAGGACGACGTCTTAACAGTGCTTAACTCCTCTGAGGAGTACTTTGCAACACTTGAACCCAACGTACTCACTTATGGTATTGATCACAGCCCGTTACGTTGCTTTGCACCCGTTAGGTTGTTGCTCCACTACTACAATTCGCCTTGTGCTTCGTCTACTTGGCCGAATTCAGTGAGCAGGAAAAGTATTTTCACACGTCTGGCTTTAAATTAATGTTCGACTTAACACAAGCCAAGTAGTTATGAATCTGATTAGAGCTGGCGTTTGAGGGTGTTGCGGTCTGGCGAGACGTTGTTTATTAAGTTTTGTAATTTAGAAAAAAGAGACTAGTGATTACGTGAGTTTTAATGAGAGTTTATTTTGTAGAAAAATTTAAGCGTGGTCAATTGGAAATGTAAAAAATTTTTTAAGCTATTTATAAAATTACACTGAGCCAGTTTTTTGGAGTCCTAACTACCGTAAATAAATTGCAGCTGCAAAATTTAGATACTTACATACCTATATGTGTAAAAAGAAAACTTATTTAAAATATCAAAATATAATTCAGGCTGTAAATAATAATAACCACGTTTGGGTTTAATTTAAATTTTGAAAAACTTTAAATCTAACGAAAATTTATTAAAACATATATGTACATTTATATTACTGGTGCTGGAAAGTGAGATTGCAGCTAGCAAATATAAAAAAATGCTGACACTTCTACCCTACTACCAAAAAGATTTAAAAAAAACATATTTTAAAAGATGTGACGTAACCAACCGAATTTGATAGAGTAAGGACCAAATTCCACAATTTCTGATATATTTTTGAATCAGTTTTTTAAAATTTGCAGGAATACAATGAACTTTCAAGGAGAAAGTTGAAAACAAAACGAGCAATGCAGCATGGATTTTGAAATAATATTTATTCTTTAGTTATATACAAAAAAAAAGATGATCTTAAAAAATATATTATATCATTTTCGTAATGTATATATTGTGGACTATTTTAAATATTTATTTTAAAATGCACAGAGTATTTCCAATAAACGAGTAGAACTTTTTACCTATTTAAAAGAGCAATGCATTGATGTTGCAATTATTACGGAGACATAGCTAAAATCGCAAATTAAATTATCTGATGCAGAATACTATATTCATCGCCATGATAGACCTGGGGACACCCGTGGTGGAGGTTTTGCTATTTTAGTACACAAGACTGTACCCTATAGATTCAAGTCTTTCCCAAAAACGAATATTTTGGAATCCATTGCAACTGATGTCGATTTTGAAAATTTCAAAGTATCTTTAGTAGGCAGTTATTTTCATGAAGGGTGTTGTAGTCGAGGTAAGGAGCGATATTTTCGTAGAGATACTTTCTTGCATTTCGGATTTAGTCATCATCGCGGCCGACTTTAACATTCGGCCCACTGCTTGGAGATGTCACCGTAATAACCGTTGGGGTAAGATACTGGCATGATTCACTATTAACCAGCCCATTTGAAATTTTTTCAACCTCGTCTCCAACGTTTGTTCCCAGAACCCAAAGAGTTAGACCGTCTTTTCTCGATATTTTCTTGACAAACTGTAAACAATTCATTTCAAGATCTATGACAAAAAAAACTTGGTATTACCTGCATATTACCACCCAAACGAACGATTCGATTATCGTGAAGCTAATTAGAGCTGCTTTAAATATGAAATGGCAAGAAAAATAAATCTAGCAAAACTGAAATCAATCCCATGGACATCCTAGCACAGCGGACTTCCGGAGGCAAAGCTAAGCTCGCATACTCTGCACCTTATAACTGAAAGAAACAAGTAGCGAAGGATTTGGCGTTTAAACAGCAATGTAACCGGCCTTGCTGGAAAGTTAGTAGAGAAATTGCTATTCTACATAACGAAAAGTGGAACAATAGGCTAAAAACCTGTGGTAAGTGCTGCGTTTCTGGGGGTTAACCAAATCCATGAAAAATAGGAATAACTTCATCCCAGCAATAAAAACCGATATGATAATGAAGAGAAAATGGAAACTTTCGCTAATTATTGCGAATCGCAACACACCATAACTGAAAGCCATAGCAATCAGAAAACTATAAACACAGTTAATGATATTCTACTACACACAAGGCATCAACTAACAGACCCACTATACGTTATCACTCAAACCGTTCCAAAAATCACCAAACGTGATAAGAGAAATAGCATTAACGACATTGACTACATCTTGACCTTAAAAATTTAGGCAAGAACGGAGTGATATATCTTACGAAAATTATCAATGATTGTTAAAAAAACAAGACTTTTTCCCAATGAATGGAAAACAGCGAAAATAATTTGCACATTGAAACCGAATAAGAACGAATCGATGCTAAGTAGCTATGTATGGGCAAAGTTTTAGAGCTGGCTATCAAGGCCGAAATCGATCAGTTTGTAAATAACCACAATATTCTTTCGCCTGAACAGTTCGGCTTAAGAGAAAAATGCACATCCACACACCAAGTACACAGAGTCAAAAACAATATTCAAGAAAACCTGGATCGCCGCGAGCCAACCAGAGTCCTCGCCCTTTATGTGTTTGATTTATCAGTTTGATTTACAAAGAGATAAAACTTAATTTTCCTACTTCATACAAATATTCCGTCTACACTAATAATAACTAGTGTTTTTTTATCTATCTTAAGCAGTATTAAATATATTGTACTACCAGTTTTTCCTAAGCATAACTATTTTGAACTAAAATTAAAGTCATTTTCATTAAAAAGCATAGCTGGTAAGATTGTTTCGCAATCACATCTCATACAAAACAATAATTATACTGTATATAAATTATATGTTATATTTTGGTTGAATAAATTGAATTGAATTGAATATATATTTAAGATATGGTTATTGTTCTAAAAGTTGGCCTACTCCAAATCTTTTTGTAAATCCTCTTTTGCCGCAGACCACCGATCAAACTCGGTAAAACGACATCCAAAGGAAGAACAATGGCTATAGTCTCGGGCATTGCACTTCGAATTTCGTCTAAACAAATTTGGCTCTTTTTGTGAGATAAAAAAAGTGTTGGCTGACTTTTAGAGCAGGTCAACATTGGAAATATTCACCCTATATGGGAAATTTCTTAACAATACGACAAATATTCTGTAGGTCTCACAGTGAGGCAGAAAAAGCAGAAGCTGTCACAATCTCCGACCGACGAGCTCATTACAACAAGTGGGAAGAATGATCCACAAAAAACACCAAATCGGAATATTAGAAGCTGTCAAAGGAACGGAGGCTTTGCCATTTTCTCCTAAAATATAAAATAAAAATTCAGCGTAAGTTGGATGTTTTTTTTATTATGTGCAAAGTGTTTTTAAAATTTTGAGCACGTTTTTTTGACTCATATTTTTGAGTCGATGAGCAATATTTCTCATAAAAGGCTTAATCGATCAGCCTTCAATTTTCACACATGCTTTAGAAAAATAATTTTTAGTGATTTATAAAAGCTATTTTCTTTTTGATTCCTATTTATATTTATACTTAATCATATTTATATTTATTACAATTTGAGGCCAATCTTTTAATTTAATGTCAATAAGTTCTTTTTGAGAAGTAACCATTTTGTTAAAATATAATATTTTGTATATTTTTTCCATAAATCACCAGATTAAACTATATGCTAGTGAAATCTATTTTGTTTTTCATTTGAAATTATTCAATCCAGAAGTAGCGTTGAGCACAGTCATCTGCCTCTTATTTCGGGTCAGCTCCGTTGCTGGTTTTCCTCATACCTTCGTGATCATGCTTGATTTGTAACGTTTGACTCTTGTTCTTCTTCCCCCTTTTACCCTACTTGTGGTGTTCCGCAAGGGTCGATTCATGGTCCTCTCCTTTTCCTCTTGTTTATAAATGATTCCCCTCTCCTCTTCAACTCCCCTTGTCTCTTGTACGCTGACGATCTGAAAATTTTTAGGGTTATTGGGTCAGTGGATGAATGCTCTCAGCTGCGGGATGGCCTGTCTGTTCTGGGTAACTCTGCCAATTGTATTACCCTCAATGTTGCTAAATGTTTCCAGATGTCCTTCACATGTTAATTATCCCACACCACGTTTTCCTATTCTATCCTTGGCTCCTTCCTCAATCCAGTTGATTATTTCATGGACTTTGGTGTTGTGTTCGACACTAAATTAAAAGTTTATGTCCACATTTTGCGTGTCACATCTAAGGTCTCGCGCTTGTGTGGCTTCATTCTAATAGCGTCCAGACCGTTTTCGGATATTTCCTCGTGTGTATGTCTGTACATCTACTTCGTGCGTAGTGTCCTCGAATATTGTTGTCGAATTTGATGTCACCATTACCGTTTCTTAATTGATGCTGTTGAGTCGTTACAATGTATGTAGATTTACTCGTTCACTACTCCTCAAGTTCCATATTCCCTACTTTGAGTATAGTATGTGTCTTTCCATCCTTCAAATCCCTACCCTCCTTTCACGCAGAGTGTATTTTCACGAATGTCTCCTATACAAAATGATTACTGGTTCTTTTACATCTATCCCCAGAGCGCAATTTTCTATTCGTGACCCGGTACGTCTTACCAGGTCTTCATTTACCCTCAACGTACCCTTTGTTCGTACTCATACATATTTTTACTCTCCTCTTTTACGCTTGCCTAGGGAGCATAATTCTTTGAATATTGGTCCTTTTCCGCCTTCGTTACGCAATTTTAAAAATAAGTTAAGAGCATTCGTTTTATCCTATGAAATATTATCTTGAGCTATGATTAAATTTCACCGCCTTATTATACTTTGTTTTATAGTATCTTTTCTTTTTATATATAAGTTTATTCCTTGTCTAGTCTTTAATTGGGTCTGTATCAGTTGATTTAGACAAAAAATAAATAAATAAATAGGAGCTCCCAGAGATCGGTAGTAAAAACTTTGGAAATCATAATTTTCGCAAATAATTAACTTTGAAATAAAGTTTAAATTTTAAAAATTATCCTTAACGTCAACTGATGAAAATTTCTTTCCAGAAAATAGTCTTGAAAAATCACATGTCTTCGCTCTCCTAACTACACTTAATTCCTTTAAGACAACAGAAAAATTATGTTTATTCCTTGCTAATCCTTTTTAAATACTGAATTTTACATCAAATTCTATTATTTGGCTGCATTTAGTGTAAGTTAAATTAAAAATTCTAACTGAAAATACATTCAAATTTTGGGAAAGCTTTATTTTTGCTCTAAAAATCTGTCTGTTTTTTAAAGAAATAAATGACATTTTAGAAGATATAATCATATTTCTGCATTGAAATGAATAGAATTCAAAGCAGATTCAAAATCCAGATTCTGAGTTTTGCTATCAACGTAGTATTGTTACTTCAAGAGAGTTTTTATAAAGTGGCCGCTAAATCTTTGTGGCCAAAAACATGCCCTAGTGTCGTTCGCAGTACATAATCTAAAATTTCAGTTTTGAGTGTATATGAAATTTTATACAAGTATTATTTGATATTCTGAGATAAAAATATTTGAATACATTTCTCGTTCCTTACCAAATTTTATGTAAATCTAGTATGAAAAGTATCAAAGTAAGCTCGCAGCTTTAATGTATAGTTCGCTTTTTACTAAATTTCGACCAGATGCCTCTTTTTTATATCTTAATAAGCGATTTTATCATAAAATTTTCAAATGGTAATGACGTTGTAGTGACAGTAAACTACACTTATTAAGATTTCGAAAATTTCAAAACTTTTGCGATTGGTAGTGCAGTCATCGGATCGAAACAAAATTCGCAGGGTGGGTCGACTTTATCATGAGACAAGTGCGATATATTTTTGGCTTTGATGCTAGCAGAGAGCTGCCAGCGCGTGGCGTTTTTGCTATTTTCATATCAATAAATACTTACATTAAATATTCATACCGCGAACATTTACAATTAAAATAAGTTCCCAATGTTGAAATTTTCTTAGTTCTGGATATTTTTCGGATGGCAATCCCAAATATCTTTCTATCCCTGTAACTTTCGATCAAATCAAGTCAATATAAAAACGAGATTCACAGGGTAGTTTGATTTTGACGTGAGCCAGTTGTGGGAGACTTTAAGTTGCAGTGCTGGAAAAGTGAAACATTTTCTTTATTTATGTTACAGGAGATGCGGCTTTTGAAGTTTTGTAAGATAAGCAAACGATAGTGAACATAAGTAACAAGTGTTTGATTTTCATAAACTTTGAAATTCATGCAAGCGCTAACTCTGAAAACCTTTCAATCCTATGAGTTTAAATGCATTGTTGCATTCCTTTACTGTTCATCGAACATTAGTATTTCTAGTGGCTATGATGCGCTAGAGTGTTCCTTTCTCCATGAGACGGTTCCAGAAGTTTAGGAATCGAAATTTCTGAAGCTAAATATCGTTGCAATAATGAAACCAATTTATTAATTATTATTAATTGTTGTGCAAGCTCTCATCAACTCATTTGAAACAATTAAAGTGAAATAAACTTAAGTACCGTAGTGATGAAACCATCGTCAAATTGAATCTGTTGCCATGTGCCAACGAATCGAAATAACTATATTTTTCCATAGATTCACCCTACTAACTGTACTTAACGAATGAATTCTTCACAAAATAAATTAATATCACACCCAAGCTCAAGTTTTTCAGAGCTCCTGTTCAAGCACAACGAACCTACAGATGTACTAGGTTCAATGACAAGTCATTGAAGCTTGTCTCGTTTAAAAACACTTGCAATTCAACCCGACGGTTGCAATGAAGTATCTTCAAAGAATTAGAAACTTTCAAGTGATATTTAAAACTTGACTTGACATACATTCTCACTCAGTGAAAACATTACGAAAAACCGAAAGGATATGGCGAACTGTCAAGCGAGTGAAACCCGACAATTTTTCGAGAAGTGATAGCAAAGATACTTGCAAAGTATGTATGCAGGTACTTGCGTCTCCCTGTCGACATATCCACTTCAATAACGTAAACTTTTCCCAATGACATACGATGTGCACTTGAATGTGATGATGGAGGTATTTAAAAGCATTTTTTGCGCACAGTTAGCAAAGATGATACGCACAGTTTGCAAATTTTGATGATGGATAGCAATTCTCATTATTTTACATGAGGAGTTAAATAAGCCTATAGCACAATGTTTTCTTTCTAATTTTTAATTCTAATCCAAAATCAGATCTTCTCACGAAAATGAATGAAAAGCGAATCAGAAAAATTAAACAACTTTGATCTATTGGAAAATAGTATTGCTACTGCATCATTTGCATTCAATCAATTTCAAAAAAAAACTTTGCACATTAACATATAACTATACAGCTATCAGGTTTAACTGTAAAATATCAGCTCTCTATCAGCTTTCCAATTTCCCTTTATTTTTCATCAAACAAATTCTTAATGCATTCTCAATTTACGAAAAGCTCTGAATTACTTCCGTAACAGGTAGTTATTTCATCGTAAGAATTCACCTCTACGAAAACTTCAATACAAAAAACTTAAAAAAAAGTCGACGCACCAAAGCTACAGATTGCTAAACTACATCCATTTACACACACGTTATCAAACATACTTTTTTATTCTGTACAAAACTTTTGCTTCGTAGTATATTTCATGGAGCGCTCATCGCGAATTCCGTACCAACTACTTCTTCATATTTTGCGTTTTATTGAAAACTTTCGGAAAATATTTTCCTTTGAATATTTGATGGCATTAAGTGCTTGCTAGTACTATTGCTGATGTTGTGATAGCGCCACAGATACTTCCTTACATAGGCAAGTGAGGTTTTTCGACTTTTAAGCGCTAGTATCGACTCTGTTCCATCGTTCCATTCTAGCACCCTTCTCCCAAATGAATTATGACCTATAAACTACACCGATCAACAGAGTAACTGTATCATATCATCGTGTTATTTGCAAAAAAAAAAAAACTCCGCAAACAGGTTTTAGCAATAGATCGAAAGTCGATTGTGTGGGTTGAGTTTCGAAAAGTTTCGCTACTGTTGGCCGTATTGTTGTTGTTTGGGGCTGAATGATAAATTGAAATTGGCTTGTTGAAAGTACTTATTGTCAAACTGATTGCGCTCAGATAAAGGAATAACGAATTAAAAATTGAGAGAATATATTTTTCGATCGAAAATTGTGGTGAGTATAAGAAATATTCCGCAGTAAAACAAGTTTATTTGAAAATGAAAGCTTCAGATCACATCATTACAGTATTCAACACAATATAGCACAATAAATAGTTTGGTGAAGTCACAACTCATAAATTGTATTCAAGGAAAATCGTATATAAAAAATATACACCAACTGCACTTGAAATCACACTTTCGAAAATCGTTATACCAACAATATACTAACAATCATCATTATACCAACAATATAACCTCAATAAAAGATATCTAAATGACAAAATGATGATATTTGCTCATGATTTAATAACTAATTGAATAATTCGATGTTTTGCAGTGATAATATAAAAAGAGCTATATTGTACCTATGTTACCCACACTGGGCGCAGAAAAATATTAGAAATTATATTACCGTAGTTTTTTATCTATAACTTTCATTTTTGCGAATTCTAGTTGAAAATCATTATCATCAAGTTTGCTCGCCATGGAAGAGAATTCATCACTATTTCTTTATTCGGGCACCTAGTTTAATCATGATGTTTTGTTTGATCCATAAAATACCTTTGAATTTCATCATGAATTGAGTTCTCTAACACAACCACACGCTGCAAAAAGTGCAAAAAAAGTGCGACGAAACATCCACGAAACTCACGTCGTTTGCAAAGGCACATAAAACAGCACATCAAGCATACGAAATTCATGCGCCAAGAATTTTTATTCAGGCTCAGGCATCAGTATCTCAGTGGTGCAAGGACAAGTGAAAAACGCATTCTTATATTTCAAATTGTAAATCAATCCTTCTATTATATGCCTGACTCAAACTTGCGGCTATGAACGAATATACTTTTTCCATTGGAGCGTGACCCAACTTCGATTATTTGTAGGCTACCAGCTGGAAACCGGACACTGAGTGCATCCTGCTACCCAAAACGCAAGTTTTTGTGTAATAGCTTTAGGGAAAATTGAAATGACGAACTCTAGGTACATCTCTAGCAGAGAAATATGCAAGTAACGTAGAATACTTGATCGATTCACCATGTTGCAAAAACAGCAAGATGTAAGCATTGCGGTAAAAGTCATGCCATGAGTCAGATCGAATATAAACGTTCCGCCGACCAATATTCAAATAGAAAGGACAGCTGAAACTTTTCCTATAAAATTGGTTGGCTCAGTCATCGATGAAATTTGTAAAAGTTGACTGATTTTTCCATCAGGATAAAACTCCGTCTGTCTCTGTAGCTATAGTGTGAACATAATACTTCCTGAATGTCGTATATTAAATGATTTATGTCCTTAATATGTGCGGACTTTGGGGCTGTAAATACTGTGTCCATTCGTGGAGCACCAATGCGAACAAATGTTCACGGCATTGCACACACGGTGGCATCTTTTTGTCTCTGGCTATACGTAAAACATCGTACGTAACGTTTATGAAATGAGAAAACGGTCAAATAGACGGGAAAAAACGAACGAACGAACAGATATTCTGGATGTGCAATAAGTAAGAGAAACCATCACAATCCTTACTTGTCGCGCTGGCGTTGAAGTATTTCATGACAGTTTTACGGCAGCTGGGAGAAGTACGGAATTTTTAATTTCTGTACAAGAAAAACTGCTATGTCATACGATTTTGCTGAGTAATAGATTTAAAAAATGGCGCACGAATATGCAGAGGTACATCAGAGATTTTCATAGATGTAATGAATTTGTTTTAGCTAAAACAATGTCGAAGCTGTAAAAATCTAAAATCCGATTATTACCAGCTGTTTATATAAGTTTTTTTATGCTCACTGATATCTAATCGTTGGTAGAAACTTTTTGCTGACGTTTTGGGTAAAATTATGAAATTCGCTCTATTCTATACTATCCGTTCTATAATTTCCTGAAAAAAATTATTTTTATATTGCAAATACCATACTATATACAAGTAGTTTATTTCGGAAACATGAAATTCAAAGTAAAATGTAGGACATTTTGCTTAGCAAAGCTGTAGAGTTTCCACTGTTTCATGGAAATTAAGCGTTGATCAATCTAAGAAATGATTTTATGGGCGAAATACAAAATAGAAAGCTCAAGCATTTTTTTAAAACAAACTTTGCATAAATTCAAATATATTTCCGCCTTGTCAGCTGGAATTTTTTTAAATCTAAAGTCCCCAAAATTCACAACGAGATCGAGAAATTCACAGGATGCTCTTAAGTAGAGTCCGGTCCGATGAAAGTAATTGGCTTCGATTGTACACCCTTTTAACTTAAAAAAAACCTTTATGTAGCAAAGACTTTGAATTTTTTTGTTTGACTTTTTTTTTGAATTTCCACAAAACTACTCTACCGACGCTTATAGATAACACTGAAAATTAACTAGACATAAAAAACTATTCAGGATTCTTTCATACATAGAAAATGAAATGTAAATGTTGTTAGAATTAACCTTAACTGAAAATTCTATTCAAAATGATTGACTTGAATAAAAACGTGCTTCCAAAACATTCTATTGACATATTTTTGAATAAATACAAATTTTTGCAGCTTTTACATGCCTACCATCGCTTGCGATTCGGACATGACTTTTGAAATAGTATGAAAACCACATCAAATTTTACATATCTAAATTCTATTCCATTTCTGCGATTCCTTAGCGAACCACCAAATTCTATTCAATTTCTGTCATTTTTTATAATATTCCCGAATTCAGTTCCGGAACAGTGCATGCATTGCCAACGAAAAAGTTGCTTTTTGACCGAAACTTCTACAAATTTGCCCATGAAAAGCCAACTGATATCTCTGGGAAAAAAACATCGATGTATGCACAATTCGTATTGTACGTTGTGTCCGAAAAAAAGGAAGGCTGGTCTCACGAAGCTGTCAAGCACTTGCAGCTACTACGAGCGTAAAGCCTTTTTACAAATTCACGAAACAAGAATAGGGCTTGCAAGTTTCGGCTCGAACCAATTCTCTCGAGAACACTAAATTCTAGTCACGTAGTCTCCTTTTTCCTGTTCCGTATTTAACTGCGTTGTGAACTTTTCTGTTGCCTTTGCCGTTCAATCGACGAAATTATCGGAGCCGGTCGTATCGTCAATATGCCTAGTTTGAATCCCGAAAACGAGAATTGAGACAAATATGCAGAAAGCTTAGCCAATCCGGTCATGGTGTTTTCGTGCAATGGTGTCGGAATATGGTGGCAGATGTATGTACAACTATACTCTGTCTGTACGATACGATTGCATCTCACATAGTTCTGCTGAATCGAATAATCGAAAAATCATCGGAAAAGGGTATCCCAAAAGAAAAGCGGAAACAGTGCAAAAGGTTTATGGAATGAGCATGGGGATCGGTTGGATCGGGTTTCGGCCCAGAACGGAACAAGTCTCTGCGGTAGCGATGCCTATCGCGATTCGAACTTGTACCAATGTCACGTCGTGCAATCGTTCGTGGAAATGAAATTTCGGAAATAAATCGACACCGCACCGAAAAGTCTAGAATGGAAGACAGGAAAGGGGATAACGTCGGTTTCGTAAATTACGATCTGCTTGGTTGGCCACGTCGAGACCTTATTATTTCTTCATCTGGTTTGGGTACAATTTAAATGATGGCACAGTGCTGGCGAAAACTAAATTTGTTAGTTTTATTAAATAAATCAAAATGTATAAGAGTGATGAATTAGTTATTTGGGGATGTCTTTTGTTTTTATGGTATTTTAATGAAATTAAATACATATTTTTATTTCAAGTAGAACGCATAATGTACACGACCATAGTGCTTCCAAAATCTTTGTTTCAGGAAACAAAATATCGTTTTAAAAAACCCTTTGATAATCATGTTCTTTGAACTACAAAAAAAGTATCAAATCAAATATTTCGAAGACATGATCTTGAGTGTGTAGTTTTTTTATTGATTTTCGAAGAAAAGTAGTATTAGAATAACTTTGCCCAAAAATTCAAAAAAAAACTTTGCGAATGAATTTTGAACTGCCATAACTTTCGACAAAAACGTCAGACCATTATGCACTTCGCAGTGCTCAATAATGTTTAGAATCTAAATAAACATAATTTTGTGTAAGTGTTCTGGCAGGCGTGTACCAAGTTTTGTAATTATGCGGAGTCGAAAAAAGCAGATTGTGCACAAATGCAGTGTTTAGTATAAAGATTTGACATACATGATATTTTGTTGTGTCACTAAGAAATGTCAAATGTGCATACGTGATAAACTGAAAAAACATTTGCACTGTGTTGTTTTGCTATGTTCAATATGTCAGAATTTGTGAAACCACCAAAAAACCGCCAAGTTTGTACGAGGATACAGAATCGAATGCATTTTTGGACCAAGACGTAGCACAAACATAAAATATGCTCACAAATCAATTGGGCGTTAGTTAATTAAGTTTTTCCAGTTGCTTATAAGAGATAGGAATGATTCAGAAGGTCAGCAATTGGGTGCTGCCTGAATTGAACAAAAAAAAGATGGAAAGAAGCAAAAACACGTATGAAATTTTGCTGGAACAATACAAAAGAAAGTCGTTTTTGCAACTGATCGTTACTGAGGATTAAAAACTGATATATTTTGATGATTTCAAACACATGGGTGGACCGAGGTGCACCGTTCAAATCGACCACAAAGTAGAACCGCTTTGCCTGAAAGACAAAGTTCTGTGTTTTGTCGGACTAGTGGGATGTGGTCTGTTATCTGCTTCTGAAACTTGGTGAAAGGGTTAGTACTAAATGCTTTTAAAGACAATTTTGTTATAAATTTAAAAAAAATTCTTTAGGTTTTTTTTTTATTTTGTACATACCGAAACGTTTGTCACTGAAAATATAAACATTCTTATGTTTTTCAGTCAGATGTAGCTGCGTGCTGGACATCTGGTATATCTATGGCAACAAATAATGGACAAAAGGAGCGTGATTAATCATACCAAAATCTTGCCAAACACATAGTGCTCACCAGTACCCGGACCATGATGGATCCAAAATAGACCTAACTAGCACCTTCAAGGGAGAAACTAGTCTAGGAGCTCAGCTGGCCGAAGCATCGCAAGATTGACCGCTTAGTGGGGATCTCACGTCAAACGAACCACAGTCTGCCATACTTAAACAAACGCTTCCCCTCCCCTTAAACTCTGTGGAGATCTACGCCCAGTGTACCAAATTCGACATTTCGTTGAGAATTCTTTCAGAAAATTGAAGCGAATTCAGAAAAATGTTTCGGATTCTCAAACTTTTTCGTTACGAATTCTGTAAGACCGGTATATGGAAAACGTTACAAAAACGCCGAAAGTGCTCAAACTTTCCCCCTCTTTAGCTCCTGAAAAGCTTTCGTACAATGGTTCATTTTTTTTCAAGATTCATTGCCAATTCTTTCGGAATTCCTTGTGAATTTTTGGTGAATTCTTTCCGAATTCTTTACGAATTCTTTGCGAATTCTTAACGAATTCCTTACGCATTCATTTCGAATTCTTTACGAATTCTTTGTGAATTTTTCGAAAATTTTTGTGCAGGTTTCAAATAGTTCTTGAGAATGCTTCCAATAGTTTTTGGATACATTTTAATAACATTTATTGAATAAAATACGTATAATTTTTAATACCAATAGAAATTTTCATATCATAAATTTTAAATAACAATTTTTTCGCCCGTTTGCTAAGCTTGTCTTTGCTGCTATAAAAAAATCTTTTTTAAAAAAACCTTTGATCTCGTCCCGTCTTCTTGAAGGAAATTCTGCATAATATTAATACACATAAAAATTCTGCATACAAAAGGAGAAGTTACAAGAGAATAACACATTTTAATAGCATTACGAACCTTTAAAATAGACACTGTTAACACCTCAAACAACACAATTTCTTTGTAGGCACTTGCACTTATGCATGAAAAACAGTTGTACGACTAAAGTACTGTTTTAATACTTACTTTACAGGATGAAACATTAACGGCATTAGGTTCGGAATTTGTTGCAAATTCCAATGTATTTCATAACAAACTCTTAACAATTTCCCTATCTCAGATTCGTTCGCACTTTGTTAGGATTTTGTTCGAACTCAGTGAAATATTCGCAAAAAATTCCGAATGATTTCAAATTTGTTTCTTCCAAACTTCAGAAGAGATTCTTAAAAAATATTCAAATTCAAAAATATTCAGCGTGCCAAATTCGGAATTCGGAATTGGTTACGACTATTCCGAAAATGAGCGAAAGAGATAGAAATATAAAAAGCTCTTGAAATGAATACAACTTTTGACTGGGGTATTACTGTTCATTATTTTATGAGAAACATTTGAATATTTTTTAAGAATCTCTTCTGAAGTTTGGAAGAAACAAATTTAAAATCAATCGGAATTCGTTGCGAAAATTTCACTGAGTTCGAACAAATTCCTAACAAAGTGCAAACGAATCTGTGATAGGGAAATTGTTAAGAGTTTGTTACGAAATACATTGGAATTGGCAACAAATTCCGAACCTAATGCCGTTAATGTTTCATCTAGTAAAGTAAGTATTAAAACAGTACTTTAGTCGTAAAACTGTTTTTCATGCATAAGTGCAAGTGCCTACAAAGTTTTTTGAAGTTGTGTTGTTTGAGGTGTTAACAGTGTCTATTTTAAAGGTTCGTAATGCTATTCAAATTTGTTATTCTATTGTAATTTCTCCTTTTTGCATGCAGAATTTTTATGTGTATTAATATTATGCAGAATTTCCTTCAAGAAGACGGGACGAGATCGAAGGTTTTTTTAAAAAAAGGTTTTTTTATAGCAGCAAAGACAAGCTTAGCCAACGGGCGAAAAAAATTGTTATTTAGAATTTATAATATGAAATAAAACAACAAATAAAAAAAATGTCTATTGGAATTAAAAATTAAAAGTATTTTATTCAATAAATGTTATTTAAATGTATCCAAAAAGTATTGGAGGCATTCTCAAAGAATTATTTGAAACCTGCACAAAAATCTTCAAAAAATTCACAAAGAATTCGTAAAGAATTGGAAATGAATTCGTAAGGAATTCGTAAAGAATTCGCAAAGAAATCACAAAAAATTCCGAAAGAATTCGCAATGAATCTTGAAAAAAATGAACCATTGTACGAAAGCTTTTCAGGAGCTAAAGAGGGGAAAGTTTGAGCACTTTCGGCGTTTTTGTAACGTTTTCCATATACCGGTCTTAAAGAATTCGTAACGAATAAGTTTGAGAATCCGAAACTTTTTTCTGAATTCGCTTCAATTTTCTGAAAGAATTCTCAACGAAATGCCGAATTTGGCACACTGCGAAGTTGTAGAACATCTTCGCCAAATCGAAGCCAAACTACATACCTATGGTAGGAGTCACGTTTTATGGCCCTACCCCTTATCAAGGAAGGAAACTATAAATTTAGCCGACAAGAGGTAAGTTTATTTATTTTATTTTTTATTTTTATTTTTTTATCACTTTCAGTTTGACCAAAATATTAAACAGAAGGTCTCTGCAAGCCATAAAAGAAGCAAAGGCTTCAGGTCGCATGCTAAAATGATTAAAACAATTTCTGCAGTTCCTCCGTGCCACCTCTTCTCTATGGTGGTAACGTACTTACTAAGTCAAAGGATAGAGCTAATTTTTTTGCTGAGATTTTCGGTACAAACTCTTACTTGGCACCTTCATCACTTAGTCCTCCAAGCCCTCCAGTATGCGCCTTCAAGCAAGGGCCTTGCACACGTTCAGCCAATACCTAAAGAGGGGAGAGGGGTGTGTGACCCTTCCAACTATCGACCTATTGCAATCGTTTCGGCTCTGTTTAAGGTATTTGAATTAATTAATGAAATATTTTGAGTTGAACCATCTAATCAACGACCGCCAGTATGGTTTACGTTTTGGGCGCCCAACACCACCCCCCTCCCTCACCCCCTAAACTACTAGACATTCCACTTTAAAACTTTTATCATAAAATAAACATACTTTAAACTGTTTTGATATAAAAATTAACAAAATTCAACTTGTCCAAATTACTCAAATAACGAGTTGAATTGTTTAATTAAGGTTTTACACCGGAAAAAAAAATTGTTTTTCAAATCTAATTTCAAAATTAAAAAGAACAGTTAATTTCCTATTCCAATCATTATATATAATTTTTTTCAGATTTTTTTTTTGAGTCACAGAATCGGCTTCCAAAGTATCCTTTCATCAATTTTGTCAATTATTCAAAAGCCCATAGCTCGGCAACTAAAACGGCTGTGAAAGTAATCTGAGAAAGTTTGTTTACGAGTCCAGTTACCTATCCCATGTTCGAAAAACTGTTTTTTTTGCGTTCGTCTCATAGCAGTGAGATAATCGATATTTTTTTTAATGCATCTGAATCAAAATCAAAAGCTACGAATTCTTAAGTAAGATTGAAATTCTTAATGGTATTTTTTAATATTTGAATAAATTCAGCTATTAATTCACGCCACACTCAACTATCGTACCAATTTCGGTGAGTTTATTATTTTATTATTTGAATTAATTATTTTTCTTTATGTATTATTATATTGATAGTTTTTTTTCTTTCTTTTTTTTGAATAATAGCATGGAATTTGTTACCTTTATTTTTGTATAATTTGTTTCAAATTACATAGCACGGAGGTCGGGTTCGTCCCAAAACCCACGCCGGACTGGACTAGCTGGCACGTTTGGCACGCGGAGCAGAACCGAACTCGACTTTATTAAAAGCGGTTGCACTGACGGTGGTTTGAATGCTCTCAGATTTCCAAAATAATACGGCTCCCGAATATTTCAACGTAAACCAGTGCTCTAGATTCAGATTGAATTTAAAATTTATATTTCAATTTGAGTATTTATAGGAACCAAGCATACCAGTTTGACAGGTTATCTCTGAAAATATATCTTTTTCAGCTTTCGTAATTTTCAAACCGTTATTATCACATGGCATCAAACACACAACGTGCCTTGACAGTGTGACTGATCACTATTTATGACAGCAGGATCTCAGTGATATATAAAAAATGAAATTCCCCAATTTATTTTATTATAATTCATAGAAGGCACTTATTTTGAGTTATTTACGCCAAGGCTCAAGAAACTGTTTTTCGTAGGACAATTTTGAATGAGCACATTTTTTTTAAGCTATCTTAATTGACCTGACTATGTAAACTTGTGTCTTACAAGCCTTTATTTTATCCATTACTTTTTTAAAGATCATATGATTTTTCATACTATTTTTTATAGCACACACTATGTTCACACAAACATCAACCAATGACGGCAAGTCCGTATTTGATTTAATTCCATCGATTCCCACAAAAGTTTCGTTCAAAAACGTTAGCAAACCATAAAATAAACGTCACATTGCAAAAAGGCGTTAACTTAGCCAGTCCAAAAGACTAGCTCTAGCTTTCAACTCTCCACCATTTCGAGCCAGCCAGCCAGCCAACTCACCCAAAAGTACTAGAGTCCTTTTGATTCGGTTGACATATGGTCTACGGCTTTTTATTGTGCACTTAATGCTACGAATTTCGGAAAAGGAAAATTACTGTTGCAATAAATTCGACGTTTAAATAAAAATTTCGAATTGCCAAAAACGATATCGATACGGAGTGCAGCTGAGTCCAACCTATTTCCTGTTTCCAGTAAGTATAGCCCGTTCGGCGTTGCGTTTAGTAAACAAGGAGCAAATGGACGGAGAATTGGAAATAAATGAAAGTGGATATAGCATGACGACGATGGCGAAATTTTCGTATTAATCGATTGCATTCGCCACGGAAATAAAAATGCATTTTCAATGGGGATTGTTATTAGCCTTAAATATTTTATTCGGCTTGGGATCATGTGCGGACAAATGTATGCGGTTGCGGTGTAATTTAATATGAATTGAATAAATGTACGTGGAGAATTTTGTAATATTACTTTCAATGTTCAAGTGAAAAATAAATATCAAAAGTACTTTTCCAAGTTGAAAAATTTATATCTAATTTTATTTATGTCCTGAATTTGAAAATTTGCAATTGAATTTCACCTCATCGTAGCATTGGAACACTCCGTAGCGAGTCAATCGTCTTGTTGACATTCCTGAGAAATGCCATCAACCAATCACTTATTCCAATTCATTTGTTTCATTCCACACTTCACCGTCTGCCAGTAGCTTCGATCGAACTATATCACCCCGACGCCGCCGGCAAGCTCACTATCGAACCCAATGATTTAATTGTTTAATTATGTGATTTGCTTTCAATTTAATTGCACATTAAATGATAGCAATAAATATCCGAAGACTAAAATGTTTCCCAGCATCGAAAGCAGTTTTTCCGGACAATTTAGCGCAGCCACATCAGATAGCCATTTGTATCCTTTGCGCTCGTTGCAATAATACTATTTTCCGTACTCGTCACCGATAAAAATATGTTACATCGGCAATATTTTCGTTGCTGTACATTTAGAAAATTCGAATATAATGACGTAAATGGCCATAATCGCACTATAATCGAGCATTTCAATCGCTCAGGACACGCTCGCGTAGCTTTGAAAAATTTATCCATAGCGTACGGGGACAAATTTAATGTTCATTAATTCAATGAAATGCATGAATATTTCAAATAGTGCATGAATCAATTAATTGCATTGTGGCGGATATTGTTTTAGTGCAATTTTGATTACCGATTATGCTTGCGTTCGGATTTTGTGCACGTAATGCAAGTGTGCAGAATATCCGAAATTTATTGTCGCATCTAATATTGAAATGATTTAAATGAGATTGAAATCGTACGTTTGTGGCGAAGAGGAAGTTAATTTGTGCAAATTGAACATGAACGTGAGTTGTTTTGAAGGTTCACCATTTGATTTAAAAAAATATGCATGGGAAACTGAAATGCTTAGTTGTAAGATAGTTTTTTTTTTAACTTTTTGAGGAGATTTTTTTTTTTAAATGTAGCCCATATTGATGTAAAAATATTGCAATAGGATTTATATGGGTTTTAATGGAATTAAAAAACTGTTACAGGTTTGGATATGCAGAGTTCATGCACGAAACCCAAGAATTTATATGGTTCATTCCGATCGCATTTGACAGACAGTGACAGAATGTGAAACGTAAACACTTTTGCACAGCGGAAGTCTCCGTTTGTTTACTAATCCAACCGTTTAAAATCCATTAATCTGCGACTGCAACGTACAGTTGAATTTTCCCTGCAGGGACTTTAACGTTTGAATAGTATCCTTATTCGAGGCTCCAAAAGAAGAAAGATATATTACTCTCACAAACTTGATACGATGAAAAGAGTCTAAGCGCACAAGGAAGACAGGAACTTAAAGCTACCCTCTGCACTCGATCGATCTTTATGTTTTCTTTACTGCGGGATTGATCCTTCTACTGCTCGTCCATGATCATACTAATGACTTTTCCTTAATTTTCTCCTCCAGCACTCAAACTCCGATGGAAACAACGTGATCGTATCGCCTTATGTGCCGATACCAGCCAATCAGGTCGCGGCAGCAATGTCATATTGCCAGTTATAATATAAAATAAATCAAATGAACTAAATATTGAGAATTTTCAATATTTTACTGTGGATAGGGTGTGGCCAAAAGTGTAAGGTTGAAATTCAGGAGATTAACTGATTTCCGACAAAACATCAGCATGTGCAAAAAAGTGAAAAGTCGTTGAGATAAAACCACCAACACAATTTTATTGCCTCCAATTTTTCAAACCTGAGCTTTTGACGCTTTCAATTGAGTTCGATTCAATACTGTCAAAATTTTATTGAACTCAAAACTGACGCAAAATAACATTTATTCAATTAATTTTTGGAAAATATTTTGTTCCATCCACCTAATGAAAATTAAAATCTTCATGATTTTCAAAGAGTAATAAATTTAATCAAAGTCATAGGTTGTTTATTTGGCTTTTAATTTAGAGACATACGCTCCGAAATAAAAAGTTCTCGACACGGGTTGGATTAGTCGTGGCCAAAGAGAGGTGACTTTCTACCTTTGTCAGTTCTTCACAGGCACGATTACTTCAGGAAACACCTGAACAGAATGGGTGAGGAGATTGAAGTGATTGAAGTCGACGATGCTTCGCGTTCCGAGCCGTACCATTGAACCGACTTTGTAAAAATATATATGCACCGATAGTTGAGTCAGCATGGCCGAATTGAAGCGTTGCATAGGCGAGTCCCGACTTGGTGCGCTAATAAGTGAAATTTATTTAGTGAGTTGAATCTGACATACCTCGTGGTTTTATATGCCACCCGGGAACCTGGTCAACAATTTTTTTTGGCCATCTACACTTAGGGACAAATACGTTTTTAGTATTTTCGGATTTTTTTATTAGACTTTATTAAATAAAAATTTGACATAAAGCATAATTCACTAAAAAAAAAATATAAAGGGACATCATCTTTCAAAAGTAAATGCCCAAAAAGAGGTAAATGCGCAAAAACAAACGATATATAGATACGCAATATTAGATCGGTGCATGAACGCCACTGATTGTGGGTTTTCACCCACGGTTCGCCAGCTTTATGGCAGTAACTAGCTTTTATTTATTCATTTCGTTTGCATTCAAACTAATAGAATGCAACTGAAATAACTAACAAATTCTTAACTAAAATTGTAGTGGGAAACTATTTTTTTTTTTTGGAAATATCATCTTGAGTCCCGTTAGTAATTACATCATACAGTTCGTTTTTAATTTTAAGGGGTTTGGTACACTTGGGGCGTTCAAAAAAATCTCTTTTTTGGAATTTTTTTAAGACACACATTAAAATAATTAGTAACAAATGTTTTTTTTTATTTGAAAGAAATATATTTGTAGAAGCTATTGTAATTCTTTTAAGGCAAAAGGTTGAAAATTAGTCGAAATAGAGTAAATTTCGAGGGATCCAAAAACATAGTGCTCCGGATGAACGAAGGACTTTGGCAGATTATGATTTTTCGAAAAATGGGGGTTATTGAAACTCAAAATTGTATTTTCGACCAAAATTTCACTCACATTTTCGGCTATTGGAAAAAAATATCGTCCAATCGAAAAATCCTTCGTTCATCCGGAGGATAATTACATACAAAATAAGTGAGGAAATTTTCATACTGATCGATAAAGCCATTTTCAAGTTACAGTGATCACCGACTTTGATGGGCTTCAGCTAGAAGACGTCATCACCAGAGGGCAAATTGACTGTAGCAGAAATCAAGATTTGGGAGGTAGGTTTTGCGGCACTGAAGTAGAGAAGAATTGAAATAGATGACCTGAAACTATTCCTTTACATGTTAATGAACATTTGAGCTGTGCCTTTAATGGCCTGTGGCTCGAAATTCTAACCTTTTCGAGAATTTGTTTGTTACGAAATATGATTTGTAACTGAGCTCAATCACTTAGTTAACATGGACGTTTTTAAGAGATGAGAAAGGAGAAAAGTCGGTTCGTGTTCGGGTAAAGTTCTTTAAAGAAAAATGAGGGATGTAAGAGATGCTTGGATCATTTGAATAAAAAAAAACAAATTCACTGGGAAAATTTTGTGTGGTAAATAAGTGGCTCATTTTATATGAGCTATTCCTAAAAAGAAGGTCTGATTGCTAAGATTCAGGTCTTGAATAAAACGATTGAATAATGGGGTTTGGGTGCTTTATAGCAAGACAAATTGGATTGATTTTAAGTTGAAGCAAATAAGAGGAAAGAGGTGTTATTTTTGATTTTTGGTAAAGGTCACTATTCCGATAATAGTGGTCATTAGCCTTAAAGTAAAGGGACATGATATTTCGAAGAACACTGCGTTCAAATTTTGCCAACTTCTTAAGTTCGCTAGGAGGGACCG
The DNA here is from genome assembly GCA_963978885.1 of Nemotelus pantherinus. Classification (NCBI taxonomy): domain Eukaryota; kingdom Metazoa; phylum Arthropoda; class Insecta; order Diptera; family Stratiomyidae; genus Nemotelus; species Nemotelus pantherinus. Next base: position 13,129,027 of record OZ022265.1, read on the forward strand.
AAAAACAGATAGGGCACCGTAAGTAAGGATCGGTATAATCAATTGTTTATAGACAATAATTTTAGCTCGGGCTGAGGTAACGGAGTTCGGCTTGAAGATACAGCCTATGAGATGGTATGCGCTGGCTGCCTTTTTTAGGCTTGTCTGAATATGCTGACTGCAGCTCCAGCGGGGGTCGAGCTTTATGACGAGGTATTTTACCGTCTGTGAAGGGGTGATTGCCTGTTCATTGGTGTTGGATTTTTTGAAAGCTTTGATTCTATTCCTGGAATCTGTGTGATTGCCTCTGAAAAATATGAGCTCTCTTTTATTGGCATTAATCTGCAAGCCCCATTTTCGCAGCAAGCTGATTTGCGTACTTTTGTAGCACCGCTGCTGCAAAGTGCGGGTTATGCTGTGAGTTCCAGAAGAGGAGATCATCTGCGTATTTATTGATAGAAACATCTGTGGGAGAATCGTTGGAAATTCCTTAAATATCTGCAGTGAAAATGTTGAATAAAATAAAACCGAGAACGGAGCTTTCAAATACACTTGATTCGATTGGAAATTCGTCAAAAAAAGTCTTGTCGAAGGTGACGAAAGCTCTTAGAATGTTATCAACGAATTTGATTAACTAACTTGGGAAACCAAAATTGATCATTTGGTACAGCAGTTCTTCAATCCAAACACAGTCGAAAGCCATCTGTACATCAATCAGACAGGCATCCAAAACCATTTTGTTTGGGATGCTTTCCTCAACTGCGTTTTTCCGAACCATTGGTGCGTCTACTGTAGAGTGCTTGGCTTTAAAGCCGAACTGTCATCCGGGTATGATGTGGTTCCCTTGTATGGAGTGATTCAAATGTATTTTGATTATCTTTTCGAGTAGTTTTCTCTAGCTTGAGAGGAGAGAAATCGGGCAGGCATTGAAGGCATTGCAGGATCCAGACGCTTTTATAATAGGAAATATTTTCGCACGCTTCCAAGCAGTGGGAAAATATCCAATATTTAGAAGAAAGTTGAATAGAACGGAGAGGTCCCCAAAGAAGCAAGTAGGGAGCCTTTTTGAGAGAAGTTGAAAATTTTATCTGCTTCGGAAATTTTTTTTCCTTATTTAAGAAAGTACCGAGGATTTGAATGTTTGTGGAAGGATTTGTAGAACTGAATTAATACACGGTAGATGAGAAAAAAGGCTAGCAAAAGTTACAAATGATAAAAACTCATCTATACACCAGAAAAAAAACACAAACTATTAGAAAAACAGCCCAAACGCAGAAGCACAGCCAGAAAAACACAAACTAGCTTTGTTTGCTAGTCGTTTAATTTGTTTGCTATAGCAATATCGTCTAACAGCTAGAGGGAACACGTCATCGAGTTTAACCGAACTAATTCTTGTTGTCAAGAAACTGTACAAAACGGGTTTTCAAAAAAAATTTTCAATAATTTTGCAAGGTTTAAAATTCAAGAAATGGGGCGGTAGTTGGTCAAACATTTTTAACATAATTTTTATGTACTGGTATTGCATGGGCGCTTTTCGGGTCCAAGCCTTTTAAGCTGTTTTTTTTTACATTTCTTGCTGTTGCAAGAATGTATTTTTTAATTTAGCGGCTTTGATTAGCTTTAAAATTTACAGAGCCCATAATTATTCAGTACTTTAAGTGATAGTTTTTCATCGAGTATACTAATTTTAATACTACCAATCAGAATGCTATGTTTGGCATGTTTAAACGAATTCTAGGGACTACCCACCGAGTTAACGAAAATATTAATATTGCTAACGCAGGTGAGTTGAACTTTGAAAATACTTGAACATAACCTAGAATAATTAAGTTATTCTTCAGCGGTAAACACTTTCTCGTCAGTGCCGTGCAGCTTTGATAGACTGATTTTTGACACTTCTTCAAAATAATAAATCAGCACATTATTTTCGAATACCAATTCATTGGACAAAATTTCAGTGGACAAAATATTTAATTTTTCGTTTCTCCTTTTTTGAATATCAAATTAATTTTTTGCATATTTATTTCAGTTGTATAAAAAAAAAGCTTATTATTATAAGTTTTTTTTCCAGCTAATCAAATAAATTGATACATATCCGACTGCAAAAACTAAAAAAACTTGTTGTAAATAATTCAAATGTAATACGTTAGCATCATGTCCATATCTCTGGAGTCCATTACTGTGCTCTTGATTTACTTGATTCAGAAAAGAAAGGATAATGGCAAAAAGAAATGAAATAAGCTCAAATATCGCATCAACTATGAACCTATCTACGTTAGCTGCGTATGTATGCATATACGTTTGTGTGTCTATGCGAGAAATGAGTTTTTTTTTCTCTGTTTATATTGTGAATACTTGATGACGATAATCTGAAATTCTTTTTGTGTACACACGAATGAAGATATCCTTTAATATAGTGCCGTAATACGTACTACACAGGAGAAATGTCGACGAGCAAGCAACACTAAGAACGCTTATTGAAAACGGAAATTATTAATGTCTTGATTCTAGTACAAGGCATCCGATGAATTTATGCCAAGGATACAAGAATACAGTCCGGGGAAGATAAGAAATCGTTTCATTCGTTGTCGTCGTTTTTCTATCCAGTTTCTCTGAAGATGGAAACTTTCAACCCGCCCGCTCATCCTGCAGCTTTTGATGATCCGCAACATTCTCTTTGCTAACATATAGGATTTCAAATGCTTTGTGCCGTTTCTCCCGTACAATTTCTCTACAGAATGGTAAAATTCTGATGCTATACTGAAAGTTGGACGGAATACGAACCAAAACAAAACGACTACGAATCCCGAAAAGAATACGGAAAATGTATATAATATGAAAAAAGGAAAAAAAATACTTGTTCTGCTTCGTTTCAATTGTACACGACAACAGGCTCCCATAAATCAACTTGACACAATAAAGTCGGCGTAACTGATGAGTTGAGAGCTCCTTTCCATTTCGCCTTTTTTCTTTCACTTTATTTTTTTAAGAGAAAATGAAAAGTCCATGAAAAAGAACACCAAACCAGACCGAACGGTAGACAGTCATTCAGTTAGCGTTCAGCGTTGGCTTTCCTTACCTGCCTTGGCGTTTGTTACCTTGCACCGTTTCCTTGCATCGTATCGGAATCCCACCGCCACCGCGGCAAAGGACGCAAGAAACGATGGCGAAACGAAGCAGGCCGTTAAGGATCTGAGAACTCTGCTCGTCGAATTAATCTTTTCCGACGTTTTCGTCGAAACACGGTTGCACGGAGGAGCGAGCGTCCAGCCAGCCAGCCAACCATTCAGGCTGTGCGATTTTAAATTATTGAGTACCGGCATGCAGCTGGTATTTTAAGGCGATTCGATTCATTTGCAGATAGAATGGGGGATGTAGTTGCATCGGACAGGACATCATTCCATACTAGTTGCATTTTTTCGGTTTTTGTGTGCTTAACGATGAGCTTCGAAGTGAAATTAAGGTTAATGTTCCGGTCAGATGTGATGAGACTGAAGAAGGTATTTTTAATTAGTTTCGGTTAGATGAAACGAAACAGCTTTTTTCCCCGCTGAGTTTGTGGATGCAGAACGTTGATCAGTAAAATTATTCAAAAAAAAAATGCAGGCAAGCGGAATTTTTCGCGAATTTACAAAACTGAAAGTTTTAAACAGGAAAGAGAAAATTAAAATCAGTCGTAGAATGACGATCGGAATTCTGTAGGTAAACGATGATGAAGCATTTTTTTAACGAAACATCTCACCCAAACAATCCAAATAATTTTGGATTTTGCCCAAGCATCTTTTCATCGTTGTTTATGCGATTAAACGCTTCTATTTAACATTTTCCTGAACAGCTATGTGTGCACCATTACCATTCAAAAGGCCTATACGTTAGAGTATTATTTTTTCACCATTCAAACAACATTAAAAGATTTACTTGCAAATATTTTTTTCTATGTTTTCATGTCAACAAGTTTTCAACTTTTTCTTTAGCCTTCAGAGCGCAGTGCTCAAATTTATCGTCTTTGAATGAAAATGCCAGACAATCATCAAACACTCATATTATATGAATGAATCACATGTCGCAAAACGAAAATTTGGAAAGTCGTTACCGAAAATGATTAATGATACTACAACCATTAAGTAATGAACGAGCAAGGAGGAGCCCCATAAAAAGTCGAATTCTTCAAGTATCTTTTGTGCGGTGCAGTAGTAGCACATGAGTGACTCTCCCATCTTATTCACACTTCCTTCTATTTCTTTGCCGCACTCTGCTCAATGGCAACATAATACACTTTGCATTTTTAATGTACTCGAATAGCAGACCTTTAAATTTATGATTTTCGTTGGCGTAAACAGGTGTGTACAAAGGTTATATTCCTCTGATATCGTAAGTCATCACCAGTCTCTCGCTTTGCTAGTCTGGCTTCATTCTTCTTTTCTGGGTCCTGGCTTCTGTTCTGTACGCCATGAAATTCGGGTAAGCCCAAACGAATGAACGATTTTTTCCGACTAAAGTACCTGAAAATCTTACACGTCTATTGTATCCTTGGAAGGCTCAGGTGGTATACCAATGCATAGCCGTGGGGAGTATACGACGAACATCCACGGCGGTGGATAACCGAACAAGGAACGACGAACACCTGTGGAGGAGACTTTGGTTTATTTAGCGACTTATCGAATAAATTTCGTGTTGCGAGTGTAATAGTCGGAACATAAATTTTGAAAACTATTGCGGCCAAAGTTTAATCGAGAAGTAAAATGTCACGCAAACATAATTACAAAAAGTTTCATGTTCTACCACGAAACTTACTAGATTCGTTCGACTCGATTTGGGTGGTGTGGAGAAGATAGAACGAAAGTTAATTTCTATAAGACAGAGGCACACTGATAAGCAGAGAAAGTCGAAAAGAAAATTTAATGATAGTTTTTGTAAGTTTATTCTTTTCGACGAGTCTTGAATAAGATACATGGCGGAATTGGTACGGCTTTTAAGTTTCATGTAATCAGTGTATTGGAGACATCAAATAGTTACGTGTAGTGGTTGAACTGTGGACTGAGAAAAACGAATGCAGATACCAAGATTTCAATAAAATTATTAGTTTAGTAGCTTAAACTGTATCGAGTTTAGCGAAATTTTTTTATTTTCATAAATTAAAAACATTTCGGTATAAAATTAATGAGGTGATTTCCAACGCAACGTCATAAAAACATTTTTAAAAAATGCTCGTTCATTGGAAAAACCATTCAGGTTTGCATGCGAACGGAGGTAAAACCAGTATTTATATTGTGTGAAAACGATACATTCGGCAAAAAATTTATGCCTGGAAAATACCAAAAAAACGTCGTCAAACTTAGACTATAAGCAATTGTAATGCAATTTATGTACTTTTTTATTATCAGTGAACATTTACTTACGTTGATTAGTGAAACAATGAGCCTGTAGGCTATATAATCATGAATAACTATGGAAAAAAAATATATCATAATTTCAAACATGATTTGTTTCTTTTTAATATCAGCAGCACGTAGCTTTATTACGTGTACTTTACGCGTGTTACGTGCAAAGAGAATTTTAAAATACGATATCGTAGGAAGCAAAATGGCCTCCATTTTACTGGTTCTACTCATTTATAATTTTAACATAATACCTGATTGATATTTTACTAGAAATAAACCTAATTTGGATTATTTCTTTAGATATCCAGATGTCGAATTCGGATTGAATCAGTCGAGTTCACTTTGAGCTCTTAAAGTATTTCAAAACATAATCAGAGTTTTAAATAAAAATAATAATGGCAATTGATAAAAAATAAAATAAAAAAAGAATTTTCAGATTGGAAGGCTAAATTGGTGACCTCGATTAAGTACGCAAGCATATAACAAGATCTTGGCCGGGACTTGACTAATGACGAGACGGTGCAACTGAAGGCCTCACTGACAAGGTGAGAGACGCCAACTATTGCTGCACTCTAATGAAAAAACTCGGGACTTGAAAAAGATCAGAAAATATCGTAGCTTACGTTTACCAATAATTTAAGGAAATTTCTTTTGGATCAAAAAGAACTGTAGTGGTTTAATGGTGCGAAAATTACAAATTCAATTACAAAAATAACTCAAAACAAACAAAGGCAAAGAGAAGTTTTTTAGAACTTTTCTGATCGTCACGGGAAATTCTTTTTGAATTTTTCGCAATATTCTTCTCTGAAATAAAACATGCAAAGTACTGACAGTATGAATTTATATAAAGCGCTACTTTCTCAATTTTTTTTTTTTGCAGTACTAGTCAAACACAATTTTTTGTGGAATATTCGGATTTCATTGGCATTAAAACATAATGTTACATCGAGGAGGATCGACATTTCGGAATATTTAGATGATTGTATCATGAAAATATCCAAATCATCAGTACCACGCAATGACAAATTTAACAAGATTTGGCCTTATCTTCCAAGAAAGGAACAATTGCCACAACGATATCGAGTTCATTCGTATCCAATCAGCCCACGTTGGGCGCAATTTGTTGAATGACTTCTACTGTGTAAAATCCTTTGAAGTACCTGCACAAGTAGGCTATCATAATACATCAATGGCTTAATTCCATAAATAATTACTTTATTCTGTGACTTTCAAGCCAATGCGAACATAAAAAGTTATTTGTTGGAAATCAATTCAGCTCGAATGAAGAGTGCATCGTCGAGACAAGATTTCTGTTTGAAGATTCTGAGTGGTGCCAGCTATGTTTAAGCGTGCAAGCTGTGAAACATAAGACATGTCGTTCCAAGTAATCAGGCTGTTATATTGAATTTCAATATCTGCTGCTATTTCAGCAACGAGCAGCTGTTGGTCCACGCTTATGTAAACATTGTCGTGCACACAAAACTAAAGGACATTTTTCCAATATCCTGGCCTAAATAAAACATTTTTCTTTCCATCATAATTTTAGAACAAATAAAGGAAAAATTTACGGTTGTTAGATTTAACAGTCTATGGTCAAGTAGTTCTATTTCAATTCAAACATCTGATGAAATGAAAGTCGATTTTTTAATCCGAATTAATATTTAAATAAATTAGTAAGAGAATTAAAATCGAACAAATGAATAAACTATAGGCAATTTATGCTTATTTTTTGGTACATACTATAATAATATTTTGCATGCAAAACAAAGGTATTTTGAGTATCAAAAATGAAATGCTGTTATGCAAGTATCAAAAGTAACGAAATTTTAATATATAAACTTATATTTTACAAGTTTGAAAAATTAATATCAAATTATTTTCAAGAAAACAAACGTTGCATTGTTCAAAAAATATGCCAAACAATTTTTTTTTACTTAAACCTACAAATGTGCCTTTGACAATTTTTTTTCCTCCAATATTATTCTGCCTCTATGTCTCTAAGTGATGAAATTTTGGGCTTTATTTTGTAAAACTAAGAAGTCTTTCAATTGACAAACGCTAAAGAAGTTATTTACGTTTTAAAATTCAAGCACATAAAATTGGTTGGGGAAAATTTGTTTGCGAATAAAATTTATTACGCGTTAATTCTAATTTACTTCCAGTTAAATTCAATCAAATTAATCTTATTGACTTGAAAAAATCACGGATAAGATTTGATATGCAGAAAGTAAAAATATACCACAAATCTCATTCATTACAATTTAGACACAAAATCTGCATGAAAAGAAGTGAAAAACACAATCCATCAGCAACAAGTACTGTTTTTAATTAACAGCACATAAGTCCTGAAAATGTCTTCTTGTCTCGATAATTTCGACAAGAATTTAATCAAATTAAAGTCCAGAAAACTAACCTTGATTAAAAAACGAGATCACCGTGTTACAAGCAAGACTATAAAAACATTCTTGAGATCCAGCTATTATAATTAATCGGAACAAATGCCACTCTAAAACCTACGATAGCCTTACACTAAATAACATTGAAAATTAATGGAACGAGCGAGGTAAAGTACATTACTGTTAGCGTATTATTTCAACTGCAGTTATCATGCTTTCTCATCCGTTTCAAAGAACAATGTTACCATATTTTCATTGTAGTGATTGTTTTCATGTTTTGTATTTGTATTACACATGATACGAAACCAGATGAAACCGATCCTGTTCCATTTAACTCACCGTTTCGTCTTAGTCTTGGTGGCCTCCTGCGTCACAATTCCAGCTATCTTATCCTTCGTGTTGCATGTTTATCTTTCATATGCTGAGCTAACAGCTTAAATTGTTTGTATAGTTTATATTTTCTGAAATCATTCCGAAAAACAAACATCGTCTCAATTTCGTCGAAATGGATAGATGGATGGAATGTATCCACAATTTCTGGATAAATATTTGGAAAGATGTTTCTTTCTCAGGCGAAATAACGTGCACGTAGGTATGGAACCATGCTTTCAAGGTATTTATGGTAAAGTTTAAGCATACAAACATCGAAATTCAAAATTAGAATTGGCATGAGATTTATTTTGAATTTAATGTTTTTATTGGTGTTTGGTCTGTGAAGAGAAAAGTGGTCGGATTTGATGCCCACAATACTGTTTTAATAATATTAATTTTGAAATTTAAAGAATCGGTCAGTGGAAAAGATTTTGAAATGCTTCGAATTGGAATATGAAATAAGATTTGAGCATAATTTATTATAGTATCAAAAAAAAATTAATGCCGCTACAACCCATTTGGGGTATGTAGGTGTGTCTGGGTTGGGAGAGAGGTACTTGGCACCTCTTAGCACTCAGGCCAAAAGACCCATTGTACTAATTTCCCCCCGCCTACCAAAGCTTCCTAGAGTTCTTAACAAAATCTAAGATCACTGATAGGGGAAAATAAGCTATCTTCTGCATACGTGCCATTGATATCTGTGACGCGCAAACGCTGGACATTTTCAGAGAAAATGGTCCACAGACTCAGCTTCTTTTAAGCAGGATGAACAGAGGTCATCCTGTACAATACCTTTTCGGTACATATGTCCTCCTAGGCAGTTGTGTCCAGTCAGAATGCCTGTCATGGTTCTACAAACTTTCCTGCTCTCGTTGAGTAGAAATCCCGCAGTCACATGGTTGAGTTCTGAGAGGAAGACATTCGTGTGAAGTCATCCATCTATCTTTTTGAGCATCAACTACACACTTGCGAAGAATGGCATGTGCAGATACGGGCTCAGAGCTCTGTGGTGGAAGCGTCGAATCTTGCTTCGTAATGGCGTCAGCAATTTCATTTCCTCAACACCAGAGAGCCCCAGTACTCAGAGCAATCTAGAGATGTGCTAAACTGCTCTTTTTACTGAGCAGTGACCGCAGAGATCAGTTTGAGCAAAGAGCAGTTTAGAGCAGCAGCTAGATACAGCGATGATTTGTCTTGCAGATATATAGCCTTCACTACTCATTTCTCTCGTAACCTTCTAAAAAGGAGCAAGGAGTGTGAAAATTTCATGAGCAGAAAACAACCAAATTGCTCACTGCTCTTCACAAAACTTTCTGCTCTGCAAAAGAGCAGTGATCAGTTGAACAGCATGAGCAGAGAGCAACTGCTCTTTTAACAGAACAATGCGATTAGTAGCAGTGATCGCAGGAGCAGTCCCATCTCTAGAGCAAACACACTCTATCGAATCTGAAGACAGAACTCAATTGTGTCCGACACTTTTGGACAATTTTCAAAATAGTCAGGGGTCTACGGAGCGCCATCAGGGCAGCTTGACTGTCACTGCAAATAGCAATACATTTTCCCATCCAATTTCTTCGATTGCCCAGCAGGAAGCTCTCAGGATAGTATGTATTTCTGCTTGGAAAACATAAACATGCTTTCTGAGAGAAGAGGCCCACCTGTTATTCAATGAATACAGATAGACACCAGCTCCAAATCTAATATATGTCTTCGAGCCGTCCGAGAAGGAAATCTCGGAGTATCTCCTCGTATAGGCATATGGATCCTCACAGACACCTCTGCTCAAGAAGATTACTTTGTATCTCCACTCAAAGTCGAGGAAGAACACTCGAGCGTCCGAGCGCATAGGGAGAATCAGGGAGATCTCAGGCATCGAACCCTTAATAGAGCAGTCACATCGTCACATCGTCATTCCCTACCCATAGGCTAAGGCTAGTCTCTAGAAGGCATAGGCTAGTCTCTAGAACTCATCACCACACTCTAAATTTGAATGTCAAAAGAAGGCAGATTGAGAAGCGCATCAAGGGCCGCACCTGAAAGAGTACTTATGGCACCATAGATACCCGGTTACACAGTCCTTTACAGTGTACAATAGCCTTTGCGAGCATACAATAGCCTCAAAACAGTCCACACGACGGATGCGTACGTGATCATCACCCTTATGATTATTACGTAGATCCACATTACTACACAAGGCTTTAGATCCTGTGGGGTGGCAAAAGCTCTCTTTTAGTGCCCGAAAACATTTAAAGCAAATTTAAAGCACATTTCACTTCCACATGATATTGCCAGAGAAGTTTTTTTGTCCAAGTTTACTCCAAGATATTTGACTTCATTTGAAAGTTGAAAAGTTACACCTTTCATATTAGGAAGCACTAGTCCTTCCAGTTTTCTTTCCTTCGAAAACAAAACAAGTCTCGTTTTAACAGGATTCACTGTTAGGCCTTGCCTCGAACAACAACTGTCCATTAGGTCCAATGCGTGTTTTGTATATCTGCATATTACATTCAGATATTTACTGACCGCTAGTGTGGCCACATCATCAGTATAACCCAGCGCGTGCAGCCGTTCTTGTTGCAGTTCAATTAACAGGGAATAAACTAGCGTACTAGACAGGAGCGGTGATAGGATACCCCTAGGTGTCTTGAGGAGTAGAAATAGTAGAGATTCAATTTTCATATTTTCCATAGAAACGTTTGATAGTGTGAGATCATTAGTTTCACACTTTGACTCAGGTACACAGCTAGGTTAACTCAAAGCTCGCTATTATAAAATGCATTGTAAATCACTTAGTTTTAAATGGAACATAATTATTGCTGTTAATATTTAATAAGTGCTTGGCTTTTTCTTACTTCCCTAAGAAATGGAAAATAACAAAAATTGTCCCTATATTAAAACCTAGCAAAGACAATAGTGCTCCTGAAAGTTATAGACGTATTAATCTATTGAGCGTCATGAACAGATTACTGGAAAAATTAATAAAATCCGAAATTCAGAACTTTCTAGAAACTCACACAGTCATACCAATCAACAATTTGGATTCCGTAGAAAACATAATGGGGTGCATCAACTTAAAAGGTTTGCCAAGTATGTCCAGCAAAACTTAGTTCATAAAAAGTCTACTTTAGCTTTTGCTCTTGAAATTCAGAAAGCTTTTGATTGTGTTTGGCATGATGGATTTATGTTTAAAATGATTAAATTAAATTTCCCGATTAACATAATCAAAATAACTCGCTCTTTACTTCTAGATAGGACTTTTTATGTTCAACTTGTTCGTACCAAGTCTGACGCTTACCATGTTGTGGCCGGTGTTCCCCAAGGATCAGAACTTGGCCCTCTATTGTATCTTATCTTTACTAGCGACATTCCCAAATGCCCCGAAATAAATTTAGGTATTTTTGCCGATGATACGCTCTTGTACTCTACTGGTGCCAACTCATCTGTACTGATGTCTGCTACTGAAAGTTACCTGCTTGCACTGTCCTTATACTTCAAAAAATTGAAAATCAGAGTTAATGCTGAGAAAACACAATGCATGTTCTTTACTAGAAAAAGATCACCCAGAAACCTCTCACAGAGAAACAATAGACTTGAAATTAATACAACCGTCATCCACGTACAAAGCAACTAACAGTTCAACGGGTATTAAGTACTGTTTACGCAGATTACATGGTTTCCGTTTACAATCAACGAAATGCATGGCTGCTGTTGAAATGTGGAAAAAATTGCAGCATTCGAACGTAGTACAATTACGTGAAGTATTTACGACTAAGGCTTTCGGCGATAACTCATTAGTATTAGTTTACGACTATCATCCAGGCTCACAAACATTATTGGCAAAATATTTTACTCCTACACAAGAAGCCAATGGCTATACAGATCCATTCCCGGGTGAAGCTCGACCATTCAGTCATAAAAGTAATCAAAGAAGTCCGAATGGTCCGCTTCTACCTGAAACAACGATCTGGTCAATTATTATGCAATTGACATCTGGACTACGTGCAATACATCAAGTTAATTTAGCTTGCAGGGCACTGGATCCAACAAAAATTATAGTAACAGGAAAGCGTGTCCGATTTAGTTTTCCTGGCATTTCGGATATTGTTTCCTACGATCCAAACAGTGCTATTGTTAGTCATTACCAACAGGAGGATTTAACATCACTTGGTAAGTTAGTATTAGCTTTGGCCTGCCGATGTCTTCATTCTGTACATAGAGATCATGTTCAAGCGAGCATTGAACTTGTATCTAGACAATATTCGTCCGATTTACGAAATCTTATAATTTACCTCCTATCTTCCCCATCAAGGCGTACTGTTACTGATTTAATGCCAATGATTGGTGCTCGTTTCTACACACAGTTGGACGCCTTACAAAGTCAATGTGATATGCAAGAAGACGAATTGGCTAAGGAAATGGAAAATGGCCAACTCTATAGGCTACTAGTAAAATTAGGTTGCATCAATGAACGGCCTGACTTCAATTTAGACGCAACATGGTCTGAGACTGGTGATCGATATATGTTGAAACTTTTCCGCGACTACTTATTCCACTCGGTAACAGAAGATGGAAGACCCTATTTGGATCAAGCACACATAGTTCAATGTCTTAACAAGCTAGATGCTGGCGTAATGGAAAAGGTCCAGTTAATGTCTAGAGATGAACAGTCGGTCCTAATTGTCACTTATGCTGAACTGAAAAATTGTCTCGAAAATGCTTTTTCTGAACTAGTTGCAAATTCGGCCTCATAATAGTAATAGTTCTGACCACCACCTTAAGGTAAAATCTACCGTTCTCGATTTTCTCTTTGACAGAGAAACAAGTTAAATTTTTCAATAATGAAAAGAAATATTTTGAGAAAATATCATGTAGAAGGGGAAAAACATGTCTTAAGTTATTTACGCGTACGTAATTGTAATAATTCTTTTATCCGGTTGAGTATTTAAGGCTCGTGTTTTAATTTATACAAATAATTGAGAGAGAAGAGAATTCAAAGCAAAAAAAAACGAAATTGAAAGAAACGAAAGCAACTAAGAGGCAAGTAAATCAACCACCAAACTGGCACCTCCGATGATACACAAGATTGAATATAAATTATTTAAAGACGGTTTTTTAAATAACTCTGATACAAAAACGTAAAAAATGATGACGGAAATATCGAAACAAATATTTAGTCCAGGATTTTTAAAAGAACAATTATGATATGGTGCACCACACGCATTTTGCATGCAATCATGAATAGATGCAAATGTTAAAAATAATGATTTAATGAAAAATTATGAAAGGCAGCAACAAGCATTTTAATGCATTGAATCTTGATTATTAATACAAAATTTTCCCCTCATTAATTTGCAAATGGATCTATTAGAGACATTTTTCAGGCCTGCAAAAAAGCAGTGATTTTTGGTAAAATCAAATGTTATCTATCCCTTAAATTTGAAAATGTAAACATTTCCAAGTAATCACTCCTGGTGAGTTAAACAAAATATTTGCAGTTTAAAATCAGAGTGATGTGTTTAAGAGAAGGAGTCGATAAGAAAATTTGAAAGTGAGAGGAGCCCTAGATAAATAATGTGAGACAAAATGTTTTAGTGTAAAAATTCTACAAAACAATATACAAACTAGTGTACTTGAAATCAGAATTTAAGACAAAACAAAAGTAAACAGAAAAAAAATTGTAATAATAAAAAAAAAATCAAGAGATACAATGATGCCCTTATTTAAATGATCTAGGTTTGACGTCCTTAATTTATAAAAACCACATTCAAAATAAGATATTGAAATGCAAAAATCTTGTCAAGATGTTATTTCCATTGATTTATAGAAAATATATCCTTAACATCGAAAACAAATTACTTATTTACACATCTATATTCCTGCCACTTGTAACATAAAAAACTCTAGCGCACCTGAACCGCTAGAAACACTAATGTTCGAAGAACAGTAGAAGAATCGTGCAGGTTTTGGGTGCATATTCCACCACATGAGCTGCTTATTACGGCCAAACTGTTTCAAATGCCACGTTTTACTTTGGTCTCAAGAATGCATTATAACTCATATGGTAGAAGGTTTCATATATTACCACTGGCATGAATTTCAACGTTTATGAGAGCAAAACACGGGTTAATTATATTCGTTATCAGTGCTTATTTCACAAAATTTTGAAAGCAGCGTCTCATATAACATCAATGAAGAAAATGCTCAGTGCCTGCAGCTCTGTAACTGAAGTTGGTGTTTGGGGCTGCGATCCGAAAAATTTGCAGAACTTTGGGAATTGAAACATCGGTTATTTATTTGCATTGTAAATGTTTCCGGTATAATTTTATTGATACAAATTTAGCACAACCGACTCGTGCTGGCAACTTTTTGCCAGTATCAAAGCCAAGAATATATCACACCTGCTTCACGTTGTTATATTACATTCGAAGTTATAGGAGTATGAAGAAATTTAGGGTTACCTGCAGCGAGTTTTTTCAAATAATCGAAAGCTCAATATTTGCTGTTTATTGGCACTACAATATCATTACCAATTGAAAATTCTACGATTAAACCGCTTAATAAAGATATTGCAAACAAACACAAAACCAACAATAGCTGGCAACCCTATTGTGGCTTTTCAACCAAATTTGGCCTGAATAATGTTTATAATAGGTTCCATAAATTGTATGAAATTCGTATTGATATCATGACTGCACTGGAAGTTATAGGGCAAAAAGTTTTATTTTCCTGAGAGAATTTTTAAAACCAAAGACACACAAATTACCATTGCTGGCAGCACCAATCGGATTTTTCAACCAAATTTCTATCAAACAGAGCTTAGAGTAAGGTTCAGCTACTGTGTCAATTTCATGAAAATCTGGTTACTTATTCACATTTCATAGGCCAAAAAGCAGTTTTTTTCCTTTGTTATTTTTCAAGATGGCACCACTGGCACAGAGTTGCCCAGACCTGGTCCTACTTAAGTCCAGACCTGGTCCTACTTAAGTTCAATGCTTTCTGTAAATTTCAATGGTATCTGATTATTGATTCGTGAGTTCCCGTGAACAGAAGTTTTTGATGCTAAAAATATAGGTTGACTGGGAAAGGGTTACCGTTCTTGTCCGACATGAAATTTCCAAAGTTTTACTTTGAACGTGTAGATAAAGCATAAGATTTGTATACAGATTGGTTTTATTGTAAGAAACGGACATTTTTAGGATATTCGATGGTTTGAATGTTTTCACTTCCAAATTTTTATTTTTTCAAATTTAAGACACCAAAATTGTCATAGCTGGTAGCTCCAACCGAATTTTTCAACCAAATTTCTACCAAATGTGGATTAAAATAAGATCCAGCTACTGTGTGAGTTTCGTCAAAATCGAACGATTCAATCAGAATTTCTAGGGCTAAAAGCAATTATCTTTTTTAGTGACTTTTCAAGATGGCACCACTGGCACAGAATCGTCCGCATTTCAAAATCACTTCTATCAGACCTGGTCCTATTTAAGACCAATACATGCTGCAAATTTCAATTAATTCTGCTCATTGGATCGTGAGTTTCCGTGAACAGAAGTTTTTGATGCTAAAAATATAGGTAAATTGGGCAAGGGTTACCAGGCGTGCCCGTTATACCATATCAAATTTTATTTTTTGTCTATGTAAACAAAGCATGAGATTTACATATGAGTGGCTCTTTTTTGAAGAAACGGCATATTTTCAAGAGAGACGATGATTTGGAGGTTTTTACTTTCAGTACGTGCCCTAGCTACAGGGTTGCCAGCACGCTCACTAAAAGCTACACAAATCTACAACTAAATAATACCAATATGTCCTGAAAATTAAATAATGATTGAATAGCTCTGTCAAAAGTTATCGTCATTTAAAAATTTCAAGTTTTTCCGTTCTCTTTTTAGGCACCCAGCGCACACATGGGGTTAAAAAATTCCAAAAGATTATCCGATTCACATGTAAAACACGTTCGAAATTTATTTGGTCAACTTTATTTTTGCAAAAATTATTTGTGTACGGAATAATAGGTATAACAAAAATATCACTAAAATGGCCGCTGGCGCCAAAGGGTTAAAGATTATTAACTTTTTCTGAGACCTGGCACTATTCTGCATATACACCAATGTGTCCTGAAAATTTCAGTTTAATCGGATGGCGCGTTCCTGAGATTTTTTCACTGAAAATTTTTGATGATATATATATATATATATATATATATAGAAATATGAATTTTTGGCCAAAGTGATTTTAATACTAATGTTCTTCTTCGAAAATTAGTAAAAAATTGCAAATACAGCAAAACTCAGTGCTCAAGATGATTTCTGATCTCTCTAGATACTACTCCACCTTTAGGTTCGCAGATTCTTGTGATATATGAAACAATAAATTTGAAGAAAAGTGTAGAGCTTCTGAAAACCTGCTGATATCGTCACTTTATTTTGCTTTTCAACAATAAGAAATCAAATTTGCTTATAACTTGATGCTTTGAATTACTTAATTAGACAGTTAGCTAAAACTTAGTTTTTTTTTAGTTTCTAGTTTTTTATCTTTCTTTTTAGTCGGTTTTTGAAAATGTTGTCCTACAGTAAATATATTAATATTTTTCGTACTTTATACTAAACTTACAGATGATAAATAGATTATTTTTGAGTTGTGGAGCCTTCCTGATCACTCTATAAGTAAGAGTGTACATTGTACTACTATTGTTATATGTTACATTTGGTGCAGAGTAAATTAATAAACAAAAAAAAATTATTGTTTCAATTACAATCTACTAAAACCATGCTGCGGTCAAAATTACTTCTTTTCCTTCAATAGCATCAAACGCTTTTCGAAAATGTCATGTGTTAAATCAATGTTAAATCAAAACAATTACACAATATCTCTTCATTTAAAATTTAATTAGTTTTAAATATATATTTTAAAAATATAAATATTATCAACAACAAATCCAATGACTTTTCTTTGAGCTTCAAACCAAAAACGGAATATTTTGACTTCATTTTTATCATGACTTCACAAAATATTAATAAAAAATGCACAAAAATATTTCAAATAAGTGATGAAGTTTATAAATCCAGGCAGTTTAATAACTCTATGCCAATCAAAACAATTTGAAAGATTATGGTTCTGGCTTGGCCTGCACAAATAGCTACATTTGATAAGTCAAAGTTTACAATGATAATGCCACCGCATCTTTAGCATTTGCTGTGAATTAGAAAGCCTAACGCTGACCTTTTGCTAGAATAGTAAAATTTTATTTTCAAAATTTTAATTAAATTTGTTGCCCACTTGTGCTAGGGGCAGTTACGTTCGGTTAGGTTCTTTCAGGATCTGGTCTGACTCGTTGGAGATGGGCCGTATGTACCATTTACTCACCCGAAATAAGAGCTTAGAGCCGACGGGTGATGTTCAACTCACTGGATTCCATGTGGTTTTCAACTAAACACCAGGCAATGTGTATACACTTATAAACAAACACCTGAATAGTCATGTAAGTATCTCCAAAGAGCCATTAACCTAATTTTTCCCTCCCAACTCACTGGAAATAAACGCTTGGTTGACTATTATAACTTGCACATTACTAATTTTTCTATGATTCTAAGACCTATTGAGTATAGCTTCTGAAGCAGATTGCCAGTTTGATAGTCCTGGAAACCATGATACAATGAAAATAAGGTAGCCTATTCCGAGTACCAAAATGCGTTCGTTTTGCGCTGGTGACAACTGTGAGTGATTTGCCTTTAAGCCAATGTAAAATTGGGCATCTTCAAGGAGGGCGTTTGGGGTGTTAATGGAGCGATATTTCGATTTTGATGATGAGGATTGAATGGTTGGTCTGTGCTTTTAAATGTCGTAGAAACCCGCAAGGAAAAAGCTGCTGTACAAAGCACAATGATGAAAAACTCAATAGCTTATCTTTGCGGAGAAGATATTAAATCCACTCACGATAACGAATAATTTAGAGTTTTCTTATGGTGCATGTACGTGCGATGTTGGGTTGCAGATTCATCTAGCCCGATAGGGTAATAGATACAAATATGTACTGAGAAACTATGATGTGATTGATATATGGTAATTCTGTTGATTGCGGTTCTTTGTGAGCTGCGTTTTGCAAATGTCGGAACAATTGGAAACAAGATTTGTATTTTGTAATTAGCACCGAACATTATGAAAGTACTTTATTGACATAGAAATAAGCATTTGAATGGCCACAGAAAGAAAATTGATCATGAGCGAAAAATTAATAAAGTTGATGTAACGATGCGGATTTATCCAGCCCGATAAGGTAATAGATGCAAATATGCATTGAGAAATGATGCTTTAATGAGATATATATGTGCGAAATTTTCGCAGTCATATTTCGCACTGCAATGCGAAAATTTCGCAATGGACTGCGAAAATCACACCAAGAACTGCGAAAAATTCGCACTGCAATGTGAAAATTTCCCAATGGACTGCGAAAATTTGATCATGATCTACTAGAATTTGCACACTGATTGAAGTTTAGAGCATAATGGATTTTTAAAGAAAAATATTTATACCTAATTTTCCTTTTGTTATATTTCCGAAAAAAGTATGAGACTCGAATTTTCATGAATATGTTATTGGCTTGATGATTTTCTTCTGATACTTTCTGTAAAAAAACAGCAGAGTGAAAGTAGTGCCTCCCAGCAAGTGATTTCCCTTTGTCACTACATGTTTTGATAGAGATGTTGGAAAACTCAAAAAGCGTGTCCAAAAATGATAATTGTAAGAAAGTAATCCAAAGTAAATTGTACATGAAGTAGTTTAATCTATTAGAGTCGCTGGAATTCAGATTTTGATCATGCCTACCATTGTTAAATATCCACAGGAGCAATCAGACGATTAAAACGCAATAGCGCATTTCGCGTCATAGCCGCATGTACTTAAAAATTATAAAGTTTCAATATTTCTACTGAACATTGTAAACTAATAACTCAATTCAACGGGCTTATCGATTTTCATAAGCGACTTACAAACGTTTTAACCAACTTTGTGCACTTTAGTTTCGAATTATCTTTCTCAGATGGTAATCAACGACTGTAAAACCAAGCTATCTAATTTAAATAAGCAAATGTATTTTCAAGAACGAATCCCATTACAGACACATTCTTACATCAGTCCAAAATAAATTCATCCTAGCAAACAGCATAATTATAACTTTACAGCACCTATAATCGAGCAACGGATGCAAACGATCTAGTCGCTTATTCTGTCATACAATGGACCTTTTCGCGACTATATAAATGAATAAATGCATAATTAAACCTTGAAGGTAGCGTTCGCCTCTTAATCTGTTTTATTGTTGATTACGAAAACAATTCGCGAAAGCATAATAAAATTGTCTTGAACGTAGCTCGTATTGAGCTAACGCCGACCTGCAATGAACTGAAATGTCACTGTTGAAATGCTGAAGGCTTAACAATTCATACAAAATTAAGCCGAAAGATTCTTTCCGGCTTATGATAACGAGATCGCAAAACAACAAGATAAAAAGACTACGGACTGTCGGAATCACAATAAAATGTCGTCTTGGCACAAAATTTTATATTTATTTTCTTCGGTGCTACTTGAAAGCTAGATGGCAACCAGGAGATTTTCTAGCCTTGGGTTCTGATGCTGTAAGTCTATACTGTTGCTCGAAAACCAATAAAAGCCCAAGCACGTGCAAATGTGATAGAGAAATATTTTATTTTCCTGTCGTGAGTCCTTTTCGGAGAGGGATTGTTTTGTGACTTCTGAGCACGTTTGAAAGTTGAAACAGCAACGCGAATCTATGATGGGATGCTTATTGCCCATGATTTTGATCAAAGTAAGCATGCATTGTTCCATCCAGAATTTGTTTCCATAGCGAGAAAAATTTAGCAAAAAGATATTCAACAAACGTCCAAAACTCAATTCAACAAACGCGTTCGATTCCCATCCACACACACTGTTACCCGAATCGATAGAAATGTATTCCGAATGCTATCAAAGACGATGTACTTGACTTTCCCTTTCGTTTGACTTTACATTAATTTACAATAGGCTCTGCCATAAATCCTCTTTCAAGACATTTTCGACTCAATTGAGGAGAAGTTATGATACGTATTTGTGGTATGTCGAAATTTCTGTTCGACAGTCGTAGAGGAATAAGCTTCCTGCCGTTCGAAATCGAAATGATTGCTTTCGGTTTTCGTTTAATTTACATCTTTCACCGTGCGAAATTTATGGAAATGATTAATTTCGAGATCACGATAGTGTTATATTTTGGTCAAAGAATATTTTATAAATTTATACCATGAATTCGATTTCTTGACATTTTAAACTGGCCTGTTGTCGTTGGTTTATTTCGAATTAAATCAGTAAATGTTGATTTTTTTCGGACGTTTTGAACTTATTTCAGTTCGAGGCTCAAGTAGCTTAAAACATTAAGCTTTGGCTGAAACTGAATTTGTTGGTTTAATTTTAAGAACATATAGCTGCTTGAAGTAAGCATAAGGGCTGTTATACAATATTTTTTTATGTTAATAAAAATATTTGAAAGACCTAATCACCTTAGGTAAAGATTTTTATATTTTTTCTGAAACACGGTTCTTAGGCTTGTGATTCTCTGCATTCTTGAAACCAAACAATTTGACTTTTAACTATTAAAACTCTGATGACAATCCAGCCAAATATGGGTTGATTTGTCAAAAATATGTCCAGTTTCTTGCTCCGTAAGCTGTTCTGGTCGATTTTTGTTTGTTTGTTCGAATAGATGGCTCTGGATCCTTCTTGCAAATGCAAATGAGATTTTATTGCGTGCATGCATGTGACAATATGATCGGGCATTGCGAAATAAAATGGTTTATGTAATGTGCATGCCCAGTGTTAAATAAACACGCTGGAGCCCAGAAGATGGTGACCTTCTCCAAATTACTTCTACCGGCTCCTAAAATAAAATGAAAAAATCAAGCAAATTTACAAACGCTCACAAGTAACTTTCAACAAAGGAGCTTCTTATCGCTTTCAGAACTCTTTGTTGTCAAGAAATTCTTTTTAATTTATTTAAAAACTTAAAATATTTCAATGATTTTGAGTAAAATAGTATCCTTCATCGAAAAATGAGAGAAAGACATCATTGCTCAAAACAAAGCTTTTCTTGTACATGTTGATGCTGGTTTTTACTAATATAATTTTTTTTTTGATTCTTTACATCAATCCTCTCACTTTATTTATTTTTGCTTGTGCTTCTTTTCGATATATTTTTTTAATAAAAGAAGAATGCAAACTATGACAAAAAAGCCTTTTTAGAGTAGACGTGAAAATTTTCAAAAGTGGTAAAAAATGGACTTAAAATAAGTCCGACTGTGAGGGCCAATCCAGTCAAACGACTGGACTCAATAGGGAAAATAAAATAGAACTAGATTTTTGACTCTAAAGTATTTATTGAAATTCGAATGATCTAATAATAATAAAAATTTTGTTAAGTCGTGTTCATTTTTTTAGTAGTAGTCAAGAACACATGATGGACCCTTTTCCTTTCCTTCATTATGGAAAAGATCTTCCACTACCCTTTTAGCTGAGGTGATACTTTTAAGTACTTTTTTGGCATAACTTTCAAATGCAGCATCTGCTATCATGATCCTCACCATATCCATGTTTTTATGTCTGGAAGATAATTTCTCCAGAAATTTTTGAGCAGTTCAACCTCACAATGAAACAAACATACATCGTTGAAGGTTCCAATTGCGTTGTAAATTCCAAAGTTTTAATATACAGGTAGGATGTGTAAAAATCTTCCCTTAGGAATTCTTTCCCCATGTGATATTACGTAAGGATTCATTGGCATTCTGAGTTTTGCCATGAAGATATTTGGCGAATAATGCTGGCAATGACATATCTCGCAAGACAACGCGTATCTCCTCAATGAAGTGATTTTGTACGTGGAAATGTTTAGTATGATCATAATATCTGGGACTTTTCAGATATTCGCACCATTCACCACATAAGCCATGGAAGTTCATCGATTGGTAACAAACGATAAAGGAAAGGGAGGTTCAGGCAACCCGTCGACGTACCATCCGCTCTGCATGCTGGACACAACGTAGAAGCTCCTCGAGTGGTTGCTGAAGCCATCAGTCGGTGATTTGTGGCTTTCAAGAGGGACATTCAACCGTTTCAGCAAGAAAGGACTAGGCATGCGACAGCACCCGGCCGCTTGTACTGCTGGTGACGCTAGATGTTCAAAATTCCTTCGATTCGGCGACGTCAACAGTCGACAATCTTAGTGGTGTTACCTCAGGAGCAGCACAGGGGTCTGTCCTAGAACCTGACCTCTGAAATATCGTTTACGATGGACTACTGTGCCCGAAAATATTAACGGATTTGTTTCTTGTGGCTTACGATGACGGTGTAGTAACAATAATCACCTCTTGAACTGCTAACTTTGCCCAATTCAGACTTAATCAAGTCATGAAGTGGATAAAATAGTGGATGACTGGCAATAACCTGCAGCTGACTCTGTCGAAGACAGAGATCGGCATGCTGACAAAACGGAGGATACTGACTGTCATCTCCATGATAGTGGGCTCTGCAGAGGTCGAGACCAGTAAGTCGGTAAGATATCTGGGAGTGACGCTAGACAGTAAGCTGTCCTATAGGGACCACATCTGTAAGATATGTGACAAAGTTCTGAGAGCCGTCGGCTTGCTGAACAGGTTGATGGCTAACATAGGTGGGCCCGGCGAAACGAGATGAAGGCTGCTGATGGCGAAAACATACTCCATCCTGCTTTGCGGGGAAGAATGGAAGCACTCCAAACGAAGTGTTGCCAGCGTCCAGCATAGAGATGCCCTGCGTATCGCCAGTAGCCACCATATGGTGTCGGAGGATGCCGTGCTGGTAGTAGCGGGAGTAATCCCGATAGATCTGCTTGCACGCGACCTGAGACGCTATAAGCCAAACAGAACATGGGCTCTAGCGCACGTGCGTTCGCGAACAATTCAACTTTGGCAACAACGTTGGACTGCATGCAACAAAGATCGCTGGACGACGAGACTGGTTGGTCTTCTGGGTCTTTGGGTCAGCCGTGGGGACGGACAGGTATGGTGGTTTTCAAATTATGTATCGTAAAAATTGTAAAGTTTCATTCAATCTTTAGTTGTAATTTAGATAAACGTAAATTACCAGGGCATAATTTCAAACTTCCAAGCGTGAAATTTTCTATGCCTTCAGCCTATCTACTCTTATGAGTGAAAACACAATACTATTACATGCCAAAGCCCAGCATTCTCAGTCACATCGCAATTTCACAAAAATTTATTCAAATCTAATGATTCACAATACTGTTAAATCATCAAATCTAAAATCAAAACAGTATCCCATACCAAAAATGAATTATTTTATCCTATCTTATTTCCGATTCTCTAGAATCATTTATAAAATCCGTCAACAAGCTACATGTCTTGGAATTCGTACAGTTAGATAAGAAAAGTCAGCGAAACAAGATTCAATAGAGTTTTTAATGCTCCAATGACAAGAGGCATTTTTTTTTTAAACTAGTAAAGAACTTCGCACAATCCCAGTGTAATGTCGTGCAAAGCTAGCGTGTGACACATTATGGATTTTCAATGCGGCTCACAAAGAAACATCGCTTGCCAACGCACTCTAGTCCATAGCCTGTAAAGGATTTGCGTGTTAACTATGTGATTCACGCATATGATTAATGGCTGTGCTACATTTTAGCTATGTCATTTACGACTTTTTTTTTATAAAAGGATCTCTGGCATGAAAGGATGTCGTGATTTATAAAAAGTCATAACTCCATGGAATTAAAATTTGCCGTTGTAGTCTTGACTGCCGCTGACACTGCCGTTACCGTTGTCGCCGTTGTTTGTTGCCTAGTGGTAAGCCTGTGAAAATTTTATATTATTTACGATATGATAGTATGCGAAATGGGCAAAGTTAGTTTAGTTGCAGATAAAATAGTTAATTTCCAACCAGAAACGAATGCTTTTCGTAATAACAGTTATCGTGATAATACTAGCTTTGATGGGTGAGCAGTATTTGTCTGACTAGTTTATTTGGTAATTAGGTTGAATAAGTGTGAGTAGGCCTTCTGGTTCGGAAATAATGTTTCAATAAATAAATGGCTGTCAGTCTGAGATTTGTTTCAATAAGAGCAAGAGCTATGAGGTACCTCATTTCTGGAAGTTTTTGCATTCGCGCTAAACGCTATGAATTGGTTTTATTTTAAGCTGAAATACCATGTGGGCTTCCAGAACTCAAGAACTAATTGCGTTTTAGTTTAACAAAGCAGGCGTATGAATTTTGAGAATGAGTGGTAAACTTTCATAACTGCTCAAACTGTCCTTCCTCACATTCCTAATAAAATGATAGAAAAGCCAACACGGCTAATCGAATAAAGTAAAACTCTGTCTGAATCCGTAGCTCACGTATATTCATATGTACTCCATCTTTCATAGCTTCTAGCCAAACGAACTTACTAATTCAGTTATCCTAGAGCCTTAAGTCTATGAAGAAAAGTACACTCACCGGATATTACGAGTGGTACCAGTAACCTTTTTCTTTCTTCACATTTGTAGCGCCCAGGAAACCATGTTATACGTTGTTTCCTAGTCGACTTAAGTTGCATTCTGAAAAGCCGATTATTTCACTTGTTGTGAAACGAGTTTGTTCTAAAAGCCAGGCAATTGTTCGACGTAACGTTCCGGCTAGTTCTGTCCTTTTGTTTCGCCAAATTCCTTCATCGTATCGCCCTTGCCATCTTCCCTCTTTCTCCCAAACACTCTCTTGTTTTATGCATGGCCAAATGATGGCATCGACTGTGAACCAGTTTGTATTTGATTCACTATAGGATAAAGTCCAACGTACAAACTTCCTTTTGGATTTTGGATTTTGGACTTCCTTAAAACTTGCAAGCGAATCCTTTGTACATACTTTAGATTCAAGACTCACTTCTGCACATAACGCACCTATTGCTTTGAACTGCACTTGTATGTTAAGCTTTGCATGAGATGGTCTTGTATCAGACGTAGTTAACATAGTAATCTTAGAAATTTGAACTAACAATGCAGGATAGTAGAAAATTAGCAAAAAAATTCCTTAAAATATAAATACTTGAAGGAACTGGTTTCGAATTGAATAGCTATGTACTAAATTTTATCATTAAATAACTCTTTGAAATTGAACGAATGTTGAGGATCAATAGTATATATAATTCTGAAACACGCTACATAAGTTTAACCCTCCGAGTACACACCTATTTTTTCGATCATGGAGAACACTTGGGGTCAAATTGACCCCAAGCACTTTCGAACGTCTATAGAATCGCCGCCACTGAAGATTTTAATTTGAAAAAATTTGTAGGTATAGTTTGAGACCTTTTCTAGTAGTTCTTATGCATACGACGTGCCTTAAATGTCCTTAACATACCTAAAAAAAATTCGCGAAAAACAGTTTTGCCGAAAATCAGGTTTTTTACTAAAAAATCGTTCTTTTTTTTAATTTTCAATATTTTTGGCTAAAAATTTTGACAGATACTCTCAAGATATGAAAAAATCATAAAAAAATTAGATGTATATTGGACCTAAAAAAAAAAGTATTTATTTTGCATATTTACGGTGGCGATTTTGAAGGTTTTTTATACATGCATATTTTAAAAAAAAATTTATAAATTTGTTGATTTTTAATATTTTGAGCTTAAAATTTATATGGTTAGAATAATACAAAAATCATCCCTATATAAAGCGTTGCAAAAAAGATATTCGTTATGCATATTGGTAGTAGTAATTTTGAGGGTATGAAAAATAATGAATTTTTTCATTTTTGAATAGAAAAAACTATTTTTTATTCATTAAAATATATAAAAATATTGACAAAATAAAGAAGAAATTGAAAAACTATTCATATCCAACACAATCATTACATAAAAATGCCCGATGCTCGTCGCACATCGGTCGATCGCAAGATGCACACACATCTTTTGTTTTGTGGTCCTGTTTTCGAGAGCACAATAAACATCTTGCTCTTTTATTGAGCTTTGGACGTTCTGAAGGAACATTTGAGATATTTATTCCTAAAATATTCTCGATCCCTTTTCGAATGTCTACACGTAGAATTGTATTATTTAATTTTGCTCGTAAATATGGCTCGACGAGGTGAGCCACAACTTCTTTCAAGGCAGCAATGGCAGATTTATTTTTAGTAGCGTCAGTGTCAGTGTCTATTGATAGACCGATCGACACTGAAGAAGAAGAGGGCAGATTACCCTCGAAATATCGATATTTGTCACAGAAACTAAATATATCTAGCTTCGAAAGGATAAATCGATTTTTGAAAAACAGTTTTTACACGCTGGAAAAAATTGGTACATATTAAAAACAATTATTTTTTGGCTATTTCAAATTAATCTATCGATTTATAAAGTAAAAATAAAAATATTGAATTTTACTTCAAAATTGACGTCGAGTACACTTGGGGTTTATTTGACCCCTTGATCTGCTTCAAAGGCTTCTCAACGACGACTGATGACATGGGACTGTATGAGAACGGTTTAAACTAAAAGTCAAGGCACAGAAATACACTAAGAAACCTACAGTACCCCCCTTTTCCCGCAGGCCTAAGCTCTGCGATTGGTCAAAAAGGTCTCTGGGGTCAATTTGACCCCCTGTGTTCGCGGAGGGCTAAGCAAAAACGTTGATGGTCAACATGCACTAAGTTGGTTTCTAAGAAAGTGTTTTTTTTTTCGAAAATAGATAAACTGAGAGCTGAAAACAATAATTCATTTCGTTATTAGTTTTTTTCTGATATTAAATACATAGTATGAATAGAACACATTCTAGCGTATTCTGAATAGGACAATTTGCCAACAAGCTCACAAATCTAATGACAACACAGAAACAAATGCTAAAAAAATTGTTTGGTTTACCATGCTTATTCACTTCGGCAGAAGGTTTTGAATATCAAAGGTTTTGTTTATTTTGAGCAGCTCTCAAGGAATAAAACTTTCAATTTAAATGTTTATTTTAGCCAGCTAATGAAATTTGTCAAAGGAATCAAAGAAAAGCGGTCAGAAATGGCAATTCGTAAAGGCTTCATCAATAAAATATTAAAATACCACATACACACACATATCTCTAGTCACTCACAAAAAATTATTGACGTTAGGCTGTGAAATATAGTCCTGACCTTGCACCATCATATTATCATTTATTCCGTTCATTTCAAAACCATTTGCATGGAAACTCAAGTGATGACTCAAATGATGCTGTCAGAAATGATTTGATTAAATTATTTCCTCTAAAAACAAAAAATTTCTACGAAAGCGAAATTCTACGAAAGATGACTAAAAGATGGCAAAAATCATCAAATAAAGAAACCAATACATAATTGATAAGTGTTTGTTATTTGCATTAATTAAATTACTTTGAAAATCAGGAGAAAAAAAACGAAACGGCTTTGTTGCCAACCTAATATGTATATGATGATAGCTACATAATAATAGCTTTGATGCTAAATTTTATTTCATTTCTATAAAATTTTCTTAATCATTTAACTCAGTTTGATTTAATTTATTAACTTTTTCGCTACCAGCTATCATTGGTTGAGTATTAATTCAAATTAAATTTCACAGTAATATCCTTGCCTAGTCATGTGAAATATCTGATCGACATCTTCACCTAAAATACCTACTTTTAGATATTGCTGCCTACAAATGCCTACAAACATGTGTAAAACGTTGCTGGTTAATATGTATCACTTTGCTCGCACTTCAATCAGAAATTAAAAATAACGAAGTACTCATATTTACATATTATAGTTTCAAGTACAATTGTTTGACATCTCGTTGATGTCCGGCTAACGAATCGAAATATGATTGCAATCACTCAAAATTATGTAAATTCAACCAATTTCAAAGTGGAAGCCAACCAGAAAATAGTCAGCCATCATGTTTGGTAGGAGACCAGTAGAGTAAAATTCAAAGAACTATCGAATATATGTGGCGATAGGAATGATTATAGTGAATGACGGTGATGATGGTGGACAATTTCATGTGCATATGTAAGCATGTAGCTTATGAAATATCTAAGAGAAAAAATGTTGCCAGCATACATAACTTTGAAATTGATTTAGATGCAGATTTTCACACAATCTTTTCGGTGCTAGTGTGAATTTAGTAATAATTTTCGTAAGATTTTTTTAGCTTGCCTCTTGCATCGCAAGGTTTACTGCAAGTATTGAAGCTTGAAGAAAATTATGCTCAAAGTTTATATGCTTAGACGTGATAGTGACAAATGGAGTGAATATAAAAAAAATTAATTTCAATTCATTGTTTCGATTACAATTTGAACAAATTAACGAAATAAGAAACTGTTGAAATCAGTATATTTTTAACAAACCAAATTTCTTAGCGTTGGATCCATTAAACAATCATCAAATACATACACTACTGCCCGAAGCGATTTTCGTATGTATACGTTTTGAGAACCATTAGATATTATCCGTGTTTCTCATATTTTAACCTTGCAATAAGTTTCAAAAACTTTCGAAAAATATTTTATTCGCTCACATGCTCTTTTGACAAAACCTAATTTCTATCCAAAACACATTACAGATCCACCAAAAAGAAAGTAAATTGCGCTTCGTAAATTCCTGGACAAAATAAGCATCTGTGAACAAATTACCAAAAACATTTAATTAGTTTTGAGTATAAAAGACTGCACGGGCCTAAATTTAGAACAGAAAAATTTTTTTTGACGATTTGCGAAACATTTTTTTGATTGAAAAAACGCGAAAAACTGGAAAACCAATGTTCAAAAGTATACCAAATTTTTTTAATCACTTTTGGACTCTAAATTTAGGCCCGTACAGTCCTTTATGCTCAAAACTAATGAAATATTTTTGGTAATTTTTTCACAGATGCTTATTTTGTCCAGGAATTTACGAGGCGCAATTTGCTTTTTTTTTCGGCGGTGCTGCGGCGATCTATTGGGACGGTCGCCATTTTGTTTTCTAATAATTATTTCCAATGAAAATGTTAACTTTTAACCTCAATAAAGATGTACATAACATTTCAAATCGATATCTTGAATAGTTCTTTTTTGGTAGCTGTTTAAAAAAAATTAATTTTGAGCAGTGGCTTAACCCCTTAAGGCGGTCGTCTAGTGTGAAGGCCGTTTTTCAATGCTTTTTTGGGGAATCTGTTTTTGACAAATCATTAAAATAAAATAATTTATAAATTGTATATAATTTTTATTAACATTTAAGCAAACTTTGTGCATTTTTTGAAGTCATCATATACAAAATAGTCGGAGATAAACCGCCCAACAGGAACACATATATGAAAAGAGGTGCTTCACTGCTGTCATGATTCCGGCCGTTCTGCTTATTTGAAATTAAAAGACCTAACGCAGTTTTGATTTTGAGACTTGAGACTCTAGATGGAAGCAAAATTAAGTAAGAATTCCAAACAAATTATTTTTTTGTACACTTTAGAAAAAAAATCAATTTTTCATGTTTTTTGGGGGTTTGTATAGCTTGTAAAATGAAAAGCAATGAAGCAATCATAATTATTTTTCGTCAACTTGTAGTTATAAATGTGCTAAAACTGCTGTATAAATTTGCGCAGAATCAATTGAATGGTTTTTGCGATATCATGGCAGCAGTTTGAAAAAATCGTGTTTGAGAAAACCGCGTTTGAAAGTTGTTGTATATAATTCACAATAAAAAAATGGTCTGACCATCAATCTGCTATGTCTGGATAGAAATAAAAAAAATAAAGTAAACCTTCCTCTTCTTCAAAGATGTAATGTAAGGCCGTTCTCTTTTCTCTGTTTGATATCCGGGCTTGTTTGGTGAAATCGCTCAAGCATATCTCTGAGCGGTCGATGCGAGAATCATTACATTGATGAACAAACGCTTGGGCATTTAGGGCAATATTTACTCCCATGACTTCCATCACCTTTAGGATAGGTTCGAATCCTTCGTTGAAGATTAGCACAGTAAGAAATGTGGCGATTTCGATGAATTTTGCACCAGAATGAAGATGCTTCGGAGCGAAAGTCCAGATTATTGAGTTGGTGAACAGTTCTGGGTACCCGTTAGTTAACAATAAGTACAGTGTACGATTAGTACAATTTAGTAACACAAAAGAGATGCGAAAGTCAGCGTATACCTCCTACGGTAACACTGTATACCTCCTAGGGTTCGCGGCTGTAACTTTTCAACGGCTTCAAATTTTGAAAAATTCTTTTACCCACGTCTTCTATACATGATGTAGATGTTATTTATGAAAAAAAATCGATTTTTATTTTTTCACCCACAAGACGACCGCATCAAAGCATTATTTTTAATTGTTGACCTTGCAAAGTTTAAAAACAATATAATAATTATTATTAAAATACAGAAAAGTGAAAACATCTTAACATATTTATAAACAAAAATATTATATTCTTTGAATTCTAAATTATTTAGCATATTCACATTGCTGGCCGTGTTGAATGAATTTTGAATTGACTCAGTAGACATTGACAAAAAAGTTTATAGAATCTACTTAAAAAATACAATATTAATACAATATTACTACAATATTAATTGCATGTTTACATATATCAAAGGCATTAAAATATTCCGAAGGCAGGCATATGCAGCTTTAAGGGGTTTGGTGGGTTTCGAAGGCTAAAAAAAGCATATTTTTAGAATTTTTTTTCTATAATATCAAATTAACAATTTTACCCAAACAATTTAATATATAAAAGATACGCATCTAATAAGTACTTTGTAAAATTTTCATTTAAAATTATTTAAAATTCAGCCACTGGGACTTCATTTCCCTTGACACTACAGAAAAAAGTCATCTCGGCGTTGTCAGGATAACTCATGACAGATTCATCTAAAATTCAAAAAAATAATATTTCCTGTTAGTACATGTATATACCTCATACTTGGACGAAGGGAGAAAATTAAAATTAAAAGTTGAATTTTTGGCGCAATTGTGAACAAAAAGTCCCATTTTTTGGTAAAATTTGCACCACGTATTGCCTTTTCATATTAGTTGTAATGAAGAAAAACTAAATTTCTTCATTCAACCACTAGATAATGTTATTTCAAAGAAGTGTGCCAAATTTGAACAAGATCGGCTCATAGTTTTTTGAGAAATCATGACAACCGACTCTTAAAACCGAGCTTCGAGAAAAACTTTGATAAATCTTAGCACCTGCCTCATTGTCAGCCTGGTGGGTGGAGCTTCCGAAGGCTCTATCTCTTAGAATATAGCTCCAATCGATTTAAAACTTTGGGAGAATATTTTAGACATGTTATTTAATAAGACAAAAAATAGATTTTTGAAATTTTTAAACCCATATAATCCCTTAATTTTTAAAAAATATCTGCGCCCAAAGTGGGAAAATTTTTCTAAGATGCTCCAATTTATTTAATTTATTTCATCTAAAAGAGATTTCAATCTAAATTTTCAGTCAAAATATTAAGAAAACAATACAGCTGTAGTGGCAAAAACAATACAGTTGTGGTGGAAAATCCATTATTCAACTAAAATTTTTATTCGGCAACACTTGCCACTACATACTATATTATGCACATGCCCATAGATACACTTACACTGATCAAACATTTGCATGAGCACGAGACATCTAATCAAGAAGTTTGTAGCAATGGCGTTCTAACGGCAATGTAGCGAACATATGAAACTTTACCATAAGTAATTGCATCTCAACTTTTGGAATAATTCTATCAATGCGATACGTGGTTAGCTGAAATGCAACTTTTCGAAAATTATCAGTTTTGAATGTTGCAATTTTCGATGAAGACGTCATCGTGTAAGGTACATATTAGTTTCGTCAACTAATAGTGGACATGTGAGGAATATGTTAGTGATGAGAACCATCGTAAAGTCACCATCTCAAATGTTTTACATGTTTTTATTGACAATTAGTTGTGATCGAATACAAATTAATCAACAAAATATAGCAAAATTATCAAAATCGTAAGGATATGATTATTATTGAAATAAAGCAAAAAATGAATAGATGGCTAGTTTTCTTTTTTGTGGGTTGTTTTTGTGCTTTATGTTGATTTTCTGAGTCTTGCGTACTTTATTAAGAAAATATTTTCCGATGATGCATTTTGGGGCTACAGTTTAGAAATCAACGAAGAATTCCGTTAAAATCCTTCTTCTGCTTCTTCTTCTAGGGCAATGACGTATGGTAGAAATTTGCATTTACTGTTTTCATAGTGCAAATGTAAACCTTTTTTGGCGTTCCCACCTCCTCACTTATCTATTTACTTTCTACGTTGTACGAAAACAACAACTCGAAATGAGGCAACTTCAAACCGTGTTGGTTTCATAGTATCGTGTCTCCAACTTCTCTATCGTTAGATTATTTTCTCAACATTCTCAAAATTAGAAACGATCTACGCGAAACAAAGGCATCTGATATATTTCTCATAATATTTGTACTTTACGACTCCCGCAGGGCAAATATTAAGTAAATGTATTTTCAACGGAAATTTTCGTTCGTTGCGTTGCAAGCTTGTTTCATCTTATTCGTATTCTTGTTTCGCATTCGTTCTTGTTGCCTCTTACCTTGTCACATCGATTCACCACTAAATTTTCAACTTTTGCCAGCGGCTCTTGTTTTCGAGAAAGGCAGAAATGAACGAATGCTGTTGTGGTAGGATGTTTTTGTTATTCTTCTGTTTGAAGAAACATTCGAAGTAGCTTTTAGGAAAAACAAAATTGTAGCAGTAATATGATC
The DNA here is from genome assembly GCA_963978885.1 of Nemotelus pantherinus. NCBI lineage: Eukaryota > Metazoa > Arthropoda > Insecta > Diptera > Stratiomyidae > Nemotelus > Nemotelus pantherinus. Next base: position 13,161,925 of record OZ022265.1, read on the forward strand.
TGTTTTGCTTTATTTTAAATAGAAGTACATAAATTATTTTAACAGATGCTTATGAATATTTATGCAGGTATGACTGACTACACGTACACACAGGTATGCATGTATGTCAGTATGAATAAAATTCTGAGCTGTGATTGGTAAGAATTCGTTGAGAATTGAAATCTTTAGAGAATACAAATGAAAAATGATATTTCAAAGTAAGCTAAAGTATTTAAAATTACTTGTATGGCCTTGGGCTTTGCTTCTTCGTCAAGAAATGATCAAACATTTCGCATCAGTTGTAATTGAATAATATGTTGTGAGTTGGTTTGGAGTTTTCTATTCAAAATAATATAAAATATGTATGTATCTAAATCTACCTGTGTTTTTGTTTGCAATATCGCTCTTATATGATATCAAATAATATCAGTAATATAAAGTAATTTCGAAGTTTTTCAAAGAGTTTCTACATATGCATGTATCTAGAAGTTCAACCTGAAATTCAATACTAACAACTCCAAGTTTCATATTTTTGTCTCAAAAAAGTATGGGAATCTCACAGGAAGTGGTGGTTGGACATCATTCGAAAATTCACTTGGAACATCATGATCTTACATATCGAATATCTTTAGCGTACTTGCTTCACGAGTTGCAATAAACTAGAGTTTGATATTTGCAATGACTATAATATGCAATCGTCACACTTGTAGGTTTACTAGCTGAAAGCACGGAAATCTTTTGACATTGGAACCTCAAAATAGAATTTTATCTTTATCGTACTCTATAGAAGTAATGTGAAGTGCTTTATCAAGTTGAAATAAAAACTTCTATGACAATCCGGCTAGCTATATCCTAAAAAAACATCGCTTATACAACAGTCATATCAATTTTTCTCTTATGATTCATTACTAAAGTCATCAAAGTTTTTAATTGAATACAAAAAATAAGCGATTTGAATTTTGCTCCTACATTGGGCGCTACTTATGATTTCACGATATTAAGGTATTCAAGCTGCATATTGCGATTAACTTTTGAAAAAAAAACATAAATAAGTTTGCTTGTACCTCAAAACGGCTGCATATTTCTATTCAAGTACACATATTCTTGCTTTTAATCTTTCAAAAAGAAAACTAGATATTCGCTTTAGTAAGGATGAAGAAGGCGGCCAAACTATGGAAGGACATTCCGTTTAGTCTTGCAAATTATTATGCATTCCACCGAAAGTTATTGTGAAATTTAGAAAATTGATGACTTAAAAGGCTGTGATGGTTAAAAGGCTTAAAATTTGAATCCAAAAAATTTTAGGCATTTTAAAATGAGCCTTATATATTCGTTGAAATTCACAACGATATCAAATGGAAGTGGCTCAAATAAACATTTTATCGTTAACTTAACAAGCCAATGTATCATTTTTATTGGCGAAGAATGTAGTCATTACATTTTCTCATAATCAACAAAAAGTGTGCTTGTTTTCTTGCTGAAAAAACTATCTAAATGATATGCATAAAAATTATATAAATAGTTTGTAGATTTATTGGAGTGACTAACCATAAAAAAAACATAAATTGTAAAAATTTCATTATGCAAGTAAATTGTTCGTTATTATAAAGTGTACGACTTTGCTTTTACCATTTTTCCTGCAAAGTTCAAGGCTTTATTGTAAAAAACTGCTTTTGTTTACATTAACGATTTAATAATGAAAAAATAATGATAAATCATATTTTTGACGATCCAAAAATCAGTCCAATTTTTGACTTTTTCAGAAGAACTACCATTGATTGAAACAAGTGATGGACAGAGAGAGCAACAAGTGGGCTAAAACTTCTCATTTCAACGTGTCCAACTATATTTTAACCGGCTTTGCGTCATGTTACTGAGCATTGTCATGCTGTAAAATCACTTTATCGTGCCTCTCGCTGTATTGTAACCATTCGCCCTTCAAGCTTTGGCTCAAATGCGTCAATTCCAATCGATTCTGGCTGCCTGTGATTGTTTCAGTTGGTCTTAGCAGTTCCCATCAAATACAAAACCTGACTTTGGAGCCGTGAGTTTTTTATTTATTTATTTATTCAAAAAGTTCGTCTAATACAGACTAGTAGCATTTACATTAAAAAAGATTAAAAACTTACAAACAAATCAATTAAAATGGACTATTTTTAGCCAAGCTTTTTATCAAAGACGGTGTGCGTATATTAAAGTCAAATTGATGGTAATCACTGTTAAAATTTCTTTTTATGGACGAAATGGGCTCATTGAAGGCGTAGTTGGTCCGATAGGAAAAGACAGATAAAATGTTGACGTGTCTCACTTTGTGACCCTTGGTATTGAGGCCAAATAAACCTAAAAGATGTTCAGACGAAATATTTCCCGTGACGAGCTTAGCAGCAAAGATCGGTTTGAAATATTCACGTCTGTTATTAAATGTATTCATGGCCAGAAATCTAAGTCGATCACTGTAGGGAGGAAGGAGGAATGTAGGAAAGTACTCCTAAATCAAGTACTTTATCAGGGGATCGTATCAAAATCCCGAATCACAAAATCCCGAATTAACAAAATCCCGCATGTTTCGAAATTCCCGTATTCCAAAATCCCGAAATACAAAATCCTGTACTTAAAAATCCCGAAACTCAAAATCCCGAATTTCAAAATCCCGAAAGTCAAAATCCCGAAACTCAAAATCTCGTGGAATGAAACCTATTCATATAATGAAGTAACAAAAACATAGTGATTTAAGTTTTTATTTAGGAATAAATTTCAACATAAAGACATTGTACGCGATTCTTCTCAAATAATCGATTGTTTCAGTTTCAGACCTTTTTCTAATAATTTTTTTCATTTTCTCGTGCCATGCCGAATTTTTATTCTCTGATTCCCCTCCATTCATTTTAGCTATCGTCGCTTTAGCTACAATAAAAAAAGAGCTGAAGGAAAAATCCCGTAGTTTTGCATAATATAGAATCAGGCGCGGGGCCGCGCCTGATTCTATATTATGCAAAACTACGGGATTTTTAAATCAGGATTTTGTATTACGGGATTTTGTAATACGAGATTTTGTAATACGGGATTTTGTAATACGGGATTTTGTAATACAGGATTTTGAAATGCGGGATTTTGTAATCGGGATTTTGTAAACGGGATATTGTAATACGAGATTTTGTACCCAACCCCTTTATCAGAATACCTTCAGGAAATACTATGTAAAAAGTATTCAAAGCTCAACGGATTAATATTACGCGTGTACGAAACAACGGTACATTTGTCAATATTAATGACTCATTTGTTAGTGCCACACCATGTCGTGATGTTCTTTAGATCAGGCCGAGAGCTCGCCATGATTATCTGCATTTGTGGCTATTGTAGTGAACTCATTTTTTGTCCCTAGTAATACAGAAATCTCTTTTGTATTGCACTTTCAAGAAGCTGTTCACAAACAAAGCCTTTCAACATCTTTCGGATTCAACTCGTATGAAGCCAATTTCCATGCTTTTGAATCTTTTTAATGGCTTTAAGGCATATTCAAATTACTTACTCAATCATTTCTAATGATTTTGCTGATTTTTCTTGCATTTAGCATGGGTCTTTATCATGTGATGCCTCCAATTATGCATCTTTGATAATTTTACACCGACGTCAGAATCAATGTTCTTAAAGCTTTAAAACCACTCACGACACGTTCATTTGTTTTTTTAATAATTTATATGCTTATAATGCTTTTAATGATTAAACATATATATTGTGGTCTACGAGCTAATTATTATTATAATTTATCGATAAAGCCATCTATTGACAAGCGACGGAAGACAAGTTATACACTATATACATTTCAAATGCTTTTAATCTGAAAGTAATCTAAGCTGCAATGTTTTATTTTCAAATCGAAAAAAAATCACTTCAAAGGCTATATCCCGGTCCAGACGCTAGGTTTTGCATAACGTTTTATTTGCGCAGTCAAAACGTTGTGGTTAACTATTGAGCCCGGTCCAGACGCTAGGTTTTGCACAACGTTTTATCTGCGCAGTCAAAACGTTGCAAAAATAAAGAGCGTCCAGATGATGCAAATCTGTATTTATTTTAGCGCAGTTTTAGTGGCGTCACCATGGAGAAAGTACTACTCTGGTCAATTTTTGCATGTTGTCTCGTGAACAAAAAGAAACAAATGGAACATCTCCAAAGAACCCGGCGTTCACAGTGGTCGAGGAAATGGCTTCTAAAAAGACAGCATTTTTCTCACATTAAATTACTGCGTGAATTAAGTGAAGAGCCTAATGATTAGTGGAACTACTTGAGAATGGACATGTGTCTATGTACATTCATTTATTGGAATTAGTGAAACCATATATCACAAAAGAAAATACTTGTATGTGCAAAATACTTTCGTAAAAGGCAATAAACTCAGTCAGAAACTCCCGTGAAAATTGTCGAAGGTTTTCCATTTGCTAAAAATGAATAAAAAAACGTAGCTAATCGTCCACACGTAACGACTTGTCGGCACAATTCACCTCAGCTATCGCTGAAACTGTACCGTCTCCGTGCAGTTCTCAAAATTGCACAGTTTTCCTATCCACACGCAACGTTTTATCTGCAACGTTTTAGACTGCGCAGATAAAATGTTGCACGAAACCTAGCGTCTGGACTGGGCTTATTGCCAAGGTACATTTCGCTAACTTTATTTTTGGGAAAATTATTTGTTGTCAGAGTAATAGGTACATATATATATGATATCATCATATTTTGAGCCTTCATTATTTAAGGCTCAAGAACATATAAATTTACTGGGTAGTTAGAAGAATGAAAAGAAACAAAAACAGCTATGTTTATAGCTACAAAAGTATTGCTCCTGCAAAAAATATCGGCTTCACTCAAGGAAAAATGTTATGACACGTTTCCGGCCCTCCACTTTAAGCTCCATCAACGCTAACTTTTTTTTTGTAAGTTCACGCTACTTCACACGAAATTCGCTGCACTGAGAAAACACATGGCGCCAGACGCCATAATTTATAGAGTTCTGGCGCCATGTACATAGTCGATTTAGGGATTGTGATAAAATATGGCGCCACACGCCATAATACATGGCGAAAAGTACATAGGCCTCCACGCCATGTACATGGCGTGGCAGACTATATTACATGGCGTGGAGGACTATACTGTATGGCGTGGAGGACTATACTGTATGGCGTGGAAGACTATACTGTAGGGCGTGGAGGACTATACTGTATGGCGTGGTGGACTATACTGTATGGCGTAGAGGACTATACTGTATGGCGTGGAGGACTATACTTTATGGCGTGGAGGACTATAGTACATGGCGTGGAGGACTATAGTACATGGCGTGGAGGACTATAGTACATGGCGTGGAGGGCTATAAGCATAGCGTCTGCTCCTATGCACTATGGCGTGTGGAACTATGTGAAATCGATTATGTACATGGCGCCAAAAGTCTATAAATTATGAATTCTGGCGCTATGTGTTTTTTCAGTGCATCTGAAGATGATCCAGTTCACATCCAACAAAACGCCACGAGTCTTCTCAGTTCGATGCTCCGAACTGAAAATTCCCGAGGGATAAATAACTTCAAGAAGCTTGCTGACATTTATACATCTCCTCACACAGCATGGCTGCGAGTTATAATTGTAGTGCCATGAGCCATATTACATGGTTCATGGCACCATGTAATATGGCGTGTGGGGCCATAATTTCTGCGCCATGTGATTATGGCGCTGGGAGCTATACTGCATGGCTCAGGGTACTATGAACATAGCGTGTGGCACCATAAATGCTGCGCCATGTAACATGGCACCACGCGCTATGTAGATTCTGACATTTTTGGCGCTGGGAGCCATATTGCATGGCTCAGAGTACTATGTACATGGCGTATGGGGCCATAAATAATGCGCTATGTTACATGGCTCTGGGCGCTATGTGGATTTTTTTCAGTGTGGTGTTCAAAATAATCACCAGGCTCAAATTTATCAGTTCTTAATTATTCCGCACGCTTTTTCATGGTTGTCCGTGTTTTCCTCAATTGACTGTTTTGAAATTCCGTTGAAAACTTGAAATTGATTCACGAACGCAAAAAATCCCATTTCTGACACTAATTGCGATATTTCTCGTAAAATATCGTTCGAGGACTCGTGATTTTCTGGGCTTTAAAACAGAATCATTTTGTTTAATTGGTGTAAACACTTTTTATCAAACTACTGATGATTCGAATCCGTTCTCATGCATCGAAACTTTTCGTGGTTAATCATTTAACACGCTTGTTCAAACTGCTCTCGTTAATTCATTCAAGAAATATTTATTTTTCAGGCTATGCTGAACAATTATCAAAAATTGATTTTTATTGGAATATGCACCTCAGGGCTGCCAACACGATTATTTGGTCGGATATGCGTCTTTCGATCTATTCAGGCGGCATTAAAGTAGAAAAATACTTAAATAATTCTAATGTACTTTTAACAATTTATTATTGTTTGCTTCTGCTGATTCCACCACGTACCATTTAATGGAAAACATACGTATTTTGATCTAAAAATTCCATGAAACAGCACACGGTCTGCAATCGAAACTAGTTTAAGTAAGGTTAGTAAAGAGAGCTGCCGCGAACGCGGCCAGCATTAGGCCACTAGTTTGGGCCCATTTGCCACCCTCCGCTGGCTTGTTAGAGCTGCCAAGTGACCGCTCCGCCAAACTGGATCAGCTGACTCGGCGTGACGGTACTGGCCACCTCTGCTAACCCTTGAAAATTTTTAAATATTCAATCAACAATATCATTTTCTTCTCACACCACATTCACAAGATCTATCGTTTTCTTTCAACTAATCGTTTATTATCCCGGAAGCTATCATTTTCACACAAAACCATTACCGACAAGTGTAGACATACAATGTGGCTTAGCGCAACAGCAAAAGAAAAACCGCTGAACAACAGCAGACTTTGTTAACTCCACGATAGTCATCATCACCACTGCAATATCATTAGTAGGTTCCGTCGCGCATTTTTAACGGGATCCATATTTCACAGAACGTCACATAACTTGTGATTTATCTGTACACGAAAAGGCTGAAACCATTGGCGAACTTCTGGCAGCAACAGCCAAAAAAGAGCTCTTATCGCACGTATCACAGCTCATTAAATTTCAATCGGAGTGCGCTTTTTATGAAAAAAAAACTTTAACAAGTATCATTCCATAGACGGGAAATGTATCGGTAAGAAGCTCTACCGTACGACCTGTAGGAGTGACGGTCATAAGAATTACATGCGTTGCCGAAAGAATATTTCGCGTCGATGAAAATGTTGTCAAGTATTCGTTTCCGGACTTTAAACAATTAACCGTAAAAGGTCAGATATATTTGAAGATTATGTTGAACGATTGACATTGTTTCTCAGCGAAAGCTTATGAATGTTGTTTCCATCAAAGGATCACCTGTATCCTTTACTGCCATTACAATACAGATTGTACTCGCACATCCTTTACGCTGTCATAGTCGTTTCTCTCGTACATACGAATAATAAAAAGCCAACGAACAGTAGGTATGCCGAATCCCGCCTCCATACTCCACAGACGATGAAACAACTTAAAAGCTAATTTATCGCCGAGAGTGTAAGCCGGAGATAAATCCGTGTTTGGATTGGGCTTAGGATTTCACTACGGAAATTTACACCGAGCAAATTTATGTTTGCTTGACGAGTGAATTATATTCAGCCCAAGTACACGACAATAATACTCTATGCTCGTTCGTTCCATATCTTCTCGTATCTTCTTCCCGCCGAGCAAAATTCTACCACACATACCTAAATCCATAGCCATACACACATATAGCCTCGATTAGTCCTGCTACAACTCGAGCATGGAGTTTCGGAACATGCACCTATAATTTATTGATTTTCGCACGATTTGAAAATCATGTTCGGCTTATTTGGATTGCAAATTCCTTCCGTCTTCTTGGGAGGTACAGAGATGATATTCATGGAATCGTTTTTATTTGGACCAATGAGTTTCTGGTCGTTTAACTTTCTTGTGATTTAAGTGTAAATGGATAAGTTATAAAAGTACGAGAAATCATTTAGGTTATTTTTTTGGCGATGAGGAAGTCAAGTGTGTGTATTAAAATGTGATTGAACATTAATGGCGCGGTGGTTTCATTTTGATTTAGCGGTTCAATGAAATTTTAAAATGTAAAACGATATTTAAAACAATCGATGAACTTTAGTATTGGAATACATTACGAATAATTCATCCGACTGTTTTGGGCTGGATATTATTTTATATACAATTTAATGAATTAAAAAGCTTAGTTTAGTTTTTACAGCATAAATGATTTTACTTGGAAAAAAGAAAACCTTATAATGGTGGAGGGGGTATATGCATAGCAAGATATCACACCGCTGATGCCTAGCAAACATAAGGATGATTCCCAATGATTGCATCTCTGCAGGTGGCAGACAGACTGAGTTTGGAAATCCACCCGTGTTGGGAGTGCTCAGTACGCCATGGGCTCGGACTCTTCAGGACCCAACAGTGAAAGCTAACAGGCTTCCATTGTAGAAAATTCCATGGCCACCAGCTTTTTAACTTACTGATAGTATCCCCTCTGGTAACAGACTCCATAAAGGCGAGTTCAGCGTTAGCTGGAAACCTGACCACGGCCGTTCCTGAGGAAAAGATGCTTTTTTCCCAATCCTCACAAAAGAAGAAAAGAGACGCATTGAATGAGTTAGCTTCGTCCAGTGTAAACAAGACGCTTCCAGGAGATGCAAAAATTAAGAGTGTGCGTCCTCTGAGCTATGGAAACCTGTGCAGGCTCTGAGTCGCAAGAAATGCAAGAATCTGCACAAAATGGATTAGTTGCGGACGAATGTGAACAGGTATACCAGTGCAATAATAGCAGTAAGCGTTTCGATGAGGACTGGATGTCCGGCAATGAATTATCTTAGCCTACCTGGTGAAGTGAGAAAAAGGCTGGCTGATGATGCACAGGGTATCAGTTCAGGGCAGACATGTCCTGGTCGGGTAAATGGAAGCAAAGTCAAACTAACTTGACATCGAGAATCAGTGAAAGCACTCAATCGTCGATAGAAGAGGTATTTCTAGAATAAATCGAAGCTTCCCGACGCAAATTCCCGGAATCAGAGATGACATTAAAAAAAAGAGGGAACGGCAGATGCCGAACTTGTCAGCGGCGAAGCACGGAAGAAACGCAAAGCTGAAGCGAAAGCCAATGCCTGCATTCCTGAAAGCAAGGTAACGAAAAGTGGGTCGATAGGAGCAAGGAAGGAAGTATAACAAGGAAGGTAAACTGTCCGATGAGCACTGAGCTGTCCTGAAGAACGCACTGTGGAGAAACTTAATGGAGTCAGATCCAGTCTACGACTTCACGGAAGCGAGATTTCTAGAAGGTTACCACCAATTTACCTGCTACAACCAAATATCAAACGTGTGGCTCATACAGACTATTTCAAATATTTTATACTGGCAGCCGTCACATATTTAATATTTTGGACCCCGATCTTTTGGAGCCCTATTATGTAAATTGCTTGATTTCTGGTCCTTGCAAGAGACCGGGCAAAATTACTGGCATTCAAAGTAAGATTAATCTGAGCATTGATCTGAAAGACTGGATAGTCTCAGATGGTTTTAGCCTGGTGGAACTTGACTCGAGAAGTTACTCGATGCTCACGAGTAAATAAGGTGTGGTGGTGAGCTTTTTTGTATGCGGCTAGATTTAACCAAATCAAGAAGATATAAAGCTCCTTCGGAACTTTTTTCACTGAAGTCACGCAGATATGGAGACATTGTTCGCGGACAAAGTCAAGTGAGTTCACGCGGGCATTACCAAAGTTTATCGGCAAAGGGGTCAACATATATCAACTCTGGGCATTTCCACGCTTAAAGATATAAGATTTGTCCAGATTCACTTGCAGCATATCAAGGTTTCGTCCTATCTTTTGAGCAAAAAGTTGAGAAAACAGCAAGCTTTCTCTACATTGCACTAATACTGGAGCCGTGAGTTTGAGACAGCAGGATCTACTGACTCAGCTCAATCAAAGGAGCAATCATTTTTTGTAATGTATGATGTGAAGTTCAACAAGTTCGGTGAATGGTGTTCTGGTTTCCAATCAGCTTGATCCCAGCACGCCCAGACAGTTTTCAAACGGGGACAAGACACTGCCTACGGTCGTCGTACATTCCCGGGAAAATAAAAGGCTAAATCGTACGATTGCCAGTTCATGGTATTTTCTTCTTTTCTTCTTACTCCTGCCCACAACACAGGAGCTGAAGGACTTGGCTCTACATGCTGAATTGAAAAGACTGCAAATTTTGGTGGGCTGTGATGCTAACTCCTAGCACACCAGCTAGGATAACAACAAAGGTAAGGCGAATGAAGACAGATTCTTTGATTTTATATCTTCAATAGGACAAATGACTTTAAGCACTGGGACTTCTTACACCTTTGTCCCTTCTAACAAAAGGGTGGTTATTAATAAACTACTATGTTCATCTGAAATAGTTAGATAAATACTCAAATGCCGTGTGTCGATCTCACTCTCTAATCACCACTACTTTGTGTTCTCTTTAGCTACGCGTCCAACACTCGTGGTGGAGTGACTAACCCAACAAACACTGATTGGGCAAAGGTCAATCAACTTCTTGTAGACAGAGCGTGTCCTAGCGATAAGATGATGTCCATAAAACTTATAGAATCTCGTTTGAGCACTCTAAATAGGAAGCTATGAAGAAGCCTGCCCAAAAAACTCCTCACTCGCGCTTCTAAGAGCAACATTGCAAAGACTTTCAAAAGGGAATCATTCAGATTGTTTTGGAAGCATCTGCAAGGTGCATGAGAGACATCGAGGCAATCCGAGACGCTGAAAGAGGATGTTTCAGACAAACTGAATTTTCTTAGATGCCCAGATAATGGTTTTACGCAATCCAAAAAGAAATCTCTGTAGAAATTATTTGGGAATCGTTGGTTGATACCCAAAGAGCATCTGTTGGGCAACCGTTGGTTGATACCCAAAGAGCAGCTGTGCCTCCAATAAAACCACCTGCTATTCGTAGAAGTGGAAAATGCTGGCACGTAGCTAGATCTATGGTTACCAGCAAAACGGTCAGGGAGACAATCATGTTGTTTGAAAAATTGACATCATCAAAAGTGGCTAGCACCTATCCGGCGATGCTGAGGGAAGAAATTGACCCCCTTGAGGTAGATCTAAAATAAAAATCTTTTAAGCTTGCCTAGCATTTTGATATATTCAACCTCAATTGGAGAGGAATGACAATTCAGATTCAAAAAACTTTAGGCCGATCGGCCTAACATCGTTTAAGCTGAAGTGCCTGGAGAGGTTTACTGCAGAATAGTTAGCAACAGAAAGGATCTGAATATGGTTTGACGAAATATATAACGCGCACTGGATTTAATTGTGACTTGGTGCTCGAGGCACGGCCTTACAGTGAATCCTGGTAAAACGAAGCTTGCTTTTTTGTTGTTTTTGCTTTATATTTCGTGTCTCACCTGTTCGAAACATCTTTGTTTCCATTTTTGAGCTTGTTCAAGTTCATGTTACTCGTCCTGTTTTTGTTAAATTAAAATATGTTATCGGCGTATGTGAGCGGTTTTGCATTGGCATGAATTACTTCTTTGTTTTTCTCAGTGCACCCCAGGAGCGATCTTCATAAAAAAATATGTTTTTCTTTTGAGCACAAATTCCACATTCAAGATACCAGTTATACTTTATTTAAAAGGCCAGTTCGAAAAACCCAGAGGCCCAAAAACAGCCAACAGTCATACTGAGTAACAACCACTGCTGGTTTCATAAAAAAAATCGCTCCTCAGTTACCAAAATCACGCCATCTGCGGAAATATCGAATAGAATGAGTGTTTGATTGTGGCAGTGATTCGAAAGATAACAAAATTTACGTTCGTAGTTACTTCTCAGCGAAATTGAGAATAATGATTTTCGCAACAAAATAAACAATCCATAAAACAACCCTTCATACAATTTTTATATGAAATACTTTAAAATCTAATCCAGCCTCCTAACTCATTCTGAACATCACCTAGTGAAAAAAACCAAAATGTGACCCTTGTTGATATACCAGTAATTTTTCAACCGAAAAATTTCTCAGTTTCAGAAACCACCTTGTTGACAAATTAAAAAGTTCTCCTTTATCTTTGGAATCGTCTATTTGTCCTCGGGGTAGAATTTATTTGATAAACTCAGTAGCGGTGACGACGAATGAATATTTCTTTTCCCGGTAAATGGCTGCCGTGTCGTTCAATTTTACCGTTTTGCCATGAAAATGTTCACCTGAATTAATAATATTCATTCAGTAAATACGTACAAGTAAGGAATAAAGGACGCACTCGGCATGATGAATCGGTCGGGGTTGAAAGTTAGCTATTTTGCTATGATAAATTTCGGTTATTATTCAAGCCATTTCGTCGAAATGACGTACTCTTTCTCTCTTTCTCGAAGAATATGTTTCGTAGTGTTTATAATCAAAACTCCTTTACATTTATGTATTCTGTCAGTCAGTTGAATGATACTCGTAAGATGCGGCTGAAATGACAAAAGATGGAGACGAGGACCTGAAGCAAGTAGGGAATCTGAGTTGTTGTTGTTGTGCCGTGTTGTTTTGCTGCTTAGCGAAATGTGTTTTGTTTACGTGAAAAAATATAGCCTTGTGCCAACAAAACGCGAAGTACGTATGTAGATAGCACTTTGCCGCAGCATACAGTAAAGGTTACATGTATTTGCCTGAGTGTGTTATGAGGAAAGCGTTATGATAAAAGGTATGCACTTGCATGAAACTTGGAGAACACGGTCGGCTTTTTTTTGAGATTTATTGTGTGTGGCTAAGATTAGTATGCACCAGTATTGTATCATAAATGAGATGAGTACAGGTCGTAAAACAAGAACATTCTAAACGATTCAAAATATGAAGGACATGCTTGCAGGCTTCAGATGAGCTATGAAAAACTAAGCAAAACAGTTCGCAGCAACATCTGCTGTTTATTTAAATACCACCAACTCGATTTGCAGGCATTGAGGAATCTATTGTTAATTTCGATACATTATCATAAAACGACATTTCTGAAGTATGTATCTACAATTTTTATTGGTAATCTCAGCAGTAATCATTTACGTTGAAAATCATGTAAATCGCAAAATAACCAAAATATTACACAACCACATAAAATTAGAAATGAAAAATGATGATAATTTATAAGACTAATCCGAAAATGGCTGGTCAGGTTTTTGTCTGTGGCTAGAAGCGACTTGCACCCTTTGCCTCGACCTCAACTAATGAATGGTATGTTGTTAGACTATCCAGGACACGTATCCATTAAAAGGGTGAAGACTAATTTTTCATTCTGACATGTTTCTAGGTCGTATATTTTGCATGTACTGTCAAGCCCGAAACGGTGCACGCTAGTAAAAGTCGGACTATCATGTGATGTGCAAATTTGAATATACTTTGCGAAAGTATCTCTATTTAAAACTTTATCTGCTCCTTGAAAATGAAAAAAAAATGATCAGTATTTTTTGGGGTAGACAACGGGATGAATTTGGAGGTTTTTTTAGTAGGTAGCACGAAATGTATAAAATAGGGCAATTTTTTTACTCTCTTTGTATTTTCGACTTGTCACTAAATTAATCACGTTATTTCAAGTTAAAAATAAACCGCAGCCACATCGACTTATTTTAGAGATGATTTCACCAAGCAAGACACATTTTGTAGATGAAGTCTAGTAGCTTTAGTAAATGTTATAAGGTTGTTCGGCCAAAACTTAAAACTATGAAAGTTATCGAGGAACAGTAACATTCACAGTTTTATGTCCTGCATTTAGACAAATCATCGGCAGTTTCAAACGATCGTCGATTCTTATCCTTAACTACACTTCGTATTTACTTCGCAATTTCAAGTTTCTCTCTTGATTTATCTCAAATTCAGTTTTCAAAAATTCTCTTCGCTTCGATGTTACATACATACATGTCCATATCAGTCTTAACCAAATTTATTCATTTCATTTTTGTCGAATTGATAGCATCCGTTTTCAGTCGAATTCAAATCTGTCTATAGGGGAAGGACTAACAGGACGTCCATGCATATGAAAACGTAGGCCCCCAAGCTCAAGGCTAAAATCTATTCTGCCCGCTGCTCTCTAAGTTTGTCGTAACGAAGCAGATACAGTTTCTAGATGAACACATTTCCATGCACATGTAATGCCGCCGGCTGGCTGGTTTTTCGCCAGTATCTCCTTCCGTTTGACAGAATGTCGTTTGCCTTGTCTACATATTTTCGATATTGATATGGAAAATTTATTGGAAGCGCAATAGATGTTTGTGAAACAGAATATTCCTTTATATTTGTACGTTTGTAAAAATAGTTTGCGAGTAGTGTATGCCTTGCTTTTTTGTCATTGTGGATGTACATGTGTGAAAATATCTACAGTTTGCATATTTTAGTAGTTTTGCATAAGAACTTATTTGAATTCGCGGCTGAAATACGCTATGATAAAAGCAGCATTAGATGTATAACTCCAAAATATCTATTGTGTCTTATGTTGCCTGATGTAAGAAAATGTTTTCAAAGAATTAATTAACTCAAATGTGAAGCCTTACTTCGAATACATATTCTTTATTTGATGCTGTTCAAGTACTTATAGGGAAAAAAAATCGAATGGAGAATACACATAAAAAAATATTGGCGCATGTCTTATGATTACTGTACATCATATCACACTTATACCCATGCATACTTATTGCCTTTTTCTATTGCCTAAGCATTGAAAATTCTACTTTTAACTTATTATGTTCATCATCATCATCGATGGTGCGACAGCCCAAATCGGGCCTTGGCCTCCAGTAACGTCCGCCTCCAATCGTCTCGATCCTGCGACCTGGTTTTCCAATTGTTGAACCCCAGTATTGACCTGCTGTCTGCGTCTATCGTGTCTTCCCAACGTTTCCTCGACTTACCAACTGGACGCTTCCCTTGTGCTCTACTTTTCAATGTTCTTTTAGGTAGTGTATTGGCCTCCATCCTTTCGACGTGGCCGGCCCAGTGTAATTTTCGTAATTTAATGCATGTGGATACAGGTGGGTCGTCAAATATATGGTACAACTCATTTGACGCCATTTTTCTTGTTTGGGTCATTAGTTTGGTTTTATCTTCGTTGACCCGTAGATCTATTTTCTTAGCTTCTGACTCCAAACTTAGGAAAGCTTCCTTTGCTTCTGGTATGGTCCGAGCCATAATGTTGATGTCATCGGCGAATGCTACTATTTGCGTGGCCTTGAACAGTAGTGTGCCTGTAGTATTAGCTGGTATTTGTCTGATGACGTGTTCCAGAGCAAGGTCGAATAGCATCGGGGCAAGTCCATCTCCTTGCTTTAAGCCTGAGTTGGTGTGGAAGCTGTTGGTTAGGTCACTGTTGACTTTGAACTGAGATTCGGCCTTCATCATTGTCACCTTGGTCATACGGACAAGTTTTGTTGGAATTCCCAAGTCAAGCATGATTCGGTAAAGTGTATTTATGTCTACTCTATCATATGCTTGCTTGAAATCTACGAAGACCTGGTGCACGTCGATATTATACTCCAAACATTTTTCAAGCACCTGTTTGACTGAGAATATTTGATCTATCGTAGATCGTCCGGACCTAAAGCCATCTTGATACTCTCCTATGATGTTATCATAGAATGGCTTCGTTTTGCGTTCAATAATTTTGGACAACACTTTATAAGACGAGCATAATAAAGCGATGCCTCTGTAGTTTTCGCAACGTAATTTGTCTCCTTTTTTGTAAATGGGGCATATAATACTTTTTTGCCAATCATTTGACAACTGTTCTGCTGCCCTAATTTTTAGTATTAATAGGTGGAGAATGTTGCAAAGAAGAGTTCCACAATTTCTGAGTAATTCGGGAGGTATTCCATCTATTCCAGGAGCTTTATTTATTCGAAGGTTACGTATGGCTGCCTGAACTTCTTCGAATGTTGGTGGAGAGATAAAAATGTCCTGCTCTGCTTCTGCGATATTTGGATCTGCTGAGTTTGTCGTCGGCGCGGGATTAAGCAGCTGTTTAAAATAATGTGAGGAGGTTCGTGACTCTACAAGTGTCAAAGATGCTAACGGAGATGAGGCGTAATATTCGAACAAGAATATGGAACAGGTATTTTTTTAGAACAGCCAGTACCTAGTACAAAGTACAAAAATACTAAGTAGGAGTAATAGAGTCCTAATATTAATATGGATTCGTATTTCATACTATCTATTATTTCATACTTTCATGCTCACGAGTAAATCATACTAGATAGAATTTTGTACTAACAATTCAATTGAATTTTAAATGAAAAATATTTTTATTAGAAATTAGTTGTACATTCCCAGCATGACTGTAGTTTAGTTCACAGAAAAAGCTTAAAATTTTGCGGCTATACTATTTTAGCTTGTTGGCCCTTATTGGTTTTGCTTTTTTTTCGGCACAAATTTTGTTTCTTAGACACTTATGGTATTACCCAGCGTGTACAGCAGCTGGGATTACCCTGGCAATAATTTGCTTAAATACTCCCTCATTCTAGAATTACTATCTAACATATGTCTTATTGAATTTAACTTTGCCTAATCGGATCTAAATCTTAACCGTTTCTGTTTGTCAAGAGGCCTATATAATCGAAAAGCGCAACCATAAGCTGCGGCTGCAATGCTATCACCGCGTGGCGCATAAATGGCTCATTAAGGCAACCTTTACGCTCTAGTGACCGAATCAGTCCATTCTCTGTCTGTCCGTAGAATCGTGTCATTGATTCCACAATTCGGTCTCTAAGTGACTTCAATTCCGACTCCTTATACAGGATAATGTTTTTCGGCCAGTGCTTAGTCACCGAGTTGTATAACCTGCCAGTGCAGAAGCGCAGGATTCATCTTTCGAATACCATCGCCTTTGCCATGGCTGTGTTTGAGCAAGTAATCCAGGATGGAAAGGCGTAAGTCAGGATAGGTCGAATTAAATTTTGGTAGCAAATGGTGAGCATGCCCTTTTTTTGCGAAAAGATGTCTGATGCGTTGAAATGCGGATTTGGCAGCTTTGATTTTACTTGAAAAATTCGTCAAAATTAACAAGGAGGTACTTCAGCTATAAGCTAGAAGGTGTCGTAGAGGCTGCAAACAAGACGGTGAGTATTTTGGTCTTGATGCGAATAGTTTGAGCTATCTGATACTTAGGACGATTGCAAAATACAGAGGTTTGTGTCTTACTGGTAATTGGTTTGATGCCTCATTCGTCAAAGAAAAGACTAAGTTCTACCAAGTAGTATCTTCGCTACTTTGAGCGGATCTTTGTTGGACGCGAATAAGAGCATGCATTGGCATATTGGAGGATTTAGACTTGGGGTTGTCCCTCTGGTATAGGAAAACCAGTGGTGAATGTGGTATAAATAATTGGTCAAGCGTCAGAACCTTGTGACGCTGACATAGTAATGTCTGTTGGTAAACAAGCTTGCGGCGAGTCTTATTACCTCTTCCAAGAATCCACACTTAATTAACTTAATTGAAATGCGTAATTGAAAGCCTTCTCGATATCTAAATCACACATTACTGTCGGAATATTTCGCTCATTCAAGTGGCACACAATTTGATCATGCAGATATGAGGTGGCATGCTGAGTGCCGTGCTTGCGCCTAAAGTCAAACTGGTGGTCGGGAATTATCAGCATGAGCTCACAATGATTATTTATCATTTCCATACATAATCTCTCCAAAAGTTTACCCAAATTAGGAAGCAGGTAGACTGAATGGAAATTACTGGCCTTTTTATTTTTGCTCTTTTTGTGGACGGAAACAATATTTGCCACTTTTCAAGTGTTCCAAAAAGTAGTTCTTGCTCAGAGCGTTGTTAAATACAAAGGAAAGAATTAGACATTCAAATTAGACGTTCCATCATACCCAGAAGACTTCTTAATTTTTAAGCGGGACTGGTCATCTGCATTTTGCGTATCATCCAAAGGATTTTCGGATGAAAATTTAACCAGTGGTTCGTTCTATCAATTGACGAAGCAGTGGAGTTCCTTCCTTACTATTCGGCTGCTGGAAGCAGAATAATCGGGTGGAATAGCATTCAAACGAGATTGATGATTGAATTTTTATGCAAACAACTTAGCTTTACAGGCTAGGTTGCGCACAGCAACATTTTCAACCGTCACTACCATCTCCTGGTTATTATATTAATCAGAAAGCAAATTAATTTCGTCTCTTAGCTAGACGTTGGACAAGATGCTCGCTCTGAAACTTAGCAACCATTTCAGCAATGATTTTGCTCAGACAATTGATATTTGAAAGGAGTAATTTGTATGACGGGTGATCCCTTCCACTTCTATGAAAAATTCGCTTTAACTTGCAGCGCCAAATGTGTTTCCCTTTCATGTGCCTTACAAGCGAGTGTTCTGAGCAGTGGTTTAGTGTATAATTTCATTAACGTACTCTATTCGTCTGATCGGAGAAAAAATCTATTGTTGAGCTACTACTTAGCAGCAACTACTTACAAGAAAACTAGAGGATTGCTTAACTGCAGCCATTCGAGCAACACCCTACTGTTTTCATTCGTCATGGAATCTCTTCATCGTGGGTGTCTCGAGTTTAGATTGCCACCGATAAGCGAATATATAAATTGAGATATCGTTGAGTTTTTGACTCCGAAATCATGCAACAGACTAGACTTTAAAGAGTGACGGCGAATGTACAGTGATAAAAGAATGATTCTCTTATATTCCGTTGTTTTGATCACAGCTGCAGCAATGGCGCAGCGCTTAAGATCGAGGACCACAATAGGCTCCATATCCAGATTACTCCTAACTTATAGTGCGGAAACATCATCTTGATTATTAAAAATTGTATTGTATTCTCTGTAGCTTACCCTATGAAATTTTGTAAGTTTGGTTTCTGTTATCATTACAAGATCCGACTTCAAGGCACCAAAGAGGTGTTGCCAAGACACTCTTTACGCCATCGAAATAAGCGAAGCGCCATTGAATATGGCCACGTCAACCAACTTACTTGAAAAGGGTAGTCCGCAGCTTAAGATTGGCAACCAGCGCTTCAACATCAGTTCTATCTGCCTACACTTGGCTGATAAAATCATTTATCGACCCAAGAATGGCATTGTCTGGATATTTTCCTGTGGGGGTTGGAGCTCGCTGAGCACCAGAACCAGGAGAAGCAATAACTTTTACAGCCTGGGCGTATAAGATACAGCTTCGCTCGTAGTGGGAGACGCTCTGCGTCATAAACTGCTGTCATTCCTTCCAGGCCTGATCGTGGCGAATATTTTTTGCTTCGATCCTGACCACCATTTCCATATAAGTCGGGCATCTTCGATAGTTAGCAAGGTGAACATTTAGACCACAGTTGACGCATGCAGACTGTGCGTCTTCAATTTTGTTACAATCGTCTCATGGGTGCCTCTCCAGGCACTTAACGCAGTGATGGATGATAGTACAGGTTCCTGCAACAAGTCTGACATGTTTGCCAGTTACACTACAGTCTCTCTTTGTTGCGGATTTTCGCCCAAGTGACTCTCTGCCAGAGAACGGACTGTATTTCAAATACAGCAGCAGCTAGCCCCTGGAAAGGCTCGAATTATGCCATGAAGAGCGTGTGGCTCCGCAATGAACTCTGTGAGTGGATGCTCATTGCATGTTTTTGGGGTTAATGCTTTCTTTGCTGCACTGTTACGGCTGCTTTGCTGATTAAGGGCCAAGAATGTCGTCATCTGCAGGCGAAACTCATTTAATTCCCGACGAGAATTCAATTTTTGCATTTTAATTGATTTTTTTTTTAATTTCTTCAATTTATTTTAAATTGATTTCATGGTACGGTTCACATTAATCCCACTTTCAATCGCTGCAAAGACTGGTCTAGTTTGATAACTCCTATATGAATAACAAGTTCATCACTTGACATCACATCGTTTTCAAAAAATTTCCATTAAACTACTTGCATTAAAAAGACTCTCACACTCATTTCCGAAAAGTACTAGCAATTGCAAACCCATTCTCCTGAAACCAAATTTTAATGTAACGCATGAACTTTTCAAAAAAGAATTTAACTTTCCAACACTGATTCTTTCGAAGTTTCAACAAAAAAAACCTGTAATATGCATTACCTATTACATATCAGCTGACTTTCTTATCCGAAAGACTTTATACATAAGGAACATAAATTTCGTTAGTTTGCCAATGTTAATTGAATCACGTACTAAACGTAATGCACCATTCATAGAACTACATTATCAAAGAGTTTTCTCTGCAAAGGATGTATGTATGCAGTGCAATCGAGTATGTGATATGCATTAGTAAGGCAGAGTATTTTGGAAAATTTAAATGTTGTATAAGCTCTTACATCGAATAAAGTGAAAAGTTTACAAATGCAAAATTTTGCGGAATACCAATAAGTTTTTTTTTTTGATTTCAGATGAAAATGTAATCGATATATTGATATTATTGCATTCTATTTCACTCAAAGTTCTCAAATAAAGCTAGCTGAAATCCAGGAATATTACTTTTTAATTTATTAAGTTTAGTATTTGGAAACCTCATGAAAATAATTTTAAATTAGGTTTTTTAGTCTAATTTTTGTTTTGGAAGAGAAATTCCTCAAATAACAAAAATCATAGATTCACATTCTGAATGGAATCTCAAAAGCACTGCAATAGTGAGTAGTTACATTCTTAACTTTCCCGGGTTCATTCAGTCCCGAAATTCCAATGAAAATTTAATTTCGCAAATACACAGTATTTTAATTAGACATAATTTACAATGCAACGGACTTGATAAACTCTCTACGGGCCATTTTCGAATATTGTCCCGGGACCATAAAAACGTTGTTGGGCCGTTCGGTCATTTCCGTAGCACTTAGTTTGAAATTCAAACGAAGAAGAAAACTTTTCCGTTTACTTTTCCAGGTGAACGCTACGCGAAAAGAAGGACAGTCGCCAAGAGAAGACAATGCCTTATGTCATAATTTTTTCATGAGTTTTGCCGGTAATTGTCTTTTAAACAGCTCTCGATCTTAACTTGTTCGACCGCGACAAAGTCAAGAAAATGGTTTTACATAATTTCGCCCAGGACTTGGTTCAAAAACTTTCTCAACTAAATTACACAATGTCACTAAGACCGAAAGGAAAAGAGTGTGTATGTCAAGTGAAAACTTTCACTACGATGGACACAGATTCTTCGGCGAAGTGCAACCATTGGGAATTTCGGAAGACGATTAGAATGGAATTTGGCAAGGGAAGAATAGATTGAGCTATGGAGAAGCCAGAACATTATGTTTGGAACATTCGCAGGAATAGAATGTTTGCTTTCTAAACGGTATTTGAACTATCTATAGTAAAGCGATAGATTTCGTAGATATATATACCTGTATATATATATATATATATATATATATATATATATATATATATATATATATATAATTGGAAATTTTCACCCTACATTCAACATAACTGTCAGTAAATTTTCATCATCCAAAGTTTCTGACTTCATCCAACTATTTTATAGGTACCATCCGAACCGATAAAAATTACCAAATGACTTGCATCACGTCGATCTATTGAGTCAGCAAGCGCATAAAAGAAGCCAACAAACGATAGCCATCAACAAATTTACTGGCTTTAAATTCAAGGACAATCTCGAATTTCAGTGAACACACTGAACCCAACCCGAATCGAACCGAACCAAACCGAGATGGAATTCAATATTAACTTGATGACAATATCCCGATTTAACCCGAAGCCATATATCCGCACTTGACCTCCCCCACTGGAAACTGTAAATCACAATTCGTCCTATCGATGAATCAAACTTTGAAGGATATCTCGAAAGAACCAAAGTCTCGCGCTGAAGTCAATTTCAATGCGAACGTTAGCTTCCGTTGACGTTGACGTTGCCGTTGTCCTCGACTGCAGTCAGATATAACTAGATGTGTGTAGTCGTATGTATATATATATATATGTTTCCGGCTTGTTCAGTCATAGTGATAAATTGGTATTGATAGATGGACAAGCCCAACTTGAGATTGTCTTTCGATAGTATAGGCTTGTATGGAAAAGTATTTGTGTTTGCTTTGATCGTAATAGAACACTCAGTGGTAATATTTTAAGGTCAGGGTGAGATATTTTTAAATTTGAATAATATTTCTAGAGATAAAAAGATATTCAAATATTGTGGTATGACTTGAAATGCTATTTATGGTCTCCTAGTGAATTATATCTTATTTTAGGTTTGACATTAGATAGTGGCATGAAAATTTTAATAGACCTCTGAGGCTGACCTTTATGGATCAGATAAAATTATACCTTTTAGGGAAAAGAGTTTCGAATTGAAGAGCTCAAGATAATCAAAATTCAGATAATCACAAATAGTGTCTAAAAATAACATCGTTCAGGTTTCGCAGGAATATATTTGTGGCCTGATTACAAACACAATTTTTAGAAAATATTTTTCTATCATTTTCACTAGGGCTGCGGAAAATTAATAAATTTCGGCATTGAAACTTCTTTTTGTTTAATTAAAGCATCAAAGCTTTTTCAGTCACCATTGCAATTCTGATTTTGAGCATTTTGGGCATCAAATTATTTTTTTAGCATTTCCATAAGTGTCGCATCATTGTTAGATTTAGTCCACCAAGAAATAAATTGCCACAAAAATACTATGCTTTAAAATATGTCATATAGCTTCAGTGAGTAGCTCGTGAGAAGTAGACGTTCGCAATTTTACGACGGAAACAAGTTACAGATGAGTTTGTGTGATAAAGAGACAGAATCAAAGAACGCGAATGAAAAATACATAGGGTGATTGTGAAATAAAAATTGATTCTAAAAATAAAAATTAATTGTAATTGTGAGAGGCACACTGAGCTAAAGGAAACAAAATTCATTTAACAAGCTCTTTAAAAAAATCCTGAGAAATAAAAGAAGCCACGAGCCGTTATGTAAGCGACCATTCAGTTCTTCAATATATTTGAGCCTGAAATGACAAACGAAGACGAAGAGTCTTAGAAATAGGCTCCAAAGAAAAGAAAACAAAGTAGTAGTAGTAGTAGTAGTAGTAATAAAAAAGTAAGACCAAACTCCGAGGAGGACAAACAAATCTTAGAATTACTAAGGCAAGTGCAAGAACAAACGCTAAGCTGGACAAAATTATAACACAGCTGATGCACACTTACACAGAGCTTTCACCCCAACGAAAACAAAGCAAAGAAATAAACAGAAAACTTAAAAAACAACAAAAGATTAAGTGAAAACTTGTGACATCCCCAACGTCTTCACTAATAGAGAAAAAAAAACAAAAAACTACACCGCTTCACCTGTGCCGTCAGCAGTTGGACACATGAATGTTGAAGTGCAATTAGATTGCGAATCCGTCATGAAGGTACAGGATAGTCTATCCTCAAAAAAGTCAAATACAGGCTGAATAAGAGTAGCCTCGATGAAACCGCTGATGAAACAGACCACTACTCCACTCTAACACACTACAAAGTGACGAAAAATACACAGCAATTTAGACGACATTGAACAAAAAAGAACTACGGTCCCAGTGATTATCAGGGAGCCAAAAAAGTATTTTAAATCACTTAAGGGTCTGGGACTAGAGTATTTGTCAGCAAAAAGGGTCTATCTTAGCTAGTAAGTGGATTCCGATACTCTACTGAATCGGAAAAGACTAACTTCATCACTGGCGGGAAAATTCAACACCACATACGCGTATACTTTTCGTTGGAGGAGAAAAATTTCAATATGGTAGTTCGAGCTCTCTATGATCTTATATCAGAGGAAATAAAGGAAGATTTTGAGGTTCAGGGATTCCACCAACTAGAAGTCCTTTTCCTCAAACTGAGATATGAGACTCCGAAGCTGGTTGAAGCTATCCTTCGGAGAAGCGAGAAAGAAATTTATAACATCAAAAGAAGCTGCCCCTGATTTGCAAATTTGAAGCCCTCTGACCTCAAAGAGGACACTAGCATTGTCATAACTATCATCAGTTTGAGTATGTAGCCAATAATCGACATTCCCACGTAAAGTGCGTAAAGTCAAAAGCTGTGCACTAATTAATTCTCTAAGAACACTAAAATGTACGAGTAATTGCTAAATGGGTCAACTGTGGTGGTGATCATCCAGTCAGCTATGGCGGATGCTCAAAGTAGCCCAAAACTTTGGGGAAGACGTTTGTGGACGTGGTGTAAATGAACTCTTCTACACAACCCACAACCCATTCCGCCGACCCTAAAACACCGTGGATCTTGCTCACTATCCCACATCCGGCTATCATGATTCAACTGTTCTGCAATATGCAAGAACATTTCGAGAACATGATGAAAGTTATGATAGAGAAATCGGTGCAAGGAATGCTTGCAGTATTCTCTGCACCAAATAATAAAAATAACAAATATTAATGTCCATTCCCGATCATATGCCGATTCTCATTTGGAATGCGAAATTCATTATCACCAAAACTGGAGAGCTAGTGCAGTTTGTATAGGACTAGAAGATTGATATCATGTTCATCTCTAACTACAATCCATGTTCATCTCTAACTACAATTTCATCCGGATCTTTTGAACTATTCGAACACTAAACTGTTCGGAAATTTCTTTTCACCGCCACTGAGGAGATGTTTGAAGCAAATAAAGTGGAATCGAGCAACGAAGGCTCAGCATGGAAAATTGTAATAGATTACATTTCTTCGAAGAACCTGCACATTTTGGCAGAGTTCATAGTCATGTCCTAGATATAGAGCTGTGGCAAAACTTCCATTACAGTCTAGGATTGTCTGTTCTCGATGATCTTCCATTTGGCCATAAGCCCGGTACTTTTCATCATTGAAAACATCTTCATTGACGAGGCTCTGCGAATAATGCCTAGTACTATACTCTTCGCGAAACGAATTCAACGGTCGAATCCCATACAAAAAGAGCTTTTCAATTCGTCAGTAAAGCTCTTTTTGTATGGGATTTGGCCGGTGAATTCGTTTCGCGAAGAGTATAGTACTAGGCATAACGAAAAAAAAACAAATTAAAACGCTTTCCGGACGCAATGGCGAATGAAAAGTAAAAAGAAACTTTTGAAACCGCCAGCGATATAGATATCGTAATAGATACGATTCAAACTCCAACAAAGGGGAATAACCCGAACTCAATCTGTAAAGCGTGGATAAACAGACATAATAAACGCCATCTTTGACATAATAAACGCCATCAGCCTAACAGACATAATAAACGCCATCTTTGATACCAAGAGCTTCCCGGAGGTGTGCTAGTCAGCAGTTATAGCAGTATTATCTAAACAAGGTAGAGATCTCAATTTCCCCCAAAACTGGAGGCCTATCAGCCTTCCTTACTCCGTAGGAAAAATCACTAAGTGTCTTCTTTTCCATCAGTTCACTAATATAGTTGTGGAAAAATCAATCATCCCGGAGGATCTCGTGGAGCATACGTACGGGTTTCAACCAAAGAAAATCAACGAACATGGTTAACTTTGACGGCCTTTGATAAACACAGAAAGGCAGGACTGATTTTCAAAATACATGAATTCGAAGTGCCATTGTTCATCGTACAACTAATTGCATCTGTTCTCCAGGGCAGAACTATCTGTGTTAGAATTAACAACCTGTTCTCAAAAAATCAGCTATAAGAAATTGTAGGCCCGTATGGCTCAACGCCCTCACCAACACTGTGTAGACGAGTTGACGTTTAAAGAGATAATTTTGAAAAGCACCATTACGACAAAGAAAATATTTTGAGGTGATTTGTGACTTTGGGCAAAAGCTAGATCCATTAAGTTGATCTCAAAGCGAAAAAACAATCGATGGCGTGGAAATGACCAACTTCAAAGACACCAAAGAAACTCAAAGTATTATGCTCGGCGAGAAAGGTTATGGTGTCTGAGTTTTCGGGAGGTTGATGGAATAATTAATTGTCAATATTTGGGAAAGAGAGCCATTATTACCGCCTTTTACTATGCAGACAAAGTAAAAGGATTGCATTATGCTATCGAAGACCAGAAGTAGCGTAATGCCCGAGTTACAATCAATGCAACACAACTTTGTTGCGCAGCAAAATTTGCTCAGACCCCAAACTTGGCATGGAAGTAAAATTTTTGAAAATATCCAATTCCACATTTTCCTTTGAGCGACTGGGAAATGGGAAATGGTATATGCAAATGAAAAAACAGAATTTGTTTTTTTTTTGCAATATACTCTGCAGCTTTTAAAGGATAAATTACTCACTGATATCACTTTCCGAGACTTTAAAGGATTCATATGATCAAACAACAATTTCATTAATATAGCAAGTGACAGATGACGGTAAATGTTGTGTTGCATTGATTGTAACTCCAGGATAAAGATTTTTTCATTCGCAAAGTGGGCTTCAAACTGCTTCAATGCCTAACTTTTCTTCAGATCTACTTCCCAATGGCTCTTTCGTCTTTTTCCAGTTCAAGGAACAGTTCGAGACCAGGAAATTTCAAGAAGATAGCGTTGTGATTGCTACTGTACAGTAATTGTTGAAGAGCCAAGATAAAGAGAATTTTTTTCAAAATAATTAGGGTTCAGAAAAAGGTGCATTAAATATATTGACTTG
This sequence comes from Nemotelus pantherinus, assembly GCA_963978885.1. Taxonomy (NCBI): domain Eukaryota; kingdom Metazoa; phylum Arthropoda; class Insecta; order Diptera; family Stratiomyidae; genus Nemotelus; species Nemotelus pantherinus. The sequence continues at coordinate 13,188,550 of OZ022265.1, forward strand.
ATAGCAGACTGCGTGGAAAAAGTAAAATAATTTGAAAACGTAGTCGTTCTTTTAAATATTCATCATCATTGTTTTTACATAGCCCATCATAAATATTAAACCATTTTTCTAAAAAAATGTCTAAAAATTATTAATAAGAACCTCAAACATCAAACAAACAAGTTAGAGTAACCTACATCTGCCAGTGTTTCCAAATGAATTCCCCTCAATGTAATTCAGACGAAGAAACAAGACGACGAAACTGAACCAATTTTCCAGTCTTCAACTTGAAGTATATGACTTCGATATAAAAACCGCTTCGACAGGAATTCTAATAATGTCAGATGAAAATCTGTTAAATTTGTTTCCTGGGAATGTTCATTGCCTATAAAACACTAACCAGCTTTTTTACCACATCGTTCTTGAATCGCATCCTTGTCTGTCTATATGGCTGCTGCTCAATTTGTCTGTCAGTCTGTCCCGCCTGCTGTATAGTATGTGTATGTTTTGTCATATCGAAATATCTTCCGGTCTGATGTCGGTCCGTCTGTCACAACACATTCTTTTCAACGTCAGTTCGCGGTTCTTTAATCTCAACTGATAACATCTGAGAGCTGAAGCGACAAAGACGAGCGAGAAAAAAATAAAAGCGAAATACTCGAGCAAACGAACGAATTTCGATGTCGCGATGTTGTCACATCGCAGTCAGGGAGGAAGAGGTTGAAACAAACGATGACGGGAATGTTGACAATAGTACAATAAGCATCCTTATATCTAACAAGGTGTATATACAACACGGAATTGCATAGTTTATCCACTTAGTCGTTGAAATCACATGGATGACACGAATGAAAGCGAAAGACAAAGACAATCAACTAGCATGCCTGAAAAGGAATTTCAGATTAGAAGATATGATTCCAATGATAGCTGGTAAGGGGATTTGAAAAACGGCAACTAATGACGAAAATCTGGATTTGTATGTTCTTTGACGTTATTGAGTTGGAGATAGTGCTATATAGAAGCAAAAAAGTTATCCTATTATATTATTTCCTTTGAGATTGTATGATCACTTAGATTTAAAAAAAAACGATCCTTGTAACTGACGGTAACTGAGATTTTTTTATTTATTTTAGTATAAGACAAATAGAGATTAATATCCCCTAATAATTGTTTGATTTGTAATTAGTTTACGTAATTTTTTTGTCTGCTTAATACCTACTGCAGCTATGACAAAACAACACCTTCCAACAACATACATTTTTTCTACCTACTATTTTTCTACTTTAACTTTATGAGCGGGTCATATCCATATATATCGCTTAAGTCTAGCACTTCAATACTTGACACGTCTGCTTAAAGCAGTGGAATGGTAATTATCAGCAAGTTTGGTTTTTCAAAACAGACCAGTTTCCAGAGCAAGTGGATTTACGAGGGAATCGTCATCTTATAGAACCCGTTGGATAGCCAACTGCAAGCCTGCCTCGGACATTGTTTGACGGTACTTTATTTTTGTTTCATTTTGAATTTTTCTTTTATATTTGGTAAAAAAAATAATAGAATAAGTTTAATCTTAATTTAATAATCTGTTATGGCAAAAGCTATCTCCTGAATTGGTAAAACAAACTTGCCTAACTGAAGGTTGTACGTATAAAATAAACCTGTACAATGAATGAGAGTAATGAAACAGCCTATATTGTTACGGTAAAGTCGCTCCACTGGAAGCAGGAAGACAATAATTTTGTTGTTCAATGTCAAACCAATGAAAAGTTTAATAAATTCTTAGAAAAAATTTTAAAAGCCCAATATGAAAAAACGATGCAATAATGCTATAATAAAAATATTAAAAGGTAATTTATACAGGTTACTTGATCCATCTCAAATCCTGCGTCCGAAAATACAAATAATCCGCCCTATCCTGCAAGAGCTACTTCATTCAATGATTTAAAATATGATGGCAAAGATGGTTCAGGGCTTGCTCTCTATCCAAATCCGCAAAATGATCCCTTTCTTTAAACAAGTAAATGAGCCACAAAAAACGCATTTCAGTCTTAACATGTAATGCTAATTCCATTCTATCCAAAAAGGGGAGCTTATGCAATTTCTGAGCGTTTGTAGAATTTAAATTATGCTCATTTAGAGGAATCCACAGAGTTCTTGACTAATAGAATCTCCAAAATAAAAATAAAACTAAAAAAAATCAAGACCTCTATGAGCTTCAATCAAAATGTTGATAGTAAGAAAAAACCAAATCCTCACATATGGCAGGACTTTCGGAGACCCTTAACTAAAACAAGAACCAAACCGACTAGCAAATGTAATTCGTGTTCAGATCTCTCAACTCAAGTATCTGCAGTTGGAACATTTTATGCGCAGTCTTGATGAAAGTGGATCATTATCGAGTCCGTTCTAAAATTTTAAAATGAAAAATCATGCCAACTATTGTAGTAAAGTATAGTTAATCAGAAAGAGAATACTTTAGAAATTCATGTTTAGAGATCAGCTGCTCAGATGATTCCTTGTAAAGAAAGCTTATGTTAAGCAGAGTGCATCAGATATTATTCACGGCAGAGCACAGATTGGGGCTATGAAACAGTCAGCACCTCTGGAAGAAGTAAACCTCTTGGCAAAAAGCTCACCCAAAAAACAATAGAAAAAATCAGAAAATAGATAAAGTCACCAAAATCAGCATTTTCCATTTACCAGACAATATCCTTCAGAGTGTCGTAGGCACAATTAACGCCATTATTCATCTCCCACCAGAAGTGATATTCCCACAGCAAATATTTAACTGTTCTAGTAAACTGGCGACCCATCAGTCTACTCTCATTCATAGCCAAACTCACAAAGCACTTAATTCTCTCCCGGCTGAAAGAAATTGTCATTCTAAACAATAGCTTGTTTCTACAGCAATTTGGCTCTAACTATCTCGTGCAGTGCAGAGCATAAGTGCTGTACATAAAATCTGGTCTAAACAAAAGGGCTAATTTTACAGAGCTGGTTTTTTTGATGTCACAAAGGTGTTCGACAAAAATTGGCACACTAGGCACATTGTCAAGCTTAATGACTTTAAAATATAATACCGTTACTACAAAAAAAAAACTTTTCAAGCCATAGACAATTACCTCTACTCCAAGTGTATCTGAAGCAGCCGGAGTACCTCAACGATCTCCCCTAAGACCCGTTTTGTACAGAATGTACACTACTGACATCGCCAACTCTAACAGAACATACATCTTCCTATTCACTGACGATACGGGTATTTTTCTTAGGTTTAGGCAAGCTTCATATATAACATACAATCTACAGCACTCTATCGATTCTTATATGGAAGAACCATTTTCCAGATCTTTCCACTCAGGACATATAATATTTTGCCACCCCATACTTTTTTATACAGTAAAGTAAACAGCAAATCGAAAACTATTGCTTAAAAACTGTCACGTTTTCATATAATGATCTCCATCGTTGTCAAGTATAGCCTGGCATCTTCTTGAAAACCTTTCAACCAGCCTTTCCGCATAGTCCGTAGAAAACCTTGAAATTACTTCAAATTGCGGACAAGCTTTCCGGTGAGATGGGCTTTCACAATTCCCCAGACATTTTTGATGGTACTGGCATCTGGAAATTAGGAACAACAGTCTATTGTCGTGGTCACATTTCCTTTTTTTCAGAACTTGGACAGTGAGCTTCAGTATGGATCATTATTTTTTGCAGGCCTAATTCTCATTTTTCCGTGGAATCAAATTGTCTACCGGTTTAATGAGTCAACGTTTTTATGCACAGACAATTTTTTCGGAGTTCAAACTTTAGATGAAGAGCTTGGACACGCATTTCCAAACATTCATGTTAACAGTGAGCTGGAAAAAATCTGTAGTGCGGGAGAATCAAGCTTGCTCCAAAAAGTTCTTAATACAGTCAGGATCTTTATTTTCGGTAGCCCAAACCTTGCATTTTTCGATGTGTTTCTCAGAAAACAAAGAATTTAACGTCGCCGGACGGAAAGATGCATATGCCTCCTTCAAATGCCTTGCAATAGTTCGTAGAGCTAGAGAATCATCCAATTCATCAATATTTTTTTATACTTTATGCCACTGGATCGAGCTAACAACATACTCCTTCAATTTTATAATCAGTTGTCCAGCCGAAATAACTAGGGCGTCGTATAAAACGAATTAACTAGGGCGTCGCAGCTTTCTGGTGTGACAACCAAGTCCTCAAAAGCAGACAGACATATATCTCCTACTTAAAAAACCCCGATTACTTTCCTCTCGCAAGGACCATACATAAATTAATTACTCTTGGAAATTTAAATCCCAATCATCACCCTCTGCAGAACTTTGCCGCCCTTTAGAAATTTTCCGATTGCCCTTGCGGTAAAGAAGGCGCTGCTTTGAGGAATATTTCAGAAGATGGAAAATAAAACTAAACGCTGAAAAAAAACCAAGGGATTTTTATTAATTGAAAAAGATGACAGATACCACGACGATTTGACGACCAGACTTTAAACACGCAACGGACTGCTAAATAATTAAGGCTAACATTAGACAATAAATTACAATGGACAGCAGATACAGAAAACAAACGAACGACTTTAGATAATACATCGACCCCTTTAAAAATTATCCACTTTGAGGATAATTGTGCTGCTAGTGTGTCTGTTAATTGTGTGAAGTGCAAAACAGAACAATTAACAGCCACTCTAGCGCCGCTCTGACAATTCTAAAAACTTAAAATTCGCATCTCAACCTCACATCTGCAAACGTGGGGAAACTCGTTAACGCCACCCTCTGCGATAAAAATAATTCAGAGTATCGCCAGCTCAAAGTCTAAGCGCTAACTACTCAGAAATATAAGTGGACTTCAGGTGCCACAGCCACACTAGCTCCAAGAAAAACTCAGTTGACAGTCAAGCATATCCATATAAATTTTATAAACAAATCTGAATTGTTTTCGATGAAATTATCAAAAGAGGATGTGATATATCTAACATTTCTTAGAAATATCTTACACTACATTAAAGCTTTTTGACTTTGTTCTATGTGCCGAAAATCATAAGCTCGCATAATCTCTTATACACATGTAAAATGAATTTCATAGTTGACAATCTGCCTTAAACACTAAATTAGATTCCAACAAACAGGTCATGTGTACATTAACTGAAAAAAATGGATTTGAATTCCAATATTTTTCTTTGAACAACCAAAAAACTAATCAGTCTCTCATCATGCCAGCAAATTTAATGCCGCGTCAATATCAAAGTCATAGGTGACGTTGCATGCAAACAGTGATCAAAAAGTGTCAAAGAGAATCCGCAAACAAATTAATTAAAACCCAATGAGATCAGCACAGAACTTTATAAAATTCATACTAATAACGCAACAAATTGCCTAACAGCATTAGAATCACGCTACATCACCAGTGTGTTAATGCAATAATAGAAGCCATAGGTAGAGTTCAAGTGCATGACGGACATGCACTCTGGCGAATTAACCTTTTGTAAGAGAGAGAGTATAACTGCAATCACTGGACTTCCATTTCCAATGCCCATCATCATCATCCATATTTTATATGAAATAGTGAAGTGGTTGTAGTAGCCGAAGTGTATCACAGCAAAAGAGAATGCAAGCCATCAAATAAACTCTACAAAATCACAGGTTGCATATATAACGTGATTGTACAGTGTGTGCAGTAGTTACGTTCTCGGTCCTTGATGAATTCGAAAACTTTTTTCCAGTACAGAGCTCTGTCAATTATTTGAAATCAAATTGGATTTCGAAGTGTAGGATTTGGGATATTTTAGTGTTAGAGTTGCACAAAGGAAATTTGTTCGAGTTTAATGAGCTATGATTCATTTTTTTTTTGCATAGTGTGAATTAAATTGATTGCATCAAAAAAATTTTATTGCATCTACCATTTGATATTTCTTGTCTTGCTTAAAAAAATAATAACGAGACACATTTAGAACACAATTGCGAAAAAATATTTAATTAACTTTAAAGATCTAAAATTTAATTTTCTATCACTGTGCTGATTATTTTCTTAGCTGTGCTCGTTGAGAATCCATCATATATCGTTAAATACATTGAAACAACCATTAGCGAGGTAGACTACAAGTTTTCATTTATATATTACTTGAGCTCAACTCGACCTCTTTGCATTTACAAACTGTTACTACTCAATGCATTCTAATCTTCAAACAGTGATTTGCTACTGCCAAAAGCATAATATTATCAGCTTACACTTGAAAACTGCCACTCCAGCGTAAGTATAACATTTCATTGAAAATGCAGCACCTAATTTGCCGTCCATAATTCATAATAGTATTAGCGTGTGCTGCCAGAATACGCTAATGTCATGACAGCATCATCATTTACAGCATTTGAATATGACGAACACTTTACTTGCAGTGCTGCCAGCATAAGTAATTATTTGGTTCCATTTAGTAAATGCTTATACATGGATATATAAATTCAGGCTTGCCCAAAAACAAACCAATTTCAGGAGAGTCATAACCAGTTCCCCATAATTTACCATTTTTCTTGGTTATATTACAAATAAACCGAATAAATAATTAAATAAAAACTGTTAATGTAAAAATTCGGCAAATAATCTTCCAAAGATTATGACTCTATCAAAATCACACATACAAAAAATGTCCAAGGAAGCCACATATGGTACCTCATGCTATTACCATTCATATGCTTTTGTACGGTCTTACATTCATATACTCAACACATCGAACAAAGTTATGCAAAACTACTTTCATTATTAATGACCGAAAAGCAAAGTGAGGTTAGACAGTGTTGTCAGCGCCACACTACAATATTCACTGTAAATGTTATCGTGGTAATAAATTCATTACAGCGTGTGCAGCATCCTCTGATACTGTTTAACATTATAAACACAACGGTCTCGTACCTTTCCATCGGCACCGTTTCAGAAAATTTGAAGTATTTGTTTCTGGTTTGGTCTCTGGGGATAAAGTCAGTCAACATAAATGCATACACAAAACATTCACAAGCATGAACGAACATTTTCGAAACACCAATATTATAGCGCCCAGTGTGGGTATGATAGAGATTACTCTGATCGATATACATATATTTGTGTATACAGCTAGCGCATCAGATTTCCCAACATGACAACAAGCTTCAATCCGGCATGGAGTTCAATATTAGAAGCACACATGTTTCAATGTAGTGTGAAAATGTTTATATTATTCCGTTTGTTACCAATGAATAAATTATGAAATCACTGACTATCCCATATGTACAGCTGTAAGCTGTCATTTGTAACCTGATTAAATACAAATCGAGTGTGACATAAAGCATGAAACATTACAAAGCCTGATATTAGTCGCATCCGGAATTATCCTCGTGCCAATTGGATATGACTTAGTCGTAACCACAATACTAACAAACATTTATAATTATCGACATTCAATGTTGGATCTTAAAGTTTGGGCATTTAATAGTGTAACTCCTTTAGGTTTAATTATGCTAGTAGCTGTGAGCTATATATATTTATGCATTTTTTTCTCGCCCAAAATGATTACGGTGGGAATTTCGCACGTCAAAATTTTTCAAATATGATCTGGTGCCATATATGTTTCTTTTTAATTCAAATAATCTGACCTTATTTCAATAACGCTGTATCAAAGTGTGTCTTGTTTGTTTTAATGTTTTATTTTTCATTCAATGATGAAAATTTTGATATGAAAATAACATTTTTATAATAAAGTGGAATCCTTTTTATTGGATATGGGGGCTTATTTGATTAAAATAAGATTCGTTTTTTATTTAAAAGTGTTTCGGTTTTTGATTTAAATTTGATTCTATTAAATTTTCAGTGGTTAAGTTTTTCTAAGTGTACTAAAAATAAGAAATTGATGTCATTTTCCACGTTTATGTCGTCTCCACGTTGTGGTGGCCACTGGTCTACAACACCGGCATTAAATTTGTTAAGTAATAAAAATCTTTAGCAAAGTTACTGGGCTACATACATATACTCAGCGTGGAAATCTTTTGAATCCAAAAATTCAGTTTAAACTATCAAGATACGAGACCCAATGAAATCTGACTAATTTGACTAAAAAACTACAGATTTATCATTAACATTAACGAAGCTGATACTAAAATTGCTTGAATGAGATCTACAGCTAATCTAGATATAGATATAAAATAATCTAAGAAGCTCATTCAAAGCTTTAATTGCCTTCTTTATTGGTGCAGCATCCACAGGCCAAAGTGATTGTTTTATCTCTTTTATGTGCTCTAAATTCTCTAAGTACCAATTTTTCAAATATTCTACTTTCTTCATAGACGAAGTTTTGAATTTATTTAAATTTTTTTTTCTCTATAAAACCGTATTTTCGAGCTCAATTTTACTCGGTATTTCGAGTCCTGGGAATTTGAAAAACATCGTCAGTATGTTTCTATTTAAATTGAACAATTATAACTATATCGAAAAAAGATGATGAGGGAGTATCACATATAAAACCATTTTAAATACAAACTTCACTTATCTTCACTTAGGTACTGCTAGTGTACCATTTAACGACAAAATTATGCGATTAAAATATATAAAATTAAATTAAATTACGAAACATAGAATCATGTAATAATTTGAAAGAAAACATTTTTAATTTATATACCAATTTTTCCTTTAGAAGCTTCAGTGTCACTGAAGAAGAGGGCAGATTATCCTCAAAAAATTGATATCTGTCAGGAAAGTAAAGTATGTATATCTAGCTTCTAAAGTAAAAATTGGTCTTAAACTAAAATTTTTTGTTTGAAATATTTTTTTGTTTTTATTAAAACAAGAGAAAAAACGATTCAAAGAAACCTTCAAAAACTGGTTACCTTCCAGCAAATTACCTAAAAAAAATCTAATAAACTCTTTACACACCACAAGTAACCACAAAAAAAATTGTCTCAGAAGAACAGATATCTACCCAAGTAGATATGTACATACGCGAAAGGGTTAAAAGTCCACCTGTCTTCTAAATTGTCACAGCCTTGGCACATATAGAACCATTAAACAAAAACTTTCCAGTAAAATTCTATGCCAACGGCATTAAGACAAATTTGCATGAAACTGTTCACTGTAATTAGACACCTCATTGCCATTAAGGGTACCAGTTAGCAGTCAGAGTTTCAAGAAAACAACGTAATATTTGTTGTAGCGTTCGTTCACAGCAAAAGAACGTTATCCGCGTAGTCATACTGGGTCACACACGAGAATTTTTTTTTAATTTTCTTATTTCGTATTTGGATAATTTTCTCGTCGGAACAGCGTCATATGCTTTTACTTAATTTGGAATGAGTTGTCGGTGAGCTTTTGTTGATAGCTATCTTAAATGATGTTCTTAAATGTACGAAACTGATTTCGCTTGGATGAAATAAAATCGTTCAACGTACGAGAAAATTGGGATAAGAAAATGAATCGGAAAGAGAATTTTTATTGTTGAGACATTGTGGATTGTGCCGAAATCTACATAGCTTGTAGTTCTATGTAAAATACCGCAGCATTTATGGTCGCATATGCTATGTAGATAAAACCTTCAGCCATAAAATATTACATAAAGACCAAAGTACTATGCATTATGGGCATTTCTGCTATGCACATAGTCTCAACTCCTATGCAACATAGTCCCAACTACTATGAATATAATCTCAGCTCATATCATTGAAGTAGGCGAAATAGCATCAGCTTTCCAATAGACTCGTGTAGTCTAGTGGGTAGAGCGTCGGCTTTTTAGCATTATGGTCAGGATTCCTTTAGCATAACGTAATAGTTAAGAAATAGAATTTATTAAAAATTAATATAAATTTCCATTACCCGCCTTTGTCAAAATAACGAAATTTATAAAAACGGGGGCAATTTTGTTTTTACTTTGATTTTATCAGGGCTATAATACTTCGTGTTGGGGGTTATAATATATGACATATGAATCTACTCCCGTGAAGTTTTCTACATGCATTATAATATCAGGTGCTATATTTCATCATCATTCCAAACACAACTATCTGCGTAGCACTAGAAGTATATAAATTATGGTCCTTGCAGCTATACTTTTTCTAACTACAGCAATGATCGAACTACGAACTAAGCAACACTTCCTTTATTTTTGTTTATTGGATAGTTCACGCACAAAGAGGAGAGTTTCGCTGTCTTTCAACTTTTTGAATCTCTTTATGAACAAGTTGCTGTTGAACTGTCAATTCGTTTTCTTTCTTTCGTGGGCTTGAAATTAATGAACCTCTTTCTTTTTATCACTTTCTCCTTAACTCTCTTGTATGTCAATTCACTCTTGTGTCGCGTACTCGTCGTGGAACTTGTCCCCTTTATTTTTCTGTGGCAGTCTCTGAATCTTTGCGCGAGAAGAATAAGGCCGGACATGAGTTTCTTCATAGCTCATCTGTTTTCATCAATTTTTCAGCATTATCAGTATTCGCTAGCAATGGCTAAAAAAACAGTTGAAGAAGCAAAACGTAGGTATTTCGCTCATATTGAAGCGTGCCTTACCTGCAATAGCTCGACGCTTTTCTGGGCGTATGTTTGCTCCCTTAAAACAAGTATCAAATTTTCTGACACTTTTTTCTGGACGAAGCTACTGCTTTTATTCATCAAGACTTTTGTGATTTGCTTGCTAATTTCTTCGCTTCTTTTTTTTCTTCTTCAAGCATTGCTTCAGGGAACTTTGCTGCGATTGTGTCTTCTCATAAAGATTTTGTAATAACTTATCTTCTGGAGGTGGGAATCTTAATCTTTTCGTTGGACCAGCGGTCTTATAGAATTCCTAATTTGCTTGTTAAGTTGCTTTCATTTGTTTTATGTGATCCTCTATCTATTTTATTTAACTTGAGTTTGTCCGTTGGTTTTTTTTCTTCTTTTAAAATTGAGAGACAATGATAATGTTGCTAATTACCTTCCTATATCACCTCTGTCTTATTTTCTTAAGTTGCTTGACTGAATCGTTTATGAAAGAACTAATAGTGCTTTTAGCCACATATTTTTCAAAATGCAACAAGAGCACGTTCTACGGCTACTAATTCAGGAATCTACAAGCTGATGTGATTTACACTGACTTCGAGAAAATATTTGACAGGGTAAACCACTCAGTGCTGTTGAACAGGGTTTGTAATTTCGGTGTTCCCAGTTCCATTATATCCTGGCTTTCTTCTTAGATCCATGATTGCACCTGTCGTGCTGTTTTTAATGGTTATTCGTTTTCTTCTCATTCTGGTGTTCCTCAAAGCTCCACCATTGGTCCCCTCTTTTTGACATTTAACATCAATGTCCTTCCTTGTAACTTTAAGGCTGATTTTCTTTTGTACGCTGATGACCTTAAAATTGTTCGTGCAGTCTGATGGCTTTTGATGGCTTTTTCCAACAAGCATAAGGTAATTTTCTTTGAACACTTTTTGTCTGACAGTCTTTTGAAGCATGTAGATCAACATAAGGACCTTGGTGCTATTTTTGATTCGAAGCTAAAAGTTAACTCCATGTTTCTTTTATCGTCTCTAAATCTGGTTTCGTTCTGCGATGCTCGCACTTTGCAACTGATATCGACACATGTATTCATTTTTTTCATTTACCTTCTTCGTAGCATTGTTGAATATTGCTCCCAACTAAGATCTCCTTGTTTTGTGTACCAGTCTAATGCTATTGAATCCGTTTAGCGTAAACTTACTCGCTGTCTTTTGTACAAGTTTAATGCTGTTTATCGTCCTTATGATAACCGCATGATTTCCTTTAATCTCTACATGACGAATATCGCCCGGCTACAGCTCATTCGCTTTTTATTTCTCCCTTTGCTCGTACTCTTACATATTTTAGTTCACCTATACCAAGAATAGTTAGAAGCTATGATAAGCATCAGTGTGGTTCTCTGTCTATGTCTTTTCAATCGATTAAAAAACATGTTTTTGATTTATTAATTTTGATTTGTTAGCTTCTGCGTTGTATAGATTGTTTTTTTTTTTCTTTTTTTTACTTTTTCTTCTATTTTGTTACTTATATTTTTTTGCGTTGTATTAATGATATTATTTATACTATCTCAGCAAAAATTTTCAGGGAGGCCTTTGATTTGAAAGTTTTGTGATCACATATTTGTCGTAGCTACCGGATCACAGGCTCATCAAAAACTAGACAAGGGTATTTCTTGTGTACATCAATGCGTTCTGTCCACCTCGTAGTGATCTGATGATAAAGTTATCATAATTCAAAATTTTTGAATTTTGTTTTCCCCTACTTATGGGCAATTAGCGCCCGCATGGGGTTAAATGTTGAAAAATTATGATCATAACTAAATTCGCTAAAGAGTTAATGACATTTCCTTGTTAAATAAAGAAAAACTCATATACTTATTTAAGCTTCTTCACTTAAATAAAAAAAGATTATGTACAAAAAATTTTCCTGAATATTTCAGCTTAATCAGATGACGCGATTGGAAGTAAAACTCACTGAAATTTTGTTGTGATATTTATGTATATAAATACAATTTTTTTGGACAAAACTAATTTGCTTATTGAAAAATTCATGTAACAGGCATGCCTTGCCAGCTGTCCTACCAATTTGAACTGCAAAAATACCTTCAATTATTAACGTGCAAAGCAAATCAAGCCATATTTCATTGAAATTAAATCCGAAACGAAGAAAACTTGATGAAAATTTAGGTCACGATAGGTTTTTCTGATTACTAACAAATGCCACTCAATGTTCTCAATACATCCGATATTATTCAAACCAAATGATATATATCCGGTCAAATCCCTGTCGAGATTTATATTTGATCAAAATTTATTGCCATCCACCAACACCGAATAAGAAGAAAAAAACTTTCAATCAGATCTCCGTCTAATTTCCACATCCTTTCCACCAAGCTTATTTATTTATCGCGGTTAGTATTCAATCGCTGTTTTCTTCACTTATCGCTCTCAGGCTTCTCGTCAGGAAACTTGCCTCATGAATCATATTCTCTCGTTGTCTCCTACAATTTTATCCTCGATATAACTGTTTAGATCCATGCATAATTCAATAAGCTGGCGAGAACTTAGCAAGACGATAAAATATCAAACTATAATAAAAAGAAGATGTCCGCATTCGAGATCTAAGCAAGATGGTGGGAAGTATTCCTAGTGCTTGCTCGGGCTGTCCTCAATGAAGCAGCCAGCATATTTCCTGAACGTTTGCTTTCCTCACCGGTATCGCCGTCACTTCGCTTTCGACCATGTTTCATCGTCACTTTCCGCATCTACTTTCTATTTCTTTCTTTTCGACGTCTATATGCTACGTCGTAGTCAACGAGCGAATTGATTGAACAGGTAATTGAATCTGAATCAGGAAAACGACGACGTATGAGGCCATCCGAATTAAGGTGTTTTATTCATGCGAACTCTTGTTATCGTGAATATTTTCTCGAAATTTTCTTCGGTTGGGTCGTCGTCGCTGCATGAGACGATAGAGAACAGCAGCTCGGATTGATTCTGTTTCAATGAATTTTGTAGATGAAAGTATTGCTTTTAATTTTTAGTGTATTTTAGTTACACGTGCAGATACATATGTATTCATGTGTATGATTACAAAATCGTGTTATGGAAATCAGGGCTTTTAGCTGTCTTCAACTAAAAATAGGTATGAAAGGACCAAAAGGGGAGAGAGAAAAATGAGAAACGATGCGAAGATAGAGTCCGGCAGTACTTTTAACATGATTTTACTTCATCGACAGCTCTTCACTGTTATGCTAGCGGCAAGTGCGATACCAAATCACATGAATTATCATTTATTATCAAGAAAATGCATTTTTTTAACACTAGATTTACCAGACCAGTCATTTTGACTTGTCGTGCAATTTTAATTCAAAATTCCTACTGCATGTAACATTCGCTTTCCAAAATGATGTTATGACTTTTGTAGCTATAAGTAGAGAGTACATTTTGTGAACTTAGCCCTCGAAGGTCAAACCTATTTTTTCGATCAAGGAGGTCACTCTGGGTCAATTTGACCCCGCATCAACTTTTGTTTTTCGCTATTTGGCTCCATATTAAACAATCTACATATTGAAAAAACATATTAAAAAAAACCAAATATAGTTTTAACGTTTTTGAATCAAATTTCGCATATAATAAGTTGAATATAACTCGCGAAAATTTTTCAGAAGCTCGCAAAAAAAATTGTTTTTTTTTCATTTTTGCGCATTTTACAAAAAAAAAACATTTATTTTTAACTTTTAATATTTTTGCATGAAAATTTATAATTATCTTCCTGAATAACAACGAAATTGGGGTAAAAAATTTTGAATAGAAAGCATGAAAAACAGGTATTTATTTCTCAAGGCGATGCAGGGAGTTTTTTCAAACAAAAAAATTTGGTGATTTTTAAGTATGCATTTAAATAGATGTATTAATTATACATTTAAATGTTTAAATTATTATATTATATATTATAAAAATTATATTTTTATGAATCTCCAGGACAGTCGTTGCACATATAAAAGCGATGATCGTCGCACATTGGGCGCAAGCAACTGAGACACTGTATTTTTGTTTTCTTACCTTTTTGTAAGGGCTCTCTTAGCCAATTGAAGTATTCCTTCCGGATTTGCTGGACATTGTACATCTAGAATCAGTTCTATACTTCTACGTATTCTTCTATGCAAGGTTGCATTTTTCAGCTTCTCTTGTTGATACGTAGTAACCAAATTCATCACAAGTTGCTTTATAGCAGTTGTAGCAGAGAATTCAATCTTACGACTGTAAGCTTGAATATTTTAACATAAATATAAAACTCTTGCATTTACTTGCGCTCGATCAAGCATGCCGTAGAAAAAACGCATAAGCCAACGGTTTGTTGCTCGGGCAGTTGTTTACGCATGTTAAAGCTTATCAAAAACGTATGTGCCTCCTTATGTTTTATTATAAAGTTGGATTATGTAACGTGTCGCTTGTCTCAACACCTCAGTTTGCTATCGCTGATGAAATATATCATGCGGTAGATTTCCTCAAATCTGGAAATCTTCTCATCTCACACCAATTCATAAAAGTGGTGAAAAGCGCTCGGTTAAAAATTATAGAGGCATTGCCATTTTGTCAGCTATACCTAAACTATTTGAAAAAATTGTTTGTGATAAACTCATTATAGCTATTGATTCTCTTCTTAACGAACAGCAACATGGTTTCAGAAAGGGCAGGTCAACTACCACCAACCTTTTGATATTTATCTCGGGTGTACTTTGCAATATGGAGAAAGGGTGTCAGATTGATACCATATATACTGATTTCAGCAAAGCTTTTGACCATTTTGACCATGATGTTTTGAAATATAAACTGCAAAAACTAGGCATTTCCGGAAACTTGCTAGGATGGTTGGATTGCTACCTTCGGAATCGAACACAACATGTAAAATTCCAAGGTTTTCTCTCAAAAAAAAATTCCAAGGTTTTCTCTCTCCTCGGGGGTATCTCAAGGCAGCCACTTAGGTCCACTTCTGTTCAATATTTTTATTTCGGATCTTTCGGAAGTGCTATCCGATATTCCACACCTTTTTTATGCGGACGATCTAAAACTATACCACACTATTCAATCAGAATCCGATTCAATCCTCCTTCAGTCAAAACTCTTATCGTTGGAGCAATGGTGTGACCGCAATAGACTTTTTCTTAACGTAGACAAATGCCATGCCATAAACTTTTCCCGCAAGTCATGCTCTTTAAATTTTGATTACCGCCTTAGTAATCAGTTGCTGAAAAAAGTGGATAGTGTTGTAAA
This sequence comes from Nemotelus pantherinus, assembly GCA_963978885.1. Taxonomy (NCBI): domain Eukaryota; kingdom Metazoa; phylum Arthropoda; class Insecta; order Diptera; family Stratiomyidae; genus Nemotelus; species Nemotelus pantherinus. The sequence continues at coordinate 13,204,299 of OZ022265.1, forward strand.
TCTCGGAGTCGTTCTAGATAAAAAGCTGCGCTTCAATCTTCAGTACGACAAGCAAGAGCCTGCAAGCAGTTAGGATTCATTAAGAAACGTGCGAAAGAATTTAAGAACTTATGGGCTACAAAATCTCTTTACGTATCTTTAGTTCGCCCAATATTGGAATATGGTTGTATCGTTCGCAATCCCATTTTCAACTGTTATAGCGATAGATAGGAATCCATCCAAAAGCAGTTTGTTATTTTTGCTTTGAGAGATATATATATATATATATATATATATATATATATATATATATATATATATATATATATAACCCACACGATTTTGAAAGTTTGCCATCTTATAATTACAGATTAAGCCTTTTAAACCTTGAGACACTTTCTTCGAGGAGAACGGTATTATGCTCATGTTTCATTTTTGATGCAATTAGGGGCTTGATCAACATTGAGTATCTTTCGAATAAAGTCACTTTCAATAACCCTGTAAGACGTACTACTTCTCAATGAATATCAGCATCGGACTGTTTATGAAGACAGGGAGCCCATCAACAGATGCTGCAAAATATTTAACAATTTTTCCAAATACTATTCCTTATCTATTTCCAAGACAAGTTTCAAATATGCTCTATTCAAGGCTCTAAAATCTTAAAAAAAACATTTTTCTTTATAAATTCCTCAAATTGACAACCAAATATAAGTTTGGAATATAGACTTAAAATTATTTATGCTAATTTGTTATAGTGTAGTTTAAGAAAACTTATATTTAATTCAAATTGTGATTTATTATTATTTTTTGTTATATGCCTTGCCTTGAAATAAATGAAATGAAATGAAATAAAATAATACCATCTCAGTTATAAATGTGTATATATAAAAGGTGAAGCACGTGCTTACTAGATGTTCTTGTTCGCTCAGTAGTACTCCATTTCTTTTTTATTTTTACTGCGTAATACAGGTTTCGGTTGACCTCGCTGTTGCTGCTCCAACAAACCTTGATTCAAAGGTTGATTTTCCTCATCCTCAGCTTCACTGTAATCCGAACTTGCTATATCAGTCTTTGATTGCACTGACAAATTGTCTTTTTCATCAGAAGCGTCGCCATCAAAGATCTCCGAATCATCATGCAGAAGTATATTTTGAACCCGTGAAGGTAAATTATTAAATTATAAAAACAATACAAATGAAACTTTATGTAACCACACTTCACACTTTAACTTGAATAAAAAATTACTTTTAATGGAGATAGTTACTAAATTTTATTTTAATCAAAATAAAACAAAGGTCACAACAGGGTCAATTTGACCCTGCACCAACTTTGAACGATGCTCAACGACAACTGAGCGTTGCGCTATACATGGAGTGTATATAAAATCATAGTTAATATTTCAATAAGGGGGGCCTAGTAGCTCTGCTCGCTAAGGCGTCAGGCCAAAAAGCGGCATGCTACGGGGCCAGCGGGTTCGAATCCCGCCAGTACCATGGCTGTAAGTGTGAATGCGTTTGATTGTCCATGGGGGTGGCAAATGGGCCCAAACTGGTGGTCTAATGCTGGCCGCATTCCCGGCAGCCCTCTTCACTAACCTAACCTAACCTAATACTTCAATATACCGACAGATGGCATACTTACGGCCAAATTTAAATTTTACTAAACGAAATTGGTGAGCAAAGTTGAGGTATGGGTCTTTTAGACCCAGAGTGACCTTCGAGGGTTAATGTTACTTTATATATATTCGTAACCAATATATTTTTTATTATTGACACTTATACCAGTACCGGTCAAAATGACTGGGGCATGTTTCTATGAAGAAATTCTGTGATGAAATTCTGTGACGAAAATACACCTTGAAATCAGGTTTCAGAAGGTGCCCACTTCAAATCTTTTTTCAAATTGCTGGATATTGTACAAAAATACAACAGATAAAATATTTCAAGGATAGACTTTCTGTTTCGATTAGCAGAAGAACTTGCTTCAGAATATCAGACTGCAAGGCAATAACCAAACGAAGCTGATATACCAACTACAAGTGGCACGGTTCCAGTACGCAAATGGTGCCAAATAGGATATTGCTATAACAATAAGATTACAAATATTTGCAATACATGCAAAAAAAATGTATGTGGAAAGGGCACACAAAACAAAATCTACATATGTAGAAATTGTGACCGACAAACTGTAAACAATTAAGCGTTTTTTTATTTGATAATGTCTAGAAATTCATTTATTTATTACAATTAATATTGTTCCACTTTTTTTAAATTTTTTACGAGTGAATAAAGACTGGAAGCCTCGATTAGCATTTTTTTAGTTATATACCAGTCATTCTAACTGGTTAGGGTAGAAATAGGTATATTTAAATAGCTGGTAAATCTAGTGTTAAAGAAACAGTCATCATTTATTAGTAAATTGGAGTTCTTATTCACAAGAAACTGTCTTGCTTTTGAATTGGATTGAAACTGTACAAGGCTGGGTATGATAATTAGTACGTAAAATTTAAGAAAATATAAAACATACACAAAAAAAAACAGCAGGGCAAAAACCAATACAGCCACTAGTTTGTAATTTTTTATTGTCAATGGTATATAGCTTGGGAAACGAATGTACAAATGAACTTAAAATAAAATGTCTTTCGATTCAAAATCGTATTGAATTGGATACTTTTTGAAATATCTTCTTTTGATGCATTTTTCACTCATTTTTCATTACCAAACTTTCTTCGCCATACTATATCAGATAGCAGGTTTTTTTCATTTTTGTTCTGTTTTAGATAATAAGAATAAAATATGTTTTTATATACCTGATAAACAAATAAAAATAAAGCTAAAGGCACTAAAAAAATCTACACTTTTTCGATCACCTACTTTATATTTGATCAAAACACATGTTGCCAAGCCCAATCAAATAAAAACATCCTATTTCTAGGCAAATTCACTTGAAGCACACTTAATATCAAAAGTGATAAAAGTTTCTTATTCATAACATAGAATCCCATCAATATCATCCGAAGCGAATAGCCCCTTTGCAATAGTTTGGACGTTGTTTTGGGAAAGAAGCAATTTCACCTTATCCTACAATCCACGAATATCGGGGCGTATCTGATAGATGTAGATTCATGACACAGCCGAAACGCATCCTTGAAACCACAACGTCAACGACATTCTGTCGTTTCGTGTCCTTTGCTACACAGCCCCCACTCGCTGAACCATAACGATCGAAATCATCTCTAAAATTGACACGCTACCCCGTTCAATGTTTGACCACATCGAGCACGCATATCAAATTTTAATTAAGAGCTGATGCTATGATTTGTTCGCAATTAGATTTTCAGCGGGTCGCAAATAAGTTCCTTTGAAGTTCATGTACAAACGTTTTTACGTTTCTATTCATCGCTATTTCGAGCTTGAAGTAAGCAATCGCTATGACTGCGGTAAGTGTAAATTTGTACCAATTTTGATGTATATCTTCAATTGCTAGGACAAGTTTTAATTTAAGAACTATTTCGCGGGTTGCCAATTCAATTTATTCAATGGTTTCAAAAAATAATTAGAAACAATTGGTTTTTTATGTAATACAGTTTAATGGTGAATAATCAGTACAAATAACAAGCTTCTTTATATAATATTATAATATTCATGAAAAATTGTACTAGTTTATTATTTCCATTTTAACACCAGGAATTAATCTTCTTCAGCTCCTGACCGATTTGTTTATTATTATCTCATCGTATAGGTCCTCTTTTTTTCTTCCTCCTCGAATTTTAGCGTACAGTCTATTCGAAACAAGGATAGCATGCGAAAAAAATCTTTACCAAATTTGCCAACTGCCAACAAAAAATTCTAAGTATTGACATTCAAACATTTTTCACCAAAAATTATTCGAATTTGAGCTTTTGTACTTCTTTACTGCACTGTACTTCACAATAGGACATAACTACCGTGACCTGATTGTCTGGCGTGGAGAAAACATAATCTAGTTACCAGCAGTAGGCTCGGGTTTTTCATTTTGGTTTGTTTTTCTGGGAGCAAGGGCCAACATGAAGAGTGGTTTCAGACTGTAGTTCGTGTAAAATTAACTAGTTTCTACAAAAAAACCACTACAGATCGCACGAAAATAAATGTTTTTGTTGGTTATTAAGGAGTTCTTGATTACTGATCGATGTTTTTCCGGGTTTGTTCGGCATAAGAGCAGCCGGGGACGTCAGACGTTGTCCGTGACACATTCGTTTTGGGATTGCTACAGAAATTATTCCTGAATTCGGTTCGATTAAGAGGTCCTAAAATCGAGATTATAGAGCTGCGTAGAAATTAAAATGAGATTTAAATGATCGTCCCCGTCAGAAGAACATGAATATCACTGTGTGAAAACATTTGTTTAATGTGTCAATATTTCTTAAAAACTTATTAATTCTGCACAATTTGGACAATGCATTAGTAGTATGCAAGTTCAAATTAGTGTTTAACAAAACGGGATCATTAGATAACAATTATTGCTGTCGGTCACATTGTTTTTTTCTTCATATAGCCATTAAATATGGTTGCGGCAACGAGTGTTCAGACAGAAGCTTTTCATTGATAAATAAATTGTTTTGTTGTTATAATTTTTGCAAAAATTATTTTAATTTAATGCAAAAAATATTTGAATTTAATAACCAATATTTTAAATATATTTTATTTTCTTTCAATTAGGTATATTTTAATTTTGCTTCTAAAGGAAAACGTGATCTTTAAGTTAAAACATTGATAAATGGTTTTAAGTGATTTGAGTGGATTATATTGATCGGATAAAAGAATTATGTTCAACCACAGTATTTGAAGATATTGACGATAGATGTGTGGTAAGAACATATACGGAGACTAAAAAGCCAACAATTACGGAAACAGTATTAAACCTATAACAATGTCGTGCTGAACTAATAAGCATATCCTATAAATTTTGTCCATTCCTAGATGGAACAAAGCATCTTTTTCTGCGTTATAGAAGAACTCGAACTACCAAAGCACTCGAACCGATCAGCTGTTAAAGCGTCAAAAGCAAGTGACGCTAACCAAAATTTTAGTCTTGTTAAGCGAGTTTGTCGGGAGAGATTCGTTGTTTACGTTGCACCGTAGAGTCCGATTCGTGGATTTCTTTTGTTGATAATTTATGAATTTTCCAAAAATTTAATTGTATGATCCGATTGGATATTGTGGGGATAATGCTAGTTAGCCACGACTTTAGGATATTTAGTCAAGTAGCAGCAAGAATTAAGATTGATGAATTTTCGGCCATAACCAACTGAACCGATTAAATTTAACATTATCTTAAATCGGAAACCAGTAAAAACATTATGTCCAAAGGAGAACGAAAAAAATATAAAAGCAAACGCTTATCTCCTTAATCCTCCTAAACGTGTTTGATTATATCTAGGCGGAAATATAACACACAAAAAAGCCAACTAGATGATAACAGCCAGAGAAACAAGCAGCGAAAGACGTACGCGAAATCAAAAGAAAATTCCGCAATAGAATAAAATCTAATAAAAAAAATATATTCTTCATTCCCCTGCAATCATCGTATAATCAGCTCATCGTATATAAGCTCTTGAAAATGTTATTAAGTGACTATGTATTAGTTTGTTGTTACAAGGAGCATTCAAATATAAACGACACTTTATTTTTTTTTTTAAATGTATCCAAAAAATGACAATACATGCATGTTATTTTTCCACATAACTACCCAATAAGTCAGCACATTTTTCTCATTGTTTGAATAAATTTTGAATCCCCTAGTCAGAAAACGAAACGGGTTGGTCTCGTATTTTATCTCTAGACTTTAAATGGCTCTAGTTTTGTTGGCACATTAATCTAACTAGCCTAAAGGACTATTCATTCGGCTGTTTTTTTGGCTGCAGTCATAACCCTCAACAATTTCTGGCTCCATATAGTGATCAAAAGGAAATTCTTATCAGCTAGAAAGAGCAAAGTCCAGCAAAAGCAGACCTGCCTAGAAAGTGAAAAGGTAAGACAATTATGACAAATTAACACATGCAAAATTGAAAAAAATGCTAATTTCAGATTGATTTAAAAAAAATATTTTGTTTATTCAGAAAATTTTTAATATTAAATCGTTAAAGTGCATGTCTCAAAGTAAATGAAAATATTTTTTTAATAATTTTTCAACACAAAATGGCGGCGATGCGAGCGAATGCAAAAAAACACGTCAAAAACTGCCTCGTACAACTTAACGCCTTTTCCGGGGAACGCGCAACATTCAGAGAAAAAAATATATGCTAATGAGATGTATAGTTCATAGGTAAACCAATAAAATTTAATTTTAGATTAAACAAAAAAATCTATTATTTTTCAAAAAAATCACGTTTTAAACATTAATAAACAAATCATTTTTCCGAAATTACAAAAACATACATTAATAACATTAACAAGTAGATAACACTGTTTTGTAGATGTGGTATGAATTTGAGCCGGATCGGATTAATATTTTTTGAGATATTTTGTACAGAAGTTGAAAAAGTACTACTTTGAAAAAAACGCGTTTCAAGTTTGAGGTAGATAAAAACCATCGATGATTAGATTTCGTTATAACTTATTCGTTAGTCAGTGATATCAGGTCCGTACAACAGCCATTCAGCCTTCTCGTGCATATCATTTTGATGCATTAGAAGGTCACGGCGAGCATTTCGGGCTTCTTTTGAGCTGAAAAGACTTTGGCGGTTCTAGCATTCTATCCTGTCGTTGTCGGCTCTCTTGGCATAAATAAATAAGCAGTGGCTTATTTCGAAACCTAAATCATTCATTATATAATGTACGGCCTGTGTTGGACATCCCAGCGGCTATGTAATCTGATATTTCAACTATTTTCAAGCCGGCAATCTTACGGTTTTTACTACAATGTTCATAAATACAGACCCCTTCGTATATTATAAAAATATACAAGTGTAAATGTACATCTGTATCTATATTTCCTTAGAAATTCAGATTTATAAAAATATAGTAAGGATACACAATTAGAGAACCGCCTATAGCGCCGAAGAGAAAGTAGGCAGGGACGCGCGGCAGGTATGCTCGACTGGCTGGAGAACGCCGCGCTGCCTATAACTGACTATAACTCGAGAGCGAATACGAGTATCGCTTCGAAATTTTTTTGGCGTATTTTTAGAGCATTTCAAACATTTCAATGTAATAAAAAAAATCGATTTTTTAGCAGTTACATGCATTCTCCTCTTAAAAATTTTCTAGACTATTCCAGATATCCGACGATGAGTCAGTTTTAGTTTGAATTATTAAGTCAAGAACACCGATTTATTTATTGAATTGAATTATTTACGCGAAGATTTTAATTAAAATAAAAGCGTCTTCAGTTTCGAAAGCAAACTGTTTTGATTTTAAAACTTCAAAGTTACATGAGCTCACAAACTGTGCTTCTGGAAAAATACAACAATAAGTTGGACAGTTGAGGTTCCCATATGGATATTTTGTAGTACACCAAAAGAGACGATAGTTTTTTTTATCAAAAAAGCTTAAAATTTCATAGACTGTCTTCGATTTTGAAAAATGGTTTAATAAGTTTAACAGAGTTTTATGTAATTTATTAATAATATTTGTTTAAATGTAGTTTAAATTTAAGGGTACCATGGCCAATACGATCAAGAGCTTCGCTGAAATTAGTGTAGATGGTGTTAATTTGATATCCTTTTGGTTATTGTAAAAAATATCTCAGTTGATAGTCGGGGTTGGTTGTCTTAGCGTTGCTTTTCCTAAAATCAAACAAATTTTGTTGGGTTTTAGAAATACAGATACTTTTTTGAAAAGGTTTTTCTCTCAAAAAGGTGCGATATGGCTAATAGAATGTCTCCTCCTCTATAGCTTTTATCTTCATCCCTTTCGGGAATCGGTGTGAGATGGGATGGTTTTCGAAACGAAAGATATACATTACTTCACATGTTTGAAAGAGTATTGGTCCTAGAAAGTTTTCTATGAAATAAGAAAATCCTACGATAATTGATTGAAACTCTTCTGATTACTCATTAAAATTCCGCCTGCTTTTTATTGTCTTTCACATCCCGCAAATATTTTAGTTCAGTTCACAGTATGATTTTGCCACAGTTCAGACAGTATGCTTTTTTTTCTAATTTTTGAAACTTTATTTTGTTGAGATTTCATTTTTTTTTGTGTTTCTTTATCTTTATTGCTGAAGCTCTTGAATATTTTGTAGCATTCTGAAAATGTTTGTATGATGGACAAACTTAAAGTTTCGGAAAGTGATTCTTTGAAAAGGATCAATTAATTTACCTAACTGGAAATTACTATCAGGAACTGATATACTCAGCTCTGAAATATTGTCTAAAGATCTCTTGAAATATTTTAAATCTTTTAAAAACCTGCTGTTTCCACAAAACGCGAGAACTTTGGTTTTTAAGACCATGCAAAACAAGAAACAATACATACAATACATTATTCTTATTTAAGACCAATTTTTCTTTTTGAAGCTAAATATATATCAATTTTGTAACACATACATATATGTATGTTTCATTTGTCCAGACTTATAGACACTGAAGAAAAGGTTAGATCATTGCTCTGATAGATTCTGGAGAAGAGGGCAGATTATCCTCAAAATATCAATATCTGGAATGACATTGATGTATATTCAGTTTCTAGAGGAATAATTGATCTGAATAAATATATTTGGTTTTGAAAGCTGAAACAAATTGAATGAGATTTAATTAACTCATGTTTTAATAGGCTTGAATGATGTAGAAGTTTTTTTTAATTAACAAATATGAAAGCAAAGTTTGAAAATCATCCCTATCAGAAAATCAGTTTTGCCGTTTAGAGACAGTTTTGAATATTCTTTGTGGGGTCAGCATTTTTCATAGTCAAGCTTACAGGTTAAATTCTACGGGTTAAAATATACGAAAAACCATTTGAGCCTTAATTTCCAAACTTGAAAGCATCTTTGAATAGGCACACGTAGCATCCTGGAAGCCGAAACAAATGAAAAATGTATTATGGCAGCTCTACTTACAATCAACACTCAACGATAACAATTTTGTCCTTTTCCGTTAAATGCATGCAACGAAACGAAACAACCGACAGCGACGAGGTGGAAATGCTGCCCGAGATTGTCCAATGTAAACATCGAGCTAATTAATTTCCTTATGTTTGCATTTCAAGTTTTCAGCCCCATAAAGAGTTTGCCGTTCGACACCACCCCCATTTCATCCTCCTTCTTTGAACTCTCTCACAGCACGCTAGATTTTATGTCAACCAGGTCTTGTACGATGGTACAACTATACTGTACAGTTCATGACTATGAGCAATGTATACGCTATGCTAAATTTCTGTAAAAGCTCCAGGGAGCGAAACAGCAATGACCAGAACGTTGTAATGATGTAATTTTCCTGAATTTGATATTTACCGACCGGTCGGCATGTTTCCCAGTTGGCTCGATGGATAGTTCTACGAATGAATGAGTTCGTTAGTGGCTGAAAGCAAATAGTACCATGGTCAGCCAAGACCTCATTATTCAATGTCGCTGCTAGAACGAGAATTGGGAATGGTTGGTTGTTCGTTATAATTCGTATATTGCTGATGCTGTTTTACTCTGATGTACATACCAGACTATATGGTGTGGGAAAGTAATAAAAGCATGTGTATGTGCATAACAAAATTCGCATTGTTTGGCAATTTCACAGAAGAGAGGCGCACAGTGATCATTGAACTGGAACCATCATTTACTATAGTTAATTGTCCCCTTTTCATTGGCTGAATCTGATTTAATTCCCATGTGCCGTTTTGTGGATACATACGTATGTTTGTAGATATTTCATATCATTCTAAAGAAAGAATAACATTAACCTTAGAGTAAGACAGCTCAATATCGATAAAATCAACTTACAAAGCTAGTTCAGTTACATTCAGTGGTTAGGGTTACAACGAAAGCAAAGTACGATGAAATATCAACGAAAATGGGTCAAATTTCTTTAAAAAAAAAATATCGACTCTTCGTTTTCGTTGAATTCATTTCACTTCGAGTCCATTTCGCTGCATGGATTTCCACTGAAACAAAAAAAAAATATTGTCAAAATATTCACGACATGCTCTCATCCGAACTTGTTTAACTCGATTTCTAGGTTCAACGATAATCCAATCGACCCTTGCTACCATTTTCTCCTCTATGTCCCAACGGAATTAAAAATTTAAATATCCCACAGTTGTTTCAGATTTTTCTTTTCCTCTCCGGTCGCGTCACTCTTCACATTCTCATTCTACTTGCAATTCCCAGAGCAACTTTTCCGTACATCTTCCCAGGCAACTACTCGTTACTTGATTATTCCTTAAAAATACAATGAGAATCGAAGGAAAAAAGCAAACAGAAGTTATCGAAATCATGCTTCCACCGCTGTCTGCCCTCAATCTGCTAGCGAAACGAAAAACTACTGCCAATGACAGGAAACCTTTCGCCGCGAAACTGATGGCAAGGAGCATGTTGTTTCTTCACGTTCTTTCGCCAACTTCAGTAAACCGTTCGAGCGAGGTATCCATTCGTAGTACCGGTGCCGCGCCAACTACCGCGCTGAATCATTGAGCGATCTGCCTTATAACTATGTATATGCCTTTAAGTATATTCCGGGGAATAGTTTTTCTCCTGTTGTCCTTACTCCCAAAGAATCCTGCTGTCTTACTAAATAATTCAATCAGGTTCGTAAATAATTTATCGTCGCTTGCTTGCGCCCTTGCCGAAAAGACCGCAACACTGAAATTTTAACCCTTTCCGGGCCATCGTGTCAACTGTAACGACTAGGGTATTGTCGAACGATCTTTGTTCCTTATGGCTTTCTCTGCGGCTGTGTCGCCTTGTGAAAAGAAGTCACGTCTCCACGCCAACAGTGACAAATAAAATTGAGCTTTTTATTGACTCGATTCAAATTGTATTGTGGCATGATGTTTTCAACTCGGTCTGCTCGGATACAGCGGTAATGGCGGTTGATGCTGGCATTGTCTGAATGCAACCCTATTAGGACACTTGGGATTTTTGATGCATCTCGCAAGCAAAGCGCTATAGTTGCAGCTTTGCACATATATGTTACATGCTTGTGCACTCTTTAGGCTATTGTGCTGAACGTGAGTTGAATGGCAACTACCCTACCGACAATACTCGGGAGAGTAACGGTTCGATATACGATGCATACCGTTTCCGTCTATAGTCAATTTCAAGATGGCGACTGCAAAACGCATCAGTGAAACAGGCAGTTATATGGCAGCCAATATCAGTACGGTATATATTTATGATTATATTTTTGAGTTGGAAAATTGAAAACTGGTTTCAAATTTTATCGCGAATTCTTGCCAGAGTGGAACTGAAACGATATGAGGGAATCGTCGAAATGAACTATGGCGGTCGTGTACGATGGACGACAACAACCATGACAGCTGCAATAAGGAAAATGCTCCCTTGACATATCGATGGAAAATATCTTGACATATTATGCATTTACATCGGGCCAAATGGAAAATATTTCTCATGCTGCTACTTTCCATTCTTTCACGTTATCGTCATCGTCGTTGGCGTTGTCGTTGTCGTTGTCCTTGTTGTCCGTAGTAGGGACCACGACGCAGCATTCTTTCGACAGCGCTAGGACAAGGATGTCGGGTTGATAAATTGACAGGCGATACTATTTGTCAGCAGCCAATACATTTTCGTTTCTGCAGGGCAAAAAAATAGAAAAATTCCTGCAAAGCAGACATGTGGTGTTTGAAGAACGAAGAGATAAAATGCGACTGAATGACAATGAAGTTATTAGAAGGATATATATTTATGGAATTATACGTTTTTTTTAGTTGAACTTAAATAAATGAAATATTGATTGGATTTCGAATAATTATTTTTTTGTGGGGTAGTTAAAACGGCCCTTTATATGAAACATCAGAATGATTAAAATACAATAACACCGAAGCAAATAATTATCATTTATGGGTAATTATGCTAACTCGAGTTCAATTCTGTTTTTTTTTAAATTGTTTATCAATGTCAAATAAAGGATGTGATAAATTTTATGCATCTAAACAGCTCCCAAAATTCTTGTAGGCTAGAAAAAAAAATTGTTATATCGTTGCTCCTACGAAAAACTACTCACAGCGCCAGAGTGATAAAAAACTGAATTTGGGCCGAGAAAGCAATCAAAAACGTGTATCGTGGCGTTGATTGCAAAATAATGAACACTTTTAAATATAACTTTAACCCTCCCTTTTCACCTCACATGGATGAAGAGTGAAAAAGATTTATTCGCATGGCGAAATCTGGCGTAAAAGTTCTCCTTGACGTAATACGTAAATCATAACCAGAAATTTAACACTTCACTCTGATTGAAACAGAACGGTTAGTTCATTCCAGATCATGAACATATGAACGTACCACTGAATCAATCAGGCCAGAATTACGAATACAGAATTAAGAGTAACAGGAATTCAGATGTTGGCGATATAGTCGTGATCTTTGATGAAAAGTAGTCAAAAACAAAAGATAGGTACATACGTACGATCTGCAAACGTGGAGACAAGCGCTGGTTTGCAAGGACAACATGCTATAATATTGAGCTGAAATACTTCCGTAGCAGGTAAAAAAAATGTGTATTGCTAAAAACTTTTAATCAAAAATAGCTGTTAAATTCTTTTGTTTTTCATCAGATTTGTAATTAGTTAAACCAAGTAGAATATTTAATTGATTGTTTTTTTTTGTATTGTACTCATTTCATTCAAAATGGAAAAGCTATATGTGGAAAAAGATCATCTACTTTGCAGCCAAACTTTCGTGAAAATTGCTAGCTTACGCGGTTTCTGCTGATAAAAATTAAGAAATGAATAAAATGGCTAGAAAGCAGATCTGCTGAAATTAACGATCTTCTTTACGAAGTAAGCTCATTTTTGGCATCATTTCCCAGTTTAGCAGGTCTTCAATACAGAATGAAAGCCTTAATCGAACCTCAAGCTGGTGACAAGCACTCTGCTGCGTTTGACATTCCGTTCTACAGGGTACATATCCGAAACACTTTTCTTGACCACTCTGTAACTCCGCAGATTTTGAAAACCGAACCACCCTGTAGAACGGTTTTTTGCTAAAAACATATCAAGGAATATCATGTCCTCCAAGCAGCAAACACCCTATATATAGCAGCAAACACCCTATATATATATATATATATATATATATATATATATATATATATATATATATATATATATATATATATATATATATATATATATATATAACTCTCGTTGTTGTTCTGGGTGTTATTCCCTTGACATTTATCGAGCAACTCACGTCTACTCAAGTCTTCGTATATTGGCTTAAGAATTTTTTGAACCTTTGGGTCAATTGGAAAGTAATCATGCTTTATCAGCAAACAAATTAAGTGACTATTTTTCAGAAATCCGAAATTCCATTTAGGTGAAACTTTCAGGATGCATTTGTGTACATACAAAATAGGTCCAGATTTCACCACATGTTTATCATCTTTAACCCTTTGGGGCCGGTTAGCATTTTAATGATATTTTAAATATACTTATTATTGGCAAATCATTTTCAAAAAAAAACTGAGTTTTTGAAATGATTTTGAAACGTGCTTTCAATGTGAATATGCTAGAACTTTGGAAATATTTAACCCTATGTGTGCAGTAGGTGCCTAAAATCAGATCGGAAAATTGTGAAAAAAATTCTAATTCCGATGATTTTTGATATAGCTCTCAGATTTTTATTAAACTTACAAGACATATTGATGTTACTAAGTTATAGACTTGTTAAGTTTATTGTGAGTGTGCTGATAATTCTGTAGCTACGGCAGGCACTTAGAGTGAAAACCTTCAAATCAAATAACTCTATTGAAAAATTTTCCCTTGTTTTTAAAAAAAAGAACTCATATATAAATCCAATGCGTTGTCTACACAGCCCAAGTAGGACTTTTGAAATCTCATATCGAGCACGAACGGTTACCTTTCTCTGATCCACGCATATTTTTAGCATCAGAAACTTTTGTTCACAAGTACTCACGACCGGATAATCATATACAGTTGAAATTTCAAACTTTGATAGAAGCGATTTCGAAATGTGAGCGACCCTGTGCCAGTGGTGTCACCCTCAAAAACCACTTAAAAAACACTGCTTTTTGTCCAATAAACTCTGATTCAGTCACTAAATTTTAATGAAACTCACACAGTAGCTGAATCTAAATCGAAGACAAATTTGGTAGAAAATTTTTTGGGAGAGTGAAAATAAGCAGCCAGTGTTTCAATTTTCCAAGCTCTGGATTTTTTTCGGACGGCAACTCCAAACATCTTTCTTTCGATGAAGTCACCGGATGAAAACGAGATTCATAGGGTAGATTGATTTTGATGGGTATCAGTTGCGGTAGACTTTTTGTTGGCAAAATGTCGCAAGCACTGAGCATTTTCTTCATTTATGTTACAGGACACGCTGTTTTCAAAGTTTTGTATAATATACACTCAAAATATGTACGGTTCTTTTACTAATCATCAAAGATTAGTGTTTCTAGTGGTTCTGGTGTGCTAGAGTGTTTTTGATTTGTTCAGTTTTCGAGGTGCTTAGAACGAAATTTGAATAGTTTTTGAAATGATTTGCCTTTTTTTAAATGAATTCAGTCTATTGGCTACTAAATCTGGATGAAATTGTGGACCGGAAAACAGTCCCGATCTGAAAATATTAATCTAAAATATTGAGTGCAAATTTCCAAATTAAAGATAAACAGACGGAAATGCGAATTTGACTTCTATAGATTATAATGAAAACGTGTTGACTTATAAAAAGAATGTATAGTAAAGTATAACTTTGTTATTACAATAACTTTTAATGACATTTTTCTTAGCCTACTTTGTGTATGAATTTTGATGTGTGTTGAAGTGTAAAGTGTTTGTGAATTGTGGATGTGTAATTGTGGATTTGTAATGATGTGTTTCCACACTTTTAATTTCGATTTTGGATTTTCAGGAATATAGAGAAAATTCGAATTCTTACTTAGTGGTTAAATGTACATGTAAACACCAGATTTAAGATATAAACACAAGATTAAGACATAAGATATAAATGAACTTTCATGACTAGGTTGGATAAACAATAAAGCACAGGGAAAACTTTCCTTGAAAGATATGCACCCACAAAGAAATTGACATAACATTTATTTAATAAGTTGGCTGCATTTTTTCTAGTGATGGGCGTTTCTGTTATTTTCAAAAAACGAAAACGAACTGTTTTTTTAAAAAAACAACTGTTTTTTAAAAAAACAACTGTTTTTTAAAACTGTTTGAAAAAAACAGTTTGAATGAACGAAAACAAACAAACTTTATGCTGTACGACAATTAGAGTTGAGTCGTATTAGGATTTTCACATACTAGGTACAACTATTACGACTACGAAAAAATACCTGTTCCAAATACGTTTTTGAAGTATGTACATACGTACATACAATGCATACGATTTGCAGTGATGTAAGCAAACGAACTGATATGCCCTCCCTCACCCTCCAGAAACAACGTTCCAAGCTAGAATGGTGATAGTGCAAGATGGCCCTCAAAGAATACCGAGTCAATAGTCTGTGCAGCTTGTCCGTAACTTTCCAATGGTCGGGCATTTATTTGGCAAGTCTTTCTCCAAACTAGGGGCCATCTAAAGGAAAACGATCAAATTCAATCAATTTAATTTGTTTTTAATTTTATTATATGCGAAAAACACCTCCTGTATTCGTTCAAATGACCAAAGTAAAACAAATATTAAGATAGGACGAACTAATCCTGTTGTCATCTATATGACTTTTCATCGAGCGATCTCTGATACCAAACGTTTCCTGGCTAATTTAAAACAGTCGGATTTCCACTTCGCCTCACTGAAGCAAGAAATTATAAAAAAAATGTTTGGTTTATTAAACATGCAACCTCTTCTGTAAGGCTGGACATGAGTCCAGGGGCACCTTACCTCCGACGGTCTCGTAAATTTTACAACCCAGGTAGGGTTGGAGACACTCTCGTCGCGACCTGCAGTCACGAGGAGGGCCTCAGCACACCCGGAAACGCCAACTGGTCAACTAAAAAGGATCTCAACATTTTCCTCCTTGGCACTTTTAGTGCTAGTTTTAGTTTTTCCACCGGATTTTATTTTGCCGTATCTTCGAAACTAGGCCATTTTTTCCAAGATTTGTATGGAAATTTCACCCAAAACAACTCAGAAAGGTCCCCGAATTCATGCTCGACTAAAAAAAAATTTGGAAAATATAGACATTTTTGCCCAATTTCTCCTATAAAAAAATGTTTCGCCCTTAAAAGTTCACTATTGTACTCCCCTACCACTTTCAATCATCGAAAGCGCGGTGAAGTTAATTTTTGCCAAACTATGGCCAATAACCCCTTACTCTCCTACAAAACCGTAATTTTTGTATCACAGCAATAAGTCTTGGCCCGTTATGTCCCAAAACACTATAACCCAAAATTGGTCGATTTTGTCCGATTTCAGCTCCTGTTGCCCTAAAAACTTTTTGAGTATTTGAATAAAATGCTTGCAAGTACGAAAATGCTTGCAAGAACGGTAATATTGTTTTCCGCAGCTAAACAGTTTTCCACTGCCAAACCGTTCGTTTTAACAAACGAAAAACGGTTCGTTTACAAAAAAAAAACGAAAAACGATTAGCTTTAAAAAAACGGAAAACGATTCGTTTGAAAATAACGATTCGTTTTATAAAAACGATTTGTTTTCAAAAAAACAGTTCGTTTTAGAAAAACGGTTCGTTTGAGAAAACGAAAAACGATTCGTTTAAAAAGAATAGTTCGTTTTAAAAAAACGACTCGTTTGAGAAAAACGAAAAACGGTTAGTTTTAAAAAAATTGTTCGTTTTAAAAAAACGATTCGTTTTGGAAAAACGATTGGCTTTAGAAAAACTATTCGCTGTAGAATAGTTGGAATAATTGGTTTTAGAAATACTATTCGT
This sequence comes from Nemotelus pantherinus, assembly GCA_963978885.1. NCBI lineage: Eukaryota > Metazoa > Arthropoda > Insecta > Diptera > Stratiomyidae > Nemotelus > Nemotelus pantherinus. The sequence goes on from OZ022265.1 coordinate 13,221,283, forward strand.
TGTAGAAAAACGGTTCGTTTTAGAAATGCTATTCGTTTTCGAAAAAAAATTCGTTTCAGAAAAACTGTTTGTCGCTATTTCGGAAAACTGTTCGTTCGTTTTTTGCAGCCAAACGTTTTTTTTCAAACTGTTTGGCGCTTTTGAGCCCATCACTAATTTTTTCCCCTGTCGAGTCACTATGTTGATTCATTATATTTGAGAAAGGGCCTTGGCTTAGCAGATCGTATTGGAATACGCAATCACGCAATTTGACATAAAATGCCACTCCTACTGAATTGAACATATTTTTATTTTAAATTAATCTTACATTCTTAGCCTAACCTAAAGTTTAATTAACAAAAAAATTTTAAATCTAGCGGCTACACTATTTTAGCCGGATGGCTCTGATTGGTTTCGAAATCATGAAAATCAATTTTATCTCGTTATTTTTTTTGTTTGAGCTCCTAATTTGTTCAGCACAGAAATTTGTTCAGCACAGAGTTTGCACAACAATTGTATCCGAAATTCACTTGGGACTAATAGTTCTTGATATATGATCCTAAGAAAATTTCGAAATTTTGATGCTTTTATCATTTGTTTTCATTACCAACAGAAGATTTGGTAGCTAATTCTCAGGTGATGTATCTTTTTACATAACTTTAAATTGATATTGTGTTTTTTTAAAATTTGAAAATAAAATTAGTTACTGTCATATTTTAAATTTAAAAACTAAAAAAGTGTGAGTTAGGTATTAGAGTTTAAGAGATTAAACTTTTGTGGACAGCTTTTGATACCCTTTGAAGAACTGTTAATAGCCAAACTATATAACAGTAATTAAATTACTTTATTGGAATCGGGATACCTTAATATTGGAAATAATATTGGGAGTAATATTGGGATCGTCTATACAAATTGTAGTACATGTTTACATGTTATCATCTTCGAACCAAAATCTAAACTTAAAAAAAAAACAATTTTTGAAAATCTCTCCTCAAGAAATTTCAATTCAATACATCTTTTCATTAAACTCACCAAACTTCAAACTGAACACAAAACAACGGCATTCATACGAAAATTCATAAAATATTCATACGAAAAGTTAACGATATCCTGTTCACGCTTGTACTATCCATGTATGTGTGTGTGTGTGTATGTCATATACCTATCCACAAAATTCTAATCCATAAAAAATTTTATGCTGTTCTACACTACACACCATATGGTGGCAACATGGAAATTTATCTCATTTCCTAAACAATTTCAATTTTTCGCGTCGCTGCCGCTACTGTTCCTCTTGTTGCTGCTTGCTCCGTTTTCCCTTTATCCGTTTTTGCTAGACAATGAATAATTCACGGTATACGATATTAAACAATAATACCTGACAGGTCAATTGAAGAATTATAGAACGGGGCGACAGACGTTTGAGAAGTGAAAAGTGAAAGGCAAATGGAACCAGAGAATCGAAAAATTGTTGACTTTGAATGATTTACGAAGTGCCAAAGGAATAGCAATTTTCCTATTGAAACCTTTCAATTTGTTTTATTTTAAATTATTGTTGACTATTTGTCAGATCTGTGAGTTCGTTTTTTCGCCTGCTGTCCCGGTGAATACCGTTGGGAGCCGTTAATATTTGTATGTTCAAGATGGTAGGCTCGTTGTAAAATTAAGTATGGAATTAGGGATGGTGAAGCCGGAAATTACTTTGCGGATTGGGGCGCGGTTATACATTAGTCAGTTTATTAGAATGCTAGATAATAAATGCTTTGCTAAGAGAATCCATTATTGCAAAGTACATGCGTATATTGCTTGAATAGAGAATTGTTTGGTTTCGTGTTAAAAAAATGTGTCTTTGATAACTATACAGCATTTGCAATTACACTGTTGTAGACAACAAAACATATTTTTAGGTGACTCCATATCATTTGTCACAAGTCAACCTCGTGATGGTATGCAGCTTGGAGCTCTGCCTAATATTGCCATCATTTTAGTCGTTGATATCTCTCGATGCATTATCATCATTATCTTCAAAGCATCTTTAATAATTTGTGATGTTTATTTTAATTGTGTTATCTTGAAAGCTGACAACTGGCAGTCAAATCAAAGCTCCATAAACTAAGTGCTACAATCAGTTTTTATGGAAAATTAACTGGTTATTCTCATATGCTTATACATACTTGTATTTTTTTTAAGGATTTAAATTGTTCCTTATCAGCAAAAAACTGGTGATGCATCAACAGCTTTCTACTATTCAAAAAACTCACGCTCGATTGCGGTCCATACACATATACCTGGTAGAATGTAAAATAACCGTCGATAAAATCAAAGTTTTTCAGCTCCATTATCTACTCAAAAAGCTTGAAAACACAAATTTTTCTTACGTCTTAATCGCAGCCTCGATTCCATTCTGCTCAATGAAATAGTAAAGATTTAATAATCCACTATTCCTTGAAAGTTTAAAAGCTAATTTTCATTACCGCCTGCAGCGTCTATTGTCCTTGAACATCTTTATATCTATTTTTTATAAACTATCACTTACTAACTTGATACCAACCATTTCGCATCATCAAGTAATCTAAGAACTTCTTATCGCCACCATTCTTCTTTGTCAAGTTAGCCCAACGTTGGAGAGGGAACGAGCGAGCGAGAGAGACGGTATATGAAAAATACGGGTGGAAAAAAAAGAATAGAAGAGTGAACTACCATTTTTCGGTTTTTCTTTAATTAGACGAACTGCATAAACTCGATGTTGAAAATTAATTTCCCATGGTAGCACTTTAGTAGCGAAACTTTAACGTTATTTTCTTTAGTCGTCTTAAGAGATTTTCCTTTGAGAAGTTTTCAAACTAAATAACAATGATAGAGGAAAGGTCGGATATTCGAGGGTCGCAGCATAGTGTCTATGTACATATTTAGAACTGGCTATGAACGAATCGCTGGCGAGTGAAAAAGTTTTTCGAATTAGAGAGGAACGAAGATGAGTTTGTTGGTTAAGTTGAAAGACATTTGGGGCTCAGAATCTTTGTAAATGCTTTGCATTTGATAAATTATTTGGATGAAATGGCGGTAATGAAAATTTTTTCGCTTTTCAGTTTCAAAGTAGCGAAATTGAGATCAATGAAAAACATTTTTGAATGAAAATGTAGCTCTATTAGTCCATTGATTTGACACACTTTCAAACATGTGTGAAAAATTGGTGAGGATCTTCCTCGCAAAGTGCAAGAAGACGGGTTTGAAGTTTATTACAAACAAGTCCCTCAACAAGAATTAAAAGACGACCAGGACCATCTTCTGTTGACTCAAAACAGGACACAGCCAGGTAAGAAATAAGTGAATAGGAATCTAGCCACTGGTAAAAAAATGCTAGCCAATCTTCACAGAATGTCGGAAACGTTACGAATTCTAGCATGAAAACACATGACTAAGCCATTAAAGACAGAAGGGATTTTCGGACTAATAAATCCAAACAAAAGTGGTCGACTTCTCTAGCCCTTGAATTTTAAGCCTCAGGGAATCGAATAGTTCTCATCCTCTCCTCTTTTGTAGGCAAGGTCCGTATTTATGAGAAAACAATAGAATGGGAAGAGATGCACACAGTTTCATTACAGACTGTGATAAGAGCACATCTGTACTTCTGAAATGTAATCAAGGTACTTTTCGTCCCGAATGAAATTCTGGCCGTGATTTGTTACAAGAAATTTGAAGGACTGATTTCCTGGAAAATTCTTAACTATAACGATCCTGCATCGAAGTTTCGACGTAATTCCACCGCTTGCATTGAAAGCTTAAGGGAACTAAAATGTCCAAAGCTACCCTTCGCAGCAGTTTCAGCATTTAAAAAAGCAAAACACTTGTTACCTATTTTCGTTCAAGGATGCATATTTAAGGAACATTTGATAGCAACATGTCCTTGTACAAAAATGATGAAAATATTCAATGCTGTGAACACTTTTTTAGCACTGCCACCAAAAAGCTATCCCTACTGCTCCACTTCAAGATCCACACAAACTTCAAACTTCGTTTTTATCCCATGACTACATCGCCAGTTGTAGGGCAAAGAAGTTTTATTTTTCTTAGCGTATTTTTCAGATGACTTCACTGCCACAGAGTAGCTTGAATGCTCAAAAAACTTAACGTTCTTGTGAAATAATAAATTTTGAAAATTCTAATTTAAATATGTAGACAAAGGATTAACTTTACTTTGATAGCAACATGTCCTAGTACAAAAATGATGAAAATATTCAATGCTGTGAACCCTTTTTTAGCACTGCCACCCAACTGCTCCACTTCAAGATCCACACAAACTTCAAATTTCGTTTTTATCCCATGACTACATCGCCAGTTGTAGGGCAAAGAAGTTTTATTTTTCTTAGCGATTTTTTCAGATGACTTCAATGCCACAGAGTAGCTTGAATGCTCAAAAAACTTAACGTTCTTGTGAAATAATAAATTTTGATAATTCTAATTTAAATATGTAGACAAAGGATTAACTTTACCAACCGCTGGCTTTTTTTTCTAAACAGTAAAAAAATTTATATAGAGTCGTTTATTTCATGGTTCCATCTTTAAGTACTTACAGTAACTACAAGATTGCCTAAACGTTCTCACCAATTTTTACCCATCAATCTGCTCTACCAATTTCGTAAAAAATTGTTAATCCGTACCAGTGGCGAGGGGTGAAATAGCGATGGAGAGAAGCCGAGTAATTATCCAGCATTTTATGTATAATAATGATGTTTTTGGGATGCTGATGTTGGTCATACTTACTAATTTCTATATTCTCGTCATACTTACAGACAGTATAAAAAAACGTTATTCAAAAAATGATAAGCACATATATATATCATCACGGCTTATTTTTCACCAGTTTTTGGAAAGTCACCTTCAATATGTATGAAATCATTTGCTATAATGTAAATAATATTTATAAAAACAAACGTCGCTCTGAGCTTGCAGAACATTAAATGGAAAGAAAATGAAAGGAGTTATTTTTCATCCATTAAATTAAAAAATATCTTGCAAATAAAGCAGTTGAAGTGTAAAAATTCGCGAAAAAATGTCAACCCTTAACTTAACAATATATAGACAATTCTGCATGTACTAAAGTTTCAAACTGTTTTACGATATTTACCATTTATAATTACAATATTTTTAAGTGTTAACGTATATACTTTAGGCAAGCATATTGAAATTATCAAGTTTCAGATTTCCTACAAAATATCTAATTTGAAAGAAAAAAAATAATTATAGCCAGAAAACGTATCATAAAAGAGTTTAACGTAAGGCAGGAATTAATTTCTAAAAATTAACATAAAAAAAATTTCAGCTTTTAGATACCCAGTAAAATTTTATCTACATACTCATATCTCAAATAAATAATCTTCACATCCTGCATTTTATGTGAACAATACAACTATCGAAAGTAACGTTCACAAGAAAATAGTACAACGACAATGTTGAATAAATTGATCGAAATTTTCTTGGATTCTCGGACCATTCGTAAGCCGATCCATCACGGCTTATTTTTCATCTGTTAAAGCGAGACGATGCTAGCGTTTCAGCAAGGAACGAAAAGAGACAGACACAAAACAATACACATTTGGCCAAAGCCTTTAGTAGCTCGCAAATAAGAATTTGCAAGCCGGAAAATGTCGGTTTATGAATGGAAATTTTCACGTTATCGTATCCTACAGAAGATGGTATGATCTTTAGTCAATTGAAACTTTCTGCACATGTCAAGATGCATACATGTCTTGAAAAATCATCAAAGGAGGTTGACATTTTCGAAAGGGAAGCCGGAAGGAATCGGGTTGTATGGACGCTTCGCCACTGATCCGTACTAATTTACGAAAGCTCAACTACTGCTTGTCTACAATCTACCATCTTTTCCATTCCCCCCTACATCACTAGACTTTTTCTCCCCTACGCTCCCTCCCGAAAACATCCTCCCCAACCTTCCCTTCGAAAACATTAAGGCGTAGTATCCGTTTATAGTATAGGGCTATCCATTTCGTGCTTGAAAAACGAAAGCCTTGCGTACTGATATTTAACAAAAATACACATCAGCCACGCTATTATTTATTTAGCTAAAGGTTTGCCACTTTAAAATATGGATTGTTTAACAGTCGAACAATGCATGAAAATTATTAAATTTTACTCCGCAAACGGTGATTCTTCCGTGTCCACATTTCACGCTTTACGAGGAGATTATGGTCGCCAAAATCGTCCTTTCCAGCAAACGATATTGAATACAGTCAATAAATTTGAATAAACTGGATTTGTTACTGATATTGCCAGGCATGTGCATCATGGAAACATTCGCAGGACTGATGCCGCTGCTGTAGCCGAAAGTGTGGAGGAAGATCCGCATTTGTCGATTCCTCGTCGAGCTCAGAATTTGGGCCTATCTTATAGCTCATTATGGCGCATTTCCAACTAGATTTGCATGTCTATCCGTAAAAGGCCCTGCTCACACAAGAACTGAAGCCATGGAAAACGCAGAGAATACGTGAACTTATACGTTGATAACCAGAACTGTAGAATATAGGGCTCACAAAATCCACAAGTGATCGTAGAGAGGCCATTACATTCCGCAAAAGTCACTGTGTGGTGCGCATTATGATATGGTGGCGTGATTCAGCCATATTTTTTTAAGAACGATCAGGGACGAGCCTTCACCATCAATTCTGAGCGCTATGGTCGCATGTTAACCGATTATTTTTGGACGGATATTGAAGATTATGATCTTGGAGATATAGGGTTTCAGCAGGATGAGGCAACAAGTCACGTAACACAGAGAAATCGAGCTCTTTTGCAAAAGAAATTTCCAGAACAAGATTCTGCAATATAATGCCTCTGGGTTTCTTCTTTGTGGGGGTACGCGAAAGATCGTATTTATGCAAACAATCCCCGAAATCTGGACGAACTGAAAGCCAATATTCATGAAGTCATGGCCGAGAAGTCAAAAGAATTGAATCCTGTAGGAAATCCGGTAGAAGACATTTGAACAATATCGTATTTTACATAAAATGGCAAGGATCAATCGTAACAATAATATAATTTGGTGTATTTTTTTAAGGTCACTTTTTCAAGCATGAAACGAATAACCCTGTATTTGATAGGTATTCATGTCAAGCACATTTGCTGGCCGCTCGCATAATTTCCTATCGCCTGGGTAACTTAAGCCAGTTATTCGTCTAGTCTAGACTTGATATCTAGAGCAATGTACGTAATACTATCGAAGTCAATCAGAAACATCGATAAAAATGTCGAATTGATTCCGCTCAATAAAAATAATACGCATAAGAATTCATGCAGCATATGAACTAGGTGTCCCAGATAGAAGGAGTTCTGTATAATCCGTAATACATATTTGATTAGCAGCGGGGCACGTCATAGGAAATGCGAACATGTTATCAAGGAAGCCGTTTGCCACTCATAATGGCAGCTATCAATTATCCTTGCTGTAAGTTTCACTCTCTGGGTTCAATCTCTCTCGGGGAGTGAATTGTGCCTGGTTGACTGGGTCGAGTGAGTCGAATGAAATATTCGATTCGATCACGGAACCAATAACTTGCAAACATGAGAGGGACCGGAAAAGTTTTTCTTATGATTACCAATGATTATGGGAAGTTTACAGGAAGGTGTGTGTGAGAGCAAGCATGCTGCATAGAAAGTGCTCTTTGCCATTTTCCTTGGTGAAGTGGAAATCACTTTCGTGGTTGGCTTTCGGCCTGATTGGATGTGGAAACGTTTTTTACCCTGAAAGCTTTTACTAAAGTTTACAGAATACTTTTGCAGGAGTATAACACTATTGTAACAATCGATCTTACTGGCAAACAAAGATTGTTGATATAGTTGACCTTGAATTTTTCAATGCGCTTGAATTTCTCAATCAATGTGCCAACTCCATGGACCATGATAACTCATCGCGAAAACTTACATATTTCCGTCGTACACCATTGCTACCACTAACGTGTTGACTAGGTATGTAATTCGAAGCAATGAAATGAATATTAACACTTCCAATAGCATCATATAGGTATTTTATATTTGTTCTGCATCGTCATGAAGCGGCATCTATCAGCATTACATTTATCATTGCTTTCTGCACCGATATATTACACATATCGAAATTTCTAGACGAAAAGGCCCATCTCGTTCTATAACGTATCCTGCTTATTTATTTATGAGATTATGCCGTTCCTGATAGCATCGACAACTCATGCTGTTCGAAACTGTCGTATGTTGGCCAAAGCATTTTTATGACTTTCTATTTTACGATTATGCCCTTCGAAATAAATTTGCATCGTTAAAATGAGCTGCTTTTCTTCAACTATACTACTCTAATACATACAGACATGCAAAGACGAATGTTCTTGCTCTGTCGATTGACATGGAACTCGACCTCAGCTCTTTACTTTTTCCAGGATCTATGAGCTTGTTGTAGCAGTCTCGACATTAGAGAGATGGCAAAAAAGCAACAGTGGTAACGAGGAACGATGGGACAGACGACGAAAACTGGAGCAACGATGAAACCAACTCTGTCATACTTATCAGAATAATATATTGTACGAGATACTATCAAAAAAGGATGTATATGAAGAGTTGGTTTACTTTTATAGTCCCGTTTCATTTTTTGCAATAAAGCGTAAGTTGCGTAATGTCTGAGAGCAATTGTAATCATCATATACCTCGAAATAATATTTTCCTTTACGACATAATAAAGTAACTATAATAACCCGCCAGGATATGTTCGCAGATGGTATAAAGTGTAAGAGACGAATTCAGTAAGAACTTACTAATTTCACAACCGTGCTCAGATGTATTGACAGAACTCGAAAGATGACTGTATTTGTTGTGGATAAGGATATGAAAGATAATCTCTTGTTTTTTAGAGCACTTAAAGTGGAACAATTGTCAATGACGTCAAATGCATTCCAGCTGTTTTATTGTCAGTCAAGAAGTTTTAATTGCCCATATATAAACTATTGTGCTTATATGCTTGTCAAAAGCGTATATTAAGAGGATAATAGTAATCAGCGCGGTGAAAAATTAATTGTGCTATGAAAGAATAAAGATGTTGTAGAAAACCCATAATATCTTGAATGAAAAACTCACCTGAAAATTATTGCTTGAATGCATTTATTCGATAGAATGTTTGTATTTATAAAAATTATAAAATGGATACATTGAACATTATGTTAATTGCCCTACATCGATGTGATTTCATATTGCTGATGCTTCATAAGCAATAGTATAATTTTGCTTATTGACCTGGATTGATATGATTTTTTACCCCTTTCACAAGTTCTAAGAGCTTTCTGGGGAAGACATAATTAAATTGTACATACTAAAATTGAAATAAATTAATAAAAAAAAATTGTGTCAACAAAACAATATTGGGACAGTGACGGAAATTATGTTGGTACAGTCAAACGGAAATGCAAATATAATAAAAATAATGCCCTGGGCTTGAATCAAATAGCAATGCGTTTAAAGGGACATAGCACCTTCAAATTGAAAAAAAAAATTTCAATTGTTTAATTTTTAATAGAATACAAAGACATGTCTTAATGAAACTTTGTCCATATACTTTATTTCTCTCATACTAAAAAAATAATAATAAAAATTAGCAGCTATTTGTTGCTCGCAGTTCGGAGGATAACAAGAAAGTAGCTAAGGCAAAATAGACGTGCGTAAACAGCTGGCATATTGTTCAACCGTCATTTTCGATAAGAAGTTGAAATAAAAAGGAGTTTTTGGGCTTTGGTAACAAAGGGGATGAGCAATAGATTTGAAAATACTGCTATCATAATCTAAATGCGGGCTTTTAAACACTTCAACTCAACTCAACTCGAGTTTTAAGTTCGCTTTTACACAGCGCAGCTCATCTTGGGTTTTTAGAAGCCGAGTATGAAGCGCACAAGCCCGGGTACGCTGATTCGTGTACCAAGAAAATTTGAATATTTTTTTTAATAATAAGGAATAAGTTAAAAGTTTTGAATATGTTAGGAAAATTTTAATGGTTTCTGCAGATGTATGCTGAAAACTCCGAAATTTAATACAATTTCCATAGTGTAATGCAAGCATTGAGCTGATTCACGTAAATACTTACAAAGATTGAAATTTAAAAAAAATTATTATTGAGTTTTGCTGTGTAAAGGCTGGCATTCCTAGCAGCTCTTGGCTATCCAATATTCATAGCTGCTTCATCTAGCTACTGCAAATTTTAACATTTGCTAAAGTGATGCTATGCTTTTGGAGCAGCTATAGCATGTACATTGAACACACCCATGGTGGGCAAAGGTTAAAATCAAAACAATTTCAAGAGGGTCGATGATTTGAAGGATTGTTTTCACATGCCTGCCGTAGCTACAGGGTTGCCCGCACAGTCTTAAAAGCCTATGTCAGTATAGTTTCGTCGAAAAATGTTAATTTCGTATTCTAAAGTAAGCTTTTGATGCTGGAAGAAAACTTGTAATAGTTTTTAAATTTACCGAAATTTTCATCGAGAAGTTCTCAGTTCTTTGTTACTAGTCTTGTAGTCCATTAGTTTTTCGAATTTTTGAATCGATCGATCGTTGAAGTGGAACTTTGAAAATTAGATTTGAAATTTTGGATTTAAATAAAAATAATTAGAGATATGTTTTGAAATTGAATTGTTCAGCCGTTTGAATAGAATTTAAATGGAAAATTGTTTGAAATCGAACAAACTGAATCTTTGAATTATATATACGAATATATATACAGCGGGTCAAAAAAATATGTGTACAAATTAAACGTTTACATAAAAATTTAAGAAAAGTAAATAAAATAACTATGATGGATGGTTTTTTTATTAATATATTTACTACAGTTCCTGAAATAAGAACAAAAAAATATAACATATCTCATATTTCTAATCCAAAATAGAAACAAAAACAATAAAATTACAATAAAATACAGGTCACAAAAAAGTCTGCGTACAATTGATGGGAATCCATAATTAAGTGAGGGAAAAAATAGAATTTAGTTTTGGTATCAATTACAGGTTTAAGACAATTTTTCATGTTTTGAGCAAATTTATTAGCAACTTCTGCGGTAACTTTTGCCCATTCTGCTTTCTCGAGGTAATGATATGGGTTTGGATTCTTTGATCCAGCAGCTTCCACAGATTTTCAATTGGATTCAAGCGGGTGATTGAGGGGGAAAGTGCAATTGCTTAAGGACGTTAAACAGCAACCACACCCTAACTAAATGGGATTTATGCTTAGGGTCGTTGTCCTAAGCAATTATGTAGCTATCAGGAAGGTTAATTTTCCTAAAACTTTCAGCGACGTTCTCTTTCAATGTATCCAAGCATTTGAATCTATCCATCGTTATCTCCACGTGCGTTAAATCGCCCACACTATTAGCCCCCAAACAACCACACACCATTACGCTTTGACCCCCATGCTTCACAGTAGGAGATATGTTGTTCCTTGCAAATTCTTTGTTTAGTTGTAAAGTACGACCATCGGACTTATAAATGTTGACTTTGCTTTCGTCGCAAAACAAGACCTTGTTCCAAATCTCTGCTGGCTTTTTGTCCAGTCTTTGGCAAAATTTAGTCGTTTTTGGGCATTTGCTTTGGATATATATGGCTTTCTTCCGTTAAAATTGTTTTGCTTTAACTGCACTCTCACAGTTTTTGGATCCACTTAGAAATCATGAAATTTATCTGAAGATCTGCTTTAAATTCATGCAAAATAATTTTCTCTATTCGAGGGGTCACTTTTTTTGGACGGCCTGATCGTTTCCTCAGCTGCCAACTTTTTGTTTGCTCATACAAGATTTACAAGATTCTTTGGACAGACGAATGACCTCTTCCAATTATTCTCTGAATTTCATGCAAATGTTTACCCTCTTTGCGTAGTCTCTTAGTTAGTTGTCTACTTTCAAGAGGATTTTCTCAATTTTTTTCTCTCATTAATTTTTTTATTCAATTAACACACCTAATTAATTTTTAACTTTAACACCCACTTTGTCTCACAAGCCACAGATCTCAACTTAATTAAAATATGCGATAGCAAAAGTGGTCGTCATCTCAAATGCTGAGTGCAAAATATTTTCCTAAAAGTAGCGATAAGTTCAGTCATTCGAGACCAAAACTGCGTTTGTATGCAGACATTTTACTGATTTTCGAAAAAATTTCATAATTAAATTCAAAGGATAGGTTGATTGTAGCATGAGACTTATCACTGCATCGTTGGAAAAGTGCTGCCAGCATTGAACATCTTCATCATTTATATTATAGGAGATGCTGAGAAGAAGTAGTTTTATCTACATGTTAGTACTTTCGAGATATTCAATAATTTGTGTTTTGATTTGTACTAGAGATATATGGAGAGTGCGTTTCTCAATATTGATTTTAACATACTTTCACAAAAGATAGGTTTTTCAAATTTTGCAGATTGATGTAATAGAGTATGCTGCTTTTAAACCCGTTGTTAGCTCAAAAATGTAGATAGAACGTTTATGCAAATCAGGGTAGGATTTTGAAGTTCAGTTACAACATCGCTTAGTAAAGAAATATCCAAAAACTACCACAATTACCATAGCTGGCACCTTTTTCATGATTTTTCAACGAAATTCCTAAGGAATTTGGATTAAAATAGCAGCCTCTAAAGTAATTTCCACTTCACCAAGGAAAATGGCAAAAAGCACTTTCTCTGCAGCCTGCTTTCTCTCACACAAACCTTCCTGTAAACTTCCCATAATTATTGGTCATCATACGAAAAACTTTTCCGATCCCTCTCATGTTTGCAAGTTATTGGTTCCGTGATCGAATCGAATATTTCATTCGGCTCACTCGACCCAGTCAGCCAGGCTAAATTCACTCCCCGAGAGAGATTGAACCCAGAGAGTGAAACTTACAGCAAGGATAATTGATAGCTGCCATTATGAGTGGCAAACGGCTTCCTTGATAACATGTTCGCATTTCTTATGACGTGCCTCGGTGCTAAACAAATATGTATTACGGATTATAGAGAACTCCTTCTATCTGGGACACCTAGTTCATATGCTGCACGAATTCTTATGCGTATTATTGTTATTGAGCGGAATCAATTCGACATTTTTATCGATGTTTCTGATTGACTTCGATAGTATTACGTACATTTCTCTAGATATCAAGTCTAGACTAGACGAATAACTGGCTTAAGTTACCCAGGCGATAGGAAACTATGCGAGCGGCCAGCGAATGTGCGTGACATGAATACCTATCAAATATATGATCGGAAATATAATTTGGTGATGAATAGATGGTAAATTGTAGACAAGCAGTAGTTGAGCTTTTGTGAATTAGTACGGATTATCATAGAATTATGAATGGTCAAGGATATATAGGTGTTGTTTATGCTTGTTTTTGTATCAAATTGAAGAATTCGAAAGTAGCTGCGTATGGCGATGGCATGAATTATTTAAATAATTTTATTGGATAGGTTTAGGTGTGATGAAAATAGAAATCGGATTAACATAAATATGCAATGAATGAATATGAGAATGAATGAATATGAGAATGAATGAATGAATGAACTTTATAGATAATTATTATAATAATTTATTGAAGTGAAACTTCTTTGGCTGCGTTTAACTTAAAACTTCTAGGTAGCGCCACGTCAAGCTACGAAGTTTCAGACTTCAACAATCAGTTTCAGACTTCAACTTCAAAAATCGAAGAAAGACGAAGTATGAAAGACTGTGAATGCCCAGCATATTGGAGATATAGATTTTTCAGTAAAGTCTACTCCGCATCGCGTTTTCCGATAAGGGTGATATTTTCAAGATATATTTTTGTACATAAGGTTTTTGTTATTAACAAGAAACTTTGTTTAGGCCTTCGGGGACAGCGGGCATTTTAGTGAACCTGTATGTACCTCTATATTTCAGTGGAAATAAAATATTTGAAAAAAGAAAGCAAAGAAAATGAAATTTGATTACACTCTTAGCTTGGCTATGACAATTTTGTTGGGTATTTCTAATCGAAGTGTTAAGAGCCTAAAAGAAAGCAAAGCAAATTGCTAAAATTTCAAATTTTCCAATCTTCGCCGGAAATTTTCATTACGAAATTTATAGAACACCCTGATGGGCTACAATGTGCAGGCAACTCTGTAGTTACTGCAAGTACATAAACAGAAAACCTCCAAATTAACGGACTTTTCTGATCTTTTTTAGCTGTTTAGAAAAACGACAAACAAATGATGACTATCATGCATTTCTATACCATCATATTAAAACTTTCAAATATTGTCATGCCACAAGAACGAAGCCCTGCACCAAATCACCTATAGTTTTAGCATCCCAAAACTTGTGTTCACGAGAACTGACGAGCTGATAGTCGAATTTAATTGAAATTCACAGCATATGTTGTTCTATGGAAGGACCAAGTCTAACAGAAGTTATCCGAATATGTAGGCAACTCTGGGGCAGTTATCGTTAGGAAAAATAAAAGCTTTTTGCTCTCTGATTTCCGATACAGTTATCAGGTTTCAATCCAATTCACAAAATATGTGGAACCCTATGCAAGCCAAGGTTGGTAGGATTTCGGTTTAAAAATTAGAATAGGGCTGCCTGATATGATGCTTTTTCTCATTTTTTTATGCTATAAGCTCTTAGCATTGAGTGTTCAAATGATGATGATCTTGTAGATAACAACGATGATCTGATAGCCAAACTAAGCACCAAGCGTTTCAGTTTCGAAAATCTTGATATTTTTACGGGCTCTAGCCCTCACAAATTCCTCTACCCTTATAACTTCCAACGCATTTATCGGATCCAAACGTGAGGCAGATTTCGTATACTTTTGGCTGTGGTGTTAGCAAAGGGTTCGCAGAACCAGACATTTTTTTTATTTTCGGACAAACGGTAGCTAACATTGAATTTATTTTTTTTTACAATTTTTTAAAAAAAATTTCGTTAAAATCGTTCGGTCCCTGCAACTTCCGACACAGTCATCGGATCAAAACGTGTGTTGATATTGATAATCGCAAGATGTGTTGATATTGACATTGGGCAGCTATAATAGAGTTTTCATTTCAGTAAATATTTTCATCATACATCCACCATGCCATCAAATTTAAAGGACAAAACTAATGAAAATATAATTAATTTCCTTAATTAAGAAACTCTTACGAGTGGTAACCTTTAAATTTGAGCCCTATTTGTATGCTATGGCATCCCATGCAGTCACTGGATCAAAGACATCATGCACGATGATTCAGATTCATTATGATAAAGAGCACGTTTGCTAGAACGCGTTTTCAAAATTTACATAATTTCTCCAAAGCGAATTTTCCACAGACATGGGAGGGATCACCCATTGTACAAGTCGCTACTCTCGAATACCAACTGTCTCAGCAAAATAATTGCTGAAATGGTTGGTAAATTTCGCAGTGAGCGGCTTGTGCAGCGGCTGGGC
Source organism: Nemotelus pantherinus (assembly GCA_963978885.1). Lineage (NCBI taxonomy): Eukaryota > Metazoa > Arthropoda > Insecta > Diptera > Stratiomyidae > Nemotelus > Nemotelus pantherinus. The sequence goes on from OZ022265.1 coordinate 13,236,698, forward strand.
GACATTCGACCAGGCCCCGACATGTTTAAGGAAATAAATTTGCTTTCTGGTAAATATAACAGCCACGAGATGGTGGTGACGATTGACGATGTTGTTGTGAGCAGCCCTAGTCATCAGGCTGAGTTGTTTGCATCAACATTCCAATCTCAGTTAAATGCTGTTCCGCCTGACAGTTCTGCTCCTAACAGCCAAATGGTAAGAGAAGAAGTCAGTCGCTTCCTAGATACACACCAAGAGCCACTGGCCACATTTTCATCCGAAAATCCTTCGGACGACCCGCAAGGTGCAAATGACCAGTTCCACTTTGTTAATAGTGGATACTTGGTGCAACTGCTGCGCGGAGTAAAAAGCAAGAAGTCTTCTGGGCATGATGGAATGTCTAATTTCATTATTAAACATCTACCACTCTCTATGCTCAGAATTCTCTCCATTGTATTTAATAATGCCCTGAACAATGGTTACTTTCCCGACTCATGGAAAGTAGCCAAGATTATTCCCATCCATAAGAAGGGCAAAAGTAAAGCGGCCAGTAATTTCCGCCCAATTTCTCTCCTCCCTAACTGGGGAAAATTTTTGAGAGAATTTGGCTGGAAAAGATAAAAGAACATTGTGAACGCATGCAGGTGATTCCTGATCACCAATTTGGCTTTAGGCGCAGGCACGGGACGCAGCACGCCATCTCATACCTGCACGATCAAATCGTGTCTCACCTGAATGAGCAAAACATTCCGACAGTAGTGTGTGCTTTAGATATCGAGAAGGCTTTCGATTCCGTATGGCACGAAGGTCTTCTGTTTAAGTTGATCAGGTTTGGATTCCCGGAAGAGGTGATAGGACTCGCAGCGAGCTTTCTTACCAACAGGCAATACTATGTCAGCGTTAATGGAGCAAATTCTCCGAAAGGACCTGTGACATCAGGAGTGCCACAAGGTTCTGTTACTGCCCCGATTCTTTATACTATTTTTACCGCTGACCTTCCCATTCCAGTGGGCCAACCTCAAGTCCAAATTCTTCAATATGCCGATGACACGCTCTTATTCGCGTCGAGCCAAGATCCGCTCAAAGCAGCGAGGAGCCTGGAATACTACTTGGCAGAATTAAGTCTTTATTTTGACGAATGGGGCATCAAACCAAATAGCAGTAAGACACAGCTTAGTGTATTTCGCAATCCTTCTAAGTATCGGGGATCGCAAACTATTCGCAACAAGACCAAAAAACTCGCTGTCTCGTTCGGAACTTCTAAGATTACTCCTAGCTCATCTCTAAAGTACCTCGGTGTTGATTTTCACGAATTTCTAAAATTTAATCCTTACGTGCGGCGTAAAATCAAAGCTGCCAAATTCGCATTTCAACGCATCAGACATCTTTTCGCCAAAAAGATGGGTATGACCACCAAAGCTAAATCCATTTGCTATCAGACCCTGATCCGGCCTATCCTGACTTATGCTTCCCCATCCTGGATTACCTGTTCAAAGACTGCCATGGCAGAGGCGGAGATATTCGAAAGAAGAATCCTCCGCTTCTGCACTGGTAGGTTCTACAATCCGGTAACTAAAAAGTGGCCGAAGAACCTTCTCCTCTATCAGGAGTCGGGTCTGAAGCCACTTAGGGACCGGGTTGTAGAATTAACGACAAGATTCTACGGACAAACTGACGGACATGAAAACGGACTAATTCGGGCAATAGGGTGTACAGGTGGCTCTAATGAGCCATTTATGCGCCCCGCAAAATCAGTTTATGAACGCCAGCTCATGGATGCGCTATTTAGCTATGTCGGCCTTCCGTCGAACAGAAGAGGCTAAGTGTAAGACCTAGGTTAAGTTTTAGGTCTAATTAGGTTAGGTTAGTTATAATTAGGTATAGGTTAGAGCTTAATTGTAGTGTAAGGTAGTTTTTAAGTCAAGTATTGCCCAGGTAATCCCAGTACTGTACAAGCTGGGTAGTATTATTAGTGTGTAAGATAAAAAGTGTTTAAGAAAAAAATATTTATATAAAAAAAAACCATAAGAGCCAGCAGGCCAAAATAGTATAGCCGCTAGACTTAAAATTATTATTGCTAATTATACTTTAAGCTAGGTTAAGAATGTACAACAAAAATTAAATAAAAATCTTCTTCAATCAATCATAATTTCTCCATTTGCGCGGGGGTTTTTTTCGTTTTGAGTTTGCTGTGATTAACCTTTTGACGGCTGAAATTTTATCAGGGACCACCTTGCAGAAGCACAGTATTTCACATTCTACACTGATAGTGTGAGCATCTTTATGCATACGGCCTCTGTCTGCAATAGAAATTATAACTACCAAATTTCCTTAGTATTTGACTTCAAGGACTGGTGGAGTTGACTCCTTTTGTTTGGATCTATTAATCTTAAAATCCGTTGTGTCTTTTAGGCTATGTGTCATCAGAATGTTATAAATGTTATCCTCAAGGCTCACACTTGGGACCACTTTTATTCTTGATTTTTATCAATTACTTACATATGGTTTTTCAGGCTATACAATTCTTACCTTTTACTGATGACTGCAAAATATTTCGGGCAGTTTCTTCTTATGACGACATAACGATCCTGCAGTCTAATTTGGATAGTTTCTATGCATATTGTGTTCAAAATTGCTTGTCTCTCAATCTGTCTAAATGGCAATACATTGTTTTTAAAAAAACTAGATCAACGTTTCAACATACATACACCATCAATGGAGTACTTTTATCTCAAGTTAACTTGATCAAAAACTTAGGAACTCTAGTGGATTCTTCCTTGAGTTTTACGGATCATATTAATGATATCACTGAACAAGGGTGCAGAATGTTGGACTTTATAATTAGGAACACACATCATTTTAACAATATTCAAGCACTAAAATCTCTATTTTTTTCGCTTGTTCGTAGTAAATTGGAGTACAATTCTGTCGTTTGGAATCCTTACTATAAAACTCATTCTCTATCAATCAAAAAGGTTCAACGCAAATTTTTACGTTATATTGGGTATAAACTTAACATCTCTACTGAGGCATTTGAGTGTCCCAGCATCTTGTCTTTTTTAAAAATGTATACACTCGAGACTCGTAGATGTTACTATGATGACTCGTTTTTGGTGAACATAATTAACGGGTACGTTGATGCTCCTGCTATCTTACAAGAAATCTCACTTAAGGTACCAGCAAAAAGTACAAGATCTAATAACCTCTTCCACATTCAGAGTTGTAGAACCAATCATTCACAAAATTCACCAATTGAACGGTTGAAAGCTATCGGAAACGTTGTTGCTTTTCATCTGGATGTATTTAAAGTAAATAAGGATAGATTAAAAAGATTGATATTGGATTTGTTCTTATAAACGATTTTCCGTTTTAGACTTAATGTAGTAAGTATCTACGCTAGTATTAATTTAACTTTAATTTAATATATACTTCAGCTACTGTATAGTTATTTCTATGGACAGTTGTCCGTTAATAAATGAATAAATAAATAAATAAATAAGATAAACATCCGATAATGAATATTAGCATTAATTGCTTTACTTTCTTAAATTTTGAAATGTGTAGCCCCGAAAACTTTTATGCCCATGACCTTTGAACAAGATTAATTGTTATAAGCAGCTCAAAATCAGTACGATTACTCTACATTTCATTGAAAATTAGTGTTTCTAGCGGTTATCTTAATTTTAAAATAAACTGAAAAATTATTGCTCGGATATTTTTTTACTGCTTATTATTAATTTATGAAAAGCTTGAGAAGATTTAAACATCCCACGAAAGTGCCCAAAACGATACTCCAATTGGCGAATGCACAAATAGCTCAACATTAAGTTTCGTTAACTACCCCCACCTGTAGCAGCTAAAGTTCTTTTTTACGAAACAACTTCACCCTGGCGTTCGATTTCGGATATCGTAAAAAACAAATTAACTGGGAAAGTGTCCTTTCAGCAAGCAGCATTGAAAAATGCGATTCCTAATTCCAACTACGGTTTGGTACTATTTTTGTGCGAAATCCGACAGCTGATTCTCTAACTCAAAATAAACTTTGCATTTATTTCATTTGAGAACTAGTATCCTGCCATATCTTGTCCGAGAATAGAAAAATACAGCGATCGGCTGGTTTATGATGCGTTTTGTGTTCATTGAATTTCTTGACATCTTTGAATTGTTACTGATTTTCGAAGAAAATTAGTATTAGACTCGTTTCGCTGAAGATTAAGATTAAGGGAGATCAACTCCGATCCGATTGAATTGAAATTTTTGGAGGACATACATAGATGTATATTAGGAATAGGTTCATGATTTGGTAAAGTTAAGAAATTTTTAATCCTTTGGCGGCGGTGGGCATTTTCGTGAATATTGCAGACTACATTTTTGTTAAAAGCAGATATTGGGAATGAAAACTAATTATGTTTTATGCTTGCTCATGATAAAGAATTTGAAATTTTAGTCTTTTGTGGGCACTGCGTGCCTAAAAGCAGGCAAGGATTTTTTTCAAATTTTGATTTGTCATATCTTCTGACAGAAACATTGGGTCTTTATCAAATTTGCAGAGCCGCTTGATGTTGACTAAGGCTATATAAATATGAACCTTTAATACTGTGCGGATGACGCTGTACCTATGGCAGGCACGTGAAAAAGATCCTTCAAATCATCGACCCTCCTGAAAGTTTTTTGCTTGCTCAAAAGAAATTTAAATTATTGATGAATTTTGACCTTTGTCCACCATGTCAAGTTAAAATTTTCCAAATTCCGCATTGCACAAGACCGACAACCCATCACCAAATTACCACTATTTTCAGCACTCGAAACTTCAGTGTACAAGAACTGACGACCGAATAATCTGATCAATATGATATTTACACTGCAAGTTCGTATTAATTAGGACCAAGTTTGATAGGAGTGATTTTGAAAAGCTCTGTGGTGCCATCTCGAAAAATCATTGAGAAAAAAACTGTTTTTGGCTTATAACTTCCAATTCAGCTAACAAATTTTAACGAAGTTCACGAGATATTAGTTTGAAAAATTGCTATAGAGCTGCCAGCTACGGTAATTTTTGTCAAATCTTGTAACTTTGCTCAGCAAAGCTATAACTATAGCTTACAATTTAGTCAAGAAATCAAAACGAAATTCATGTAGTAAACGGACGTTATTGTAAGCCATATATCCTGGGAATTTCGTAGAAAAATCATGAAAGAACTGGAAACTATGGTAATTTTTAATTTTTTGCTATTTCTTTACTGAGCGAGGATGTCACTAAATTTTCAAATGGGAATGATCCTGCAATAACAATTAGCAATAAATATTGAGGTTTCGAATGTTTGAAAAGTTTTGCAATTAAAACGAAATTTACAGAGTGGGTTTAACTTAACGTAGAGCAGGTTTTTTTATATTTTCGGCTATGGTGCTAACACAGGGCTGCCAGCACAAGACAATTTCGTAGATATTGCACCAAATGATGCTTCCATTATATATTCATAAGCCAAGCATTTACAACAAAATAAGCAAGCAATGTTTAAATATTCCAAGTTCAGAAATTTTTCCGATGACAGACCCAGGCAGTGTAATCGCTGAAACTTTCGATGATATCCTTGGAAGAAAAAGAAATTTAGTACGAGATTTTTATGGTAGACATATTGCTGCTGCGTTGGAAAAATGTTGCCAGCACTGAACATTTTCATCATTTATGTTATAGGAGATGCTGTCAAGAAATGATTTTCATTCATTTGTAAAGAAATGATTTTTTAAAAAAATGTATTACATCTTTTCACATTTTTAAGCCACTCAAAGACAATTTCTTCAAAAATCAGTTTTCTAGTGGTTCTGATTCGGTAGATTTTTTTATCTAATTATTTACATAGTTGAATTGCTATATCATTCACTTATCTTTTTGTACAACGAAATACTAGCAAATATAAATGGTTCAATTTTATTTAACTTTTGCACAATATTTTAAAGCTTAAGTAGTCGTAGAGCATTGACTATTTACATTTCTGTCCTTTGTTTAAAACCGGATCAGGGTCACACACAGCGCTCTAAGCTAACCTAGCTGCGAGTAGATATCTGAGTATAATCAGGGGTAAAATGAAGTGTGGAGCTTATTGCTACATTATTGATTGTGATTATATTTTCTACTAGCTTTGACTTTCTGAAGCATAAGAGAGTTGTAGCTGTGCAAAATTTAAAGAAACAGAAAACCTAGGTTTCTAACTGGAAGATATTTTATTTTGTTAATTATTTTGCACTAGACTGATTAAAACAAATTTGCCGTAGGAAAGATTAATTGAATTATTTTATTATTTATTATTATTTTATTAATTGAAAGATTAATTGAATTGTAGCAAAGGATTGAACAGCTCACAGAAGTTTCATTCGGGGCAGGTCTTTGAAGGTTATTTAACTGTTACAGATTTTGAGCGTTTTCACACCTTTTTCTTGTCTTTGCTTTCTTTCATTCTATGATTAGTTACAGTTCTGCGGGTTTTTTCACCTTAATTCTTTAGTCTGAGCACACGAAATTGACTGCAAGCTTGTCATTCGTTTTTATTATAAAATTTTCCAAAAGAAATTAAGAGGGTAGTACCGGTTATAATTTTCAAAAAATCAGTTTTTTATTTTCATTTTTTTATTTTTCAATTTATCATACCTTCAGAAATAACGTCTCAAAATGTTATTAAGATGTTCCCAAAAATAAAGAAGTTACGGCAGTTTACGGCAGACCGCTGCTTTTAATTACTGCGAAAAAAAAAGATGAAGAGCGCATAAGTCAGGCAGAAAAAGCGGCAAAAAAAGCGCGTTTGGCCAAAAAAAACTGCCCAACTGCAAGAGCAACTGGCTTATGTGGACTCAAGAATACTTATGTATGGTCCAGCGATTGCAGACTGAGCAATTGTAGGCGATAAAAACATATTTTTTAAATAATATTCAATAAATAATTGGGGAAAAAACTTCAAACGGGTTTTTCTGGAAATGACGTTTTCTAAAACTGCGGACACTTACTCTCCGGATTGGCCGAACCGATTTAAATCAAATTTGGTGCACTACTTTATTCAAGTATCTTGTGTGGTAATCTACCACAATAAAGGCCAAAAGTTAACCCAAATAACTTTGGCAAGCGAAACAAAGTGAAAACAAATACGATTTTTCGAAAAATATTTTCAAAAAACCGCCATTTTGTTTTTGATCATTTTTTAAAAAATATTGAGGTAGATTACCACGTAAGAAACATTCTTCTTTAAAATGCGGTTTGGTTTTTTTGTTTCAGATTCTTCATTCCTGAGATTATCTGTCCGCAGTATGACGAGGCATTTTTCGAGACGTCAACTTTGGCGCCCTCTAATAAGTAGAAAAATGAAAAACATAAAAAAAATTCATTTTTGCTATTTTCAAAATGTGAATTTTACCCATGTAAATTTTAAAATTTATGTAAAATAAAGAAGGTGAAAAAAAATATTGAAAATTAGGCTGTTTTTTAGCATTCTAACCGGTACTATCCCCTTAAGTGTTCCAATGGAGAATTCTTACTCTTTTTTTTTGCTCTTTTAGCTCACACTGTTAAATGTCTGTGAAAATAAGTCGCCATTGGACTAACATCCAAGGTATATTATTTGTATAAGTATCCACGTAAAATTCAAAAAACTGGTTATCTTTATTATCAACTCAAGCTTTGTGATTAAAGCCACTAAGTTTAAAATGTTAAGAGGATATCTTAATGGCATTAAACATATTTTGCAGATTTAACAATTTTGTGAAATTGGAAACTAACCTTGCTGTAACTGCCATTCTAAAGCCGTTAGAGTATCTGATAAACCATTAATAAACCAGTTTTTAGACTAATTAGATTAATAAACCAGTAAAACTAGTTCATAAGCATATCAGCTCTGCTAACCAGTAACACTCAAGCTAATTAAAACTATGGATAACTGAAGGTATTTAAAAATTTGGTGTTTGCAACCTAGAAACTAATTCAAGAACTACCCGTTTCTAAGAAAATCATTTTGAATGCCAGTAACTAAATAGTATTCTCTTTGATAGAAAGTTATCGAATCACTTTTTTGTAGCTATCCGAATCAATGTCAAAAGCTACAGATACTTAAATACATGATTTCTACGCATTTCTATATAAATTATAGAAATAACTACATAACTTTAGCTCTGCGTTTTCATTGCAGAGTTCTCAGAGTTCTGACGGTTATATGATGTTATGCACAATTTCGAAATACCTTCGATGCTTCGAAATACCTTCGTACTGATACATACATACATAGTTGCATTTCTGGTTTGATGAAATTCGATAGCGAGAAGATTAGTACATTCACAGGCAGTGCAGTGTTTCGTATTTTGTTGCTACTTTCCCACCTTATTGGTACTTTCGAGTTTATAGTATGCCATTCATGCTATCGTGATAACCTTTCCTCCGAGGAATATTCATACCTTAGTGAATTACGAGCATTGACGGTAGTGCATCCGATTACATTGCGTTCGAAATGATATTATATCGCCAATCGGGATTTGATTATTGATTCGAATCGCATTCAAATATGAGCTTTTGGCCATATTGGCTGGTATTTTTCTCACTGTACAACAGTCTATTTCGATTTGAATATTAGATTTACTGGAGATATGTGCATACAGGATACATGGGGGGTTGTAAGTTTAGTAATTTAACTTTAGTAATTTTCACTGCTACTAGCAAACTCATACGAACAAGGCATATCTGCGTCACCAGGATGTATAAAATCCCCTCTGAATTTAAGTGTCAGCCACTTTTTATAAAGCCCACTTCAATCCTACAAAATTTTTGAATCTCATCTCCCAGTAACGATTAACCAAAAACTTAACTAGTTCACACATCACTTCTCTAACATTGCACATTGCACTGTAATTTCGAGTTCCGATATGTAAATATTAGACAGTGATCAACAAAATGGAAAACGGTTTCGCTGAAAGCGATTCAATGAGCTACCTATACTGAAATTGAAAACCACAATTATATTGATTATTGAATTTTATGCGAGCGTGCATTCTCGATACCATCATTATCGTAACAGCGAAATATGATAATTGTCAATAAATAGTTTTAAATATGAAATGCCAGGCAAATCGGAATCTGTTTGAGCAACCATAACAGTTACTGTTTGGGGAATATACCAAAATCGAGTGGAATATTTAAATTTTAGTTATCGATAGATATTTCTAAAATGTATTTAAGGTACTATGATTGTGCATTTTATGAGCATAAAAGGTACCTTGGTGAATTATATCTGAACGAGATATATCTACTTATGTATGCATATACAAATAAAATTTAACATAGTATAATTTAGTCAAAATAAAAATATGATATGAAAATTTCTGGGAATACCATGCTTATTGCTGATTATGGGTTGCGAAAATGGTTGTGGGTGACTTCCAATGAAAGTTGGTGGTAAATTATTATTGTTTCTATCAAATTATGCTTATCAAAAGCTCACTAAATATTATTGTTTGTGGTTTTGTCGAGCAGTGACTGTTTTGTAAAATAAATTTACAACGTTGTTAATATGATGGAGAAGTATTCCAGGATATTAGGTGCCTCCGGGTTGTGATTTCTGGCACGTGAATCGTATTTAACAGTAATTGATTATTGGATTTAATGACTCCTTTATGTCAAATTACTCATATTTGACAACTATTAGAAAATCATCCACGTTACTAAAACTGATAGATGATATCCATTATAATTATTGTAAGATTTTCTCTTTGAGCTGTTTTTAATTGCATATCTACGAATCTCTAGCAATAACTTATATACACGGTGTATATCGAGAGCAACAATTATTAGATATTACGTTTGTATTTTAGGTCAGCGATTTGCATATTTTATTCATATCATTTTTGTGTAACGGTGTGTTATCATGGCTGGACTTAAACCAAAAACTGCACGCGCTAGAAACAGGTTAGTTTATTTAACTTCGAAGGAGGACCCAAAATTAACGATACTGCTCTCATTGTTCGCATATGGGAGACGATGGGGTGATGGCTGAGGTCACTTCCGTTTTCCTATATCTCTGCCAGTCAGTAGCTTGCTGTCTGCCATCGGCATTCTCTATTGTTCTCTCTACGTGGTTTTTCTTGGAAAGTAGTTTATTTATGACGGTCGAAATCATCACGTCTAAATTTAAAGAACAAAAAATGTGTTTGTAATTGTTTTTTAATAGCGAAAACGGTCAACGTATCACTTGAAATACATCAAAAAGCTTACGGAGAGGAAGTTCTTACTTGTGCACGAGTGTTTGAGTTGTTTTTTTCGTTTCATAGGTAAAGATTTGAGCATCAATAATCAACCTCGCACTGATCACCCTTCAGTAAGCAGAAATTACGAAAGTGTTTCAAAAGACCGAAAAAAAATTAATAAAGATAATCAGTGCAGGATTGACGAATTATCTGAAGTTACTGGTATTAGTTGGAGCCCAATTTAGCGCATTTTGACAGAAGAAATTTATTCCACGGCTGCTCACAGAAGATCAAAGAAACAACCGACTGATTGTGTGCAAGGAGCTGCCAAATGGGCTTGAGCGTGCTCCTATCTTCTTGTCTAGGGTCAAAACAGGTGACGAGAATTGGTACTACGGCTATGACCCCGAGACAAAGCAGGCATTCAGTCCAAAACAGGCACAGAAGACTTCAAATTTACTCCATCCGAAAAAGCCAGGAAAGTCAGATCTAATGAGAGGACCATTTTGATTTGTTTTTTTTTTGTTTTTGACATCAAGGGAATCGTGCACAAGGAATTTGTCCCAAAATGTCAGACGATGGGCCAAAAGTATTATGGGGTTTTTTAGATGACTACGAGAAAAAGTATGGAGGACAAGGACATAATTGTGGGAATCGGATGAATGGGTTCTTCAGCACGATAACGCACCTGCGCAAACGGTTCATCGAGTTTGTCAATTTCTGACATCATAAGGCAAATGATTAGTTACTACCTTCCTAACTCTCTTAACCTGTCCCCATGTGATATCTTTTTGATTCCTCGAATGAAAAAAGTCTTGAAAAGGGAGCGATTTGTGACCGTAGATAAGGTGATACCACAGTTGAAGTGTTCCAGGGGTGTTTCAGTTAGTGGAAAAAAAGATTGGACAAGTGCATTTCTTCTAATGGACAGTCCTTTGAAGGAGATTAATTTTTTTTGTATATATCTGCGTTACTTTTGGGTCCCCCTGGTATTTAAATTGAAAATATAAAAAATATCCTACTAGTTGTTTTTAATCATTATTTTAGCGATAAAAATTTTCACCCAAGAGGCTTTGCAGAAAAGTTCGGTCAATTATGCATGATTTCTAAAAAATAAATTGATTTTTCTTTTTTAAAATGATTTCCGTATTCGACACCTTTAAGAAAACATAACATTTTTTTTCGTCACTAACGCTTATTATTTTTCATATTATTGTGTAATTTTTTTGGCTATTTTTGAACACTAGGGTTTGAAAACCGAGGGTTATATAAATGTTGTACTTATTTAAAAAAAAGGCCACTAAAGTCAGGGCCAGAATTCGTTATTTTATTACTTCAACTCAGTCGTGCTTGCTCACCTATTGGTGCCCACTTACTTCAGAAGCCATCACAGCTTATGAATTGGTAATTGCACAGTATTTAACCCAGGAAAAATTTACCTCTCCGTGACTATAGCTCACCTATGGGTTCAGAAGATATGTCAGTCTCACCGTTGAGCAACCATCTCTGCTTGGTCTTCAGCGTTGTTGCCAAAGCTGAAGGGCTCGCGTATGAACATATTCTAGAGTTTTTATTCCATTTGGCTCTGAACTAGTGAAGTGCCCTTCTCTGTATTCAGGTGCATTTATCGCAAACTTCATCATTTGGAGTGCGTCCGTCCAGTTTTCTGCCCCGTACAGCAAGATGGAGCTTATCGTAGCGTTTGATAGCATCCGTCTCCTTTTGCCTGTGCCACGAATATTGACCATCAACATGATCAGCATCAGATCCTCATACCTTACGGATCCTACCATATATGATGCACTGTCCATGTCATACTTCTCAACGCAAAACACTTGGCACCTTTCAGTGCACCACATCACGCTGCTTTACGGTCTGGGCCTTTGTAGCTACTTTTTGATTGGTTGTAGTACAGACACCGGTGGCAACCTTCACCGCCCTTCGCACTGGGACATATAGCAAAACCACCCTGATTCTAAAGGGATGGTGCTTTGTTCAGCTCTACCACTAGTTACTATAGCTACCGTCACCTCTTTATCAGATATGGCACAATCGAAGCTCATAGCCACGATTTTAACTCTAGGGGTCATTAGAATGAAGGCTCTTTGGCCTTCCACAGCTGTTAGGATCGAGTCTCTTGTTATCATCACACCACGTGATTTCCATTAAGACGCTCCAATTATTTCGCCATATGCCATTATTCGACGGACTTGCGTTCCAATTGCATCCGGCTTAGCTTCTTTTCGAACCGCACCTTGAACCTCAGCTTACATTTTATCTAGAACTGGTGTGACCATCACAACACCCAAATTTTATTTCCATTACTTCAGTCTACTTTTTGTCCGCTTTTTAAGATTCTTTCTAGGAAATATATCTGCCCCCTGAGTATTCTTTGTCTCTGTAGATGCTGCCGAAGTCTTTTTAGAAGAGATATTTCAACCCTCTTCTATCACAATCATCCACAAATTAGGTTCAGGAGCCAAAGTCTCAGATTTATCTGCAATTTATTTTATAGATTTATTTCTTATATCAGAAGATCAACCGGAAAAATAAAACTTTTTTTCCGATTGCAGACCCTAATTTTTCTTCTGCTTGAGAAAAACAATTTTTGGAGGTCTTTTTTTGATGAATTCGAGCCGATAGGTGGCATATGACTAATATTTTGTCCACAATATATGCTTAGCCTTCTGCAGATCCACCTGAAATAATTTGATTTATTTTTATAAGATGTATTGGAAGAAGCAGGTGAATATGCAGACCTATTTATCTCTGCAAATCTATTTTACTTACTTGGATTGACCATATTTGTGTCTTGTGAAAATATTCTAAGAATATTTAAAATAGATGATCAAACTCTCTTGTCCTTCACTAACTACAATCTTTTTGTATTTCACTTATATATTGTGAATAACCTTGAAGTCTACTGATGGCCAGGCAAGGTGGCCAGGGAGAACAAATAAACGAAAGAAAATCATTCATAGATACTAGAACTCAAAATGGATGCAGTATACATCTCTGATGAAACTCAGAAAGAGACCGAAATGTAGTACGCGTCAGGTTCGGTAAACTAACTCGTAACACACGGCGTTTAAAAAAGTCAACAGAGTTTTCAAAAAATAAAACGAAGTTGGTCAATTTAGTTTATGTTTAATTTTTGGGAGCTTCATTTAACAGATACATGATTATTTTCTGATTTAAACCTTTTTGTTTTCTTAAAATTGAGTTGAATATGGGCATTCTTCAGAGCATCTTCTTAAAGGATTAGTAGAATTTGCTTTCTCCTATGTTATTCATGCTACTATTGGTTCTGGTGTCGCTGAATTTGTGACGCTCATGGTTTCATCATTTCTGTTTGATATTCCTTCTGGTTGCACCTCTCTTTCATTTCAAAAGGCCATGATTATTTTTTTAATTTTTCGTTTACCAAATCCCATCGAGATCTCTTTTATCTTTTCTAAACAACACTTCTGAAAAAAATCAAATAGAACATACTTTAACTTCCAGAGGCTTTGTTCCTGTTGTAACAACTTTTTTCAGTTAATCCTGTAACTGATTTACCAATTTTTTTATACATAAATCTAATTTTGACCATTGCTTCGAATCATTCGAATGCTCATAAAATTTAGAACGACAGAGAAATATTTGGTTCACACGACCCAAATATTATCCAGAGTAGACGTAATTTCTAGTGCTTCCACATGTAGCTTACTTCAATTTTTCTTTGTAGAATTTTACGAATTTAATTTCTCAGATAAATTAAATATATTTCAGTCTCATGCCACACCACTGCGAATCGAATCCTTGGTTTCATTTTGCTATCCTATCACACAATAGACTACATCCACCAATATCTTTGATTCATATTCTCTCATTTGAATCGTGGCAATGTTTTATCAATTTTCTATTCTAATTTTCTTCGTATAATAATACCCATATCCTTACCACATTCATTCATTGTGATGCTAATAAATTTGGTTGGTTCTCATTTTCATTCCTTTCACCAAATCCCAGAATGCCAGTTTTAATCACATCCTAGTGTTTGTCACGACAATATGCATACATACTATTCACTGGGTATACAGAATAATTTGCAATAATTCTGAACAAACTACTTCTTTAACGATTTCTATCCGTTCGAATAGTACGGAAAGATCTATTGTTATGATTGGACCATAATATGCCGAACAAATACGATTTCAAGACATTCAACCACATTATGGACATTTTTCACCCAAAATAATTGTCGTTAGAATATGCAAGCATCGAATAGCATTTATGAGAGTACTTGCATGCTCGTACGAATGCATATATGTTTTTCAGATCACAAAGGTGCAAGGATAGGTATTGTTGCCGTAGTCGAGCTTGAGCTTGGGATGCTATAATGTGATTCGATGCTGGCGAACAATTAAAATTTTCCACAAGATCAAAGCATAGGACCAAACTATTAAAATTCCATCGAGAATAATCTGTTTTGCATGGCGTGTAATGTGTACACACCTTTGTCTAGTGTTACAAACATTTACAGGCTGTTTGGTAAGAATTACTGTGGTTAAAAAATTTATAATAAAATCTGGTCGTATCTCAGGAGTATATTTTTCGCACTTATTTTAATTCAAGATTAAACTTAGATAAATGCGAAAATGATTAGAAACTATTCGGATAGTTTGATATTCGTATACTACCAGTGTTTGCCAGTGTTTGTGCAATTGCTGATTTTGATCGGGAACCAGTTGTAAAATGAGAATAAGTGGTCCTTAAAATTCGAATTTGTTAGAGTTGCAATTCATCGAATATTATGGCTACTGTTAATGCTTCTATGCGAAAAAAAATGGCGTCATTTTGTCTCTATACAATAAAAATCATTGAAAAACTATGATAAAAAAATATTTTACCCCAAAATTTTACATATTTGGCTAATGCAATAGATGATAAATTAATGAAAAAAATAAATTGTACTTCAAGATGGCTTCTTAAAGAATAATTGGTATGTATTTCGATATAATAATGCATATAAAAATAAAATAAAATGTTAAACTCTGCACAATGTAAATTTTGTAATAAAAAATAAAATGCGGGAAATTGTGAAGTAGTTTTTTTTTTCAAAATTCGTGCATTCGAAATTTAAAAAAATTAAATTATAAAACTAACGAAAATTTATCGGTAGCTTTAAGGGTAAAAAGATCCATGTCAGTTTAACAGCTCGGATAAAATAGCATTAGCTTTGGAGGTTGACAGCGTGATTCCAAAAAAACGTGGCTGGCAGATTTGGCATTTTCGTCAATCATTTGAAATCAATTTTGGTAGATTACAAAAAAAAATATTTAGCTATAACAGTCTTAAATTTTACTAAAGTTTGGTGAAAACGTTCATCATTGTTATGCTTTTTGGCAGTATTGAAAACGTTTATAAGTTTAAAGGCCCCCACTCACGAGCAGCCCATCAGTCCAAATGGCCTGAGGCCAGGCCAAAATCTCACCGTGTGTGGGAGAACTTGGATGGACTCATGGACTGAAACAACCAATTTGGATTTCCAATCAATCCAAAGTCCATGGACTCAGGCCATAGGGCCTTTTTTTGGCTCGACCGTGTGTGGGTAATTGTGATTATTTTATTTAATCGAAAAATTCAGCATAATGGATAGTGGTGGCCATGATTTTGTTTTGGAAGCTATCGAATAATACAGGTCACATGAATGTATATTATATTAATTGACCCAAAGTCTGCAACCGCTTGCTAAGTACCGCAAAGTAGCAGTCAATCTTTCGTGAGGAGTGATAGTTTGACTCATATTTGTATCCTTTCGTTTGATAAATGGGGTGACCAACTATAGCAACGTGTTATATGTCGTATCATCCATTCTTAAATAATTTTGCCAATCAGAAGGCTCAAGTGTGAGTTCTTTTACCAAATTTTAAAATTTTTGCCACTCCTTTCTGGCAATCGTTGCTTTATGTAGATGCAAGTTGCAATTGCAAAAAAACTCCTCCATATGCTTCTGATCCATTATTAGATGCAAAATAATTTTTTCTTCAAGTTTATCTTTATTTTTTTCTAAATTAATGTCAGAGAATGAAATGGACTAACTAGACCGAGGCTCTATCGTGAGTGGCGAGCTAAATTGGACTTAAACCAAATGGACTCAGGCTATTTGGACTGCTCGTGAGTGGGGGCCTTAAAAGGTCTGCTTTATGCTTAATCTGATCGGTGCTGCTTCGCTCAGAGATCTATATCGAAACTTCAGTATCACAACCGCTGAATATGTAAGACGAAAATTGTTTAGCATTCGTTTGTAAAAATATTATTTATGTTAAACTCTATCAGAAGTGGAACGAATATATTTTTTGAAGTTTAGTTTTGAGTCTTACTTTTGAAAGATAATTCAAGTTCAGTGTAATGACATTATATAACATTTTTTTGATGCTAGTCCTTTTAAACGCACTGCAAGTGCCTCAAGTCAACTCCTCCATGCATAAGACTTTGAGACGAAATTGTAAGCTCTTCCCAATCTGATTTTTTTTTTGCATGGCATTTCTTTTTCATCTTGTCTTCATCCAATTCTAGCTCTATTCAATCTATGCGGTCCATCCTACTAATCTCTTCTCCAGTCTTTCATTCTCATTTCGTCCCATGTCTCTACAGTTAATTGAATTTTTGGTGAGCAATCTTACAATATTGGCTAATTCTGGTTTTGATGGTATTCATTCGATCATTTTAAAGATGGCATGCAATTCACTTTACTACCCCTTAGCCATCATCATTTATATCTAATTGATTGCATATTTCTTTCTGATTCTAAAGAATCCGTAGTGGTTTCCATCCATAAGTAAGATGATTTAGCTCTCGCCTTGAATTACTGTCCCAACTCCTGGTTTTTTTCTTGCTCCAAGACAATTGAACGATATTTTCATGATTATATTATCAATACTTGTGGGCATCTTATTGGGAGAGAGAAGCATTGATTCCCAGGTCATTCAACGTTTACGTATCCCGTTTGCTTTACGAACTTTGTAGCTAAAGATCTGGATTAGCTGACATACTTGAGGCCTATAATGCCTTTTCTAAAGTCTTTGATCTTGTTGATCACAATGTTCTCCATAGTTAGCACAAAATCTTGAATTTTCTTCAAACATCATTCAATGGCTTGAGTCTTGTCTAGCTTACTGTTTCTATCGTACTACATAGTATCCTTGCATATCTGCAATATACTGGTGTTCCTCAAGGCTCCGTTCTTGCACCACTCTTGTTCCTGCATTATGTGAACGATCTTCCTTGACTTCTTTCATGTGAATATTTTCTCTTTGCAGACGACCTAAAATTATCCCATCCAATCCCATCAAATTTGTCCAACGTAAATTTACGCGCACCCTATAATTTAAGTATAACATCTTGGCTTAACTAATCTCCGACTGACTAAACAAGTAGCGTTTTTTTTCCTTCTACTCTCTCCATCACTCTATCAGCGTGCACAGTCCGTGTGCATCATCTTTACCCTCCAGTAAGTTTTTCATAGTGCTTCCCAGACAACTAGTTAGTTGGTATAACGGAAAGCACAATTCTTATCAATAAGATAGACTCACTTTTATTAACTTATTATTGTCTTGATTGACTTTTGTCCAGAGAAAAGTATAGAAAAAACTCTGGTGTTATTCGTCATTGTGCGTTGTTAATTTTTATGTGCAATTTTAAGTTTTCTTTGAATCTCACGATATTGGTTGAGTTCTTTAACGGATATGGCAATGTATTGTAGAAGGCTATAGCCTGTTGTATTGGATCTAGCTTTGATCTGTCCGTTCTTGGTTTGCAAACTAAAAGGTTGCTGGCTGATCTTGTTTCTCTGGTAATCAATTTTCTAACAGTTCGAGGAATATCTGGCCATTTTAGTCCGTTGTTGATAATTTGGTAAATTATTTTGCCTCTTTCAAAATTAATAATCTGTTGGATGTTCAAAAGCCCTGATCGAGTGTACACATCGGCCGTTAGTGTTAAAGTCGGCAACCTAAATATAACCTTTATCGCCTTAGTGACAAGTCTCCCAATTAGCTCGATGTTATGCTTAGATGTTTGGCTCCACAAGACTGCTCCATATTTAACAGTAGATATAAACGCATTTAAAATTAGGAGTTGTGTGCCTTTTTCCAGGAAATCATGTTTTCTTAGTGTTGCGATAAATGGTGCAATTTTTCTGCTGATGTAGTTGATGTGATGGGTCCAGGACATCGTTTCATCCAAAATCAATCCCAGGTATTTTATTGAATCGACCTTCTCCAGTTGAACTCCATCAATTTGAATGCATGGATTAATAGGGCGTTTATTTTTTTGTTGGAACATAATGTATTTAGTTTTGTGAACATTTATAACGAGTTTGCTCTGGCGCAGCCACCTCAAGTATTTATCCAAATCCATATTTACTGTACTTTGGATGGCTGTCTCATCTTTCCCAGCATATAACAGGAGCGTATCGTCAGCAAACAAAACTATGTTACCAGAAAGCCTGAGATCTTGAACGCTGTTCACATAGATAAGAAAAAGTATAGGCCCTAAGATCGATCCCTGTGGAATACCTTTGTTTATAGAACATTCCTGACTGGTGAAGCTTCCTTGTTTTGTAACTATTCTTCTCTCCAACAAGTAGTTTTTAATAACAGATTTAAATTTCTTGCAAATCCCATACTCTTCCAGTGGCAGAAACAAAATCTCTTTGTCAATGGTGTCAAAAGCCTTTATTAGGTCGACGAAAATTGCTGCCACGTAGTTACTTTTATCCAGCGATTGATTTATAAACTGGACCGCGTCAAGCGTAGCCGCAATAGTGCTGCTGTGCTCCTGAAATCATACTGCATTGGAGCCAAAACCGATATTTTCTTGAGATTATCAATTATTCCAGTATTTATGACTCTTTCAAACACCTTACTTAGCACACTGATGATTGCTATTGGACGATAATTTGAAGGATTTGAAGGGTCACCTCCTTTAAATACTGGTGTTAATCTCGACAATTTAAGGCATACCGGGAATGTACCGGCTTGTAAGTGGCTGTTGATGATTTTCACTAAAACCTTAGTTATTTGCTGCTTAAGCATTTTAATGTCTCCTGATGTTATATTATCGATACCTGATGACACGTCGTTTTTTAAATTGTCGATTATTTCTGCCACTTCACTAGGTATTGTTGGTCTCAAGAATTGCTCAGACCTGCCTAATCATCCGATTTGTCATGACATCCTTCTTCGAAGTACCTCCATTTTTTGTATTTTCGCTACTAGGTCAGGATTCACCTTGTTAGGCGCGCAGAATTTGTTCGAACATTCGATCTTCAGCTACTGTAGCTAATTTATTTTGGCAAATATTGCTAGTACCCAATAAAAAATAAATTTATTCAACTAGTCTTATTGCCGGACTATCTTTACCGTCTTATTTCCAAGTATAAGCAAATGAAACAAGAATGTTTGCCATTCAATTTTTTTTTAGTCTCGGTACGTCAAATTTGATCTACTTTGTTGTCAAAGACGACTAAGCTTCAAAATTTAGAACCAATTTATCAAGGTCGTGACTCAAATGATTCAATTTGATAAGAATTAATTCTAACCAATTTGAGTAGGTTTCAAAAACATCATTACATAGAAAGACATAATGTATACTGATAAACGTCACTTTAAGATAGAACTATAGAACTGTCTTTTGAATGGTCTTCATTAGCGAAACAGGCCCTCCTACAGAAAATTCATTGCATACTTTTCAAATATAATTTCCGAAAATTTTCTTACGACACAGCCTATACCAATAACATTACATGCATATGCATGCATTCTCGGCTCAGTCTTCTACCCTTCGAGCAATGAAATTCTGTGGATGCAGATGCATATCAGTTAGTTTTGACCCGATGGGAATAACGCTTACGTATAGCGAAGGAAGGTTTATGTTATGCAACATGATGAATTCGAAGGTCTATGCAAAATTAGTTAGTCCCGCGGGCAGGTGATATCCTTTGTAACTGTATCTACTATCGAAATCTACGTTTATGCAAAATAGATAACAAAAATTGCGCATTTATAGTACATGCGAAGAGTAAAATTGTTTATAGGAATAACAACACCATGAATGTATGAAAACTAATGTTTCAAACTGTGTGTCCATGTACCTGGGTATGTGCTTTCAATATTATATATATACATAGGTATTTGCTGGGATGGTTTAAATTTGTTTTGTTGTGAATTTACTTTTCATGCATATTATTTATTTTATTTATTTTTGTTGAAGAAAGATAAATCTCTATGATGGTACATTTTGCAGATTTTTGTGTTCTTTACACGACACAAAATGATTACTCTGAAAATCTGCCAATATTTGTTTCATTTCCATAGCAAAAACACCTATTGATTTTTCTCACTGCATTGGAAACAGTTCTAAAAAACTGATCAGATACGATGATGTTGTTTCAAATTGAACTATACCAAATCGCAATTGTTTGTACTCTTTGATGGAGTCCTATTTAGGTTCAAACGCATAAACTTTGGAATGTCAAAAGCTATCATTCGTTCATCATGATTTCCAGATGCATTCGTTGCTCAAATTTCATTTTACATTTTGGTATACCTGACGTCAAAACCTCGGTCGAGAATGTTGTTTAAGGTGGTCTGCTCATACGAACACGCAGAGCTTACGGCAGACATCACCCAATGTCTCAAGGTGACCCTATTAAAGACTCTGCATGTACAAGAAGTTGTTTTCACCTCATGAAACTTGTATTGACGATTTTTGAGTAAATATTATCTAATTGAAATTTAAGGTGCGTTTTTTTACACTTTTGGGCAGGGTATGTTAAGGTAAGTGTACAGCTTGGTATAGTTAGTATAAAGGCAGTATAAATAAAGTATAGTTAGTATAAAGGCAGGGTAAGCTTAGGTAAGTACATTGAACACGACAACAATTTATTTTAACTTACCCTGCACTGCCCAAGAAAAAAACGCACCTATTATTTTTCGGTGCAATGCTACCAGGATTCTCTAATGAACAAAAAGCTAAGGCCTATTTGTCGAAACAGCCCTCTATCAGACAAACTTTCAAAAAGATCATCAATGCTTACAATCCATCACATTTTTCGCTACATCGATTCCAACTACACATCCGGCAATGAAAATCAAACAGGTAGAATCGAATTCGTTTCCAGTTATACTGAAGCTCGCCATTAAATCTCAGTTCAGCAATCGCCAAACGAATCTAAATGATAATAAATTTTCCAAGACACGCATCTAGCCAACTAAACGGTCTTAGAAGCAGTCTTGAAAACCAATTGAAAAGAGTCATAAGCGCTTTCTCCCTTCCTATCATGATAATAAGCTATAAAATATTTTCCCTTCGAAATCAAATTACATTGGCGTGCCAGCCGCCTATCTTTCCTTGGTATCTTCATAAAACGCTTAGTGAAGGAAGCTAAGTTGCCACTGCCAGGATTCAATAATCAATTTGTCTTATCGGTTCTCGGAATACGAAATGGTTTAGTTCGTAGACAGAATAGGAAAAGTGTGATATTCCGCCGGTGAGGCTACGATACATTAAAGTCGCAAACTTGATCCGATACATTTGTTTGGATCAAAGGTGACATTGCATGCCCTTAAGGAAAAAATCTATTTTAAAACGATTCATGGAAATAATTTTAAAGAATCAAAAAAATCAACGATGAGAAAATTCAGACTTTTTTTTTACTTTTTCCCAAAACCCCTTACCACAGACATAGGCTCTTCTTTCAATAAATCCCGGAAACAAGCACAAAATACCAAATGTTTCCGAACAACCGAACAAATACATTTACCGGAAAAGAAAACAGTTCGATACCGTCATATTTATGAAAATGTAAAGCCCACCTTAGCATTCATTCCCAATCAAAAAATATATACAAATATCTCGCGGTGACTGCTGTTACGGTAATAACGGAGTAGCACGTCTCGCACATTTGTTTGTTGGCGTTTCTTCATTTCGTTGTCGTTGTCGTCATCGCCGTTGCTCCATATTATTGATTTTCAATTTTCATAAAATTTCGAAGCACCCATTTATTTGAGCTGATACTTTGCAAAATGAAATTCATTTCCATGTGCACAGATTCATCTATTGAGTGGCGTTGGCTGGTTAGCTGTCAGGCACGCAGACAGGCAAGGAAGCAGTGAGGTGTACTAATATCCAGGTGATAGGGACTGATGAAGAGGGTGTGGTGGCAAATCTAGAAAATACATAAAATGAGAAATGTAGGAAAGTAATCATACATCAAAGGTAAAGCGAATTGGAAATGAGATGCATAAAGGACATGTCGGTGATTATGCAAATTGGTTTTTAAGTTTTCGAAAGGATTTAGGGAAGATAAATTAGAAATTAGTTGGGACCAGGCATGAATTTAAATACGTATCTGAGCTGTAATTATATGTTTGTGGGGAAAGTTTTGTAAGAGGATAGGATTCTGATGCAAGTTTCTATTCATAATGAAAACGTTTTGATACTTCCCATAAATATTTAGTTGCTTGCTTTTTGTACATGCAAGCGTAGATCAACAACTACTCGACTGCAAAATATGAATAAATATTGAAATTCAATGTTTCAGCCTTCGAATAATTTGTTTTATGATTCACCCAACGGAGCTGGGATTCCTTAAACTCCCTCAATAAAAATTTTATCTCGGCAATGCACTTTTCATTTTAGTTGAATTTCATTCCTGAAAATGTATTTTAATGTTCGTAATGAGGCAGAATTTGCACAATAAAGTAGTTATTTACACAATTTGGCCGTCAATGTATTGTTCAGAGACGCGTGTACACGAAATACGAGGATTATTACGGAGCAGCAGTCATCCATTGAATGGCGCCCAATGTGGGCTTAATTGCTAGGAGTAAATACAATTTTCTGGGAGTGCTGTACTAGTGCTTTGCTCAATAAATGAGATAATATTTTCTTCAATTTCGCATTAAGATGTTCTGATCATTTTATAATAGTGTACTCAGCATTTGAGTTAACTTTGGTTAGCTTCAAAGAATCGATGGAAGCACGTCATAGCGTTATGAAAATTAAAAAAAAAAAATTGGTTAATAAAGATAGAATTGAAATCGAAGACTTAGCACTGTGTCACGATAAGAAACAGATTTTTTTCAATCTTGTAGATAATCTTTAACCATATGAAATAAAGTGTCAGGTACCGAAAATTATTTCAAGTTTTAAGCAAGAAATAGCGACAAAAGCGCTAGTCATCATACAATTGTGTAAATATTACGAAATGTGAATCCGCTCTATGTAACATTTAAGGGGTATTCTGGTCTAGAAATTTGACCTTTAAGAATAAGCTTTTAAAAGGATGGTTGGAAATTCAAATTATTTTCGGAGTTTCGGTTATTTTTGTGACACGCCAACTAAACCAGCAAACGCGATCAACAACGAATTAACCGCTCCGAGCTACGAGCTTCTCAAGCTTCTGAAGAAATTCGAACTGCTCGTATGGCTGAAAGAGCTCCCGAAAATCTCGCTTTTGAAGTTGAAGACGGAACATTGCATGAGACAGGGATCTCTGATTAAAAAAATCGAAGCATAACATACCATTAAACGACTCAGACTACCCGAAACGAGACTCCAAGTTTTAAACGCGTTTTTCTCTAAACTACTTTTTTCGATACGGTTGACATGATATCTTTAGTTTTAATGGACTGATTTACGTGACATTTTGCACAAACTCTTTTAATACTATTAGATTTGATCGGACATAGGGTTTTTTGAAAATTGTTTTTCTACTATTTATAAAAAATTCCCAAAGTTGAAAAAATGAGGCAAAAAAACGACTTTTTTTTGTGGAAAAAAAGTTTTTTCAAATCGCTTACGTCAGACTGATTCTACATTCTTCTTTTTAAAGAATTCACCAAAAATGTATGTTTCAGACCACCAGGAAGGTTGAAATCATGACAACCATGAGGCAAGTTTTTTTTTGAGCCTTCACTTCGCCGGCCAGTATCTACATCAATTTATATTTTTTTTATTTTTAGAAAACATTTTTATACTTTTAAAATATTTATAAAAAACTGATCAAAAAATAAATTCGAGAAATGTTTCTGGTTTTTTTTATTGCGTCCGTAAAGTCACCTCAAAATCGAGCCTCTAGATCAGAATACTGCCTTAACTGATCATAATGTAGAAAAATTAGCACGTTAATCAATAAAGTTTTTAGGTACTCAAATTGTATCGCAGTTTTCCTGGTCAGCTTTATACGTTCCGGCCACCAAACGCAGCATGCCCATGTATTATACACCCTAAACGAGATGATGAAAAGCCATGAACACATGAATTTCTGTTTGATAAGGTTTTACTTGCATCATTTGCTCCGGAAATTTATAGACGAGAAAAAAATGAATGAATATAACAGTATAATTATTGATTTGAAGAAGGGAAATCAGTTTTCGTACATTTCATTCACTTTTCTTATCAAATTAACGGTCATACGGACCCACAATTTTATATTATTTATTCATTTAGATTTTTAGTCATTTTTTTTGTAGGTATCATTTACATTTATATTACTTTTGAGTTAAAATTTAGTATTAAGGAGGCCGAATAGTAATCAAATTTTTCTCGGTGAGCACATTTACAGTTAGTTTGTGGCGAAATGCGGTCCAACAAACCCGCAAGTTAAGCTGTTATGTAAATTTTAGGGCTTTAAAAAAAAATTAGGTGGTAAGCTTTCCTAAAGAGGAAAGATGTCAAAGCCAACAATAAGAGAAGCACACTAACGACATTGTATCATTTTTTGTTCGATCAAAAAATAAAGGCAAACAAGCAGTGGAAAAAATTACCGATACTTGCGGAAATAATTTGAAACTAAACAAGTGCCGACAATGGTTTAAAATGTTTAAAACTGGGAACAAGGATGACCCTTAAAGTTAGATAATAATACCCGAAGGGCGATGGTGGGTTCAGATCCTCGTCAAACAATTGCAGAATTATCACTGAATATTCTCTGTCTATGATCTACACTTCAGGATCATCTTCGCTGCACAGGAAAATTGTGCAGCTAAGGAATTTGAGTTTCTCATGAATTGACGGAATCGTTTCTGAATCAACGGCATACCATCTACGCGTCTCTCTTGTCTCGAGAGATAAAATTTTGTTGCTATACAACTATCAAGGTCTCGGGAGATAAAAAGTAGTTGCTATACAGTTATCAAGGTCTCAAGAGATAAAAATTAGTTGCTATACAGTTATCAAGGATGATAAAAACTTGATTATCCCTTACTTTAAAGAAGGTTCGTGTCTGTGTGTGGGGGGATTTTTTTAGAAACCATACACGATAAATTGCTTGAGAGTGAGATCATTACAGCGACAGTATTTTGTCACCAAATCGAGCAAATAAAACAATAGCTCATGAAAAAATATATAATTTGTTCAATAAAATAAAAGACAACAAATAAGACAAGAAAAATTAAGGGAGGTACACAGAAAAATTGAGGTTGCAAGAAAGAAAAAAGGATATTAGATTACAAATGGGGTTCTCTCTATCACTTCTTCATGTCTATGTACGAGTTGACCAAAATATGTCAGCGTTATCTCAATTTGTACTCAGAAACAACAAATTTCGCGTGGTTACTGATGTGGTGTGAAATCTGCATTGCCTAACATTCCCCAATACAGTTCGGCGGCCATTAAATTGTGAGTTGTATTCTTACAGTCATCAAGCACTACTTCAAAATATGAACTCCTGTACATTTACCAAATTCGGACAGTCTACTACCAAAACCAGGCAAGGTTTTCGGAACATTTAATTTATGTTAAGTAAAAAAAAATCACTACTTATTTTGATTTTGTTCCTTATTCACTAAAGATTTATAAAGTGCTGTGTAAAAGCTATTTTTAACTTGATGAAACATAGAATAAATCGCTAGATTTTTGAATTAAACATATTTTTTACCCATAAACTGAAACTTGTTTTCTTCGATTTGGGGATCTTCTGAGCAATGGTTTACTTTTAAATGACTTCCGGGCAATGGGTTATATCTCTCTTTGCCAATTTCATTCTTGCTTAGATCTAGAAGT
This sequence comes from Nemotelus pantherinus, assembly GCA_963978885.1. Lineage (NCBI taxonomy): Eukaryota > Metazoa > Arthropoda > Insecta > Diptera > Stratiomyidae > Nemotelus > Nemotelus pantherinus. Next base: position 13,262,942 of record OZ022265.1, read on the forward strand.
TCCTTTAATTGATCACAATTCAGCCTTAAATATTTCATGCACTTTTCATTATCAAATTCATTTGTCAAAGTGAATTCTCCAAAAGACAGTCTGTTTTTTAATGTGTTTTGCTTTTTGTTTGATCAGGACGATTCAAAATACCGTTTTAAAATTTTGAAAAAATCGTACAAATGTACGGCCTAAACTGCGTAGTGAAATTGAGCTCCACTTCGTGATGATTGCATCCATTACACACCCACCGTGAAGAGTTTGGCGTGACTCACTTAGCTTGACATCACGGACCTGCGTCTCATTTTGCGGCTATAGCCAAAGTGGTAAAAAATTGCATAGCAGCTGCGTATTTTGCGCGTTTATCCAGAGTTGGTTAAAGTAGAACAGCAACTTAGGCAGAATTGTTGTTCATTTCAATGCTACTTATTCACTAAAGATTTATAAAGTGCTGTGTAAAAGCTATTTTTAACTTGATGAAACATAGAATAAATCGCTAGATTTTCGAATTAAACATATTTTTTACCCATAAACTGAAACTTGTTTTCTTCGATTTGGGGATCTTCTGAGCAATGGTTTACTTTTAAATGACTTCCGGGCAATGGGTTATATCTCTCTTTGCCAATTTCATTCTTGCTTAGATCTAGAAGTTCCTTTAATTGATCACAATTCAGCCTTAAATATTTCATGCACTTTTCATTATCAAATTCATTTGTCAAAGTGAATTCTCCAAAAGACAGTCTGTTTTTTAATGTGTTTTGCTTTTTGTTTGATCAGGACGATTCAAAATACCGTTTTAAAATTTTGAAAAAATCGTACAAATGTACGGCCTAAACTGCGTAGTGAAATTGAGCTCCACTTCGTGATGATTGCATCCATTACTCACCTACCGTGAAGAGTTTGGCGTGACTCACTTAGCTTGACATCACGGACCTGCGTCTCATTTTGCGGCTATAGCCAAAGTGGTAAAAAATTGCATAGCAGCTGCGTATTTTGCGCGTTTATCCAGAGTTGGTTAGAGTAGAAGAGCAACTTAGGCAGAATTGTTGTTCATTTCAATGCTACTTACCCTAACCAGTTTTTTCTGGTGGTGCAAAAAAAACGTTCTTATTGTTTGAGAAATGGAAACGCACGTGGAAAAGTTTTCCAATGAAAAACCGAAGGACTTTTAAAACAAAAAAAAAAGTATCAAACAACTGCCTTTACGCTGCCAAAATGTGTTGGGAAATGATGAAAATTGATTTTTTTAAATAAATAAATGTTTTTTGTTAGCAAAAAAAATATAACTTCTCTGTCTCACTAATATTTTTTTCTTTCTTGCATTTAATATTATATCCTGATTTCATCATTATTATTAATTATATCGCGTTCGATTATTTAAGAAACCATTTACTTCTTATTAAATTTTGTTCTACTTTAGGTTGTTTTGATCTTGATTATACATTTTCTTAATATGGAAACATAGAATTACTCCTACTAAACAAACTAAATTCACCACTTTAAACATTTTCAATTGAACAATTTAAATATTTTCAATTGAAATAAAAATTCATAAAATATCAAATGCATCAAATTTATTTTAGTAGGTTTAATATAAATTCGCAAACATCCTCTGTCTTGTCTATCACGTTCACTAAATGAAAGCTAGGAAGCGATGAGTAAAAAAAACTCCCTTGAGTATACAAAACATCAGCAATGTTGTCTTACATGTCTGCTTCTTTGAACCACAATTAATTTGCGTGTTATTGTCTCATTTTTTGTTACTTTTTTCTCCAATGCCTTTAACATAATTCACACTAATAAAAACTCGAATTTGTACAGATGCAATAAAGTAAAACAGAATACCAGCCTCCTTATTCCCATGTGTAGACTTGATGATGAATTTTTAGCTTGTATAATACTGGCTGATATAAATGGTTTAGTCAAATGAATATGCCCTACCATCAAACATATTGTTGAAATACTATAACTTTTTGTCATTCGACAGGTTTCTCGCACCCATCAGTTTACTACATTCGTAGATTAAACTCATCTTGCATCAACTCTACCGCACAACAGCATTCCATCTGGTGTTTCGCTTTGCGTCAGCTTCGTCAATGTCTTCATCCAGCATGTCCTGGAGCAGAGAAAAACCATTAATCCCTATTTTGCTGCCAGATGAGCAATTACTTTGTGTAATTTCCTTTCTTTGCGTATAATCACCGTGACTTGATAAGAAAATATAACCTGGCTGATTTGTGCCCTGTACGGACAGTTTTTCTTACCTTGCCGACGGGGAGTCCTTTGCTCGTGTGTCTCTGGCATTGCGGTCTCTGAGCATTAAAGCATTATATGGTGTCTCAGCAGTGCCATTCTGACTCTTTTTGCTTTGCTATGAATCTCAATCCGTTTTCCACGTGGCGTAGTTACTCATGTGCATAATTAACACACTATCGTAGATACTGCTGTGACTGGGATACTTAGAACTTAGAAGACAAGGACATTTTAGCTTAGTTGGCTTCCAACGACCAAATTTAATTTAAGAATCTTATAACGGCGTTTTTGCTCTTTGTTTCTTTCTATTTGCTTTCGTGCTCCTGGTATGCTCTTCTTTTTGCTTTCAGTGAATTAATTCATTACTGCTGCGAATGGCTGGTTTGTCTTTCTCGCTATTTCCAAACATTTTTTTAAAGGTTTATTACGAACTCTAGCAAGGGTGTATAGGATTGCATTAGTACCGCTTGTTGATTATAATGCTAAGGATCTGCAGAGTAGGAAAGAGCATATGTATCTATGAGTACAATAAAAATAAATGTACGTTGTTATGTGACCTGATTACTGCAGCATCAGTTGAATAATTAATTAGCTACGCCGTTCCTTTTTTGTCATCCGCACATAATTTGTGTGCTGTTTAGTGACCACGGAATTGAAAAGTAGAAAAACAAATATAAGAGAATGTTTTATGTTTTGCAGACTTTTCTTCGTGTGTGATGAAATCACTTTGGATATTCAGGTTGTAGTAGAGGATTAGGGGGTGAACGGGCTATCACGGTTACTGTGACTTAATTGAACATTTTTTTTATGTTGACTCACTTATAAATACGGCTGATTAAAAATTATGCACTCTGAGCTCACAAAAAGTTACATTGAAGCTTTATGATCAAATAAAAATATATTTTTATAAAAGCATTTCGATTTTGCTTAATATTTTAATTACAAATATTAAATTCAAAGTACAAAATGCCATTGTTTTTCAGTCGTTGCTAAACAACAATACTCAAAATATTATATCAAAAAATAGCACATTCCAATTAGAATTGTGAAAAAAAAATATTCACCCACAACGTTCTCTGTTTAAATCAACTGCGACAGACAATAAACAAGCCAATGCAACAATCAATACTATGCTAACTAATGCAATCAAGGACAAAAGCGAAATGCATCAAATATCAAAGCATATATCTTGATACAAAAGCCCCGGATAAAATTAAGCCTATCCATATAATGCACATACATCAATATGGAAAAGTATCTGCCGCAAAGGGACCAAAACTTGCTGCATGCATAAATAATAAATTTAAAAACACAAAAAATGCGAGAAATAAAAAAAAAATCGAATTTATGCCGGTATGAAATATGCAATATAAATCGTTAATCCATACGCGATTTTATGTACACGGAATATCAGCAATTCATATCGCGGCCGTAAAGCAAGAAGGGTTAACTAAAAGCGTTGAAATAACAGCCATACGGTTAGCGTCCTGTGTGTGTGCCATGTTTTGACATCGCAAACGACCATTTGGACTGAGAACGGTTGAACGGGAGGATAATGCAAGGCAAACTCATGGATATCATACGGGGACAGTACATGCAATATGACTATACCAGAACGGATTGTAATTGTATGATTGAAAATGGGATTGCCTGAACAATCAATTCAGTTCAACAGCGAGTGGTAAAAATTTTGGGGGTGAGGAATTTTATGGGGTGTGAAATTTTGTGGATGAAATGATATGTTAAAAACCTTGAGAGAACGTTGAATTTGATTTCTAGGTAGGGACTTGGGCAAAAGGTGCCTATTTTATAATAATTTATTAAACTTGTCTCGAACTTTTGAATGCAATGCTTTGTTGTGTACACTAGATGACAAATGTCAAACTGACAATGTCAGCCATCTTTCGTGCTCATCATCGATAACAGCGACAACTGACCACCAAGCGGTCAGAACGAAAAACAATCAAATAAAAATTAATTTTTAAATTTTGAACCGATCCATATATTTACACTTTCTACAAAATGTTCACCTATAAATAAGAGAAGGAAAATGAAATAAAGTCAGTCTGTTTTTGGTAGGCCAGTATTGTTAGGCGACCTATACGGACTTGAAAAGCGAAGTTATTGTTTGATTAAAAAAAAAATAAGACTCGCTGGTTCACTTGGCCCATACTGGCAAAGCGGCGGTTAAATTCGCCAAGCCTAGTATTGCGGTGTAGTAACCTTTGTCACAAAGTAAAGAAAAGAACATTTCATGGCGATCTTGCCTCCGTCGAAAGTTATTTTACCGAAGGAAGGCGGACCTCAACCGAGGATTCACCCAGCAATAGCAGAGGCCCGCAAGCAAGAGGCGTTAAGGACGGCTATACCGAAGTTAAGCACCAAACAGAAGAAACGCGGCGGCAGCCTGGTCTGGTTACGCAGGAAAAGAGCAGCATTGAGACGCATCGCAACCGACGTTGAAAATCCACCCACATGGGAAAGGCAAACTCAATTATACCAGCAGATAGAGGACGTAACGAATGAAATAAAACAACATAAAGCGAAAACAACAACAACTCAGCCGACAACAATAAACAACAGCAAACTAGACACTTCTACATCGAATACGAAACGAAAAACACCCATCGACAGACAGCAGATCGAAGAATCATCAAACCAAACGCAACAGCATAGAACACAAGCAACGACACATCCGACAGCAATAGACGACCACGAACCAAATACTTCGACATCAAAAACGAAACGCAAAGCACACACCGGCAGACAAGCTCGTTTGAGGAAGGAAATTTCTTCATTAAAACAAATAGCAACAAATGAAGAAAGTCCTCCACCATGGCAGCTACAGCAGCAGATGTATGAGCGCATGGAGGAAATAAGAGCACTGTTAAAAAAAAAAAAAAAACATTAATTCTATAAGAAAAACAAAAACAAAAATTTAAATGAATTTATTAAAAATTTAAATGAACAAAAACATTGTATACAAAATTCATGAATTACACTTTAATAACAAAAAAAAAAATTACAAACAATTTTTCTACTTTAAGAAGAACATTCCACTCAACAATAGAAAATAATGAAAGAAAGAGGAACAAGACAGGTTGTAAAATATCTCTATTATGACATTTGAACTTGGTTGCATTTCTGTTTTTGTCGCAAACGACACCTATGATTCAATAGTGAAAGTTCAATTTGAATTTAAGAAATTTTTAAGAATATTTCATATGGTCCATAGTAATCCCTTATAAATGGAAGAAAATATAAATACTCTTACAAAAATAATAGTTAACTTGAAGAAAACCCCGAATAGAACTTACAAAATCGAATACATTCAAGAAAAATTAGATACAATAGAAAAAATTTACAAAGAAATAGTTGACACAGAAGGTACTCAGGATTTTATAAGTACAGTACTACAAAAATACAAAGAAGCGAAAGAATTATTATTAGAAAAATTAGAAAACTCAGTAGACAAAATGAATAATTTTAACATTGATATAGCTCTAAAATCCATACCGGTTTTCAACGGAAATCCCAAAGAATTAGAAGCGTTTCTTACAATAGTCAGTTTACTAAACGAAACCCTTAATGATGATGGAAAGAACAATTTGTTGAATTTTACAAAAAACGTGAAATTAGGAACAGCGGTCAAAACTCAGCTCTTAACATTAGACATAAAAACCTTTGAAGAATTAGAAAATAGTCTTAAGAATCGTTACAAAAGTAAAAAGAGTCCACAACGAATTCATACTCAATTAGCACAGTTAAGCCAACGCGGAACGGTTGAAAAGTTTAGCGAAAAAATATCCGAGCTCATTAACGAGTTAAGTGAAATTCAAATAAGTAGTTTAGGCAAGAATCCATCTCAAGCAGAGAAAAGTGCGATACAGAAGTCGAACGACTCATATGCACTAACCATCTTTAAGAATGGATTAATAGAAACACTTAAACCCACAATTTTTGCTGCACAGCCTAAAACGTTTGTAGAAGCAATTCAAGTAGCAACTGAGTTTGAATTAAGCAACAATGATACAGAAAACATTATGTATGTAAATCAAAGAAACACTATAGGTGAACGGTTGAATTATAACAATAGAAATAGACCAAATAATTATAACAACAATTACAGAAATAACAACTTTAACCAAAACCATATTAGTGATAATAGAGATGGCACCAGCATTAATAGAAATAACTTTAGCATAAGAAATAATGCACCCAACCATAACAACAATTACAGAAATAACAACTTTAACCAAAACCATATTAGTGTTAATAGAGACAGCAGCAGGAGTAATAGAAATAACTTTAGCACAAGAAATAATGCACCAAACCATAACAACAATTACAGAAATAACTATAGAAATAATTACAACAATAAATATCAAGAAGTATATAGAACCACATATCACCCCCCTAACGTAAATAATAGAAACAACAAGGGAACAAGTAGAAATTACGAAAATAGTAGACACACGAGTGATAACATTACTAATGGCTATAGAAATACGAGAAAAAACTATGAAAACAAGGATATGATTAACAAAAATGATTATAAAAGTTATTATAATAATCTAATAAACGCTAACACAAATACTATAAACCGGAGAAATAGAAATACTAAGAAAGAAATTGCGCCTGAAACTTACATAGAACATTCAATAATACAAGAAAAGAACATCAAACACATCGAAGCAAATAAAGTAGATGCATTGATCGATAATATTAATAGAGAAACTGAGCCATTACACAAATACCGATCAGTCGAGGTAGAGAGACCAATAAACGAAAGTTTTAAAAATGCAATTGAAAGCATTGATATGAATCAATTGAGCTCAGAAGCATTGACAAATATTAAACCAACACAGAAAAATGATATCAATGACAAAAAAGTATTACCAAGCACAAGAAAAATAGTCAAAAGCCAAAAAAATACCGGGCAGAACAAAAATAAAAGAAAATTTGAGAAAGCGCATAAACCAACCCACATCACAAAACATAAAGAACCTGATTTATATAACAGCCATTCGACAATTGATATAAAAAGATTAATTCAACCAAAATACAACATGGAGCCTCAAGAAGCTTTTCATTGCAACAGCGATTCGACCGCTGATATAGAAAGATTAAAAAAATCAAAATTCGATTTCAAGAATATTCCAAGAGCGATAATGGAAAATAATAAAACCACAGTTAGATGCAGTGATAATTCATCGAAATTAGTTTTGGCATTGGAGAAGCTGACATCACAAACAACTGACAAGAAAATAGGAAAAGTGTGCAGAAGCAAAAGATATAAAATACCCAATATATTGAATATGAATAACAATCAAATGCGAAATGTCATACAAATACAGAATAGGGAACCTCTGAAGATAATTATATACAAAACTCAACAAAGAATAATTGAAAGTTTAATAAAATTTAATTATACCAACGAGCTACAAATTAGACTAAGAAACAGTATTAGTTCGGTCCGTGATAGAATTCAAAAAGTAAGAGATAGGAAGGAAATTAAATTAGATTGTAAAATGAACTCATTGCATTTCAAAAAAAAAAGTTTTTGTTAGAAACATTTGAAACAAAAAAAATACCCCAAACCATATAAAATACTCGAAAGAAAGGGTGTAAACACTCACATATTATTAAACGGAAAAAGTAAGAGATATCATAATAACTTGTTAAAATTATACACTCCTATAATTTGAAATCAATATTCATAATTGGACATGTACATTAAGCTAAAACAATATCCAATAAACATAAGAAAAATATGCAAAGAAAAATGCATATAGTTATTCTGATACAAAAAAAAACCAAATAAGTAAACGTATACAAAACATATTTCAGTAAATGTAAATAACCAAAAAAAAAAAATAAAGAAAATATGCAAAGAAAAATGCATATAGTCATGTTAACAAAAGAAAAACATTCAAACCACTATATGTACTTAATAACATTTAAGTAATATATATTCATATACTCAAAATTATACTTAAACAAATAAATAAAAAAAAAAAAAAAAAAAATTATTTATAAAATTACTTTAATTACATAATGAATTAATGTAACAATAAAATCAGAATTATTGGATAAAATTATACAAAAATTGTAAAAATGTATGGATTTAAAAAAAAAAAAAAAAAAAAAAAAAAAAAAATTTCAAAAAAAAATTTTTTTTTCCCAAAAGGAAAAGGGTGTTGTGTACACTAGATGACAAATGTCAAACTGACAATGTCAGCCATCTTTCGTGCTCATCATCGATAGCAGCGACAACTGACCACCAAGCGGTCAGAACGAAAAACAATCAAATAAAAATTAATTTTTAAATTTTGAACCGATCCATATATTTACACTTTCTACAAAATGTTCACCTATAAATAAGAGAAGGAAAATGAAATAAAGTCAGTCTGTTTTTGGTAGGCCAGTATTGTTAGGCGACCTATACGGACTTGAAAAGCGAAGTTATTGTTTGATTAAAAAAAAAATAAGACTCGCTGGTTCACTTGGCCCATACTGGCAAAGCGGCGGTTAAATTCGCCAAGCCTAGTATTGCGGTGTAGTAACCTTTGTCACAAAGTAAAGAAAAGAACATTTCAGCTTTCAGTAATGGCATACGAGAATTCTATTAAAAACATTGTGAAGCTTAATAGGCCTTGGGTCCACAAAAAGTTTTCCGTACTTCATAATTGCTGGGTAATAAAGCAGGAACCCCAAACATAGCTGGCTCAAAAGAAATAAAACTAAGAGTTGCTATTTTCCTCAGCCCTATTGAACTACTGGAGCTGATAAAAGACTAATTTTTAGCTAAGAAATATGAATCAAACACTTAAATTATTAAATAAATTGATGACAGCTTACATCAAAATTTAGTATTTCGTACTTAAAATGTTAGTAGCTTAGCTAATAATTTTTCCAATCAGTAGAATCAAATATTTTGGAACTAATTAACGGCTTTGTGCATAAAGCCTATTGTCCATATTGCAACTTTTTTCAATTCTATTCACTGAGCTTCTAAAACTAAAAAATTAAATAGTAAAAAAATAGATATAAACATAGCTAAAGCTACATCGTTAAAAGTCACCACATCGAAAAAAAACTTCAATACAAACCTTATATTATCGAAATTTTCCATAATTTCTTAGCAGACAAAATGGTTAGTATTTATTTAATGCAAAAATGTGGTTATAATTTTTGGCTAAACTCGATTATGTGCCCCCCATAACAGTTAAACAATTTTATCGCTAGATATTTGGCTGATATGTTTCTGTTTGTTTTTGAGAGTGTTTTTTGTTTGTCTGCTTGTATGTTTTTGAATATCGTTCTTCGATATTTTGGTGCGGCTGCGGTGCGGTTGCGGTGCGGTTGCGGTGCGGCTGCGGTGCGGTTGCGGTGCGGTTGCGGTGTGGCTGCGGTGCGATTGCGGTGCGGCTGCGGTGCGGCTGCGGTGCGGTTGCGGTGCGGTTGCGGTGCGGTTGCGGTGCGGTTGCGGTGCGGTTGCGGTGCGGCTGCGGTGCGGCTGCGGTGCGGCTGCGGTGCGGCTGCGGTGCGGTTGCGGTGCGGTTGCGGTGCGGTTGCGGTGCGGTTGCGGTGCGGCTGCGGTGCGGTTGCGGTGCGGTTGCGGTGCGGTTGCGGTGCGGTTGCGGTGCGGTTGCGGTGCGGTGCGGTTGCGGTGCGGTTGCGGTGCGGTTGCGGTTGCGGTGCGGTTGCGGTGCGGTTGCGGTGCGGCTGCGGTGCGGCTGCGGTGCGGCTGCGGTGCGGTTGCGGTTGCGGTGCGGTTGCGGTGCGGTTGCGGCTGCGGTGCGGTTGCGGTGCGGTTGCGGTGCGGTTGCGGTGCGAATGCGGTGCGGTTGCGGTGCGGTTGCGGTGCGGTTTCGGTGCGGTTGCGGTGCGGCTGCGGTTTGGTTGCGGTGCGGTTGCGGTGCGGTTGCGGTTGCGGTGCGGTTGCAGTGCGGTTGTGGTGCGGCTGCGGTGCGGCTGTGGTGCGGCTGCGGTGCGGCTGCGGTGCGGTTGCGGTTGCGGTGCGGTTGCGGTTGCGGCTGCGGTGCGGTTGCGGTGCGGTTGCGGTGCGGTTGCGGTTGCGGTGCGGTTGCGGTGCGGTTGCGGTGCGGTTGCGGTGCGGCTGCGGTTGCGGTGCGGTTGCGGTGCGGCTGCGGTGCGGCTGCGGTGCGGTTGCGGTGCGGTTGCGGTTGCGGTGCGGTTGCGGTTGCGGTGCGGGTGCGGTGCGGTTGCGGTTTGGTTGCGGGGCGGCTGCGGTTTGGTTGCGGTGCGGTTGCGGTTGCGGTGCGGTTGCGGTGCGGTTGCGGTGCGGCTGCGGTTTGGTTGCGGTGCGGTTGCGGTGCGGTTGCGGTTGCGGTGCGGCTGCGGTGCGGCTGCGGTGCGGCTGCGGTGCGGTTGCGGTGCGGTTGCGGTGCGGCTGCGGTGCGGCTGCGGTGCGGCTGCGGTGCGGCCGCGGCCGCGGTGCGGTTGCGGTGCGGTTGCGGTGCGAATGCGGTGCGGTTGCGGTGCGGTGCGGTTGCGGTGCGGCTGCGGTGCGGCTGCGGTGCGGCTGCGGTGCGGTTGCGGTTGCGGTGCGGTTGCGGTGCGGTTGCGGTGCGGTTGCGGTGCGGCTGCGGTGCGGTTGCGGTGCGGTTGCGGTGCGGTTGCGGTGGCGGTGCGGTTGCGGCTGCGGTGCGGTTGCGGTGCGGTTGCGGTGCGGCTGCGGTTGCGGTGCGGTTGCGGTGCGGTTGCGGTGCGGCTGCGGTGCGGTTGTGGTTTGGTTGCGGTGCGGTTGCGGTGCGGTTGCGGTTGCGGTGCGGTTGCGGTGCGGTTGCGGTGCGGCTGCGGTTTGGTTGCGGTGCGGTTGCGGTGCGGTTGCGGTTGTGGTGCGGCTGCGGTGCGGCTGTGGTGCGGCTGCGGTGCGGCTGCGGTGCGGTTGCGGTGCGGTTGCGGTGCGGCTGCGGTGCGGTTGCGGTGCGGTTGCGGTGCGGTTGCGGTGCGGTTGCGGTGCGGTTGCGGTGCGGTTGCGGTGCGGTTGCGGTGCGGTTGCGGTGCGGTTGCGGTGCGGCTGCGGTGCGGCTGCGGTGCGGCTGCGGTGCGGCTGCGGTTGCGGTGCGGCTGCGGTTGCGGTGCGGTTGCGGTGCGGTTGCGGCTGCGGTTGCAGTGCGGTTGCGGTGCGGCTGCGGTTTGGTTGCGGTGCGGCTGCGGTGCGGTTGCGGTGCGGTTGCGGTGCGGTTGCGGTGCGGTTGCGGTGCGGTTGCGGTGCGGTTGCGGTTGCGGTTGCGGTGCGGTGCGGCTGCGGTGCGGCTGCGGTGCGGTTGCGGTGCGGCTGCGGTGCGGCTGCGCTGCGGCTGCGGTGCGGCTGCGGTGCGGTTGCGGTTGCGGTGCGGTGCGGCTGCGGTGCGGCTGCGGTGCGGTTGCGGTGCGGCTGCGGTGCGGCTGCGCTGCGGCTGCGGTGCGGTTGCGGTGCAGTTGCGGTGCGGTTGCGGTGCGGTTGCGGTGCGGTTGCGGTGCGGCTGCGGTGCGGCTGCGGTGCGATCATATTCAGCTTTACCGGCCGTCAAGTGCGGTGCGGTTGCGGTGCGGTTGCGGTTGCGGTGCGGTTGCGGTGCGGTTGCGGTGCGGTTGCGGTGCGGTTGCGGTGCGGCTGCGGTGCGGTTGCGGTGCGGTTGCGGTGCGGCTGCGGTGCGGTTGCGGTGCGGTTGCGGTGCGGTTGCGGTGCGGTCGCGGTGCGGTTGCGGTGCCGCATGAGTCGGTGCGGCTGCGGTGCGGCCGCGGTGCGGTTGCGGTGCGGCTGCGGTTGCGGTGCGGTTGCGGCTGCGGTGCGGTTGCGGTGCGGTTGCGGTGCGGTTGCGGTGCGGCTGCGGTTGCGGTGCGGTTGCGGTGCGGTTGCGGTGCGGCTGCGGTGCGGTTGCGGTTTGGTTGCGGTGCGGTTGCGGTGCGGTTGCGGTTGCGGTGCGGTTGCGGTGCGGTTGCGGTGCGGCTGCGGTGCGGCTGCGGTGCGGCTGCGGTGCGGCTGCGGCTGCGGTTGCGGTGCGGTTGCGGTGCGGTTGCGGCTGCGGTGCGGTTGCAGTGCGGTTGCGGTGTGGCTGCGGTTTTGTTGCGGTGCGGTTGCGGTGCGGTTGCGGTTGCGGTGCGGTTGCGGCTGCGGTGCGGTTTCGGTGCGGTTGCGGTGCGGTTGCGGTGCGGTTGTTGTGCGGTTGCGGTGCGGCTGCGGTGCGGCTGCGGTGCGGTTGCGGTGCGGTTGCGGTTGCGGTGCGGTTGCGGTGCGGTTGCGGTGCGGCTGCGGTGCGGCTGCGGTGCGATCATATTCAGCTTTACCGGCCGTCAAGTGCGGTGCGGTTGCGGTGCGGCTGCGGTGCGGTTGCGGTGCGGTTGCGGTGCGGTTGCGGTGCGGTTGCGGTGCGGCTGCGGTGCGGTTGCGGTGCGGCTGCGGTGCGGTTGCGGTGCGGTTGCGGTGCGGTCGCGGTGCGGTTGCGGTTGCGGTGCGGTTGCGGTTGCGGTGCGGTTGCGGTGCGGCTGCGGTGCGGCTGCGGTGCGGCTGCGGTGCGGTTGCGGTGCGGTTGCGGTTGCGGTGCGGTTGCGGTGCGGTTGCGGTGCGGTGAGTCGGTGCGGTTGCGGTGCGGTGAGTCGGTGCGGTTGCGGTGCGGTTGCGGTGCGGCTGCGGTGCGGCTGCGGTGCGGCTGCGGTGCGGCTGCGGTGCGGTTGCGGTGCGGCTGCGGTGCGGTTGCGGTGCGGCTGCGGTGCGGCTGCGGTGTGGTTGCGGTGCGGCTGCGGTGCGGCTGCGGTGCGGCTGCGGTGCGGCTGTGGTGCGGCTGCGGTTGCGGTGCGGTTGCGGCTGCGGTGCGGTTGCAGTGCGGTCGCGGTGTGGTATGCGGTGTGGTATGCGGTACGGTAAGCGGTATGGTAAGCGTTACGGTTTTGCGGTACGGTATGCGGTATGGTATGCAGTACGGTAAGCGGTACATTAAGCAATATGGTAAGCGGTACGGTATGCGATACGGGAAGCGGTATGGTAAGCGGTACGGTATGTGGTACGGTATGAAGTACTGTATGCGGTTTGGTTTGCGGTACGGTAAGCGGTACGGTATGCGGTACGGTAAGCGGTATGGAAAAATAGGCAGCAATAAGCTGATGCGAATATTTAGTAAAATTTTCCGGGAGGAATTTATTACTGAATTGACTTATTTGTGCATAGTATTTATTTAAGTCCCCTTTTTTAAATATACTATATATGTGTATATACATATATTAATAGAATACAACTTAAAGCTTTTTGCTGCTGAATTAGTCTGGAATAAAAAACTGTTTCGAATTTTCAATATAAGTAAGTATATGATCCTTGCAGACTAGCTCCACTTACATTGATTCCCACGAGCCGCCACTGCTTCTATTCTTTTTCTTAGAATTAGAGAGTGGACGCCGTAAAAGTTCACGTCGAAATTGGGTTTCTATGACATGTACTAACCAACAATATTTCAAATTTGGTATTTGAAAACAGTATGTATGAGCATTAAATGTGTTCCCAATGAAAAGGGAGTACTTTGAAATTGAAGGGAGTACAGTAGTACGGCAACTGAAAACGGAGTACAAATACTCCGATCGGAGTACAACGACAGCACTGCTTGGCACTCACTCATGAAACCAAACGTTAGTCTCTCGTCCATCAGTCGGCACACAAACCTAACCTAACATTGTCAGATTATTGTTGTATTGTATTGTATTATTGTCAATCAGACAATATATACGACAGGAGAAGAGTAATAAAACATTACTTTAAATCGCTGTTAATTTTTGAACTAATTTATGTTAAATAAATTTTATTACTTTTATTTATTTTTTTATTGTTATTGTTAATTATTTAAACCTTGCCAAAAAGGGGATCCGCAGCATTTTTTCAATACAATCTTTACGAAAGGTCGTGACTCCATAAAGATCCACATCAAAGCCTGCGTTTCATAAGCTTTATTCGATTTGTACACCAATGTATACTTTAGCTAACCTTGCACAGAAAAGTCAAGTAAAACATTTCTACTGAATCTTGCCTACAATAAGTTTAATTTGCCATTTGAATTTCGTTATGGTTCCGTGACTGTACTGGAAGCTATAAGGCAAAGAACATTATTTTCCTGAGCAAACTTTCAAAATTTAAGACACCAAAATTACCATAGCTGGCAGCTCTAACCGAACTTTTCAACCAAATTTCTACCAAACACGGCTTCACCCACTGTGTGAATTTCATCAAAATCGAATGACTAAATCAGAATTTATAGGGCTAAAAGTAGTTACTGTTCTTATTGATTTTTCAAGATGGCGCCACTGGTACAGAATTGCCCGAATATCAAACTCAATTCTATCAGATCTGGTCCTACTTAAGACCAATACATTCCGTAAATTTCAACTATATCTGGTTATTCCCGTGAACAGAAGTTTTTGATGCTAAAAATTTAGGCGAATTGGGGAAGGGTTGTCGTTCTTGCCCGTTGTAAAATTTCAAATGTTTTACTTTGGCTATGTAGACAAAGCATAACATTTATATATGGATGGCTTTTTTCCAAAAAGGGGCAACCTTTCAGGAGAGTCGTTGATTTGAAGGTTTTCACTTTCAGCGCCTGCCCTTGCTACAGGGTACCAATATGTCCTGATACTGAATAGTACCAATACGTCCTGAAAGTTTCATAATGATTTAACAGCTCTGTAAAAAGTTATCGCAATTTAAAAATTTTCAAAATTTTTGGGCACTTAGCGCACACATGGGGTTAAAAAATTCCATAACATTATCCCATTCACATTTAAAACACGTTCGAAATTTATTTCGCTAACTGTATTTTTGCAAAAGTTAAAGGTATATTGAAAATATCACTAAAATGGCTGCTGGTGCCAAAGGGTTAAAGATTTTTATACGTACAATATACAATTGTGGATGTGCACACATTATCCACACACCAAAAAGGAAAACCATCACTGGGCATTTCATAATTTTATATCCGAAAGTTTTGGATTGATATGAATTTCAGATGAATCGGATGTAACAGCAGTAGTAACAAACATACGACCGAACACATCGATGTCGACGACGTTAACTGCTCCAATCAACTTTCGAAGACAACAATTTTATGGGCAATTTCAAATAAAAGCCCAAAAAAAAAACAGAGCACAAACATGCATATGCATAAATATTGCGGTTGGAATTTTAGCTAATATGCTAATGAAAACGTATACTTCTTGTGCTCGTATAAAAGTTATTTGAATATTCGGATGTATATCGATGTGAACAAATGTAATTTAAACTGTACGTAGTATAAACCAAACCAACTAAATTCTTTATCGGTGAATATGTAAATATGTTACTCGATTGCTTGAAATTTCGATTGCTATGTAAATAAAAAAGATAATGGAATTATTTGAGCTTTGACTATGCATAATGGGAAAAGTGAGTTATTGCCATAAGAACTCAGAATAATTGTTTATTTTTTGAGTCTAATTACAGTATCATATAATAAAAGTATGCCAAAAGCATCGTTTTAAAAATGAGATTTATTTATGATTATGTACCCACGCCAACCCACATTGGGCGCTATCTCGTAGCTGTGAATTTCAAACAAGTTTTTGGTGGTAAGTGATTCGTTCTCCATTTTAATTTGGTAGGAATATATATTTATCAAAATAAGATCATTTTCAGATAAAAAATTAAATTGTGTATTAATTAAGTGCAGTGAAACGTATTTTTTTTAACCTGAGAAATGTTTACTCATTCTGTATATCACTCAGCAAATACTTTTCTTTTATTAGACTCTATCTATTCAAACACTGATATCAGGATGAGGTCCTTAAAAATGGAATATCCTGTTATAGAAGTATGAATGTATAAACACGTCAGCAGTTTCACCTGAGGCTGAAAAATATACACATGCCGTTATATGAACGATGAAATATTTCGAAGTGGATATTCTACTAGACTTTGGGCATTGTACACTAATAGTTTTGAATTGTAGTCTTGATTCATAGTTTTGAAAATTGATTTTATTAGCGAAAAAGTCAGCAGAGCTGCGTCACAAAGCTGCGAACACAAGCAATGTTTTGCTTCACCCAAATAACGTTTAATGTCAATATAAGATCATTATTACCAGAGAACTTGCATTATTACCAGAGAACTTTTTTCAGTTACAAAAACTATCGGCATAACTTTACATCAGCTTCATCCTAACAAAACGCTTTTCCTTTTCTCAGTCCTTCAAAGCTAGTGAACTGTCAGCCTTAAGTGTCAACAAACAATAACCAACGACAAGGCTGGGTGTTAAACGTACAACCCGATCATATTTGTCGAATTAATGTATTCAGCGCTTTATCAGCAAATCATGGGCGTCATAGCTGTCATAAAGTGCTACACAAAAGAGAAAATTACATGAGAACAGGCTTATTTGCACATCATAGCAAATGATGTCACAGCACCATACCACTTCCAACATTATAATATGCAGTCATTTTCAATGCCCATTACTGTCACACGGTTAAACGCTCGCGCACTTTCAACCAACCGAACAACTTACATGCAGTAGATTTAAATCCTTGCTTTGCCTATCTTGACGTTGGTCCTGTTCGATGCATATCACCACACCGACGTGAAAGCCTTGACTAGAGAAAATGTGATTCTGGCTAGTATGCTGGTCCTCTATGAGTTTGGTGGACGTCGTTTCATTCCTCTACACAAAATGATGTAATAGTCATACAACAGTCAGTTTTATTTTTGAGATAGACCACTTGAAAGCCCATGCATTACTGTAAGGATAATGTAAAACGACAAAAGCCATTAATTTCAAACTTACTTTGCTTTATTGATCCTTTATGAATTACAATTGCATGCGTTTTAGTAAAGTTAGATAATATAATTTTAAACAAATTCCTACTGCTGTAAAATTTTGGTGATTTTTGGTCTTGATTTTAATGCCTTGGTGTGATTTTGATTATAATAATTTATGCTTCGGAAATAAAATGGAACGAACGTCACTGCGGATAGTTAAATTATGGAAATAGTCAAATTCTTTTTGCTTTATATATGGGACTAATAACTCAATTGTGTTTTTAAAAAAATGTGCTCTGTACTGTAATTCGATTGAGATTTTTTTGAAAATTACGAAAAGAATTAAAGCAATTTTCACTCAAGCTACCAATTGCTAAAAGAGAGCCATGATATCGAATCCAAATTAATTCAATATTTTCTGGATAATCAAAATAGCATTTCTGACCATGAATGATTTTCTTAGCTTGGTCAGTAGTAGCATCAAGCACTCTACTCTTATTTTTCAGGGCTTTCTGTTGAATGTAAGTGTTAAGAAATTAGAGAGAAAAACTTTTTACAGTAGATAAAAAAAAAGAAAAAACTAGATTTCGTGTCATTTTCGATTCTGAGTTGACATATTTTTGTAGTTTAATTCCATGGTATTTATCAAAGATAATAACCGTAAAACTTTTTTAAAAGTTTGCAATGACATAAGCTACAGCAAAAGCATTATACAAAGCTACGAAATTTTCGAGCTTTCATCATTTTTTTCTTAAGGTTCGTTTAGACTTTGAAGAAGCTATCGTAACATACTGTTTAATAGTTTATTTGACTGTAACAGTGTTTTTCAGAGTTAAAGCGGCTACTCACCTTTGTAGCAACTGATGAAATATTAAAATATTAATAGAAATTATACAGCGAAAGTAACAAAAATTTACTAATAGACTACCAATTTTCGTGTTTTTATTTTATTTATAAATATAATGATATTGTAAATAATATTATATTGTCATATTAGCCAAACTTTTTTGAATTTAGTGAGAGATGAATCGATCAATTGAAGTTTATACACAAGAGTACAAAAAAAGTGATATCAATTGGTTTTATCAAGTTGTTTGTAGATAAAACTGTGTTTAGTATCAATAAGAAACTGTTTTATTTCTAGAATATACAGAATCACGAATCCGCAAAGCGTGTTTTAAGTGAAAAACAAAGAAATTGGTGTCAGAAGTGGGATTTTTATGTATTTGCGATTCAACAAGTAGCTTTTATTGAGATTGCGGCAGTGATTTTCTTTTTCAAAAAAAACTTCAACATTTTTAGTGTATGGACTAAATTGAAAGTGAGAAATTTCAAGAAATTAAGTATAATCAGAGGTTTCGTGGATTAAGAGGTTTTGCGGATTAACTAAAATTGGTAAAATTGAGAGAAAAGTATTGAAAACATGAGCTGATGTGACAATTCGGGATGAGATACAGAATGTGACGAACCGAGTATCAAATAGTTTTGCTATCAGAAGACTAAATGAAGCCTTAAGGTAGGTACGTTCAATTTATCAAATGAAGCTATTATAATTATTATTAAGTGCCTGTCTAGGTAATTAGCGATTTGACAGGGTTATTTTCCCTCAAATGGTAGGCACTTAAATTACTAATTTAATAATGATGATTTTAAGATCCCAGACAGACAGGCACTTAAATAACTGATTTAATAATGATCATTTATACCTCAATTACTAATTTAAAAGTTGCTGACACACAGCCCTTGCGTAAATTATGAATACTGTCACTGACTAGCAATACATTTTTCAAAATTATGAAATTGAAAATATTTTAAGTATATGTTGCCTCTTTTATGTTCTAATTAAGTAAGTTGAAGCACAAACCGCACAAGAACTACATTAAAATTCTTCAAGTACTTTGAATTTAAACATGATATCTCAAAAAAGTTGTCCTCTATTTTTTCAATGCAATAAGGGACTTTTTACAAGAGGATTATGTATTATATCGAGCAATTCAACATTATTTAAGAGTAAATGACCAAAGTTTGATGATCATGATAATTTGGTCATTTAGTGGTAATGAGTCCAAATTACCATATGACACACAGCACTTAAATGATCTTTTACGACGAATGATCATTTAGGCTGCGCTTCAAAGGGAAATTGCCTCACTTCTCACTGCTGGTTTCATTTTCTTTTATCTCTCTTTTCTGAGCTAGCAGGCCAATCCAACAACAAAATAGACTAGCGCACCTGAACCGCTAGAAACACTAATGTTCGATGAACAGTAGAAGAATCGTGGAGATTTTGAGCACATACTCTATTACACGTGCTCCAACCTGTTTCGAGTGCAAAATCACTTTGATCTTAACAATGCATTAAAACTCATAGAGTGGAAAAGATTTCAGGAATTACAAGATTCAGGAAAGCCAAACACCGCAAAACTTTCAAAACAGCATAACATAACATAAACAAAGAAAATGCTTAGTGCTTGCAACACTTTACCAGCACTGCAACTAAAAGTCTCCCATCATTGCCTCATGTCCAAATCAAATAACTCTATCGATTTCGATTTTATCCGATAATTTCGTCAAAAGTTACAGGGATAGAAAGATGTTTAGGGTCAAAAAACGAAAGATATTTGGAACGAAAAAATTTCTAGAACTTAGAAAATTTAAACATTGGTAGCTTATTTTCATTGTAAATGTTCGCGATATGAATAATTAATGTAAGCATTTATTGATACGCAAATAGCCAAAAACGCCTCGCGTTTGCAACCCTTTGCTAGCATCAAAAATTTATCACACCTGCCTCACTTTGAAATCAACCTACTCTGTGAATTTCGTTTTGATCCGATAACTGCATTGGAAGTTATAGGGTACAAAGAAATTTAGGGTTACCAGTCGCAACAGTTTTCAAATGTTCGAAAACTTAATATTTGTTGTCTACTGTTACTACAAGATCATTACCGTTTGAAAATTTTACGATAAAATCGCTTAATAAAGATCTTGCAAATAAATACAAAACCAACAATAGCTGGCAGCCCTAATATGGTTTTTTTAACCAGATTCTTTCTGAATAAAGCCTATAATAAGTTCCATTTATCATATGAAATTTGCTTTGATATCATGACTGCACTGGAAGTTATAGGGCAAAAAGCTTTACTTTCCTGAGCGAATTTTCAAAACCCAAGACACCAAAATTACCATAGCTGGCAGCACCAACCGAATTTTTCAGCCAAATTTATACCAAACACGGCTTCAGCTACTGTGTCAATTTCATTTAAATCTGGTAACTGAATCAGAGTTCATAGGGCAAAAAGCAGTTTTTTTCTTTATAATTTTTCAAGATGGCACCACTGGCACAGAGTTGGCCGTATTCCCAAATCGCTTCTATCAGACCTGGTCCTATTCAATACTAATGCATTCAGTGAGTTTCATTTGTATCTGATAATTGGGTCGTGAGTTCTCGTGAACAGAAATTTTTGATGCTTTAAATATAGGTAAATTAGAGGAGAGTTACCGTTCTTGTCCGATGTGAAATTTCAAAAGTTTTTCTTTGGCTGTATAAATAAATCAAAAGATTTCTATGTGAGTTTATTTCCACTGTAAAAGACGAAATTTTTTCAGGAGAGTCGATGGTTTGAATGTTTTGACTTTCAATGCCTGCCGTAGTTGCAGGGTTGGCAGCACGTTCATGAAAATCTACAAAAGTCTAAAACTTAGTAACAGCAATATGTCCTGTAAGTTTTATAATGATTTGATAATCTGGTCAAAAGTTATGGCAATTCAAATATTTTCAAATTTTTCCAATCTCATTTTAGGCGCCTAGCGCACACATAGGGTTAAAAATTTCAAAAAAAATTATTATATTCACATTTGAAACATGTTCAAAACTCATTCCATAAACTTTATTTTTGCAAAAGTTATTTTTTGAAAGACTAATAGGTATATTGAAAATATCACTAAAATGGCCGCCGCCGCCAAAGGGTTAAAGATTATTAACTCTTTGTGAGACCTGGCACTATTTGGTATATACACCAATGTATCCTGAAAATTTCAATTCAATCAGATGGCACGTTCCTGAGATTTTTTCACTGAAATTTTTTGATTATATATATATATATATATATATATATATATATACATATATATATATATATATATATATATATATATATATATATATATATATATATATATATATATATATATATATATATATATATATATATATATATATATATATATATATATGTGTGTGTATATATATTTGGCGAAAGTGATTTTTTTTAATACTAATGTTCTTCTTCCAGCATTAGTAAAAATGTGATAGCACCTGTATACCTGGCGATATTTAAAAATTATGCAGATATTTCGATCACAACTCGCATATTCAAATTTAGCAATGGCAAAGTAGTTTCAAGCTCATTCTCATCTTTTGTTAGTTCCGCTCATTTTTGCGGCTCTAATTGCTTGTTTCGCTTCTAATTTTTCTATGATTTTTTTTTAAATGTAAAATTATGAATTTATTGGAAGTCACACTAATTAACAACCGCCCACACCTAAATATATAATAAACTTCAGGTAGTTCTATATTTCATGTTATTTCCTTTATTTGATGACTCTTATCTCTGATTTTCCATATTTTCAATAAATATAGAAAAAAACGTAGGTAGTAGAACAATTTTTTGACAAATCACTCCATCAACATCTGTTTATTTATTGAATAAATTACACAAAAATTCATTTTCTGTCAGATGCTTTCTTTGCATTAAGCCTATATGGAACAGTATAATAATCTTTTATCGGTGCAGCTGTTATAACTCTACTATTAGCCAGGGCCCTAGCTCCAATCGCATAATCTTCTTCGCTACACTCAGTCGATGCATCCTGTTTGGCAATATTCGTATATGCATCACATTTCGTTTGACAGTCATTTTCCTTTGGATCTGCCGTTTGTAAGCCGACATTCATGCGGTTGTATGATAGTTCGGTTTGTGCCGAATGAGTGCGACAATTCTTCAAATTCGCCAGCTTAATTGCTTTTCGACGCAAATCCCATATATTCCAGGTGTAGTTTTTATCCTTGTAGTATGGAATGGGATGCAATTCTGTTTGCATTTCACAATCAACTCGTTCTGCAATCGGACTCACTTCGTCTACTTTTGCCTCTTCGACAGTGCGAAAGCTACTGACCGTGTCATAAATATCGAAGAACACTACGACTTCAGGATGCTTTTGAATGACTCGTAGGAAACGTGGAAAGAATTCATCGATATTTGATAAGAATTTTTTCGAGTTTTCGGTATTACTGAATGATAGTAAAATTTCTTTGTGTTTAATGAAACCAGCATTAGTCCTGCTTGGCATTAGGAGACCATCACCAATCGTGAAAATATATGGACAAAATTTTGATATTGGAGTTATATTGCTCTGAAAACGATAATTGATCATGCTAAATATTGAACTAGGTGCCAACGATAGTTATCATAATAATGTTAATCTATAGTAATATTAATAATAAATTTTTTTTATAATCAAAATAAATATTTTTCGCACAATATTTTTTTGTTTTGACAAAAAGTTTATATCCCATTAGAGACTCCTTATCTGGCAACCATTTCTTTGATGATAAAAGTCACACAAAATTCAAGGGAAAACAAATGAACTTCAACTTACAGTTGTCTGCTGATGAGGATTAACATATGACAGCCTCGATTTATTCATTTCATTAGATAAGGTTTGCAAGGCTATTGCCGTTTCTTTCGGATACTTCCTGATGATTGCTTTCGATTCATATTGATGCATTAATTTTTCGCAGGCACGCATATCAGTTAGAACAGATAAATGTTCGTTGACTTTGTTTATCTCGAGCAGCAAATAGATACAGCTAAGCATTGATTGCCAAATAATCGATACTTGAGTGAAATGAGGCTAGAAGAAAATAACACAATTATTTCGTTTTAATTTTTTTTTTGATTTTTTCGAACCACTTACAAATACTTTTTCCGTTGGCACAGCAGTTCGATACTGCACTATATCATGTAAAACATCCAACACTTTCCGAAACTCATCCAAATGCTGATCAATATCAGATTTAATCTGTCCCAATGTTTTCAATAAACTTTTAACATACAGCTCTTGTTGCAAACTCAAAACCAGCATGCCTTTCAAGTAGCGAAAATCATTTTCTGTTAAATCTTCCGGCAGATCTAATCTTATAGTATCATCCTCGACGTCAATTTCAACTAAACTGTAGAGGAAATTTGTTAATTTTTTGATACGTCCTTCTATTGTTTCGATTTTTTCAGATAGAGCAGTTTTTGTATTTTCGTAAGCATAGTGTAGATCCGATTGTACTGGAATGAAAAGAAAGATATTAAATATGGAGAACAAAAGCCTACGTAGGGATATCGTTAATACAATGATAATAAATCACAAGAAAGTACCTTCATAAGACAGTAACAGTATATTTTGGATCAACTTTACTTTCTACAAACGGAGTGTTTGTCAAGGAGCTTTTGCATTTCTATTGTTGCAAGCACTCAAACACGGAAACTATATTGCACCTTTACAGCAAACAAAAAGATGAAGAAATAATTATCGAAACAATACGAGTACAATCACCTTAGTGATAGATTTAAAAAATCTCGAGGTGGAAAAAACAGCTCCGAGAGGCTCCCTGTCTCCATAGATAGTGTGATGTTGATGCTCATTGAGGAGACGTGTGTGCCTAGTTTGTCTTACAGAATTATTGAAAGTGATTTTATTACGAACATATTCTACGTTAACCAAATCCCTAATGACATCACAGACTAAGCATGAGGATAATACCGTTCTCCTTGAAGAAAGTGTTGCCAGATTTAAGAGATTAAGTCTGTAACTATAAGTTGGAAGACTTTCGAAATCATGTGGATTATAAAGATCCCTCAAGGCAAAAAGCACGAACTGCTTTTGGACAGATTCCAGTTTATTGCTATGAATATCGAAAAAAGGATTCCAGACAATGCAAGCGTATTTGAGTAGAGGGCGAACTAAAGACATAAACAGAGACCTTGTAACCCATACGTTCTTAATTTCTTTCGGACATCTTTTAATAAATCCTAGCTGCTTGCTAGCTCTTGCAAGAACTCTGTCATACTGAAAATTGAAACGCAGCTTTTTATCCAGGACAATAACGATTTTAGGTTTGTCACAAACAATTTTTTCTAACAGCTTAGGTATAGCTGACAAAATGGCGATGCTTCTATAATTTTCTACTGAGCGTTTATCACCAATTTTAAGAATCGGCGTGATATAGGGTGATTTCCAACAATGCGGAAATATACCACATGACAGCGATTTATTGGAAATTATATACAGGGGTGATATGATCGTTTCTACACACTTAACTAGGAAGCTTGGAGGTAATAGGTCAGGTCCAGGGCCCTTTTTCATATCAAGTTCGCTCATGGCCCTTGAAATGTCTTCTCTGGTTAAGTAGAGTTTAGCAGCGATTGGCAACTGGCAGATTTCAGAAAGTAGCGATGTGGTAGATGATCCTCTGACCGGACAAAAGACTTCTTGAAAATGGTCGGCAAACATATCGCATATTTTTTGTGGATCAGGAGAAACTGAGCTGCATTTGTCCATGGAAGTGGGATAACCAGAAGATTTTCGCTTGGTGTTCACGAAGTCGAAAAATTTTTTGGGGTCATCAATTATATTTTTGCCGACTATATTTACATAACTTTCGTATGCTTGGTGAGACTCCCTTTGAAATTTTTGAGCTATATTATTATATTTTTCCTTTATATCATTGCTAACATCATATCGGTTTTTATTATCCTATAAAGCTTGTTTCTCTAATTACGTAAACACCTCAGATCTCTATCCAGCCATGGCTCAGACAATTTGTCTTTTTCCTTTATCTTGGCCACGTGCATCTTAACCGCATCGAAAACCAACTGATAGAACAAATCAACTGCATTGTTCAATTCTAACGTTCAAAGAGTACTAATCCAGTCAATATTGTTTAGATGGTGGTTAATGCTCTCATAATCAGCATTTCGAAAATCATACACAACGGAATTGTTGTATGATTGGGAAATTGTCAAATCAGATATAGGTAGCTCGACCGTAAACGCAGAGTGGTGAAGAGTGTTGGAGAATAAATGCTCTGCATCAGCGGTTAGGTAAGCCACTACATCGTCGTAACTATTAGTAAAAATAAGATCCAATCAAATACCATTTTGGTTAGAAGTCGGAGCGATTTGCTGCAAATCATTGCTATAAAATGTACTTACAAGATTTAGATCAGATGTGTTAAGTATATTAACCGGAAGGAGGATATTGTCATTTTCATCAGTCGTGAAGTTTAAAACGGAGGAGAGACCGGTTTTCAATCTAAAAACTAGAACTAAATACGAGCAGGAGCACTTCAATCAGAAACTAAATCACAGTAAATAGCTTATGAATTTTGGCAGCTATAAATGAACACTCGAACCAATACCCCAATAATAAGGCTCGTGAATCGGACCGAGGCTCTGACAGCAAGTCGTGCAAGGAAGCGGAGGCAAAGGAATCAGACAAATATCGAACTATATCAGATCAGATAAGCAAATCAATCAACAGATGGCTGAGATTCTGCAAAAACTAAAAAAAAAACGCAGGAGGAAAAGTCAGAACAGACAACGTAGATCACTGAGTTGGTGAGTCGAGATCAGAAGCTGATGAACCGACTGATAGGAGTGAGTGCCACTCCTCCATCGACAGTTCTGACCAAGCCCAAAAGGAAGCGGGAGTCTACCCAACCACATCAATTACAGACGATAGCGAAAGTACGCTAATGGAGGCAAATAATAAAGCCAGATAACATTACGAAAAAAAGTATTATATTCTTCTGATTCCGAAAAACTTACACTTGTAGTCAATCTTTCCTCTTAGATAAACAAAGAAACGAAAGATAAACATTCAAAACAAAAATATCAAACAAAACGACAACTCGGACTAATAAATGACACTTTTGCAACCAACTTTACAGCGCCAATCATAATAAGGCAACCAGAGAAATCGACTCAATTGAGAAAGGACATTAATGATTTAAATATTGGGTACGAAATAGCTAAAAAAAAGTTTCCCGGCGTCATCCCCCCAAGATCATAGAAAACTTACCAAACAGAGAAGATATATTATGACACCTATCTCTTGCGCGAAGAAAACAAATATAAACACTAAGGGGCTTATATAGATCAGCCCAGCCAAAATACAACAAGATCTTGAAGAGCAAGCCTTCTACTCGATTGACGTGCTATTCCTCAAAATGAGGAAGAAATAGTTACACGCATTCTTCTTAGACAAAAAACGAATATTTATAACGTTAAAGCAGTGTGCCGACTTATTTGCAAAGTGGAAGCCAAAAAACCCACGTGGGGAACACTCGTAATGCCATAATTGCAAACGATTTGTCCATCTATCCAACGAGTATCACGACCAACTCAAATGCGTCAAGTGTGATAGGCTTCACCAACACTTGTAATGTACTAAGCAAAAAAAAGAAAAGGCTAAGCGCATAAACTGCGGTGGGGAACACCCAGCCAGCTATGGAGGATACCCTAAATATAAAAAAAAAATGAGAAAATCATTTGTGAAGCTCACTTTGAAGCGAACATCTGCTGCTATTCCTGAGGCTAAGCCAAAATACCTCTGAGCAGCCAAAAACCATCCCCGCCCCTACAACACTGTAATCAAGTTCTAAATGCAGAATACTTGAACCATATTTTTTGCAGCAAGCGGGAGAAATTTCTCTTTATGGTGAAAAATATGGTGGCAAAAAATAGCACAAGAAATGTTAGCTGCATTCGTAGCTGCCAAAACTCCCATTAAAAATCATCCACAAAGAACTTCCCCAGCCATGTTATCCTCACGTTGAGGGCGAATTCCATAAGATACAAACTGAGAGAGCTGATGCGATTAATTTTTAACCGCAAGGACGATGTAGTTATCTTCCAGGAAACATTCCTGACGCTCGCAGAACATCTCCGTTTTTCTAATTAGACCTTATTTCACAAGGGTAAACTGTCAATCAAAGAAGATGGCACCGCTATCCTCATTTTAAGAAATATTAGCCACCACCATCATTTCGTTCTCAGCTTAGTCCAAATAGAGACAACAGCGATTACAGTACACACTTCCCCAAGTTTACTTGAATTTGCCAAGATCTCTCGAAACTCTTCGAACAGGTAGGTCCAGTCTTTGTAGTAGGAAATTTAGATGCCTACCGCCAACACAGAGTTAACAGGATTACTAACCGAACAGGGACTGTTCTGAAAAAAATTCATGAATCAACAGGTTGCACATATTCCCATATCAGGATAATCAACAATCACAGCTTAGACATAGATCTTTCACTAAATTTCGAGCACAGTATACGGACCACAGTAGACGAAGAAACCTCATCCGATCATAATCCAATGGTCTTTTTAATTCAAGAGGAAAGACAAGCGACACGCTTTCCATAACGCAATGGCAGTTAAACCTCTTCAGCAATCGATTCATTAAAAATAACCAAGGTGAAATAAGAGTTCACCGGGTTATAATCCTGATGAGGATTCATCAGTCACCATATCTCACTGTTTAAGTACGAACAATGAAAAAAATGTTCACAGACAATTTCTGGAGGTTGATTTATTTATTTATTTATCTATTTATTTGGTGCGTATTCAATACGACAGGCAAACTGCCCAATTACAGATTGGATACAATGAAAAAAATAAGAATATAAATAAGAAAATATAAATATAAGTATATAAAATCATTAAAGTTAGCAAAAAATAAAGTAAAATTAACTAAAGCAAAAAAAAATCCAGTACAAACACGAATAATCAATCCAACAAGAAATCAGCCCAATAATAAATAAGATACAATGGAAAAATAGTAAGAAGTAACTGATTAAATATAAATAAAGTATAAAAAAAATAATTAAAGTGGTAAATTAAATAAAGTAAAAGTAAGTAGAACAAAAAAAAAAGAAAGAATCAATTAAAAAGAATAAAAAATATTATTAATGAAAAAAAAAACAAGAAAAAAACAAAATCAAATTAGAAGTTGAAAAGCAAACATATATACATATGAGTATATAAAAAAATTGAAAATACAAGAAATTCTTAAATAATAAAGTAAAATTAAGTAGAACAAAAAAGAAAAAATCCATTATAAACAAGAATAAAGAATAAAATTAATTAATTAGAATCAAAAATTTTGCTTCGAACCATATTTTTGAAAATGGCAATAGATTGTGGAAGAGGACCAAGTTGAAGACTATTGTGAGTGCGTAAGAGTCGCAAAACGGGAGAGTAGAAGAAAATGTAAGTACAAGCATACGGAGCATATTAAATACTTCAGGCAAAAGAACCAGCAATCCATGGCCGTAACGGCCTTAAATATGAAAATTCGAAACCGACCAGTCTTCTATCCTCGATCGGAAAACTGGTTGAACGCATAATACTTTCACTACGCGATGAAGTAGCTACCAAAAAACCTATCATCCTCGAAGAACATTCGGTTTCAAAGCATACTAATCTACTGTTTTGCTGGTAGCTATGGTGCTTTGCCATATTGGGTCTGTTCGCGTACTTTCAGCTGAGTTCATGGACTGAAACTGCTTGCATTATGTGGTGGGGAAGTTAATGAATTATTGCAAATAAATACAAAACCAACAATAGCGGGCAACCCTACAATGGTTTTTTACCAGATTCCTTTTGAATAATGCCTATTTTAGGTTCCATTTATCATATGACCGCACTGGAAGTTATAGGGCAAAAAGCTTTACTTTCCTGAATTTTCCAAACCCAAGACACAAAAATTACCATAGCTGGCAGCACCAACCAAATTTTTCAACCAAATTTATACCAAACACGGCTTCAGCTACTGTGTCAATTTCATGCAAATCTGGTAACTGAATCAGAATTCATAGGACAAAAAGCAGTTTTTTTTATTTATTGACAGAAAAGTAGGTATATTTATTTTATTTTATTTATTCACCAAACAAGGGCCTTGTCTTGTTTGGCATTTCCAAAGCATGCAGCAAAGCCAGTCATGCAGGCCTTATCGTAAAAATGTATGCTTTCATATTCAAAACTCTCTAATACAGTTAACTGGATAAGCGAACACTTCTCCAGTA
Organism: Nemotelus pantherinus; assembly: GCA_963978885.1. Taxonomy (NCBI): domain Eukaryota; kingdom Metazoa; phylum Arthropoda; class Insecta; order Diptera; family Stratiomyidae; genus Nemotelus; species Nemotelus pantherinus. The sequence goes on from OZ022265.1 coordinate 13,292,104, forward strand.
GGCGGCCAATAGAACCTCTCCACACTACTGTATTTACTAGTTGTCTTAGATTGCACAGTAAAATGTTTAATTATCAAACATAAAATTAGCCAATAGCTCTCTAAACTTACTATCCCGTATTCCTTCTCCGCAATGTCCAGCATCTTTATTGAAAACTCGTATACCACAAACTACCTCTTGTATGGTTTTCAGATGTTTGGCCCGTGCCTTTTTCTTCAATACGAAAAAATCCGTAGTGTCAGTGTTAGACATAACGCTTTTGAGGGCATGCGACGTTTCGGTCAAGACCTGAAATGTTAAAAAGAGGAACATTATTTCATTAACTATGAGGTTAAGTGTTCTCAAAAAAGGACTTCAGGGACGGTTCACATTGAAATTAGTCTTTATCTTTGAAACTACCAAATCAATTCAAACAGTATTTTTTACTAGTGGCATCTACATATGTCTTATCCTCACCTTTGCATTCGTTGAACTTCCCAATAAGTACACCATATTTATGTAAACCATAATTTTCTTGAATAATTTTTCTTGTTCGTCCTTATTCGGATTATCAATTTCAACAATTTCCTTCCATAGTGGCTGTGCCTTTTCATCGATATTGGCTTGGTATTTTTCCAAAATTCTCTCAGGATCGATGGTATTTATCATGAAATAAACTTGCATTTCCAACGTTTTAACTAGTGGACTTTGTTGATCTGTGAAGCACCATTGTTGAAGGGACCATTATTGAATAAATTTCAAAATAAATTAAAAATCGATAAATTGAAATACATTTAGTAGTTCTGCATTTGAAACTATAAACTGTACTTTCGAAAGCTCAAATCATCTCACTCCGAATAACTTACTTATAAATGTCTGCACACAATGTCGAACGAAGTTCTCCAGGATCGATCGGTCATTTTGCGATGTCAACGAAATTCCATGATCTGGATCTAGACACATTAGAATTACTCCTAACGAGGCAACCTCCGGACTCACTGTTTTGCTCTGTTTTAAACATTCACGGACAATTTCGCTGGAAATATTCTTCACTACATTTCTCGTACCCGAAGAGAAGTTCCTTGTAAATTGAAACATTTTTTTTCAAAGATAAGTATAAGATATGCTCTTGCGGTTAATAAATGATAAACGACTAAATAAATAGTAGTAAACGTCAGATAGAGTAGTTTATTGATTTAATAAAAATGCAATATGGCATCGGTAACTAAGTGGATTGAATGAATTATTCAGCAATGTTTCGCGAACAAATGACAGGTAATCAATAATAAATTGGATATTCAAAATAAATATATTCTTGTTTATTGTTTTGTTTAGAGTCGTAAAATTTTTTCGAATATCCTTTAGAAATAATAATATTTTGACGGACGATTGTTTTACTAGTAAGTATAGGGTAGAGTATAGATGAGTAAGTATAGGGTAGAGTATAGATGAGTAGAGGTAAGTATAGGATTCTGTTTTCCAAAACTATGTGATTCAACGCTGTTTTCAGTCAATTCAGATTTAAATGTATTTAACAGTTATTTGCATTTAAGATGATCAACGGAAAATTAACTTAGAGCTTGGGACTAATTACCTCTACGATTCCCAAGCTGAAATTCTCGACTAATTATAAAATTATAAATGAAAAACTGTATTATAAATTGTTCCATATTTGTTACACGTCGCTTTTACATAGCAGGATTAATACATTGTGTAAAGAAATTAAAGCAATCAAAATGGCAATTTTGTTACGAAATGGCGACGGACATGTTACGCTTGTAATAAAGTTGTATAAATATTTTAAAAGTGTCAGGAGTCAGTTACTGGTATTCTCCTCTAAAATTTCACATTGGAAATATCAAAGCGATGGTTTGTGTGTTAATTAAAGGAGTAAAAACTTTAACAAAACAAGAACCATAAGTCTGGGTCCCTTTTTTGGTTTGGGCTGGCAGACTGAAACAATCACAAAAATCTTTAATACGTAGGTCGTCAGTATTCACGTTGATCGATCAATGTTGAGCTGTCCAGTAATATTGTTTCGTGTCCACTCTGTACACTTTCTAACGAGATGCAGAGTTTTGCCGGAGTGTTTACTACCCCATGTACGTGGCATTTATTTTAGGAGCATTGTCCCAGCGTAAGAAGTTCGCTTCTACCCAGCGTGCGGACTCCATATATGTATACGAACCAAAATCCGGTGAACCGGCCTGAGACTGTATTGTTGATCAGCCTGGAAAATTGGAAGAAATCGCATGGAACAGAAAGAGATGCAAGATAAGATTTGACAACTATATACTCAGGCTAGATTTTTCGTTGCTCACATACGGCTCCCTCTCGAAAAAATACCAACACACTCTCAGGTTGCTTTGACAGATAATGCATTGCGTAAATGGAGGCGCGGTTTCAACGTCAAAGTGTTTTTTTTTTTTTTTTGGAAAATGGAAGGAGTTCACCCACTTATCTTTTCCTACACTTTGACTGTGACATTGTTATGTGAGAACATATCATTCCACATTCATAAATACACATCCCCAAACCCTTTACACTTCAACAAACATCAAAATTTATGCACACAAGTAGGCTAAGTAAACTGTAATTTGAAGTTTGTAGAAAACAAGAGCTGTGTTTTTTGAGCACGAAAAAAAAGCAGAGCATCTCAAGGCAAGTTATAGTAGAGCGGCTGTCAAAAAAAGTCGAACAAGCCTGTGCAATTGAGAGGCAGAAAAAAGTCGAGCAAGTGAGAGCAATTCTCAATTTTCATTACTTGTCAGAAGGTCAACCTGTCAATTCACTAACAAAAAACTGCACTTCAGTAACAATTTTTTGTTGAAAGTCGGTTCCGTGACAGTTGGAAAACAGCTGGTTGCTTGCGCGAACTTGCTCTACCAACAAAAGTAGAGTAAATATCGTGCTCTAAAGTGCTCTAGTTCAACTAAGAGCAGACTCATGAAACACAAATCAGAGCAACTTCGAGCAAGTTAGAGCAGCCAAATTGCTCATTAAACACATTTTGTTGAGATATCTCAACCTAGCTCAACCTATTGCAGCTCATTAAACACAGCTATTATATAAGATAAGATAATTTCTATAAGATAATTTTTACGTACAAGGATAGGGAGGCATGAAGTGAAAATTGCCGGTCAAATCGAAATTTTTTATAACCCTTTGAATCGATAAATATTGTCTCTTCTTTATTTTTGCTATATCTCTGCAGTTTTTCCCAGCTTTCTGAATTTTCATAATACTTTTCCTTCCACTAACACTGATTTCTTTCCTTTTAATTTCCAATGCAAAAAAAAAATTCTTAAACAAACCTCATAATCAGTCAGTAGCTAGCGTGCTATAATGAATAGTACTGACTAAAATACTCATTACAATATTGCAACGGTGAATTTATATTATTTATTATTCGAAACGAAATATTCCAAGGAATTGAAAGATTGAGCATTTGAATAGACATATTTGTTTGCCTTTTTTGTATTTTCTAGCAAAAATGCTGCTATTTCCAAAAATATAGAAAGGAATTAAATAAAATGTTGTACGTCGAATACCAAACACCTACTAAGCTATTAAAAGCAAATATTGAATAAAAAGCCAATTTTTTTTTCATTTTTTAACGGTGCAAACAGATTGGAAGCAATTAAACGCAAACTTCACAAAGCAACGGTAGACTGACATTCCTCTTCGTAGTTCATTCGTAATGTAAGACAGCACCAGAATCCACCATTGCTGAAGATGCCGCTGTAACCAAACCGTCCATATTGAAGCGGATCAAACATGTAAACTGGGCTGACAACCTTCACGCATACATAGAATCAATCGATGTAGAACAGTTGATGTAGAAAGAAGTGTGTCTGAAGCGTCGTGGTGAAAACGATACGCAATAGACTGTGAATTGAATAATAAAGTATTTTATCCTATTATCAGTGCATTTTTGAAGTCGATTATAGCTCAGGTGTGGGGTCTAACTACGTGAAATGACCCAAAGAAGTGCGAAAAAGAATATGAAGACGAAGGCAGCCGCAGGAGCTCCAGTTCCAAGAACAAAGGAACTGGCGGCGTCGTGTAAGCCGGTAAGGAAAGTACCGCAATTGCTGTCTAACGCACCGACGCCCGATGACTCACCGAAGAGTCTGAGAACGCTGATGCCTGACAATTCGCTGAGAAGTAAGGAAACACTGCTGCCTGACGACACCCTGAAGTTTGGAGAAACGTTGATGCCTGACGATTTGCCGAGAAATAAGGAAGTATTGCTGCCTGACGACACCCTGAAGTTTGGAAAAACGCTGATGCCTGACGATTTGCCGAGAAGTAAGGAAGTATTGCTGCCTGACGACACCCGGAAGTTTGGAGAAACGCTGATGCCTGACGATTTGCCGAGAAGTAAGGAAGTATTGCCGCTTGACGACACTCTGAAGTTTGGAGAAACGCTGATGCCTGCTGATTTGTCGGGAGTAACGGAAATAATGAAAACACCGACGCCAAACGAAGTAGAAGCAAGTAAGATGCCGCCCGGACTCAACCTTTTGCAAACTGCCGACGAAGTCCAAAGTAGAATTATGTCACCGATGCCCGGACCATGGGCAAATGCAGACCCAATGCTGTTATGGAATTGGCGGCAGAATCAGGAAGTGAACTCAATATGGTCACTGAGAAAAATACGTGAGCAGCTAGAAGAAGAGGAGGAACTATTGCAGAGGCAATTAAGGATCGTTGAGAAGAAGAAGGAACTGACTATGAGACACAGGGAGTTGCAAGAAATTGAAATGGATGTGGCCAATACGGAAGGACAAACGGATGCTTGTGCAAATCTAAATACTGCTGTACAGATGCCCGAACAACCAACTGCTGCTATTCCGATGCTTGCCGCCGCACTGGTTAGAGTGCCTGATGACGAAAAGGAAAATAAAACAAAAGATGAATTACCCCTTAACTATAATGATGTCCAAGCGGCGCTACCCACATATAATGGAGAAAATGCGCAACAGCACATCTGCAAGTTCATGGAAGATTTCGAACAGGTGCTGAAACTCGCTGGAATAAAGGACAGCCGAAGGTATGTGTACCTGAGAAGGTCATTAACGGGAGCTGCCGAAATTGTTGCTAAGATGTCTTCTGCTGAAACGTATGAGGAGCTTAAGGGAGAGCTTTTGAAGGAGTTCAACAAGGCGGTCACACTACAAGAAGTGTATAACGGCTTGAAGAATCAATGTTGGAAGCCGGAGGAAACTACACTACATAAATTTATATTGCAAATGCAGTTGAGCGCCTCGCAAATTAATCTTGAGGAAATTGAAGTAATTGATATAATTATCCACGCCATTCAAGCAAGCGGTTATGACGGATCTGTCCTTAAAGGAAGTAAAAGTATGGATGAATTAAAAAGTAGAGCCTGCAGGTACGGGCACGAAATTGCGTATGGAAAACAAGAAGAACGGTTAAGAAACCCTGTCGCCCGGAGCCGAATCGTCCTGCCCAGAAGGGAGTCAAGGCAAATATCGTATTGGAACCGACCATCAGAGGTAGCTGTCCGTTCGAGGATGAATAGGTCTCCGTCACCACTCGGGCCCCGAGTATTGCCGCCATCAACAGAGGACATACAGGAAACGAGGTGCTACAATTGCTCTCGTAGGGGACATTTTCAAAGCCAATGCCCTTTTGAAAGGAGGAATCCTGGAAGCTGTTTTAAGTGCTGGAGAATGGGACATAGCCGTGTCGACTGCCCGTATCCTAGAAAACAGTTGAATTTAACTAACGCCTTGCCTGCTGCCCGTTTGCCAGATGCTGCCTCAAGTGCTTCACTAGCCACCACTAAAGAAGAGGACTTTGAAAAACGCCACTGCCGTCTTGCCGTATCTAATTGGGTAAGTGTCTTGTTTTCAAATAATCTTGAGCACGGAAGAACCCCAAGGATAACCTATTGTCTCTCTATGTTTGATACCGGTAGCCCGATCAGCCTAATTAGTTGCACGCAGTTGCCTCAAGGAATAGCTATCAGTGAGGCGAGAGCGCAATATAAGGGTCTAGGTGGAAAGACCATTAAAATGCTAGGAACGATCGAAGCCAAAATTAATTATAATGATGAAATAATACAAATAAAACTATATGTGATTGACGAACAAAAACCATTGTTTCCATTGATTCTCGGTAGAGACTTTTTAGAGAAGAACAATATTCATTTGGTGAAATGCAAAAAAATAAGCTATACAATAGAAAGTCTGCTGAAAATAAAAGAGAAAGTAAATACTGCCTTTGGTCCCTTCCGTGCTCAACAGAATGTTGTAAGTAGGTTAGAAAAATTTGATTTGTTTAAGAAGGGAAATGAAAGAGTAACGTTGCCAACTCAGTCTGCTGCGTCTGAAATACCTTTAAACACTTTAACGTCGACAAAAACTGAATCTTATATGTCCTTACCAGATATCTTTAATATCGAACTAGACGACCCGGAAGATGGTTGCTATATAAATCATGAACTGCCGTTGTATGAACAAGAAGAATTAAGGTCTATATTAGCAACTGACTATGTCTCTGAATCCAAACTGCCAGTAGATTTATTAGAATATAAAATGAACATTCATCTGACGACTGATGTCCCATTTCATTGTTCGCCGAGAAGACTGTCGATTCTCGAGAAACGCGAAGTTAAGAAAATTACTGACGCCCTGATGGAGGAAGGAATCATCAGACCTAGTAATTCCCCTTATGCATCTGCCATTGTTTTGGTCAAGAAGAAGAATAATAAAACCCGAATGTGCATTGACTATAGGGGATTAAATAAACTGACGATTCGAGATAATTTCCCATTGCCGCTAATTGAAGATTGTCTAGAGTATCTGGAGGGTAAGAAGTTCTTTTCGGTGCTAGACCTAAGGAGTGGGTTTCACCAAGTTCACATGGCGGAGACGTCAATTAAGTATACTGCTTTTGTAACCCCAAGCGGTCAGTTCGAATATTTGCGTATGCCTTTCGGGCTGAAAAACGCTCCTGCTGTATTTCAGCGGTTTATTAACACAATCTTCCAAGATTTAATTGAGAAGGGAAGTATAGTGGTTTATATGGATGACATTATGATAGCTACGAAAAATTACGAAGAACACTGCAGCCTGCTGTCCCTAGTACTGAAACGAATTAAACACCGAGGCCTTGAATTAAATCTGCCGAAATGTAAAATTGGTTGTACCGAAGTTGATTTCTTAGGATATAAGGTGTCCGACAAGGGAATTGCTCCTAGTCAAGCCCACCTAGATGCCATTAGGAAACTACGCATGCCCACTAACACTCGAGAAGTACAGTCAACACTTGGGTTGTTTTCGTATTTTAGACGATTTGTTCCTAACTTCTCCAGAATTGCGAAGCCTCTGCAGAATCTGTTACGAAGGGACGCCAGATTTGACTTTACGGAAGCCTGTTGTGATTCGTTTGAACAATTGAAATCCCTGCTGATTGACTCACCGGTGTTAGCTATTTATAACCCTGAGCTTGAAACCGAATTACATACTGACGCTAGCTCGATAGGGTTCGGTGCTGTCCTTTTGCAGAGACAGCTTGATAAGAAGTTTCATCCAGTAGCTTATTACTCGAGAACTGCCTCAGGAGCCGAGTCCAGATACCATAGCTTCGAACTAGAGACTTTGGCCATTATATACGCCTTACGCCGATTTAAAGTTTATCTGGAAGGAATACCCTTCAGAATTATCACGGATTGCAATTCTCTGACGTTAACATTAAGTCGGAAGCAGATAAATCCGCGGATTGCTAGATGGGCCTTGGAACTGGAAAATTACAATTATGAGATCCAACACCGTAGAGGCACAGGCATGCCTCACGTAGACGCCTTAAGTCGGTCGCCAGTGATAGCTGTTGCTGCTGAAGAAAACGTAGATCATAGGCTGCAAATAGCCCAAACTCAAGATGTGGTAATTAAGCAACTGAAGGAAAGACTACAAGATGAAGTCGTAGAGCCGTTTGAACTAATTGATGGACTGGTGTTCCGGAAGGAAGGTTTGAAAACCCTACTTTATGTACCAGCAGATATGGAAGATAACATTATAAGGATAGCCCATGAGCTCGTAGGTCACCAGGGTGTAGAGAAGACATTGCAGAAAATCAAGTTTAGATATTGGTTTCCCGGAAGGCGGATTAAAACTGAAAAATTTATAAGAAACTGTATTCCGTGCATTATGTACACTCTTCCAGCGAGCTCTACTGAACGAAACCTGCATAGCATCCCGAAGAAACCGGTACCGTTTGACACTCTACATGTTGACCACTTCGGCCCGTTGCCCTCATTACAGTCAAAAAGGAAACACATATTGGTAGTAGTAGATTCGTTTACGAAATATGTGAAATTGTATGCGACTAATAGTACTAGTACTAAAGAAGTCATTGCTGCCCTGAAGAAATATTTCGAGTATTATAGCCGGCCTAGAAGAATAATTTCTGATCGAGGTACTTGCTTTACGTCACTCGAGTTTGCTCACTTTTTGGGAAGTAACAATGTTAGTCATATCCAAGTGGCCACTGCATCACCTCAGGCTAACGGGCAGGTGGAAAGAGTCAACCGAGTCTTGAAGAACATGCTTGGAAAACTTACGAATGAGGTTGATCACGCAGATTGGGTATCCAGGCTGACTGAAGTGGAATATGCTATCAATAATTCCGTTAGCAGTGCCACAAACCAAATCCCGAGTGAACTGCTGTTCGGAATTGTCCAGAGAGGTAAAGAAATAAGTGAATTGGATGAGTATCTGGACGATCGATTCAAAACTGAAGAAAGAAATTTACCAAGTATTAGAAAGGCTGCATCTCAATCTATCTTGAAGTCACAGACGTATAACGAGGAATATCATAATAGACATAGTAAACCGGTGAAGGAGTATCGGGTTGGAGAATATGTTGTACTTAGAAATGTGGATACCACTGCCGGAACTAATAAAAAACTTATCCCTAAATTCCGCGGTCCTTATGTTGTTCATAAACGGTTAAGAAATGATAGGTATGTAATTCGAGACATAGAAGACTGTCCTAATTCTCAGTTACCCTATGATGGTGTGGTTGAAGCGGGCAGACTGAGGAGATGGCAAGCGCACCCTGAATCAAATCAGACTCCTACTAAACAAGACACGAATGAAAACGAAGACACTGTTGAAATTCAGAACTTTACTGACACCCAAACTAGTATCGAAGACCCTGCTGAAACATACGAAGACGCTCGTGATGAATATCAGGACGAAGAGTGGTTAGACGAAGAAGCATGGGATCCAGAATATCTCGAAGCAACCGACAACCCAGCTGATGATGCCTACGTCACCGAATCAGAAAATCCTTCGATCGAGGTCGATCGAGAGTCAGGTTGGCCAATGCCTCCTAGATGTACGGGCCGTCAGGCTACGTAATCGTTCTCGCTGTGACGTCATTTCAGTAGGCCATGTTGACATTTCCACGAGGCAGTGCCGACACACACGGAGATTTCACTTGCGGTTTTTAAGCTAAAATATGATTAAAACGTTAGTTTTTTGTGCGTGGACGCGTTGTAGTAATAATATTTAGTCATAGCTTGAATTTTGTTTCAATCAATTGTATCGAAAGTGAATCGACACATAACACCACATAACCTAAGAACATCTGATAAACATTTCGTGGCGAATTTGTCTAATTATACCGCGCGCACCGCATTCATTTGTGTTTTAGCTGTTCACTAGCACTGTTCCCCGGATCTCACTTTGTTTTTACTTTACTCACTTTAACACAACCCGTACAATTAACATTTTCCCGCGGACGTCCCATAAGACTATGTGTGTTTTTCGCGACATTGTGGACTACTGCTCTGACGTCATCATTCTGCATTACGGCCCGTACTTCTAGGAGGCATTGGGTTGGCCGAGCTGTAAGACAGCACCAGAATCCACCATTGCTGAAGATGCCGCTGTAACCAAACCGTCCATATTGAAGCGGATCAAACATGTAAACTGGGCTGACAACCTTCACGCATACATAGAATCAATCGATGTAGAACAGTTGATGTAGAAAGAAGTGTGTCTGAAGCGTCGTGGTGAAAACGATACGCAATAGACTGTGAATTGAATAATAAAGTATTTTATCCTATTATCAGTGCATTTTTGAAGTCGATTATAGTAATGTAATTGTTTTGTAACTATTACGGGAAAAAGTGACCACACAATACACAGAGTTGCAGGATAATTACAAAACGGATACATTACTTAGCAGTTTGAAAAGAGGCATCGTAACTTTTTATATTTCCATTTTCAACACTACAATAACAGAACGAATTTTTTTTGTGACAAATTTTGTAACAAAGTGTACTAAAATTAGCAGTATGTGAAAAGATTAACTTTTGCAATAAAATTATCACATAGCAAGTTCAAGTTTTCTTTCAAATTTATACGTTATTAAACTGCTAGTATTTCTTACAGCGGATACTATAACATCAGCCTGTTAAATGTCAAACATTTCGTCTTGTCGCATCGCCTGTATTGCCTATTTTAAGGGAGCTGTACATCTGACAAGTAGTTTCGCGCCAAACAACCAATTTGATCTGCAGTCGCAATGTAAACCAAATGTACTGTGCGATAACAACGAATATTCGATTTGTTGACATCGGTGACGGATCTTTTCGCGCCAACATTTATTCATCTAGTGACAAATGACCAGGCTCAAAGGTTTTCTGTAAATAAAACCCGGCAGGATTATGGGAATACAAGGATTAATACCATTTCTGGAGAAGGCATCTTCATCAGTTTCATTAGAGGTATTAGAGCTAGTTTTTGTTTAGAAATTAGAATATTCTCTGGCTTATGCTTAGTAGAACCAGAGCGTGAAATTATCCAAGACCTGTTCTGATAAGATGATTTTCCCTGTACTAACGTGTTTGTTGACTGAGCAATCAGACTGAACTAGCAATAGCAGTTCCGAAAATTTCAGAACAAATATATTTCTATTTGCTCTTGTAGAATTTGCTCTGGTGAAGTGGTATTTCATAAAGATGTGTTCTCGCTATGCGGGACTTTGAAAAATTCTTAATATTGGAAAAACTCTTTCGCTATTATCTCATAACCCCTAATCTTTTCCATCAAACTATTTTTCGTATGCGGTTATTGTGTTTCACAACCATCTGCAATATATTTTATGATTTTTATGCACTAATGGATGAGTTCGTCCAATAGGATATAAAAGGATACACAGTTGCGATTGATTCCTACTGTTGGCTTCACAAGGGAGCCTTTGGATGTGCCGATCAACTAAGCCGAGGCGAAGACACCGACAGGTAAGCTATTCAAACCTCAAACACATCACACAGTTTTTGCAAACAGATCGTTTCTTTTCAGATATATCCAGTACTGTTTAAAATACGTAAACCTTCTGCTTTCATTCAATATCAAGCCCATTCTCGTGTTCGATGGACGACACTTACCCGCAAAGGCTCTAACTGAAAAACGTCGTCGTGAAACTCGCGACCAAGCAAAGAAACGCGCAGCCGAATTACTTCGCCTGGGCAAAACGGACGAGGCTCGATCACAGATGCGAAGATGTATCGACATTACTCACGAAATGGCCCATCGACTTATCGTAGAGTGTCGGAAACGAAATGTGGACTGTATTGTGGCTCCCTATGAAGCTGACGCACAACTAGCCTACCTCAACAAGCATAACATTGTGCAGTATGTGATAACTGAAGATTCTGATTTAGTTTTATTTGGTTGCAACAAGGTAATTTTCAAATTGGACCTGAACGCAAAAGGGTTACTGGTAGATGCAGAGAAACTCTATTCAGCGATGGGTTGCCGGAAGGATAGTTACACTTTCGATAAATTCCGTCGCATGTGCATTTTGTCAGGCTGTGATTACTTGGACTCATTGCCGGGCATTGGTCTGGCGAAGGCTTGCAAGTTCTTTTGCCGAACAGAAGAGACCGATATGCGAAGAGCTCTGTTAAAAGTTCCAGCGTATTTAAATATGCGAAGTATTACTGTAACCGAAGACTATATCGAGAATTTCTTGAAGGCAGATGCTACGTTTCAATATATGTTTGTTTTTGATCCTTTCAAACGAAAAATGGTTCGTTTGAATGAACTGCCAGAGAACTTCGATGAATCGCTGTGCTCGAATGCTGGAACACTACTCGAACAAAAAGCTGCCATGCAACTAGCATTAGGTAATTTGAATCCTTTCACGATGAAAAAGCTGGATGACTGGGACCCTGATCGAGATTATAAAGTAAGTCAAAACTATTAATATATGTTTCAATTCACTAAATGTATCTTTTTAGGTTGAAAGCAAAGTTCAAAGCCTCAGCTGGTCTAATCACGCCAAATCAAAGCACAAAAGTATATGGCAATCAAATTTCGTTGTCCATGAGCCAGGCAGCAATAATGATACCATTAAAGAATCGCCATGCGCCATTGAATTCAAACGTATAGCTTTAAAAACGATGAGCACTGAGGAAGATAACTGTGATGAACAGCCGTAAGATGATTAACTTTAGTCAGTGCATAGACTACCTTAAATTAATTACCATTACTTTGTAGGCAATCAGAAAGCGAAATATTTTCCATGTACGCTGCCTATGAGGAACCTCCAGTCAAACGCCAATGCCCTGACTTCGAACCAAGCACACCGACAAAAGCATCACCTCAAACCCAGACCAGGACTCGAAATCCTTTCTTGAAAACCACTGTGGAAATAACTTCGCCGACATGTCTCGAAGGAACGACCAATTCCCTACTCAAAACCCTAAGCCCTCGAAAGACCCGGAAAGAAAATAAATTGAAAACACTTCTTCCTAAACTGAGCAATTTCAACCGAACTGTGATCGATACCGAACAGAAAGTCGTTTCCAGATTCTTCAAAAGCAACAGGTCAATCATGACAAAGATTGACCAGAGCAGCGAGTCGTCTGAAAACCAAGAGTCGATTTGTAGTCCAGAAGAATCAGCAAATATAGCTCTAAAAGTGGCCGAAATCATGGAATCTGAAGAACGTCAGAAGCAAGAAGCTACCGCTTTGTATCTTTCATCGCCCGAAGCTACTCTTTCCGATCGAGGCGACAAAACACCTCCGCGTCGAGACAGCATGACTGAACCTGCAGAGATCGGAAGCTTAGTAGCAATGGACAGTGGAATCGAAATCAGTTCAAATGAAAAAGAAGATGATTTAAGGCACAGAGACGACATTCCAAAAGAACTTTTAGAAAAGTTCGAATTCAAGGTAAAGAATTTGCAAGTTTTGAAGGAAAACCAAGACATAATTGAACTGTCGGATGAGGAACAGATAGAGAAAGTTCAGCTGAGTCTAAAGAGCGCAATAAATTCGAAAAAGGTAAAGGCTTAACTGTTTATGTTTATGTCTATAAGTTTGTTGAACTAATTCGTATTTCAGCCGAAGCCAATTGTACGCAGAATTGGATTATCTAAAAATAAAACGAAGAAATTTGACCCATCACAAAGTAAACTCTCGAAATTTTTCTTCCAGAAAAAGTAAGGTTTTGGTATGCTAGTTCACAGTATGAATTGTATCTTCTTTTTTTTTACTATTTTCAGGCCATCGTTGAAATGATTCGAAATTGTTGTTCAATATTCAATTTATTCAAGATCAGTGTTTTTTAGTTTAAGATTTAAATTGTTTTTTAATGTGATTTTTGTAAGAAATATATCCTGACTAAGTTCAGTTGGAGCTGTATGCATTTTGCAAATTTTATAGAAACTTAACGTTGAATTGTGTGTTGGGAGATTTTTGTTAAGAATATCGATGACTTAGTGGATTCATTTCAGATAATTTGTTGAACTCTTACTGCGTTTAAAAGCACTAAATATGAAAAGATATTTCTAAATTCTTATAGATGGCAAACTATTCAGATAACACTACATAAAGAAATTTATTTAAATAATTCTCCAACTGTAGGTTCCGAAACAAGATGATTTTTGTCATTTGAGACAATTTTTATGCACTTGCTGCTTTGGGAGAATCGGTGTCTGGAAATTTGGCAGAAAAATACCTGGCTTCCTGATTAAGCAGCCATCTTTTTACTCGAATAATGTTTATAACCTTTCTACGGTTATTTCAGTTCACTATTAGGCGCGTTTTTTTGCTCCCCTTATCCATAACAGAACTATGGTAACCAGTGCAGACGCATTGGAAACAACAACAACTTCTGTTATGCATAGGGCATAGGCATTGTTCTGTTATAGATAGGGGGTAAAACAACACGCCTATTAATTACTTAACTTCAATTTATTAAGTTTTTACAAAGCGTTGATCCGCGAACGCTCAATTTCAGTAAAAAATCACCTTTCTGAGAAAACCACATTTAGCAACTTATATTGAGGTTAAGACCACTAAGAAGTTCTCCGGACCGCAACCTAACCCCACAAAAGACCGCACCATAAATGATATAGCTTGCGTTACAAATAATTTTAATCACAAATCCGATCAATTAAATAATAGGCGTGTTTTTTTGCTCCCTTTATCCATAACAGAACAATGCTAACCAGCGCAGACGTATTGGAAACAACAACAAATCCTGTTATGCATAGGGGGAGTTGTTGCTTCCAAAGCGTCTGCACTGGTTAGCATTGTTCTGTTATAGATAGGGGAGCAAAAAAACACGCCTATTTTCACCACTTTTCCTATCTAGCATAGCGTATAAGCTTTTTTGTTTATCTGGCAGCTCCTTGCCATCATCTGAGAGCTTGTATCGCTTTGACAGATCGAATTTCCATATGTTTTGCGGTGCCCTTTAATTTCTGTTTATAAACATGGTGCTTCTTGAAATTCTCGACTATTTTCTACAATTTCTCGGACGTGAAATCATCGAAGCATGGATAAATCGTGCCAGTCAATATATCAGCAAGTTATTTGTTCGTTTACCAATAAATTGGCAGAAATTATCAAATAATAATGAGGAATTTCGTAAATTAGCTCTACTTCACAGAAGCGATAATTTCTTAGTGATTGATAAACCACCGGATTTGCTGATTAATAGCAATGATGATAGTAAGGTAAGCAAGAATATAAGTCGAAAAATCGATAGTTTTAGATAATGCCGAAAAAGTAATTCAAGCGACAACAATAAACTATTCTTTAAAACTTTGCTGTGACCCCTTGTGGTAGAATTTTAATGATAAAACTTATCCTAAGTGTCGAAGCAGAAAGAATTGTATCGTATAATTTCAAAGTATGAATAGCACAATAAGAAATATCCTAAAATTAAACCGAGAATCATTATAATATGAAAAACACATTTGTTTAATCAAGAATCTTGTTAGTATTTCGTGATGTAGTAAGAATTTCCGATTACAGCTTGGCACTTAAGTCCAATAGTTTCTGACACCTTTTTTCCTTTTATATCGTTCAATGGCTCTACAGTATTTTTAAGACATTTTTGTCCAATCCTGATCTTATCATCCTTTCATAGATTTTTGTTTTGCATTATAGATCATTTTCCTGGAACACTTAAATATTTCAGATATTTCTGCTCACTTTTCACCACTTTTGTACATGTAAATAATTTTTCTTTTTTCTGCCGTAAAATACTTGTCAATGAAGTTAACTTACTGGCTGTATTACCAGAAAATCAGCCAGAACAGTTGATACATTCGAATAGCTACCGCGTTTTTCAGATTCGTCTGCTAAAACCATATCTATGGCTAAAACACTCTCCTGCTAAACTTAAACTTAACTGCTCAAATATTGTTTTGAAATAGTTTGACCAAAAGATTAAGCAGCAAGTTCTTACAAGCCAGAAAGGAAGCAAAGGCTTCGAGTCACTTGTTAAAAGGATCAACTTTTCCTGTTCTTCAGTGACCACTTCTTCATGGTGGTAAAATATAACCTCTTTGCTAAGTTTTTTGCTACTAATTCCTACTTGCCACTTTTATCCCTGAACCCTCTTAGCTCTCCAATGAATGCTTTCCAACAAGGACCTTTATTTTCCGCCCAAGGTGGATATTACAAATACTCGCCTAGTTTGACGTTTTTATATCTGCCGGCGCTAATGGTATTTCGCCCCTCGTATTAGGTTTGCTTAGTGGGTAGAGCACTGGCTTCTTGTCTGTGGGGTCCCTGGTTCGAACGAGGGTTCGCGCACCAAGCAATGAGTTCACCTAGCTCTGTATAGGTACCTAAATTAATCAGGGGTAATGTGGATCGTGGAACTAATCACTCCACAATCGTATTCACATTGATTGTAAATTTGTGATGAAGCTCTCTACCAGTCTCTACCAGCTTCAACCTCTAGACCCGTACGAGCGTTGTCTTGGGATTACTTTACTTTATTAGGGTCTTAGCTAAGCTTCTGGGCAAACTATTTTTACTCGACTCGAATATTCCCTTCGGCTTGGAAGCTTGCTCATGTTCATACCTAAAAATGAGGAGGCTAAAAATGAAGTAATCCCTCTTACTGCCGAGCACTTGAACTCGTTTCAGTTCTATCTAAGGTATTTGAATCACTTGTAAATTTAAAACTAATGAACTATCTTGAGCCGAACTACCTTATTAAGGACTGCCAGTGTGGTTTCTGCACTGCACGCTCCACTGAAGCCTTACTTACATTTCTCACTGAGATTTTTGTTTTAAAGAATTTAATTGATTAAAAATCAAAAGAGCACATATATATTTATATCTGTAATTATTTTACTGAACATTGTTCGCTTAATAGACGCATCAATTAGTTGTGAGTTGATTGTTAGATAAAAAAAAACATTTCGGATAGATCAAAAATTTATAGATGTTAGATAAAAAAAAAACTTCGGACGACTAATTCAAACCATTTCTCCTTTAAAAAATATATCATACCAGTGATAGTAATTAAGGGACCGCATTTGCTTGCTTCCTGCGGTGGTTGATTTGAAATAAATTGTACTCCACAAATTCGTGTCCTATTTGCAACTACCTGATGGTAATTTAATCTAAAGATATCAAAATATTGTTTGATGTGATCATATTTGTAACGAAAATCATACTTAACATCGAAATTATAGCAAAATTTGTTAAACAAAACACTGCGAAAAATCTAGTAAATTTTTACTATTCTTCTTACAGGTTTCCGTACAAACAATTTTACGAAAACAATGTCCTGAGCTAAAAGATTCAACGCTAACTCATGAGTTTTACTTCGCCCATCGATTAGACTATTCAACAAGCGGAATTCTTTGTATTCCTCTCAACAAAAAAGCCTGCATGGAAGTGTCAAAATCTTTCGAGAATAGATTGTCCAAAAAGTACTATATTGCTTTGTTGAATGGACATGTAGAGAAGAAATTTATATCAGTTAATCTAGATATAGGTAAAATTTTATGTTGTCATGTATTTGAAAAGAATATTGATGTTGAATCTGCAAAAGTTGATATTGAATCCACAAATTCAAATCAATATCAATGTTTTTAGTCATATTATTTACTACTAAACATTTTTCCTTTGATTAAACACATAAATCCTATTATCGGCTCTATCATCACATAGGAGACGATACTCGCTACGAAGACTCCAGCAAAAAAATGTGCACTACCTCTGAATTAGATTTCTGCAAAAATCCACGTCAATGCATAACATACATAACAGTTTTGGAGAGAGGTCAATACGATAATCGGCCAGCCACAAAGGTGCTTATAAAACCAATCACCGGACGACGTCATCAAATACGAGTTCATTGCCAGGCAATAGGTCATCCAATCATCGGTGACTACACATACGGTTTTCCGCAAGACAAAAATGTTTCGCGAATGTATCTTCATGCTATTAAGTGAGTATGAACTTAAGTTGAGACAAATTTATGATTAAATCGATTTTTTTTTACATTTACATGGGATTTAGATTAGTCATACCGAACATAGTAGAAGGCATTAGTATTGAAACGAAGGATCCTTTCGATGAAACGAATCTACCTGATTGGAAATCCAACTCACATGAGCTAGTCGACCTTGAAAGTGTTTATCGAGCTCTGGAGGACCAGACTTGATTATTTTGAGGTTTTCAATTATAACTTGAACCATTAATAAATTATTTTACTGTATTAAATGCATAATTGTGATGATTTTAAAAACTACGAAAGCAGGAAGTATCTGATTCGAGATAGTTGCACTCTGTTTGAGCAATATATATAAATACGATATTATAGTTAAACATTCGTTTTAAACCAACTACACTAGCTAATAATTTACATTTTGTCCGAAGACCTTACTAAAGGAGCTAGCTCAATAAATTGGTATATCATTATAGATAACATCCATATCACAATCTTTAAAGCAACTACACGTACATGCTTTAAAATATCAACTGCTCCTCTCCATACCATAAGCTTAAGTATAGGATAATAATATTTCCTTTGATTTTCAGATTGTCATATTTGCTTTGATCGATTGCTGTAGCTACAATCTTTTTCCAACAACATAAATTCTGATTTTCCACAATTATAGTTGCCCACGTAAATTATACATGCTGGTTTTTGATTTGTATTTATCGTACAGTATGTGGCAAAAGTGTTTCATCAACTCATTCCACGTTCAATTGTATCTAGACTAAATACTAATAATTTTTCAAATCGGTGTCACATGCTCCACTGCACATAAGCATAAAAATAAATGTGACCAATGAGAAAGCTACTTTCACTTTCGCAAGTGCTTTTCATATTCGATTTTCAATTATTTCACGCTGACATCAAAACGTCCAATCGTATGAATTACTCATATATAGCTACACTCGTGTCTGTCGTGTAAAATCTAGATCAGAATAATACATTTATAGTCATATAAACTAACACGTCATATATCTGTAAGTTTACATCTTACGTATCTAAAAGCAAATATCTTCTCTAGAAAAAGCTCATCATCGAAAACAGCAAGTTCGCTCGTAGCAGTCAGTTGCTAAATTTAATTCAGCTAGTGAAGTGTTAGTGCAGTGCTTCGAAGTTCTAAAATAAGTAAACAAAAAATGGATTACGAAGTGAGTATTTGCTTTGATTTACTGATTGCTAAACATAAGGTCTGTTCCCTTACTTGAATCTATTATAATATATTAAAATAGATTCGCAGCAAGTCGTTTTCGTACTTTTGCTGCAAGCCAAATGCAAGCCAAATGCAGCAAAAAGAAGCCAGTTGCCAAATTCTGTTACTGCTGCAGTTTGCTGAAGTACGGGAACAGACCTATAGTGTTAAATGATGTGCTAATTGGACTGCATATGATTTTTACAGGCGATCCCAACTGTCGTTCCGTTCTCAGGCTTCGACCCGGCCTCCGACGCCGAGGCTTTGCGTACTGCCATGAAAGGATTCGGCACGGACGAGCAGGCCATTATCGATATCCTTACGGCCAGGACAAATGGCCAACGACAGATTATAAAGAAATCGTTCGAACAGCAATTCGAACGGGATTTAATCAAAGATCTGAAAAGTGAACTTGGAGGCAACTTTGAAAGTGTTATCGTTGGCCTGATGCTGCCGCCCGACGAGTATTTATGTAAGCAGCTACATAAAGCTATGGAAGGCATGGGGACGGATGATGAAGCCTTAATCGAGATTATTTGCACGAGATCTAATGATGAGATACAAAGACTGGTGACTTGCTATGAAAACATGTACGAGCGACCGTTAGCTGAACATTTATGCAGCGAGACTTCCGGTCATTTCCGTCGTTTACTCACTTTAATCATAACTGGAGTGCGAGACCCGCCAGGAACAGTTGATCCGGATCAAGCACGAGAAGATGCGGCGGCTCTTTATAGTGCCGGTGAAGCTAAACTGGGCACCGACGAAGCAGTCTTCAATCGAATATTTGCCCATTCCAGCTTTGCTCAGCTTCGTCTCATCTTCGAGGAGTACAAACAGTTATCCGGGATGACTATAGAACAATCTATTAAGCATGAAATGGACGGATCTTTGCATAATGCTATGATAGCAATTGGTGAGATAACTGTCTATCTTCATTTTTATCAGTTTGCCTGCAAGCAATGAGCGTATGAATTCAAAGATATTTCTAATTTTCAGTGGAATGTGTTCAGTCACCGCCTGCATTCTTTGCCAGACAGTTGTTCAAAGCAATGGATGGAATAGGAACGAACGATACGACTTTGATTCGAATAATTGTGAGTCGCTGTGAGATTGATTTGGGAAATATTAAGAAAGAGTATGAACGTATTTATGATAAAACGTTATTGAGTGCAGTGAAGGTAAGACAGATTATTTTTGATTTGGTTAATTATGGAATAAGGTTGGAATGTTTAAGATGAAGCGTTTTGATTTGTATTTGAATAATATACAACTTTTTTTTTAATAATCTTTAGCGGTAAACATGATATATATATATATAAAGCAATTGATAGTCAGCTTTCGGTAGAAGTCATACTAGTTTTTTTTTCATCTGTAACTCAACATTTTTAAAAAGCCATAGTGAAATTTTTCCACTACAACCCTTATCGGGTCTAGAGGTTAAAATTAAGAGAACTAGCACAATCAATGTTTAGTAATAAGTTTACGTCTGACTTTATACCTGGCTAGTCTATTTAGCTATACCCATTCGCGTTAGCAGCCAATTTTCGGGCAGTTCACAGCTCAGACAAACAGGTTTTGGCAGCTAATAGTATATAACACCCTTTCGGTTCCACCAGATACAGAACATACACTTCGTGCCATGAATGTTCAGCTTTGGTGTTGATTGTGAGGTCGATTTCCACGATTGACTTGGAATAGCGTAATATTTTTTCTTCTTGCGGTTGTCGTATAGTATCCATTTCTCATCTCACAATCTGATGTGAAAAACAACTTTCTTTTGTTGTCTTTGAATCAGCTACTCGTAAGTTAAAAATCGCCTTTCAACGTATCACGACTTCAGTTTATAAGGCACCTAATTTTCTTGCTTTTGAATCATTCTCATGGATTTCACTCGCACGGAAACTGCTTGTTGAGTTATTCCGAATGATTTTGCAAAATCCTCTTGCGTTTGACTTGGTTCTTCATGGAGTAACGCTTCCAATTATTTGTTTTCGAATTTATTTAGCTGCCCCAGAACGAGGCTTGATTGACGGATTAAAACCGATATTTTTAATCCGTCGAAACCTTTCCGTATATAATTTACCAGTCGAAACAGTATCATCATATACTTCCAAATGCTTCACATGTACTTTTCTTCGAATAAAAGCAAAATGCATAAACTTCCCGCAAATGCTGCTTTGTCAACACAATATTTGGCATATACAACACATTAAAAAATAAATTTTTTCCGCGAACCTCAAAATATAAACGGAATATTATTGACAGATTACTAATCTTTCTGAAACTACCAAAATCAGCTGTCACTATGAAACATTCACAACAGCCAGAACCATCTTATGATAACGGATCGAATTTATGTATCTTTGAGATCTTTGGCTTCCGGTTTATCTTCGCATAATGTTTTATTTATAGCATCTACTTAACAATAATTTTTTCTTATGCCCTTGAATTACCAACAGTAAAAATTTATATTTAGTATTCATTTGACTGCTCTCATCGAGTTTTCCCACCCTTCATAAATATTTGTAGTTGTCCGCTATTCGTCAATATTTCAAGCGAAAATATTTCATGAATATATAAGATATATTCTTGTATTTGGCAGAGAATAGATAAGCATAATTCCGGGTCAAATAATTCAAACGCATTCATCAAAACATTTTTAAAATATATGAAAAATTATAGATGAATCACCCATTAATTGTAAAATGTATCTCAGATAATATCTGAGTTACAAAAAGCGCAATTGCCAGTATTTTTCAATACATTCATCCTCTTATCTTTTATTTGCGAAGTATAGTATTATTTTCATCAAGTTTATTTAACTAGTCAAATTTAATTATTTGCTTAGTTTATAACTCTTCTATAAAAAGATACATTATACATCCGTAATCTAATCATATTTTCATCTTTTATTTCTAATTTTAGAGCGATACATCTGGCGACTACAAACGTGCACTATGTGCCTTAATTGGAGGTGCCTAAGATTTCTTTTTCGCAAGTTTTAGAAAATTTAATTCACAATGTTAACAAATATAATCAAGAATCTCCTTGTCGTCAAATTTATACTAGTTTGCTTACTTTTGCTATGACTTTTGCCTTTGCGATTGTCTCAGTGTTTTAAAAATGTAGAAGTTTCCTATCAATTGTACCTAATTAGTATAAGTGTTTACCGTTTGATAGACGACTTTTTGAAAAATAGACATGTTTTAAAATTGTACAAGCGATCCTTCTTTTAGAATTTTGCATTTCTTTCAACAATCTGTTGACTAAATTTTCATTATCTGAAATCATTGTTTTCATTGTAATTATAAAATATACACAATATAATCGTTTGAGATGCAATGCTAACGTAGCTGAGATTACTGAGCCTCAATTACATATGTAGCTTTTAAGAACAGCAAAACAATTTTAGTCTGTAACCTGTGACAAAATGGTTTTGCGTCCAAAATCTATAGATTCTTGGATTGTCTTCAAGGAACCGTCTACTTTTCAAGAAGGAGATAAACTCCAGGCGTTAATGAAGATCATACAATTGAACCTCAGCCATTGTTGAGCTGCTCAGGATTTGCCTATACGGTTGGTTTACGAACTCAAAGTTGACGTCATCATAATTTGTAAACGACATCAAAATCTCCATAGCAGCGTCTGAGTGACGGATGCAAGTGGTAAAACAGCAATATGAGCGTACGGGAATCGAGATTTGCAGAATGTAATACAACACCCGGGAAACGGATATGTATGGGCTAAAATTGATGGAATCTACATATATAGATGTTACGCAGCACCGAGTCTTACATTGGCGGAATATGAGCGTATGTTGGACAATATAGCAATGGATGCGAAGTGGCGCAACCCAAAACTCATAGCCAGCGGCTTACAACCTGCAACTGGACGGGACTGCTTCGATGAAAGTGACGCAAACTGTCAGCGAAATTGAGCAGTGATGCGACGCTTCCATGGCAAGACATTCTTTTCACAAGATCAAGAAGGAAATGAAGGTGGAATGCGGAAATCTAGGATCTCCGGAAAAAGAGCATCCACCCAATTGGTCTCAGAGTACCAAGTCTTGCAGAGCTGGTATAAAAACGCCCGGAAGAAGCTTCAACTTGCATTTGCTAAGCGCAAGAAGGAGCAACTATGTAACGACGCCGATTAATTACCTACAATAGGATAGTTATGAACGTTTTATAATAGAATAGTTATGATAGATGACTGGATTACTGTCCATACAACTATTACCCTATAATTCTGTATCTGAATTTCAGCGAAAACTTTGTGGCTCAGGGTAAAATTAAAAATTAATTGAACTAAATGCTGAAAAAACTGCTCTTCACTACAACACCTACTTGCTAAAATTAAATGGAGTGTGTAACAGAAGTACTGAACTATTTTTTCTTTACATAACAAATAAAATTCATTTGACTTTGAGCTATAAATTAAATTCAAACTGATTTATTTTGCTTTTCTACGGAATTTGAAAAAAATCGATCGAATTTCAGTCAATTAGTGTTTTCATAAGAAACAAACTCATGTGTAAATATCGTTACTTTCTAACATGCTCATCATTTATTTGCATATTTATCGAATAACTATACGCATCCCAAATTTAACTACATATTCAGCAACAGAATACTGTGCGTGTTTCTGTCTTTCCTTAATATCCATCTACAAGGCAAACTCATTCATTATTTCTGGGCTTGGCCGCGAAATGTTCATTTCAGCAGTGGCGCCTTACTGTCTTTCGTGGAATTTCGAAAGCGTGACTCACCGTAATCGTTGCATATATTAAAGTATCCATTCATTTGAGGAAAGACCTTCGCGTGAAATTTTCCTACTGAGTTTAACCTACTAGTAGTCACATTGTTTTTTTCTTCACCGTACGATTGCTCGTTAGTAGATTCCATTCCATACTTTTCTATGTGTCTACTCTAGCAGAACTCTTAGCAATTACGTCATTTCTACGACGCAAAAAGCTTTGCAAAGCATTCGCTAGTCGAGAGATACAGATACTAACCGCGTTAGTAAGCAAGCTCAGTTCCAACGGTGAGGTTCTTCAGATTCAAGCGCGGATTGCAGTAAATTTCTTAAGATGGATTACGAAGTAAGTATAGCTCCCGCGATCAGAATGATGTGCATATTTTAATTCTACTTAGAATGAATTAATCCATATTTATCGATTTTTCCAGGCACGTCCAACCGTTGTTCCCTATGCAGGATTCAGAGCTTCCGATGATGCTGAAGTCTTACGTGGTGCAATGAAAGGTTTAGGAACTGATGAAGAGACTATTATTACTCTTCTGACTAGCAGAAGCAACGCCCAACGTCAGACCATCAAGAAGTCTTACGAACAGCAATACGAAAGAGACTTAATTGAGGATCTGAAGGGAGAATTGGGCGGTCATTTTGAAGAAGTTATTGTTGCTTTAATGTCGCCACCTGATGAATATCTATGTAAGCAACTCAATAAGGCAATGGAAGGAATGGGAACGGAAGAGAGCACTCTAATCGAGATTCTATGCACAAAGTCAAACGAGGAAGTTCAAAAACTGATCTCTTGCTACGAAGCATTATTCGACAGACCTTTGGCTGAGCACTTGTGTAGTGAAACTTCAGGGCATTTTCGACGTTTACTAACTCTGATTATAACTGGCGTAAGAGAACCATCTGGAAAAGTTGACCCAGATGCAGCACGAGAAGATGCAGCGGCATTGTACAATGCCGGCGAAGCTAAGCTTGGAACCGATGAAGAAGTTTTCAATCGGATTTTCGCACATTCCAGCTTTGCACAGCTTCGTCTCGTTTTCGAAGAGTATAAGCAATTAACGGGAATGACTCTGGAACAAGCTATCAAGCATGAAATGGACGATTCATTGCACGATGCAATGACAGCGATTGGTAAGTGACTGGAATACTAACAAGTTCCATTTCCTAATTTCTGTCTTCTTCATATTCTAGTGGAATGTGTTCAATCGCCGGCTGCATTCTTTGCAAAGCAAATTAATAAAGCCGTTGATGGCGCCGGTACTGACGATGCGGCATTAATTCGAATTATAGTCAGCCGTTCGGAAATCGATTTGGCAACAATCAAAGATGAATATGAACGGATTTATGATAAAACATTGTTTAGCGCTATATCGGTAAGTAATCAGTTTTTTGTGCTATTGATTGCATTTTTCAAGCCTGTGTTGTGTACTAATTCGACTAGTGATCTCTTTCGTGAAGTTAAGAGATCACTTTCATACCAAAGCGGTATTACTAATCTGAATTTACCAGGAATCCACTTTTGGCACACTTTCTGCAGATACTCTGTTAGTTTCAAAATTTGGCACAAATCAGTATGCTGATGTATTTGGTTCCAGTAAGGTTAATTGAATTCTTTTGATTCGTTTTTATAACTTATGTATTCGAAGCATGATTCAAATATCAATATTCAACTCCACACATTCCAATATAGAATATTCATTTATCTAAATATTTTACTTTTTCATATCCCGTACACTTTTCAACACGTCTTTGTATTTAAACTTCTTTTGAATCAACCTAGGAGGTATGTGCTGTAGCGGTTATAAAAATGAAATTTAACATGAAATATATACATATATTGGGAACTTGGCCGATGATGTTTGAAAGTGAAGGTTTTTTTAGTGTCTCTGAGTATAAAATGCATCATTGTGATTTGATCGGATTTATATCTTCAATTAATGAAAAATGTTTTCGATGTGCTCCCTAGTTTAATTCTAAATTTCATGCGAAAAAAATTTCCATTTAATCAAAACATGATAGCTATAATCGTTGGATTTTGACGTCATATTCATAAAACATCATCAGTGAATCACCCTGAATGACAATCTGTCGCTGGGAACTTTACTTAAAATTAATAGTTATTTTTTATTTTAGGGCGAAACATCTGGTGATTACAAACGAGCACTATGCGCGTTGATAGGAGGAGCATAAATATCGGACAGCTATTAAACTACATTGCAAATTATTGGTACTCAGCCACATCGATCAAAAAAAAAACCTAATGCATGCTTATTGTTCATTTTAATCAATGCACACAGTTTGTAAGATTTAAATTTAAATGTTTTTAAAGCAACATAGATTGCAACATTTGTTGAAATGTTCCAGATATTAGCATTTTTAGAGAAAATATTTATTTTTTTATTTACTAGATTTAAGAAGTACTATGAAAGCTACATAAAAATAAATGTTTGTTCCGTATCTTACGAAAGTTTTTTGTTATTATAATAATAATGCTATTTGTTTAGTAAAAATTATTTCCGTTAACTACTTTCACATGAGTCTCCGTACGCCTTCATGGTGCAAAAAATCGATTTAAAGCAATTAAATCAAAAAAATACAGAGGACCTTCATATAGAAAATTTCTGATAATCACTATTGGGAAGTTAGATATGCGCCAATAAATCAAACCTTTATTGAAGAGTTACTAAAAAGGTCGAAGCAGAGATTTTATGAGATATTTATGATTATGATAACATACATAAGCATATATTTTTAATATAATTTTACGATTTGGACTTTTTGGTCTCTGCAAATAAAGATTATGGTAAAGTAAAGTAGCCCCACTACAACCCTTATCGTACCTGTGGATTGATATTGGTAGCGACTTCATTGACAATCATTGTGTACGAGTGTGTGGAGTGATAAGTTCCTCGGCTTACATAATCGCTCTTTAGAATCAAGTTAGCTTGAAGCCCTTTGTGTGATCATGCCTGAATTTGAACTATAGGCTTTACACGCTAGGAGCTACAAATAAAGATTGTAGCTCAAAAACAATATTTTGCCTTTAGAAGCTAGCTACAATTATCTATAATTTAATTTTTTTCTTCAAACCGAACATATTTGTAGTTAAAAGTGCCCAATGCATAACACGACGCTGAAATCGATTGAAATATCAAATCTATTTTTATCTTATTCCATTTCGTGTGACTGCTATGATAGGCACTTAGACACTCCCACCTGCTATCAAGAAGAATATGAAGTCTAACAAATCAATAAACAAAATTGATATGTTCATTATCTTTTCGAAACTGTTAAATTATTGTCGATTTCTTGTTCGCACTTTGGTGTCGCTAATGTTTCATTAACAAGTTCTATTGTATTTCAATTTCTACATAGATACAACACATTGGAAGGTCAAATAAGATACCAGAAAAAAATTTAGACTCTTTAACATTGAAAATTTCTCAAGGCTACTCTACTATTATGTCTGTAGTTTAACTTTTTTTTCTTACGAAAATCGACTAGCTATGTAATTAACATACAACCAATCTATTTGCAGCCAAGGCCCGAGAGGGGTTACAGTGCTACGACGAAGACGAATGAATCAACATTTGAAATAGTTATTGTTACACAGATTCAAATTTTTTCGTTGTTACTATGAGTAATTACGATGTATTATAGTGTAGGTGCATGAGTATTATATGAGACACATTACTATACTCAAAATTACATCATGATTAGACATTCAGCAGGTCGTGTTGATAACATGCGAATAGAGCTTGAATAAT
This sequence comes from Nemotelus pantherinus, assembly GCA_963978885.1. Taxonomy (NCBI): domain Eukaryota; kingdom Metazoa; phylum Arthropoda; class Insecta; order Diptera; family Stratiomyidae; genus Nemotelus; species Nemotelus pantherinus. The sequence goes on from OZ022265.1 coordinate 13,319,612, forward strand.
TTGTAATTAGTGTTGGAATATATAGTACATTTGTCTGTACACTATAGCATATACTATATGGTACGCGAGCTCAAGCTCGAGCTCGCTGTGTTAGCTGTGTAACGCGCGAGAGTGAGTGTGGATCAGATAACCACTAGCGGTGTCGAGACTATACGGAGCTCTCAAATCGCTCACTTGGTTCCAAGCCGTCGTACTATACACATGGTGTACATGGCGTTATACATTAGAGTAGCTGTACTTACAGTCAATAAAGTTATCCACATTTATTAATCCTCTACCTCTTTTCATTCTTCCAAACATGGTAGCAGAGCGTAGTTTGTGTTTTTCTCTATCTCGCATATCTACCTTTTTAAGTGATATGAGGGATATATAAGTGAAAAGTGAGGTTAAATCCACGTGGTGTAAAAATTTTACAAGTGGAAAAATATAAGCAACAGTAGAAGCAAGAAGTATACGACTAACAAAGAAGAGAAAAAGTTTTTGAGAAAATTCGAAAAAAATAGTGTGATGCACACGGATTAAAAAGTGAATCTGAAACACGTGGTCTAGTGCAAGCAGAGAGCATTTGAGTTTATGGACAACGGTGAGACATCGGAAGAAGTAAAAATAAAAAAACAAGAATCCGAACACGAAGGAACGTTCGAGAATATAGAAGAAGTTGAAGAAAACTCTGAAGTTGAAGAGAAATTCGAAGTACAAGTAGAAGAAATGGAGAAGAAAGAATTTTCTATACCGGTATTCGACGGAGAGGATTACAGTATGTGGAAAAAAAGAATAGAATTGTTCTTGAGATTAAAGAAATGCCATGAAGTGATAACCAGAGTAAAAGATGAGACAAAGGATAAAGAAGCATGGGACGAAAATGACCTAAAAGCAATGAACATAATTTATAACTCGATTTCGAATAAACAATTGGAGTTTGTGTGTGAAGAAACCACAGCTTTTGCAATAATGAAGAAACTAGATAGCATGTATTTGAAGGAGTCGACGGCTTTGCAAATAGTGTGCAGAAACAGACTTGAAAAAATGAGATTATGTAAGTACAGTGATACAGCGTCATTTTTCAGTGATTTTGAAAAATCAGTTAATGAGTTGAAAAGCGCAGGTGCTAAAATAAGTGAGAAAGAAAAATTGAACTACATGCTCAACACGTTGCCGGAATCGTATAGTTATATAGGCGATTTAATTGATACACTAAAAGAAGAAGATCAAACGGCAGACTATGTAAAAAATAAAATAAAATTAGCCGAAATGAAAAATCAAAACGATCATGTTGAAGTAAGATCGAATGCTTTCGCAGCGAAAAAGGGAAGCTGCTTTAAATGTGGAAAAACCGGGCATTTCGCAAGAGAGTGCCAAAATGGCGGCCAAACGGAACACAGCGGCACAACATGGCGAGGTTCAACACGTGGCCGAGGCCGCAGCAGCAGAGGAAGAAGAGGCAACTACACCAGAGGGCGCGGAAACTTCCGCCATCACCAGCAACAGCAGCAAGGGGCCAGCACTACACGCGAGCAGAGCAGCACTGAAGCCAACGCCTGGATAGCAACGGTACACGCGGCGAAGTACGACAGGTTAGGTAATGAAATTCAGTGGCTATTAGATAGCGGGTGCTCCGATCACATTATAAATGATGAGAGTTATTTCGAAAAATGTATAGAATTAAAGAAACCTATAAATATTTATCTCGGTGATAATAGTTCAGTAAAAGCTACAAAAATTGGAAATGTTGTAAGTTATTTTGATGCATTTGGTAAAAAGAATAAAGTAAATATGAGTAACGTATTTTATGCAAAAGAAATGAATATGAATCTGATTAGTTTTGGTAAACTAACTGATAATAATAAAACAATTATCTCGAAAAACAATATTGCAAAAATTATTGATGAGAAAAATAAATTAGTAGCTGTAGCATATAAAGAAAATCGTACATACAAGATCACGAGTCAGTTGAAATTCAAAGAAAATATTGTAAACAGTGCCGAATGTAACAATAATAACATGAGTTTGAAAGAAAAATGGCATAGAATGTTAGGACATGTAAACTTTAGCTATTTGAATACACTGTGTAAACAACAGTTGTCAGACGGTATTCCAAATGAACTTGAATCAGAATGTATGAAGTGCAAAACTTGTATTGAAAGTAAAATGCACAATCTCCCATTCAATAATAATAGAACAAAGGCGAATGATATTTTAGAAATTATACACACGGATGTATGCGGTAGTTTTAAAACCGCTGGTTTAAATGGAGAAAAATATTTTGTGTCGTTTATTGACGATTATAGTAAAATAGCTAGAGTTTACTGTATTAAAACAAAAGATGAAGTTTTTAATTGCATTGTTCAGTATATTAATGAAACTGAAAATTTAACGGGAAAAAAAGTAAAGAAAATTCGATGCGATAATGGCAAGGAATATTTAAATAATCGATTTTACAAATTTGCTAAAGAGAAGGGTATCTTCATAAATAATTGCCCAGCATATGTACACGAATTAAATGGTACAGCGGAAAGATTCAATAGAGCAATTATGGACATGGCCCGTTGTTTGTTAGCCGAAGCACAAGTAGATAAAAAATATTGGCCCGAAATTATATGCGCAGCAACGTATTTAAAAAATCGTACATTAACAAACACAATCGAAAGAAAAACTCCGTATGAAATATTTTTTAAAAAAGGCCAAATGTAGAACACTTAAAATTGTACGGGAGTAAAGTTTTTGTAAGAAAACCAGAACAAAAAAGATCATCCAAATGGGATAAAAAAGCTGAAATGGGAATTTTACTAGGTTACAGTGATGTAGGTTATAGAGTCTTGTTAAATGGTAAAGTAATAGTCTCTAGACATGTTGAGGTTATCGAATCGTATGAAGATTGTATTGGTCTTGATGATGATGACAAAACCTTTTCTTCCCGTACTCTGACTCTCGAGTCGAGTAAGAGAAGTGAACTCGATTCAGAAAAAGAAAGTGATCTCGAAGATAATGTTTTTGAGAGTGCAGATGAGAGTGGAAAATCAGAAAACATTGTAAAGAAAAATGAGAATGTAAATTTAAAGTCAAATACTCCACGCAGATCTACACGCAAGAGAAAAAGTCCAATAAGATACCCAAACAATACATCAAATAATGTTTATGTTAATTATTGTAGAATAGATACACCTTGTACTTTTGAGGAGGCGTCAAAAAGCGTTGACAGTAAAAATTGGATAATAGCTATGGATAAAGAAATCGAATGTATAAATAAAAATAAAACTTGGAAATTAGTTGATAAAGTAAAAGGTAAAAAAGTTTTAGACGTTAAGTGGGTATATACGAGAAAAGCAGACGATAGATATAAGGCTAGGTTAGTTGTACGAGGCTTTCAACAAACTGATGTCATTGAGGACATATACGCTCCAGTAGCAAAGAACCAAACTTTAAAAATTCTATTTTCTTACTGTTGCCAAAACGGCCTAAAAATTGAACAAATGGATGTAGAGACTGCTTTCCTAAATGGAAAAATAAACTCGGAGGTATATGTTCATCAACCAAAAGGCTACGAAAATGGAACAAATAAAGTCTATAAATTGTCAAAAGCATTGTATGGATTGAGAGAAAGTCCGAGAGACTGGTATGAGTGTTTTGATGAATATATTACAAAATTAGGCTTTGAACGAAGTAATGTAGATCTCTGCTTATATAAAAAAAAGGGAAAAGAGAATGATGTAATTTATATTTTGATTTATGTAGATGATTTGTTAATTTGTAGTAAAAGCAAAGAAAAGATACAAAGTATTAAGAATCTCTTGTCAGATAAATTCAAAATGAAAGACTTAGGAGAAATTAAAGAGTATCTCGGAATAAATATAAATTATAACTATAGAAATAATAAACTCACTTTAAGCCAAACGAAATATATAGAGTCACTAGCCGATAAATATCAAATTCAAAACAGTAGATTATACAGTACTCCTATGGAGACAAACCTGAAACTTGAGAAGGCTGAAAATTGTGAGTCAAACATAAAGTATAGAAACTTGATAGGTGCTTTGTTATATATAAGTTCAAGCACTCGACCAGATATAAGTTATAGCGTAAATTACCTTAGTAGATATCAAAATAGTTATAGTGAAGCGCATTGGAAATATGCACTGCGAATTTTGAAATACTTGTATTTAACAAAAGAATTAAAATTACATTATAAAAGGAATAAAAATTGCGATATTATAAATTGTTACGTTGATGCCGATTGGGCAGGCGATAATATTGATCGAAAATCTACGTCAGGTTATGTAATAAATATGTATGGAAATGTAATTGATTGGAAATCAAGAAAACAAAAATGTATAACCAAAGCTTCGACATATGCAGAGTATGTAGCGTTATCTGAGGTAGTAAGCGAGATAAAATATATACGAGAATTAGTAACAATATTCGACATAGACATAAGTGAACCTATAAAGATTTATGAGGATAATTCGGGAGCAATAGATATTGCTAATAATGGTAACTTTACGAAGAATTCGAAACATATAGAAATACATTATCACTACGTACATGAAAGTGTAAAAGAAAATTTAATTGAAGTATGTAAAGTTGATTCGAATGAGAATAGAGCTGATATATGTACAAAAGCATTATGTAAAGAAAAATTCGTAAAGTTCAGAGAACTATTAAATGTAATAATATAGAGTACAGTACAAATGTAAGGAGGCGTGTTGGAATATATAGTACATTTGTCTGTACACTATAGCATATACTATATGGTACGCGAGCTCAAGCTCGAGCTCGCTGTGTTAGCTGTGTAACGCGCGAGAGTGAGTGTGGATCAGATAACCACTAGCGGTGTCGAGACTATACGGAGCTCTCAAATCGCTCACTTGGTTCCAAGCCGTCGTACTATACACATGGTGTACATGGCGTTATACATTAGAGTAGCTGTACTTACAGTCAATAAAGTTATCCACATTTATTAATCCTCTACCTCTTTTCATTCTTCCAAACAATTAGTCTCACTATACTATGACGATCTCCGTACAATGTAGTGTGATTAATTTCGATTCAATTACGTGCGTCATCTTAACAGTTGTGACGACTCTTTATTTATAGCCGTACAGATGTAAACATGATACTTTTTATCATTTTCACTTTTTTCACACCATTATTTTTCATCTGCATCGCAGTTTATTTACAGAGCTTGGACGTAATCCGCACAATAAACTTACTAATCTTTAAAATTTGGGAATTGAAATAGATCCGTTCAGTTGCCGCTTCGTCATGTAAAATAAAGGAGTTAACGTTACGGTTTCGTTCTGATGAAGCTACTGTTAGAGCTCGTACAGTATGTGCTCTCAGCTGGTTGGGTTAACGCTAGGGTTAGGAGGCACCGCATGGGGTACAACCAGCGCTATGACTCGTGGTCCTCTACATTTAATTCACTCAATTCTACATTGAATTCGACTCCGCCTCCACTTTAAACTTACAGGGCCACGACTCCGGCTCCACCGCCCTGGGTACAACCACACAAAAAAGATTTATAAAGGACCAGATCGTAACACTAACCGCTAGAAGTGTGAACAGGCTGGGCACATTGCAAAGGGATGCTCGGTTGAGCTACTGAACACGAGAAGCCAAGCATGCACTGGGGTCAGGAACGTGCAAAGTTTTCCAAAGAGCACCCCGATACGTGAGAACCTGCAAAAGTGCCGTACTACAAATGACTTCCTCACGCAATTATGCGGCCAAACTGATTTCAATACGAGGGTTTTGGAGTGTTGGACATCGATTCAAAACACAAGAGCGGAATTAATTATGGAAATGGCGTCCAGACTGAGTGTTGTCGTGATGAAAAAGAGCTCGACGTCAACCTATCGCAGACGAGGCTTCGGTGACTATTCCCGATATAACTCTTGTTTCGGAGGCATTACCCAAGTTGGCTGCAGGATGATGAAGGAATACACTGGAAGTGATCAATACTTTATGACTTTCTGACGGTGTAGGGAAAGCCGGGCTCACAGAAGTCTAGCCGGAAAATACTTGGGTAGAATATTTAAAAGTTGAAAAGGAGGAAGCTGTTTGAGTCGCTTGATAGCAGCTTTGCTGACGACGTAAGCGCAGGCCAAATAGGGGTAGCGATAGGCTCCAGAGCAGGAATGTGCTGGTGAATTTCACCATGCTCCCGAAACCAGCAAAACGTGCAATGCCTCGATGCCTCTTCGAAAATAACTACCGAAGAAACAAAAGGCTTATTGATAGACTGAGGAGATAGCGAATCTGAAGTGAAGAGCTCTAACATGCAAGTGCAGGGCGCAGCGGTCTATTGAACGATCAGAAGCGTTGTAACATTCCGCGAGCCATAAAAAGGCGAACAAAGAACTGAAAACAACTATAAAGCGGAGAAAAAAGCAAGTGTGATAAACTCTTTGCGAAGACATGAATCGGGACCCATGGGACCAAGACTGCAAAGTAGTATTTGGTAGGTATCTCTTACATTCGAAAATTATGTTTACATGCATAATATTTCATTTCCGACTATGTTAAACAATTTAGCTACCAGATCGATCACTGGGGACCGCCACGTACATAATTCATTCGGCATCAGGTAAGTATACCTTTCTTTGTTGATTTGGACCGATGAAATTATACAATATGGTCATTAGAATACCATCAAAAAGTAGCCAACCCATTAAACTAGTCTACAATATCGTTTTGAGTAAAATGCCGATGTCAATTAACAGTAGAAAACTAGAGGGCAACAATTACGAAAAAATAAACATATTTATATCTTTTGCTTGTATATTTCGTGAAGGATGCTGTGAATTATGGTATCATTAAAATGTATCAAATGTATTTATGATCAACAATGAATAAATATACGTATATTCGTTTCTTTTATACTAAACTACCAATAACAATAATGTAACAATCTAACCTTTTGCAAAATATCTTATCGATTGATAAACTCGAAATAAAACTCTCAGGCGCAGGATCGTTTTACGCACCACCTAACAAAGCACATAAAGCTCTTTTGTAATCTCCGGATGCTTCATTCTGTAATTGTAATAAGATAAAATATTTTAAATTTTAATTATTTTGCATTTTAAACCCTGTTTATCTTCTATATTTTTCACATTCAACCAACATGGGAAATATAATAAATTTATAATATTTTCTGTTTAGTTTCCCACAATTGTTTATAAATATTTCGCTTATAAATACATTTGTTCCAAATTACCTTAATTGCGCTCAGTAAAGTCTTATCATAAATACGTTCATATTCTGCCTTTATAGTTCCCAGATCGATTTCCGACCGACTCACAACTATTCGAATCAGGGTCGAATCATTCGTACCTATACCGTCCATTGCATCGTGCAAACGGCGAGCAAAGAATGCGGCCGGCGATTGAACACATTCCACTGAAATTTTTTACAATATCAAATTACTAGTCCGAAAACTACAAAAGATTTTTATCTCACCAATTGCCATCATAGCATCATGCAGTGAATCATCCATTTCATGTTTGATGGCTTGTTCGATAGTCATTCCCGTTAGTTGTTTGTATTCTTCGAAAACGAGACGTAGCTGCGCGAAGCTGGAATGAGCGAAAATGCGATTGAAGACAGCTTCGTCGGTACCGAGCTTGGCTTCGCCGGCACTGTACAAAGCGGCTGCATCTTCTCGTGCCGCATCTGGGTCAACTGTACCAGCGGGGTCTCGCACGCCCGTGATAATTAAGGTTAGCAGACGACGAAAATGACCGGATGTTTCACTACACAAATGCTCTGCCAAGGGACGTTCGAACATTGCTTCGTAACAAGTAACTAGCCTCTGTGTTTCCTCGTTGGATTTTGTGCACATGATCTCAATTAGCGTGGACTCGTCTGTGCCCAAGCCCTCCATAGCTTCATTCAGCTCTTTGCATAAGTACTCGTCGGGTGGTGACATAAGGGCAACAATAACCTTCTCGAAGTTCCCTCCCAGCTCGCTCTTTAGGTCTTCAATTAGGTCGCGTTCGTATTGCTGTTCAAACACTTGTTTGATTGCCTGGCGTTGAATGTACGATCTTGCAGTCAGGATATCGATTATGGCCTGCTCATCGGTACCGAATCCTTTCATGGCACCCCGTAATATCTCCGCATCTTGGGTCGGGTTGAAATTCGGGTGCGGCACCACAGTAGGTTCTGGCTGCAAACATCATGCGATTAGTGTTTACTCTTTGGCACAAATTCTGCTTCGTCAACAATCACAGCAAACAATTATTTACCTCGTAATCCATTTTGTTTACTTTTTGGCTTAAATTTGGGCAGTAAGCACTTGTCTCACTGACTCGCTTTTAGATACTGTTGAATGGCTGCTATTGTTGGCTTTGCAGAGCTTTTAATCGCGCGGAAAATTGACTCATGCATACGCAACGATGATGACGTGTACGAGTGAAAGTATTTGCGGAAGGTTTGTGGTGAGTACTGTGGCATGTTCCCTGCATGTTCCGTGCTGCTCCGTACTGCAATCATAGCATAAATAAACCATCTGAGAATCATTAAGCCCATTTAGTATTTAACTTGAAATATAGTAGTTACCCTATATGAAATATGGAAGCGGAAAAATAGAGAAGAAAAATAGAAGGGACGAAAAAAGTTGAAGGAATTTTCCAGTGATTATTTAGTTATCAGTAAAGCATAGCTACTTGAATGTAAAGATATCCAAGATTCTTTGATATTTTGGAGTGGGTAGCCACATTATCGCAGGCTTCAGTAAAGTATTTGATTATTCGATCGCTATTGACTATATTGGAACGAATGATTAAAATTCAAGCTAAAAAGTATTCGTCTATGAAGTTACATACCTCATTATGGAAAATACATTCAGTATTCAAGATTTAAAACGTGAAAACAGAAATTAGGGACATGAAATTTCTAGCGGATAATAGTTGAAAGAACAAATCTTGGCCTGTTGAAGCATGGCCTTGTTGAAGCAAATCTCAAACACCAAACCTCTTTGATCCCAAAAACAATCTGCATTCAAGTTTTTTAGTTTATTTTTTAAATACCGTGCTGCCATAAGTAAATTTCTTCCCCGAATACCATCCACAGCATCCACACAAATGTAGCGACACTAGCGACATATGACAAGTACGTCAGCCGGCTTTCTTTCGATCTGTCAACATTTGGCGCGCGACGCCTGCGAAACCCAAACATTGAATAGTTTTGAATTACTTTAATTCTAGTTGCATTTACTTTAAAAAAATGACAAACTCCACGCAAATCACTGCCACACAGCAACAAAAATCCATCGAACAAGCTGCAAAAAGTAAAAATCCAATTGGTGAAGCGTTTCCCGAGTATTCGCAGTACGAACTAGATGGTTTCAAAGTGTCGTTAATTTGTAAGCAAAAGTCGGATTTGGACCCAAAAATTGTGAAGTGGGCCTTCAAATTGGCCGAGGCGAATGTTGGACCGTTTTATAAGATCTGCAAACTAGGCTGGCAGCCAAATGTTAAGAAGAAGGATCTGAACAAAGACTGGGCTCGATACTTAGTGGCCATGGACGAGAAAAAGAATAATCTAGGCTACGCGATGTTCCGATTCGACATGGACTATGGAAGTAGTGTTCTGTACTGGTAAGTGCTTATCATAATTGAATATTTAGTTTTATAATTTACCACTATACGCAAGCTGTACATAACTTATAGTTACGAATTGCAAGTGGACAAGTCCGTACAGCGCAAAGGATTAGGAAAATTCATGATGACTGCGCTAGAAAAGTGTGCACAACACTTCTGCCTGGAGCGCCTAGTTCTCACTGTCCTGAAAAACAACCCTGATGCATTGGCATTCTTTAAAAGTCTAGGATATTCCGTGGACGACACCTCACCTGACAAGTCCGAGGAGGCTGATTATGAAATTCTAAGTAAAACTTTCTCATAGACTGCTCTGTACAATATTTTATTAGAAACATAATAAATTTTTAAGCTTAATCACTAATAGCGCTTTTTAAGATCTTCCATGAACGTAGCCACCCTAATATCCTTTGCGCTTAGTCCACCGACGTCGTGTGTTGACATCGTTACTTGCACTTTGTTGTATACGTTAAACCACTCCGGATGATGATCCATTTTCTCTGCCAATAGTGCTACGGAGGTCATGAAACCGAAGGCCTGGTTGAAATCTTTGAACAGGAACTCCTTATAGATGGCATCGCGGCCTTCTACCATCGACCAGCCGCCATCCAATAGAGGCTGAAGCTGCTCGGTCCGTTCTTGATCAGTTAGTTTTGGCTGAAACGAAAACAAGAACAGGTTATCAGGGATCAAGGTGACAGTAAATTATTTTTTTTTGGTGAAAACTCACTAAACATAAATTTAACCCATCTCACAACGCGAAAACAATATTGGCAAACAGTGGGATTAAATCACTGCACAACACTGCTCAACAAGTGGTTGCATTACGAAATATTTCAATGAAAACCAGAAAATCGATATCACTCACCATCTTCTTTCGCTGGAACTGGACAGCTCCCGTAGACAAATGACGTGTTCTGTTGAATGAAATCTGGTTCCCCCTCGTTGTTATCAAGGTCCAGCAATCTTTGCTGCTGCTCCCCTCACCGTGGTAAAGTTCCACTTGGCACCAAGAGGAAAAAGTTCTTGTACAATGTGATGGTGTGAGTGTTAAGATGCTGGATGTATAGTGGGTATTATTTGATAGATGATATAAGAATTTGTTTGGAATGTGTAAACTTTTGCAGGTAAATCGTTGAAATCCAGTTAAATATGGTAGTAAACGCATATTAGATTAAAGTACTTCTATTTATTATGAAATGGCCAAACTTGTTCTTGTAGCCGGTGACAGTTCGTATCAGCTGGTTAGTACATTCACAATAAGCTATGATGATAACTTATCAATCCATGGAAGTGATTTTCGCAATGCGTACATCCGTTTATTGAGTTTGGGACGTTTCTTTTTTTTTAAATAATAAATGTGCAAATTTTTCTACACATGTAAATTCTTAATATAAAAATTTAATCTTGGGTTGCAGTTAATGATAACATTTATGTTCTCTTCATCTAACAATAGATACTTTTACATCAGTCGCATTTTTTGCGTCCCTATCGAGAGCTTATTAGGACAGTAGCATTGAAAACAGCAGCAATCTTGGCCCAGTTGTGCTATTTTCAATGTTACTATCCTACATATGAACATATAAAAATTCTTTTGTATCCTGTAAATCAACTGAAAATTTCTCGAATTTACATAGCTTTTCAAAATAACAAAATCAATTGGATTTTGTAATGTTGTTGTTTTAGCTTTATTCTCAATATCTGAAGCTAGTACTATAATACTGGATTTTATAGTTAGGCCGAAATTAAAACACGCGTACTCACGCTGATATCTCGTTTATTCTTGAACAAAGACTTCTTCTTCTTCTTCTTCTTTGACATTTTTCATTCTTCACTTACTGTCACTAGCGACATCTATACTTAGATCTAATAATTATATTCAAATATGTACAATTCTACTCTTACATTTCGTCCAACCTGACAGCAGGTCGACCACGACCAATACTAATGTAATTATTGGCATTAACTTCTTCTCAGGCTTGCTTCCTTCCATCTACGCAACTTCGCGGCCTCCACTATTCCATCATAAGGCCTTTGGGTAATCTGGCTATTCTCAATATCGGTTACTCTATAACGATCATGGGGGAACACCTGCTTCACTACATAGGGGCCGCGATATTTAGGTATAAATTTTTTATTTTTCCCAGCGGTCACGTCAATATTGCGCAAAACTACAAAGTCACCAACTCTATATCGCTTCACTGTTGTACTCTTCTTGGCATGGTAGTCCTCATTATACCGTTGGGACCTCGCAATGGCATTTTGGGCAGCGAACCTTACTTGCTTTAAGTCCCTTTTTACCCCGTCGTTAGTCATGTCCGCGATAAATTCAGTCATCTCATCAACCTCTGGTCCCCACTGACATACACCAAACAAGAGTTCACTCGGACTATAACCCGTAGACTTATGCCGCGTATTGTTCAAACTATACTCAGCCCTAGACAACATCTGCGTCCAGTCTGCGTGCTCAAGGGGCTCAGTAATTTTCCCTAACATGCTCTTAATAACTCGATTCACTCTTTCTACCTGGCCATTTGCCTGCGGAGATGCGACAGCGGTCTTAATATGTCCTATATTCCGTTTCTTCAAATATTCGCTAAACTCTAAGGACGTGAAACACGTTCCCCTATCTGAAACGATACGGCGGGGCCGACTATAATATTCGAAATACCTATTCAAACAGGCCAATACCTCCCGAGTACTAGTACTGTTAACTGGGTATAACTTAACCATTTTTGTAAAAGCATCAATTACCACCAAAATATGTTTCCTCTTGGACCTAACTGAGGGTAGGGGGCCAAAGTGATCTATGTGCAACGTATCAAAAGGTACAGGTTTCTTCTCGATGCTATAAAGATTTCTTTCTGAAGACCTCACGGGTGCAGAGTACATAATACACTTCACACAATTCTTAATGAACCTATCTACTTTTTCATACATCTTTGGAAACCAATAATTACGTCTGATTTGTTCATATGTTTTTTCCACTCCCATATGCCCAATCTTTTCATGAATTAGCCTCATAATATTGTCTTCAGTCTCCCGCGGAACGTAAAGACCAAGGTGTCCATTCCTATCTTTCCTAAATACCAATCCGTTTTGCATTTCAAACTTATCCACCGATCCAACCTCAAGGGCATCCCTGATTCTAACTATATCAGCATCCCTATTCTGAGTAATTTGTATTTGGAGACTACCCTCTTCCTCATCGACAGCGGCGACAAATCGACATCGGACTTCTGGGGCACTTTTGTTTTTCCTTCCCTGGACAGCGGCAACAGTCATATCCATGACCTCAGGCTCCTTAATTGATCTACTTGGTTCATGACAGCGGCTTAAAGCATCCACATGTCCCATGGAAATACCATGACGGTGCTCCAAGATATAATCATAAGACTGCAGCTCCAGTGCCCACCTAGAAATTCTGGGATTCACCAACTTCCTTTCCAACGTAAGCCTCACAGAATTGCAATCTGTTACTATTTTAAATAATATCCCTTCCAAATATACCCGAAATCTTCTTAGAGCATATATAATGGCGAGTGTCTCCATTTCGAAACTATGGTATTTGCTTTCAGCGGGAGTAGCTGTTTTAGAGAAAAACATCACAGGATGGAATTTATTATCCGATTGCCTCTGAAGCAGAACGGCGCCAAAGCCTAAAGAACTGGCATCACAATGCAACTCAGTCTCATTCTTCGGATCATAAATTGCTAATACTGGACTTTCCGTTAATTTTTTACGCAGCAGGAAGAAAGCTTCTCGACACCTATCCGTCATTTCAAATGGTATGTTCTCTCTCGTTAATGCAGTAAGGGGCTTCGCGAGTTCAGCGTAGGATTGGACAAACTTCCTGAAATAGGAGAACAGTCCCAAGCACGACCTCAATTCCTTAATGTTTCTTGGCATCGGATACCCTGATATAGCGTCAATATGGTCGGTGCTAGGCTTTATCCCCTCCTTAGACACTAAATACCCTAAGTAATTTAATTCTTCAAACCCAAACTGACATTTAGATAACTTCAACTCCAATTGCCTCTGACGTACCCGACGCAACACTTTCCCCAATACCTCCAAATGCTCGTCCAACGATTCGGTAGCAATGATCAAGTCATCCATATAAACTATTAATCTGCCTTCTTTAATAAAATCTTTGAATATTTCTGAAATAAAACGCTGAAAGACAGACGGAGCATTCTTCAAACCAAAAGGCATCCTAAGGTATTCGAACTGTCCCTGTGGCACAACAAAAGAAGTATACTTCACTGATTCTGGTGACATTCTTACGTGAAAGAATCCATTCCGCAAATCGAGCGTACTAAAGTACTTCTTATTTCCTAGGAATTCAACACAATCCTCTAGCAGCGGTAGTGGGTAATTGTCACGGGCGGTAACCTTATTCAAGCTCCTATAGTCGACACACATTCGGACTTCCCCTTGTTTTTTAGGGACCAAAACAACTGCCGAAGCATACGGCGACTCGCTTGGCCTAATAATCTTCTTTGCCAACATATCGTCTAAAAGCTCCTGAACTAGACCTCTTTCCCTATAAGACAAACGTCGAGGGGCCGAATAAAGCGGCGTATCATTCAACAACCTGATTTTCATCTGATAATCATATAGTTCAACCTCAGTTTCTGATGAGCAGACATAATTAGTATAGACTACCTCTTTAATTCTTATTCTCTCACTTAACGACAGCTGATTCCCTATTTTCAAACTATCTTCTGAAACATAATCTTCGACCTCATCTATAACAGCGCCTATCAGCAGCGGAGATGAACATCTACCAGACTTTTCCCCAGTTAGCCTAGCGCTTCTTCCTTCAACATTACCTTCTGACAGAATAGTGGCGGCGGAACTGGGCTTTTCCTCCCCAACATTCATGGGCTTCTTATTTTTATCAGAAGAAATTAATGCAGAATCAATTGTGGTTTTTGGGTAACTAGACGGAAATACAGACTCACATTCTTCTAGTATATTTCTTACTTCTTTATTTATTTCTACTTGGCACAATCTTATTCTAAAAGTTCTCAAAAAATCTCGGCCCAAAATGAGCGGGATGCTTAAGGCACTATTAGGTAATACATGTAACTTAATTTTTCGCTTTACATTTCTAAATTCTACATGACATCTAATCTCGCTTAGGGCTTCGATACGCTTGTTGCCAATACCTCGCAGTTCTGTTTTCACTCGTCGTTCTCGGAATACATAAGGGACCTCTGATTTTCGGACAAAGCTAACGGGGCTACCCGTATCAAACAAAGACAATAATTTAGTTTTACCACAATTGATTCTAAAAAATAAACTTACATAATTTATTGCACTGACCGTCGTTGGCTCTCCTGTAATGGTGGCATCGTCGTCATCCTCGTCTATGTCGTCTGACCTCGAATTGTGAAAGTGCGTCGTACCAGCTACCTGACTCCTCACCGGTCTCAATTCCTTCGGCGGGTTCCTACATTGTCTGTGGTTGTGGCCCATGTCCCAACATCTAAAGCACGAATGCAGCGGCCTCTTCTCATATGGACACTTGCTCTGGTAGTGCCCAAACATGCAGCAGTTAAAGCAGCGCGTCTGCCGCAGGTCTTCGGGTGCTTCCGTAACCATCCTAGGGACTTCCTGCAGCATACTTTGGCCTCTATTGTACCTTCCTGCCGACTGCCCAGTTGTGACGGTGGAAACATCAGTCCTTCTGGCCCTCTGTCTGGCTTGTCTGTTCGCCATGATCCTCTTCTCGTGTGCAACTACGGCTTCCTTCAACGATTCCACTGTCCTGCTGTTCGCCAGGAGCAATGTGGCATCTTCCCGCGGAAGTCTCATTCCATCCACCATTAGGTTAATTAATTCCTGCTCAGTTAACGTGCTACGACGTGCCAAACCCTGCATAACCAGCACATAGCGATGCAGGGATTCAGTTTCGCTCCTCCAACTTCTTCCTTGAAGTAATTCGATTACGTCCGTTGTGGTCATTACTTGGCCAAATTCGCGAATTAACTCCTTCTTCAGGTCTTCATAAGTCACCGCAGTGCTTCCAGCCATATGGTCCTGTGCTGCATCTATCAATCGGCTTCGCAGCGCCATAAATTTAAAAATGTCATTGCATTCGGTAATTTTGAATAATGCCTCCAAATCGGCTATAAGCTTATGGACGTCGTATACCGATGACTTGTCGCCACTGAATGCCGGAATGACATCTCCTATGTCCCTAAGTGTCATTTTGGTTTTCCCTTCTACTACCGAGCTTTTTGCCCGCTTAGCTTCCAATTGCTCGACCTCTGCCTTCAATCGTAAAATTTCCTCCTTTTTCCTAAGCATCATCAGCTCACAGTCCAGCTCGGCCATCTTATCAGACATATGTGCGTCTGGCTTTTCTGACATCTGATTGGTATGAGGCAGCGGAATTTGGGCATTCTGTGGCCATTGCCAAGACATCGGCAGCGACATATGTGCCATTCGCAGCGGTGGCATATCTTCGTCATATGGCGGCGGCTCTTTCCTGGCTTGCTGCGGTGGCGTCCTAGCATCGACTTCCTGCAGCGGCGTTGGTACTTCGGCTCTCGTCGACTTCATTTCTTCGGTGAACGGCGGCGATGCGCGATCGTGTTGCAGCGGTAAACTCATCGGTGACCATTCCTCAAGCAGCGGCACTTGCATCATGCTTCGTAATTGTCTCTCGGCATCGGTTTCCAGCGGCGGCATCGACACATCAGCTCCCAGCGGCGGCATCTCTTGGGCATACGGCGGCGGTGTTTGATCATCTGGCAGCGGCTTCATTGGCAATTGTCCCTCTTGCTGCGGCTCCGGCGGCGTCTCGGCATCAGCTTTCTGCGGCGGCGGCGGCGTCTGTTTTTTAGTTTTTGGTGATGGCGTCCCCTTCTGAGTGGCTTCTGCCAATTGACGCAGCAACTGCACACTTGCGGCTGGCGGCACTTTTACTCCACTTTTCTTTAATAATTGCATCAATTCGTTCCGATTATTAGAGTTAAAGGCCATTTCGGACCCCACACCTGATTTATAATACTGGATTTTATAGTTAGGCCGAAATTAAAACACGCGTACTCACGCCGATATCTCGTTTATTCTTGAACAAAGACTTCTTCTTCTTCTTCTTCTTTGACATTTTTCATTCTTCACTTACTGTCACTAGCGACATCTATACTTAGATCTAATAATTATATTCAAATATGTACAATTCTACTCTTACAGTACCCAATCTCTACTTTCGCTAAAGTGCTATAAAAAATCATACTAATGCAAAAATGAAGATTTATTTTGAAAATAGATCTGATTTTTCTGTAACAGTTTTGGGACAACAATTCTATTATGAGCTGTGTCTGAAGATTGTTTATACAAAATACCTTAAAGCAAACAAAGAGATTGGACTGCAGAAACTGAAAGGTTATGGAATAAAGAACACATTTTTTATAGGTTTCGCCGCCCAAACTGAGATTCAATTGTAGATTTCAACAATGAGAAAAAAGGTCCGAAGAAATTCGGTCATGCCTATTTTCTATTTTTATTTATTTTTCATTTTTGACAAGAAATGTAAGCGGTGAAGTTATTTGTGTGAAAGGGGTTTTTTTATCAATTCGTCTGCAAACTTTACAGGTACTGGTGTATGAACATAGAAAAAATGGCATCAATTTCATGAAAATCCTTGATACCTTAAAAATGTTGAGTGGCTGAAATACTTACCTTGCAAGTTGCAAGCAAGATGAATGAATGAATGCATGCTTGGGTATATTAAGCCTCTTCAGCGTTATGCTCTATATGATATCTAGACTCCATATTAACTTGCATATATGTATCTCCAAACGGTGCTTTTCTAATGTCCCAGATGGAGGAAAAAGTGGGGACTAGCAGCACTAATCTTCGTCTCACTAGTGCTGGATAGTGTGTAAGAAGATGCTTTACACTCTTTGTAACTCTTCGCAGTATCTACGGCAGTGTTCTCGTTTCTTGCATATCCTGTGAAGGTATTTTTTGCAAGGAAGCTCCATATAGGACCCTTATGCTACTTTGACAGAGACCCATTGCTTCTTTTGCTCTTTTTGTATTGAAGCTGAGGTAGTCTTTTGAGTTGTTCAAATCCTCTAGATTAAGCCGGTAGTTTTCGATCTTTCTGTGTATCAGCCTTCGAAAAGCCCCAGCATAGAGTGGGGCCAATGTAGGGCAATTCATTATCTTCTAAGACGATTGCAGGGTTTGATCGCGATTGATAGTCTTGATAATCGCTTGGCTATCTGATTGGATGTTAATGCTGACCCTTTTATTCCTTATCTTCATTATATGCGTGGCCTCAGGTATATCATATAATGCATATAATAATATAGCATATAAAACGTTTTGAAGGGCCTCTCACCTTTGGAGTGCCGGGTGCAGCGAGCCGTATCTGGCATTGTCAAAGGCTTCTTATCCTTGTTCTTTGTCTTTTTTGGGGGGATGACCTCTGGAGGATTATTTTTTTACCCGAGCATTATGCTATTGGCTTCTGCAGCCATTGGTAGGAGCGCCCTTTCCCTGGCCTCTTTTTTGGACATGCCTCTTTTCACCAAGAACCTCATTTATTTTCTGCCTGCACCGCTCATGTTTTTCGGTTTTGGAACCTCCATCGCCAGCACCTTCAAACTCATGTCGAGCATCCCCATGCGTCGAGAAAGCTCTGCTGCAAGTTTATTTAAGGATCAACCGTCAGAGGTAGAGGGTGAGGTTTTTGGTAGGTTTTACCATCCTCTTCTCTTAAAGTTTGCTTCTTATCAACTGGGGTTTGGGCGGAGACTCTTAGTTCTTACTTTTTTCTTGCTTTACTGTATTACATTTAAATAAATAAAATATAGCTCTGGTTGGAAAATTAATTTATTTTCTTGGATTGTGAATTGAATAAACATGGAATCTTCCCTTTTCATCATGGAATCTTCTCTTTTCATCTTTCTCATTATAATGTGTCTCAGTGCTATACCGCCTGCATGCCGTTACACGAACGGTTTCTTCCGTCTGCAAACCCACATCGGATTGACCTAGTCGGCTGTGCAAAGACACACAGGGCAAATTAACGGAAGATCCTTTAAAAATAATCATGCTGCACTGACAATGGCTCGGCAGAGCCATGTCGGTCGCAACAAAACATGTCCGAATGTAAGATCCACGGAATCTTTCTCAAGGCACTCCACATGCATCTTTACAAGATGGTGGTTGTACAAGAGTCAAGCAAGAAGTGTTGCGATTTTCTTCACAGCATTCCTCTAACAGCTGTTCGGATAAGCAGTGATAAAGCTCATTTTCATTTATCATAATGATGTATCATTTTCATTTTGTTTAGTGTGGCCTCTGTTGTGAAGGCTACTGCCTGACTAATTCCTAAAATTCGGTTTCCAAAAAAGAAAGACATGACAAAACACCAGGATTCAGCAAATATACGAAAATATAACGCTAGATGAAACCAGATCAGCGTATGCCTCTATAAAACAACTAAAAAAGGCTTCAAACTACGAACGTGTCTTTGCAAAAGTGAACAAGAATCCTTTATAGGCAACCGAATCGAGAATAAAAATAGATGGCTGCAATACATCCAGAGATTTTTCTCAGCACCCGAAAAAATTACCGAAGCTGTGAGCTTTCGTGAAGCTGAACAAGATGTTCCAGTCTTGCCATCAACTACAGACGTGATATATAGAGCAGCTCCGAGGATATATGGAATACCTGCAGGACTGCTCCAGAGTTTAGGTTCCTACCTATATAGCCTTCGCTCTCAGTTGATATATAACATATGATCAGAGAAACAGTTACCAGATGATTGACCGAAGGGTATAATATGTCCTATACACAAAAAAGGAGACAAGTTGAGGTGTGAAAATGATAGAAGCATCGCTTTGTTGTGCATGTTATATAAAGTGCTCTATAAAACCACAGATAAAAATAAAGCCCTACTATGAAAGCATTAACAGGGAGTATCAGGGTGGCTTTTGAAACAGATGGTCTGCCATTGATCAAATATTCTCAGTAAAAAAGGTGCTTGAAAAGTGCTGAGAATACAACATCGATGTACACGAGCCATTTGTAGGTTTTAAGCGTCCCAACAAAACTTGTCCGTATTGGCAAGATCACAATGCTGATCATGGAGTACCAGTTCAAGCCTAATAGTGATTTAATGGAAAATGGAATCAAGCTTGAAATAAGCGGTTGAACTTGTCCCAATGCTCTTCAATATTGCTCTGGAACACGTCACCTAACACAATGGGTACGCTAATGTTCAAGCCTACACCACTGGTTACATATGCTGATGCCGTAACATTATGGCACGATCAATCTCAGATGCCAAAGGAGCATTTTTGAGCCTAGAGTCTGAAGCAAATAAACCAGGCCTACAAGTTACCGAAATTAAAACTAACTTTATGGCTGAAACGAGGAAGAACAATCGGTGAACCATTGGTCCCGATCGCGGGCAAATGTCATCAAATTGCGCACCCTTAAACTCTGAGCGTCCCTTCAGTGCAGGCAAGGTCTCCCACGCTGTCATCTGCCGCAAAGGGTTTTCCGATTTAATTTTATCTGCTTCTGCTTAAATAGCGTACAACTCATGGTTGTAGCGTCTCCGGAATTGCCCTTCTTCACATATGGGGCCAACGGTTCTCCTCAAGACTTTCCTCTCTAACGCGGCTAAGAAGTCAGGGTGCCTTTTGCTGAGCACCCCAGTCTCGGATCCATACGTAAGTGCTGGCAGGACCATAGTGTTGTAAGGTAGTTCAAAGATGGCACTACTTCAAATTCATGCTCAACTACCCAGAAGGTTTGACCAACTCTAGGTGATTTACCTGCAGATGCTGCCGCCATGAACTTAGTCTTTCCTTCATTTATTTGCAGCCCCAGTTTTTGGGCCACTCGCTCGATCTGGATGAAAGTTTTTCGTGCAGCTAGTTCTGATCTTCCAATTATGTCTATATCATCTGCATAAACCAGTATCTGGCAGGACTTGGTGACGATAGTTCCTCTCGTTGACATGCCAGAATCTCGGATTGCTTTCTCCAACGCCAGTCTGAAGAGGAGCCAGGCCAAATCATCCCCTTGTCGGAGGCCATTGAAGATGTTTAACGGTCTGGATAGCAATCCGGCTATTTTAACTTGGCTTGTTACATTGGTCAACCTACACAATCGTGTCAGTTTGTTTGTGATACCGAATTCTCTCATGGCTTTATACAGCTTTACCCTAGCTATGCTAACATACGCAGCCTTAAAGTCTATAAATAGATGGTACAGTGGAATGTTGAATTTCAGACATTGAGTAAAGATCTGATCAATTGTTGATTTGCCTGGGATGAAGCCACATTCCTATTGTTCGATGATGGCTTTAGCGTATGGGGCTATCCGTTCTTGCTGGATAGAGAAGAGTATCTTATAGGAGGTGCTCAACAATTTTATACCCCTATAGTTGCTGCATATAGTTACTCACATCTCCTTTCTTATGTATGGGGCATATTATATCTTTGCGCATGTCCTCTCACATCTCCTCATGCTCCCACACGTGCATTATAATTTCATAAATTGCTTGGTAAAATGTGGACCCTCTATATTTAATCAGTTCAGTCGGTATGCTGCCGGTTCCAGGGACTTTATTAGATTCCAGCCGATTTATGGCTCTTCGTACCTCTTTTATGCTTAGTGGCGGCAGCATAAGGTCGTTTTCTTGCATTGGTGCAGCCTCCAATTCTTCGTTGAACTGACCGATTAGCAATTTACTAAAGTGCACTTCAGGATCGGTAATCAGATTACCGTCTTTGTCTTTACAGTAAGTGCAGTGTGATGTGTCCTGCGTCATGTTTCGGACTATTTGGTAGAACTTCCACACCTGGTGCGGACCTCGCGCTCTAGTTCTTTCTATTTCACATATCAGGTCTTTTTCCCAGGCTAATTTCTTCTGTCTTTGACGTCTCTTCTCTGTTCTTCTGATCTCTTTATATTCCTCCTCACGTGCCAGCGTTCTATGAGATTGCTGCATTGCCCGGTTTGCAAAATTATTACGTTTGGCCGCTAGTTTGCATTCATCATCAAACCAGTCGCTCCGATATTTGCGCCTACTGCCTAAGATAGCATCAGCAGTACTAGCGATAGTATTCTTAAGGTGTGTCCACTTTTCATCTACGCCTGACATCCTGGACCTCCAAGGAGCTCTTTGATGGCGAGCTCTAACGCAAGACCAAAGGTTTTACTGGTATTTTCATTGCGCTAGGCAGCCACTTTGATTCGAGCCTGGCTCGCGAATGCAATGCTTCCATGCAAAGCAATTCGCGCTTGGAAAATCATGCCAACAAGTCTAAGTTGGCACCTCGATACTTTCGTACTGTTATCAGGCTGCAGTACTGACGGCCATCTATCAACACATAGTTTATCTGGTGCGAGTGGCTCCATCAGGTGATATCCAGGTGGCACTATGGATATCTTTACGCGGAAACCTGGTACTTGCAACGACCAAGCTCTTGGATGCTGCTCTATGTCTCGAAGTCCGTTGTAGTTAGTGCTCTCATGTAAACTATGGGTGCCTGCGTAATGACTGAATACCGGCTTCTGACCTATTTTGGCGTTAACATCATGCCTTGGGCAGGCATTGAGGATCCGCTCGACCTGTTCATAATATGATTCTTTTAATGTTTATGAGGCTTATGTTTGCAAATTTGCCTTAAACGCGAAGAGTGCATAGCCTTTCATTGATAGCGTTAAAGCCGATGATGGTAGACCTCATTTTTTGGCTGACAAGGAAGCCTACCCCGATCATATGGTGTTTTGGATGTCGGCTGTAGTATAAGTCATATTTTTTCTTTTGTCAAACGCTAGTCATTGGCTTGTTGCTGAGCAGCTCGATCTAACGTTCCATGAAAAAAATTTCAAATCTTCTAATCGTTTTCGTTCGTGTGTTCGTCGTTGTAATATCAATCCGGTTCCGAGGCTTGTTGGTGGTTTCGGGATAACCGCTTCGGTAAGCATTTTATGAGAAAGGGAATCGGTCTCTCACCAACCTTGCTTGGAACGGACTAGCCTAGAAATATTCGAAAACCTTTTCTGAAAAAGAGTTGTTGCCCGCAACCACCACGAGAAGGTTAAGTTCAGGCTTCCATCAGCCAAGATAGTTACGGCACGTGCATATATTCATATTAGTGATGCGCGATTGCGAGATATTAAACTCGATTGTTTCGATTGTTCAAATATCTCGAAACATCTCGATTATTTAAGTTGGACTCGATTGTTGCAATCGAGATAATCGAGACAATCGAGCGATTCGAGATAATCGAGCGATTCGAGATAATCGAGCGATTCGAGACAATCGAGGCAATCGAGACAATCGAGACAATCGAACATCTCGCAATCGATCATTCGGTCGGTCAAGTCATCGACAATCGGTTGACGGCAATTGAGTGAGCCATAGAGCACGTTTCGTTGGCGCAGCCAATAAAAAAATGTTCAAATATTTCAGCAAAAATATTAAGTGTTATTATTTGATCAAACTGCAATTTTTTGGGAAATATTGATGTATAAAAGGATATGTTTATCTTAAGTTAAAATTAAGCATTTATCATGTATAAATGACTGGTAGTTTTGCTAAAACTATTAAGTCTGATCAAAGTGTATGATCAAATATTATATGAAGTTGAGTTTTGTCATGCTGTTAAGTATGTTAAAATAAAATCTGCTTTTAGATAGTGCAGTTTGAAAGCATATCATGTATCCAGTATTTTCGTACTTGCGAGTATTTTATTCAAATATTCAAAAAGTTTTTAGGGCAAAAGTAGCTGAAATCGGCCAATTTTGGGTTAGAGTGGTTTCGGACATAACGGGCCAAGACCTATTGCTGTGATACAAACATTTCGGTTTTGTAGGGGAGTAATGGTTTTTTCGGCCATAGTTTGGCAAAAATTGCCTCTACCGCGCTTTCAATGATTGAAAGTGGTGGGGGAGTACAATAGTGATATTTTAAGGATGAAAAAATTTTTTTGGGGAAAATTGGGCAAATGTTACATAGAGTAACATCCAAGTACTGTTAAAATCTGATGGCTGAATCGGAAGTTATAGGCCGAAAAGATGTTTTTTTTCTCCGTGATTTTTCAAGATGGTACCACTCCCACAGGGTTGCCCGCATTTCAAAATCACTTCTATCAGACCTGGTCCTAGTTAATACCAACATGTCCTGTAAATTGTATCCGGTCGTCAGTTCTCGTGAACAGAACTTTCGAGTGCTGAAAATAGAGGTAATTTGGTGATGGGTTGCCGTTCTTGTGCAAATCGGAATTTTGAAAATTTTATCTTGAAGGATAAAGGATAAAACAATAAAGGACAAAGGATAAAATTTATCAAAAATTTGAAATTTTTGTCAAAAATCAAAAATTTTTTAGGAAGGTCAATGATTCTAAGGATTTTTTTTCAGCAGCCTGCCACAGCTACAGGGTTACCTGCTTTATGCTGAAAATCTATATGTGCCAAATTTTAGTCAACATCAATACGCTCTGTAATTTTCACGATGATCCATTGTTTTTCTTACAAGTAATGACAAATCAAAATTTGAAAAAAAATCCTTGCTTACTTTTAGGCACCCTGCATCCACACACGGCTCAAAATTTCCAATTCTGTATCACAAACAAGCTAAGAACATAATTAATTTTCATTCCCAATACTTTTCTTTAACAAAAATCTATACTGCTTGGAAATATAGGAGTTCCTCAAAATTCACTAAAACCCTCGCCGCCGCCAAAAAGTTTAGGATATCTGAATTTGAGAAAGTCATGGACCTACCTCTTATATACATCTACGTTCTCCGAAAATTTCAGCTTAATCGGATCGGCCACTCCAGAGATTATCTCCCTTAATCATTTTGCTGATATATATATATATATATATATATATATATATATATATATATATATATATATATATATATATATATATATATATATATATATATATATATATATAAAGAAATATGAATTTTCGGCGAAACAAGTTTGATACTATTGTTCTTCCAACATTATTAAAAACCAGATTTCATCGATTCATCTGCATTCAAAAATGAAATTACTACGAAAAACCAGAGCACCTAGTTTAATATACTTTTTATATTGTTCAACTAAACACTCCCTTTTGATTTTTTTTACAATTGTCCCTCACGCTTCTATCTCTTAGACTATTTTTGCAAAAAATAATTTATTTGAGTTAACACTAGTTTTCTAGTGTTTTCTAACTAGAGTTTTCGTCTATTACTTCCCGATTTCGTGATTTGTTCTAATGTATTTATGCAAAAAAAGGCTGTATTTATTTTCTGTGCAATGTTTCATACTTTGTTCGTGCAATACAAAAATAAAATGTAAAATCCATTTTCTTTCAAATCTATGAAAAATAGTAAGATAATTCAATACAAGGCTCCAATTAGCCCATGAAAATGAGAAATCTACCAGTCAAATAAAGTTTCAATCAATAATAACGGAAGAAAGAAAAATATCATTAAAAATATCCAGCTTGTGATTTTCATTGCTACAATTGCATTTATAGTTCCAAATTTATATCGTTATTGAATTTCAGCTTCAGGACGTTATCTGAATCCGCATCATTATTGCAATAAGGAAATGAGTGAGATTGATTTTATTCTGCTTTTACTTTATAGTAGAATGAAGCTTTTATTTACGATTCCAAATTTGTTAAATCATATAATTGGGCTTATTTTGTGAAATTAGAGTACAGCTCTCTCATTAATCACAGCCACAATCTGCAGAATTTATTTTAATATTTTAATAAATAACAATCCTTGAAAATATTGAAATACATACTTTCAAGATTGGTAACAGATTCAACTTTTATTTTATTAATTTGATTTCATTACATTGATTTCATCTCCTCTTTTAGTTCGTTCGAAAGTCAAGGGATTTTCATTTTTCGCCGGGCAAGGGATTTTCATTTTTCGACGGGCAAGGGATTTTTTATTTTTCGCCGGGCAAGGGATTTTCATTTTTCGCCGGGCAAGGGATTTTCATTTTTCGCCGGGCAAGGGATTTTCATTTTTCGCCGGGCAAGGGATTTTTTATTTTTCGCCGGGCAAGGGATTTTCATTTTTCGCCGGGCAAGGGATTTTCATTTTTCGCCGGGCAAGGGATTTTCATTTTTCGCCGGGCAAGGGATTTTTTATTTTTCGCCGGGCAAGGGATTTTAATTTTTCGCCGGGCAAGGGATTTTCATTTTTCGCCGGGCAAGGGATTTTCATTTTTCGGCGGGCAAGGGATTTTTTATTTTTCGCCGGGCAAGGGATTTTCATTTTTCGCCGGGCAAGGGATTTTCATTTTTCGCCGGGCAAGGGATTTTAATTTTTCGCCGGGCAAGGGAATTTTTATTTTTCGCCGGGCAAGGGATTTTAATTTTTTGCCGGGCAAGGGATTTTAATTTTTCGCCGGGCAAGGGATTTTCATTTTTCGCCGGGCAAGGGATTTTCATTTTTCGCCGGGCAAGGGATTTTCATTTTTCGCCGGGCAAGGGATTTTTTATTTTTCGCCGGGCAAGGGATTTTAATTTTTCGCCGGGCAAGGGATTTTCATTTTTCGCCGGGCAAGGGATTTTCATTTTTCGCCGGGCAAGGGATTTTCATTTTTCGCCGGGCAAGGGATTTTCATTTTTCGGCGGGCAAGGGATTTTCATTTTTCGGCGGGCAAGGGATTTTTTATTTTCGCCGGGCAAGGGATTTTCATTTTTCGCCGGGCAAGGGATTTTCATTTTTCGCCGGGCAAGAGATTTTCATTTTTCGCCGGGCAAGGGATTTTTTATTTTTCGCCGGGCAAGGGATTTTTAATTTTTCGCCGGGCAAGGGATTTTCATTTTTCGCCGGGCAAGGGATTTTCATTTTTCGCCGGGCAAGGGATTTTTTATTTTTCGCCGGGCAAGGGATTTTCATTTTTCGCCGGGCAAGGGATTTTCATTTTTCGCCGGGCAAGGGATTTTCATTTTTTGCCGGGTAAGGGATTTTCATTTTTCGCCGGGCAAGGGATTTTTTATTTTTCGCCGGGCAAGGGATTTTAATTTTTCGCCGGGCAAAGAATTATTCATTTTTCGCCGGGCAAGGGATTTTTTATTTTTAGCCGGGCAAGGGATTATTCATTTTTCGCTGGGCAAGGGATTTTTTATTTTTAATAAATACGAATGCATCAGAATAAGCTATATATCATAGATAAAATTTATTTTGACACATTTTGTACACATGTTGTAAAAAACATGCAAACGATTTGATATTAAAGAAAAGAATGATTCGGGAACCAGCTATTTTTTTGTGTTAAATTGAGAAGTGAATGTACAAATTTTGTATCGCAAGAATTAACACGAAATAATGTCACTAGATTTTTATTTGCAATTAATACTGGTAAAAAAAACAAATAAGCGGTTAGATTTGTAGTTATTAATTAGAATGTGCACTTTATGTTAAAATGCGTATCATTTATATTAAAAAGTATCTCTATTTTTCTCACAATTCATTATTTCGTTCATTCATTGTAAAATCCTTGCAACAACCACAGACCTTCATCATTTTTTTTCACGGCTTTAGATCAACAACAAAAACCAGTTTTCCATACTTCTTTCTACTTAAAATAAAACGTATTTTTTAAGTGGAAACAAACATCGAGTTAATACGTCATGATGTGCATCATAATAAAAGTTTACGTGACAAAGAAAGTGCACGACTTAAGTAAATTGCAATATTCTTGACAGCTAAATGATGCACTTCAAAATTGAGAGGATTAAAGTCGTTCAAGGATCTTGATGTAAAGCTGAAGGGTAATTTCAAAGTAAAGAAAATGTTTTGTTGAGACAAAACAAGTGACAGTTGAAGGTTTGCTTAAGGCAGCGAGCACAAAGTGCATTCCATTTTTTTCATGTAGTGGTAAAATGTGGTAAAAAGTGGCCTAGTTTCGAAGATACAGCATAATGCACAGCCGGAGAAGCCAATCATCGAACCAAAAAGGATCTCAACCTTTTCTTATTTAGCACTTTTAGTGCTACTCTCAGTTTTTCCGGTCGGTTTTTCGGCGGATTTCATTTTGCCATATCTTCGAAACTAGGCCACTTTTTCCCAGACTTGTATGGACATTTCGCCCGAAACAGCTCAGAAATTCAAGCTACGCAAAAAAAAAATTAGGAAAATTTCGACGTTTTTGCCCAATTTTCCAAAATTTTCCAAAAATTTTTTTCATCCTTAAAATATCACTGTTGTACTCCCCGACCACTTTCAATCATTGAAAGCGCGGTAAAGGCAGTTTTTGCCAAACTATGGCCAAAAAACCCCTTACTTCCCTACAAAACCGAAATGTTTGTATCACAGCAATAGGTCTTGGCCCGTTATGTCCGAAACCACTCTAACCCAAAATTGGCCGATTTCAGCTACTTTTGCCCTAAAAACTTTTTGAATATTTGAATAAAATACTCGCAAGTACGAAAATACTGGATACATGATATGCTTTCAAACTGCACTATCTAAAAGCAGATTTTATTTTAACATACTTAACAGCATGACAAAACTCAACTTCATATAATATTTGATCATACACTTTGATCAGACTTAATAGTTTTAGCAAAACTACCAGTCATTTATACATGATAAATGCTAGCCATACAAATTTCCATGCATATCTGATCATTACATTCCATATGTATGCACACGTAAAAAAATCTATTAAATAGTATATCCAATCCATTCAAATCTATTCTTCACAAGCGGTTCTACAAGCGTACTGTGTTAACTGATGTGCTTATACACTAACATGCCCACCGCCACCAAAGAGTTAAAGATATCTTAATTTTAACTTAAGATAAACATATCCTTTTATGCACCAATATTTCCCAAAAAATTGCAGTTTGATCAAATAATAACACTTAATATTTTTGCTGAAATATTTGAACATTTTTTTATTAGCTGCGCCAACGAAACGTGCTTTATGGCTCACTCAATTGCCATCAACCGATTGTCGATGACTTGACCGACCGAATGATCGATTGCGAGATGTTCGATTGTCTCGATTGTCTCGATTGCCTCGATTGTCTCGAATCGCTCGATTATCTCGAATCGCTCGATTGTCTCGATTATCTCGAATCGCTCGATTGTCTCGATTATCCCGATTGTCTCGATTATCTCGATTGTCTCGATTATCTCGATTGTCTCGATTGTTCTCTCGATTGTTTTGGCGGATCGATTGCGATTCTCTCGATTGCGATTATCTCGATTGTTTTGTGGCGCCGATTGCGATTATCTCGATTGTTAAAATATCTCGCAATCGCCCATCACTAATTCATATACTTCATGCTATTCCCCCTATCCGACTGATGGCTCGGCTATACAGGTACCTGAAATTACTCTAAAATAGCCATCACCGCAAATTGGTTAAAGATATCGTAATTTTCATTTGACATGACCCTACTCCATATTTACTCGTACATCCATGTCTTCCAAAAATTTCGGTTCGATCGGATTCCTTACTCTAAATCTAATCACACTGAATCTTATTGCAGCCATGATGGTTCCTTCATTAACATACAAATTATTCACTCCCAATGAAGATACTGGGATTATTGTCAAGCTATCAACACAGAGGTAAAAAATTGAACATTTATTCAATTGTTGGTTTCATACAAAAATAAAATGATTTGCAAATACCATAGACATTTTGCAACAAAGTAACCAGCAATGGACCTTATATTTATTAATATCATTCTTCAATCATTTATTAGCTTTGAATTTAGAGCAATACAAGATAATCATAAAAATTTCATCATTCTTGAAATGGTATAATAAATGCGCATAAATCATAATCCCATGGAGTTTTATCATATTTATAGCCCATACGCAGACCTTCACCTACACGAATTGTTTATTCAAAAATACTTATGGTCACTTATAACTAAATAAGATACTAAGTGACGATATATAATAGAAGGCACTTAGTGTGAAGTGATTTTTCCATTGACTGTTTATAAAAAATTTTGAAGCACATACGGTACATTGGCTTCATATTTTTGACAAGATTATATGTAAAAGATTTCGTACGGTCGATTTTTTGTCTAATGCATGATTGTATGACAAACAAAACTAGAAATGTTCTTCTAATTCGAATTCTTTAAGATATTACATGTCACACATTGAAACGATAGAAACATGGAGGGCAACGTGTTTTTCACAAAGTCTTGTCACTTTAGCCTGCATTGTAATTAATATGTACACCTATTACGCATGTATACATATTTCTGCCAATCAAGTAAGACGATGACTATGCGATACCACGCGCAAACTTGCTTACAGTTACTTATCTTCTCTTAATCGGGTATTCTCAAGGACAAGTCTTCACCAGCCCCAGTACGCCAAGAAGAAATTCAAGATTGCCGCAAGCTTACCGCTTGCAAAGAGTTAAAGAGTTAAAGATATCTTAATTTTAACTTAAGATAAACATATCCTTTTATGCACCAATATTTCCCAAAAAATTGCAGTTTGATCAAATAATAACACTTAATATTTTTGCTGAAATATTTGAACATTTTTTTATTAGCTGCGCCAACGAAACGTGCTTTATGGCTCACTCAATTGCCATCAACCGATTGTCGATGACTTGACCGACCGAATGATCGATTGCGAGATGTTCGATTGTCTCGATTGTCTCGATTGCCTCGATTGTCTCGAATCGCTCGATTATCTCGAATCGCTCGATTGTCTCGATTATCCCGATTGTCTCGATTATCTCGATTGTCTCGATTATCTCGATTGTCTCGATTGTTCTCTCGATTGTTTTGGCGGATCGATTGCGATTCTCTCGATTGCGATTATCTCGATTGTTTTGTGGCGCCGATTGCGATTATCTCGATTGTTAAAATATCTCGCAATCGCCCATCACTAATTCATATACTTCATGCTATTCCCCCTATCCGACTGATGGCTCGGCTATACAGGTACCTGAAATTACTCTAAAATAGCCATCACCGCAAATTGGTTAAAGATATCGTAATTTTCATTTGACATGACCCTACTCCATATTTACTCGTACATCCATGTCTTCCAAAAATTTCGGTTCGATCGGATTCCTTACTCTAAATCTAATCACACTGAATCTTATTGCAGCCATGATGGTTCCTTCATTAACATACAAATTATTCACTCCCAATGAAGATACTGGGATTATTGTCAAGCTATCAACACAGAGGTAAAAAATTGAACATTTATTCAATTGTTGGTTTCATACAAAAATAAAATGATTTGCAAATACCATAGACATTTTGCAACAAAGTAACCAGCAATGGACCTTATATTTATTAATATCATTCTTCAATCATTTATTAGCTTTGAATTTAGAGCAATACAAGATAATCATAAAAATTTCATCATTCTTGAAATGGTATAATAAATGCGCATAAATCATAATCCCATGGAGTTTTATCATATTTATAGCCCATACGCAGACCTTCACCTACACGAATTGTTTATTCAAAAATACTTATGGTCACTTATAACTAAATAAGATACTAAGTGACGATATATAATAGAAGGCACTTAGTGTGAAGTGATTTTTCCATTGACTGTTTATAAAAAATTTTGAAGCACATACGGTACATTGGCTTCATATTTTTGACAAGATTATATGTAAAAGATTTCGTACGGTCGATTTTTTGTCTAATGCATGATTGTATGACAAACAAAACTAGAAATGTTCTTCTAATTCGAATTCTTTAAGATATTACATGTCACACATTGAAACGATAGAAACATGGAGGGCAACGTGTTTTTCACAAAGTCTTGTCACTTTAGCCTGCATTGTAATTAATATGTACACCTATTACGCATGTATACATATTTCTGCCAATCAAGTAAGACGATGACTATGCGATACCACGCGCAAACTTGCTTACAGTTACTTATCTTCTCTTAATCGGGTATTCTCAAGGACAAGTCTTCACCAGCCCCAGTACGCCAAGAAGAAATTCAAGATTGCCGCAAGCTTACCGCTTCCCAGTGGTAATCGAACGTTGCATGAACGTTATAATTATGATAAATAGTCATAGTTCAGCCTTGTTCGTATCGAGATTCTAATTCTCATCACTTCAACGATATTATTTGTCTATTATTATCGGCACTGGTCGTGGGTGGATCCAGTTCCAGTTTCCCTTCGCAAGAGGATTTAATCGACCGTTTTAGCTTACGGTCCTTCGCATGGCAGTTGACTGGGCTAGTCTGTCTTTGAATAATGAATAATTTGAATAATGCTTTCATTATTTGAATAAACTTGAACTCGAATCGGCGGCTACCGAAACAATTGAAAGTAATCGTAATGCGTGGTAGTGAACTATTTGTCTGTGAGATGGTAAATTTATTTTCCGATACATTAAACGATACGATGTACACTCATTGTTTTTATACAGAAACCGGTAATGGCGACTGGACCATTTACATACGCGAAACAATAAATTATGTGTTGCAGCCGAATTCCACTGATGTTTTTAATGCACTTTTCGATTACCAACCATCGATGAAAATTGAAAGTCGTCTGATTTAATGATGAGCATGGGAGATAATTTTAGTCCAGTAAGTGATAACGTCAAGCACCCGATGTTTCAATGCGACGAAAATCGGTTAAAATTGGAGCACAAATTGATGGGCAATTGTATTGTAATTATTGGTGTTACAGGAGTGTTCTAGCTGCAGCAAAAAGGTTGCCTCGGTTTCAAAGATTAATGCATTCGAAACTAATGAGACATGGAAATCATTTTCATTTCTGAAAGGTATATAAAATGGAATTTGGAAACAAGAAGCTTTGAGAACTCTTGCACTTTAGTGGCGGCCACTGTTGTTTTGAGGTCCTTTTCGCAGTTTAGAAACTCCTTCACAAATTCCTCCAGCCTCTCAACCGATCCTTGAACACGATCCCTGATCCTTGAATTTGTAACGTTATATTGGAACCATCCATTGTTGGAATCGTAGGTCTTCTAGATCATGATCGATGTGTAATTGAAGGACTTTGGGATAATTTTTGGAGCCTCTTAAAAAAAATTCAGAAATCATACACTGAAACCTCCAATGGCACTCCATACAAAAGCTTTAAAGCTGTAGTGTGGCCTCTGTTGAAGCACGTGGAGGCTACTGCCTGACTAATTCCTAAAATTTTCCTTACTAATGATGTTTATAATGAATCTTGGTGCTTCGTCGTTTCTTTCTTCGGTACACTTTCTTTGCTTCTCGTCAGAGGGTGGTGTGATGTTCCACCTTAGCCCGATTTGGTTGATGAATGTATTTTTTTAGGCTCGATTCCTTTTATCAACCACATGCTTGCATTCAGTAGTATATCACTCGTCTCTATTTTCCCTTGGCCTATGTCCCAAAACATTTCAGTCATGTCTTTTATAAAATCTCTTGCATGTTTTGGATGTCTTCACTGCTTTCTCCCGCCTTCGGCGCTGTGTTTGTATGAAAATCTAACTCTTATTTATTTATTTATTTATTGTCCAAATCCACAGAACAAATCCAATTATAAATTAGACAAGAAGAATAAATAAAAAAAGTAAAAAAAAAAATACATTTATAATAAATATATAAGAAAAATAAAGAAAAATAATATAAAAACTAAGAAAATTAATAAATTTCAGTATGGAATAATAATACAAACAAAAGAATAAAAAGCTAGTCGACCGAAAAACAAACAAACAAACTGAGTAAATTAGGACATATTCCAAGTATAAGAAAGAATGTTATTTTTTAAGGTATTTTTAAACACTGATAACGTTCGAGACAGAGGACCAAGGTTAAGGCTATTGTGCTGACGAGGCAAACGCAAAAGAGGGGAAAAGAAATAGGTGTCGGTACGGGCGAATGTAACATTAAAGTTAAATAAATAATAATCTACTAGAACGGCCCGATTATCTAACAGAAAGTTGAATGATGGGGTCAACCAATATACTGCCGTTAAAAAGTTTAAAAAGGAGGCACTCGTCAAGGAACACTCAACGTGACTCAAGGGAAGGAATTTGAAGGATGGAGAGGCGCATACTGTAATCACATTACGGAATACTGTACTTATAGAGCAAACAGCGGGTGAATCTGCGTTGCACAGATTCAACCGCATCGATCAAGTATCCGTAATATGGACACCAAATTTGGCAACAGTATTCAAGAACACTACGGACGAAGGAAAAAACAGATATAAATAAGTGGAAAGCTTAAGTAAACGTTTAGAGGATCTGATGATGAAGCCAGAAAAACGAGAAGCCTTGGCACTGATGTGTAGAATATGTAAGTCGAACTTCAATTTGGAATCAAAAATCATGCCAAGGTCCTTGATATTAGAAACAACATTGAGAGGAGAGGCAAGGACACAGTAGGAGAAGAGCAAAGGGGATGTTTTGTGGGTGAAAGACATTTGATGACACTTCACTACATTCAAAGTGAGAGAATTAGCAGTGCAACAGTTAGCCAAAGCATCCAAATCGCTCTGCAATATGATACAGTCACTAACCGATTCAATCACTCTGAAAATTTCAAGATCATCAGCATACAAAAGGCAGGGTGAGTTAAAGAGAGAAGGAAGATCGTTAATAAACAAAAGGAACAATAAAGGGCCAAGAATGGATCCTTGCGGAACTCCTGAGGTAGGAAGAAAAGGTGTAGAGGAGCAAGAGTTAACAGTAACAACACAAGAGCGATCACAAACGTAGGAGGCGAACCAGCAAAAAAGGGCACCGGAGAGACCAAACCCTGCTAACTTTGACAGAAGAATGTTATGGTTCACGAACCTCAAGAGAGCTCATGTTTAGTATAGACATGACATAAGCGTAGTCAAAATCACAAACGTTTATTCTGAGTTTGAAGCCAATGTACCGAAGGAATTTATTTTGGATTCTTTCTAGTGTCCTACAATGAGACTGGTAATAGGGGTTCCATACAATCGAAGAAAATTCCAATTTGCTACGAACTAAAGAAAAGTAAAGTGATTTTAAAGCGAATATATTATGAAAACGCCGGTAGTTACGAATAAAAAAACCTAAAGGCGGCTTTAGATATGCGGTGTTTGTCAAATACCGAGCACCTAGTTTGGCAAACTTCGCATGTGTGGTTGAGTTGGTCGCCTAGTGCTTGCCCTAGGCCAAGCACAAACATTCGGGTGCTCGCTATTCCCGTAGTTTGTGGAACTTTCAACCAAATCAAAGTAGACGAGCACTGTGTTTGGGTATGTTCGGATCCCCGCTTTAGACATTCGGTATTTGTTGCTGTTGTTGATAAATACTGAAAAGTGTCAAACTGTGCAGCGCGAGTAAAAATTTTCAAATGAAAATGGCGGGAGTGAACAACGACGAGCAGCTCGTACATGTTCCAGTTTTGGCAAACATTCGGCAATGCCCGAATGTCTAATTCAATGTGCTTGCCATTTCGCAATCACCAAGCCAAATGACTTGACTAGGTGTTCGGTGTTTGGCGAATAGGAGGTGTTTGACAAACACCGCATATCTAAAGCCGCCTTAACATTCTAAGTGCTTGAGCAGCTATTTCATTGACATGTTCGCTAAACGATAAATTCGCGTCAAATCTCACTCCGAGGTCATTAACGGAAAAATAGGACTGAAAGGGCGTGCCATCAATGGTATATATGAATTGGTAATCGATTCTTTTACGTTTAAAAACAATCTAATGGCACTTGTTTATATTCAATTTCAAACTGTTATTCAAACAGTAATCATAAAAACTATTCAGATTGAACTGAAGGGTTAACATATAGGAAATAGGAAATATATAATAGAAATTCAACATTGTTGAATACTAAACTTATATCATTTATAAATAATAAAAATAAGAGCGGACCTAGATGAGAACCTTAGGGGACTCCCGAGGATTGGAAAAATCTGTTTGAGTAATTATTGTCAATTTTCACTACAATCGATCTACCATAGTCACACAACCAATTGAACAATGGACCATGGAAACGAAAATTCAAAAGTTTCGTCAATAATAGCCTATGATTGATTTTGTCAAACGCTTTGGTAAAATCGGTGTATATCGAGTGCACCTGATGTGAGGACGCAAAGGAGTTAACATATGATAAGTAACAAGATTTGTGTTGATAGATTTCCCACCACAAAAGCCATGTTGATTAGGTATAATTAAAGGTCTTAAAATCGAAGTTAAGTGATCAGTGACAAGGCTCTCAAATATTTTTGGAATTGTGGATAACAGACAAATAGGACAATAATTACAAACCTCAGATTTATCGCCAGACTTAAAAATTTGAATCACATAGCTACATTTCCATATTGAAGGAAAGATACCAACTGACAGTGATTTATGGAACAGATGTAAGATGTGCGTTCGTATGTCAAATATTTCTTCATCGTGCCATCTCGTTTCTTGGATTGCGAGAATACGGATTGTATATTA
This sequence comes from Nemotelus pantherinus, assembly GCA_963978885.1. Taxonomy (NCBI): domain Eukaryota; kingdom Metazoa; phylum Arthropoda; class Insecta; order Diptera; family Stratiomyidae; genus Nemotelus; species Nemotelus pantherinus. The sequence goes on from OZ022265.1 coordinate 13,355,624, forward strand.
TTTTGTTTAACCCGAAAGCTATCATAATGCACCTCGCCTGTCCAATGATCTTACAGTCCAAGTTCCAAGAGAGTAGTCCGTTATTTGTTGGGGTATTCGTTTGCCATTTCTGCAATCCGATCCAATGCTGTTGTCCTGATTTACATTTAGTAGACAAACCATTGTTCTACTTGGTCTCCGAACACTTCTACTAGGGGTTTAACATATAAAATGTGTTAAACAATCTCCGTGTAGGATTAACAACACCTCCGGGAGAAGGCGTAGAACAGTGATCGGAAATGAGAGGTGAGAGGAATATTTCTGTTCGGATCATCCATCAAGTTACATATCATTTCCCCTTACAGATACAAGATACAAACTCAATTAGATTTTATTTCCAATGACATTATCCATTTTATATAGCGTATTATACATGGCAAGATAACGAGTAACGCAAAAATGTGCCCCTACATAAATGAATTTACATAAATGTAACTAATATCTCATTTGGCTTATAAACGTTATCATGACTCCACATTAAAATTAGTATATGAAAAAAGTATTCTAAAACAAGATCTGTTTACTATTGCTAGTATATTCTACATCCATTTACTCGTTCACATGCTCTATTTCAATAAAAAAATGATTTAATGATCTACATCTTAAGTTTCAAATTAGAATCTTCACCACAAACAAAGCCACATTATCGCTCATTCGTTTATTTTTTATCTGAAGTTGTTTCAAATTACTAATAATTACCCATTCACCTATGCTCCAGAATTAACCGAATATTTGACAAGTTAAAAATAAATCTCAATCCATCGACAGCAATGCGACATCATCACATCAACTGTCTTCGACGGTAGCTTTAACCGGTATCGCTAACAAGATCCAGTTACACAAATTCAAATCGAACGAGTATGAAGATATTTTAGCGCAGCAAATACATGTTTTGGCGTTAACGTTGACATACGTACTGTACATACTAAGTACGAACACATACTACTCTTTTAAATAATTGTATTATTGTTGTACTTGGGCGGCATCTTGCGCTCTTCTTTTTAACCTTGTACCAGTACTACGGCTGCTGTAAACAATTTATCTCGTACCGGTTGCTTTAGTTTAGTTGAAACGGGGGATTGTATTGTTTGCTATAGCACGAACATGTCTCTGATGGCGTTACTATAAAAAAGCTGCGGTTAAATCCGTTAAAATATTCCAAGCTTTGTCTTCATCAAGGAAGCACTTCAACGTCCGCCACCTCCGACTTATCCTACAAAGAACTCAATTTCAAGGTCGGTGGATTAAAATCGATATCTGGATAAGTCGACAAATATTGAGTTTTATTTTTGACCGTTACAGATGAAATTCGCTGTTGTAGTATTCTGCGCTGCTATCGCTCTCGCCCACGCTGGATTCTCACCAATTCTGCTGCGCACACCACAATACGATACGGCTGTCATCAACTCAGACCGATTTGGTGCCAACTTCGCCTACAGCACTGTTGAAGGACGTGCCTATCAATCCTTCTCACCAGTCGCTCCAGCAATCACACCAATTTTCAGGACTGTGAGTTGTTCGAAGTGAATTTGTTTCTTTCAAACTTACTAACAGGATGTTTTGCTTTGTTTAGGCTTATCCCTTCGCTTATAATGTGCCGTACTCCTTCCCAGCTGTTTCACCATACTATGCTGCTGCAGCTCCACTTCCAGTGATTTCGCCATTCGCTCCACTGCCAACCCTTCAAATTGCCGGTGCAGAACCAGCTCAGCCCGAAAAACTCGAAAGTGCAGCTCCAGCCGCTCCTCAAGAAAATGCTGAGAACCAGCCAGCTGAAGGTGCTAAGGCTGATAGTGACAGTATAACCGTTGAATCTGTTTAAGTTGATGGATTAAATAGATGTTCTTGTGCGAAAGTGACTTTGTGAAATAAAAAAGTGAATTTGATAAAATTTTCGGATTTTGTTCAAGCTGGAATTTAGAATACGTGTTTGGTTTTGGCTTCATGAAATTCTTGGATTGATCAAATTGAGGTCCCACATTTGGATGCCGAAAATGTGTCCTAAAAGTCAATTGGTCTGAAGAGTGAACGCAGCGAGGTCAGTTATTGATTTCGTAAAGAAGAAACTCGAGTAATCTGTTATTTGAACAGATGTATCCAAGTCAGTTGTGCAGGGGTCATTTCAATGGTCTTAAGCGACGGCCAAACTGCGAGTAATTTTCTTATATATAATACAATAATAAAGAAGTTTCTAGACTTCTATTACTTGATTCATAAAACTACCAGCAAAAGCATTATAGCGTGTTCTAGGGCCATTACCGCAAAATCGCACTTTTTATGCAAGGTCGTGGAGTCGGATGCGTGGCGTCGATTACTTTTTAGGTAGATAGATTGAAGTGGATGTCGATGGAAGTACGCATGTTATTCTCTTAGTCCCTATAATCAAGAATTCATTTGATTGCTTTGAGAGAAAGGTTGCACTGAGCTCTGTAAACCATGAATGATGAAGATGAAGGACGGATTCCTCCTCGTCCTCCGAGCCACAGCTCCGACAGAAATCGTTGAACCTAGCGCCCAGCCATTGCGGGTGCCGTCTCCTGCGACAGTGGATCGTAAGAACGCCCACAACATAAGGCAAGGCATTGCGGGTTATACCTAGCAGTTCGCTAGTGCAACGCAAGTCGATGAATAACCAGGACTGTCTTGTTAATTTTTCACCTTAGAATTTCCTAGCAACGTCGAAGTATTTTTGTCTGATGGCTGATTTGACGCATAACATCGTCGAACGTCTCCACACCACCCTAACAGAGTCACGGCATTCAGCGGCATTCTACAGGGACTAGCAAGAGAAAAGATGGTCGATCGTTATCTGTAAAAATACCGTTATTGCCTCCGAATATTCGATTATACAAAATCAAATTGGTTGCCTCAAAAATAACCATAACCTTCGCCTGAACGGGACGATGGTATCGCTTTAAATCCAGCTCATTCGAGTATACGCCACTGTCGATTTGATTGTTTAGATTTAAGCCATCACAAAAATAAGTCCATTCTTAAAGATGGAAATCCATTCGCCCCAACCAAGCATGAAAATCATAAAATACAAATCTAGACAAACGTCCGGAGCTATATAGTCAACGTTCTTTGGAGCATAAGCTTCCTCAAATAAGATTCTTGCGTGGCCAGAACTTCTTCTATTCCAAGCAGAAATGCAATGTAAAATTACAGCAGCAACATAAGATTGCTGTAAGATTAGTGGATTGGATGGTTGGTGGACCTTTTCAAGTAATCATAGATAGGCAACATTAAAAGCAGCTTGCCACCAGAAATCCACCCTCTAAAGTAATATAGGCTCAACCACTGCGGTACAAAGCCATTTTATTTATTAATTTAACAATCTATTTTAGCAGGCTACTGCCCAGTTAAGAAGCCCAGTTAACAAATAGAAATACTTAAAAAGAACTATAACAGATTTAAAAAACTTAACAACTGATTGAAAATATTGAGTACATACATATTTCAAACTTCAGCAATTTAAAGCAGTACCTACATAAGTTAACATGGAAGAAAGTGCAATAATGATAAAATAATCAAGCATTATAAGGAGCTTTAAGAATGGCTTCTTTAATTTGCGACTTAAATTGAAAGAACGTTAGCGATAAAGGACCAAGCTTAAGATCGTTGTGTTTCCTGGGGATACTCACTAACGGCGAGTTGAAACAAACTTCAGGTCGCGCGAACGAAAGGCAGAATATTAATGATAAATAATTAATTATAATAAATTAGAATTAATAATAAATTAATCTATCTGATTGATTGACGGCTTATGATTTGACAGCTTATGGGGCAATGGAGTAGCTTGAAGAGCAAGCACTCATCAAGGAACACTCGTGGTAATCTAATGAAAGAATTTGGAATAAGGAAAAATGATCACTATACCCACAATAAGGAATGTTGAATTTAAACAACAATGAGCGAGTAAACCTACGCTGAACGTATTCTTCTGCCTCATTGAGATATTTATGTCGGGGAGACCACATTTGACAACAATATTCTAGGATGCTACGAACAAGTGAAAAAAAAACAGATGGAAAGAGCTACCATCCATGTGAGAGTACGAGGCTGCAAACTCCAATTCGCTTCTGGGGACTCGGAGCCAAATTGGGATCAAAAAGTGTTTGACGCTACGCCTCCGACTCCACAGCCCTGCATTTATTGTCAGTCACAAGAATGAGAAATCAGGAAAAGAGTATAAAAAATCAACAAAAGCTCTGAACGATAGTAATTGTTCCTGGTTGGTATCGTGAGACCAAGTAATGTCAGAAAGAAAATAGAAAGAAATAAGAAAAGAGCTTGCCAAAATCACTAAATTTCAATTAAAAGTTAAAGGTTCGAGATGGAAGTTGGGTCAAACTTCCTTCTTATAAGAAGAATGAAGAAACAGACCTTAGAATGGTCACTAAAGCACTGAAATTGTATAATCACAAAATAGAAAAAAGGTGTATTTTCAGATGGGTCTAAAGTTAAACTCATGGGGCAAAACGGAACAGAGGCAAAGCTCGATGCAGAAAGATGAAAGAAGTACTAACAATGTAGGACCTGGTTAGTAACGGGCCAGATACCAGTTTTTATATGGTATTTTTTGTGAGCATTCAAAAATTTAATAGATTTTATGTTTTATTCTTTGTTTTTTTAAATTATTTTTTCGTTGGTAGCCAAATCGATAAAATTTTTAGAGATTATATTGCCGCTATGGTTCATTAAAAGTCTTGATATTAACACTGTTGATAATGTTACGGCTTGTGTAACTAAATAGAAAGCAACATTTATTTTTTACATTGAACAGCCTATGTAGACGATCTCTATGCCGACACGATTAAGTTTGGGAACAAAAAAAATAATTAGTTATTTTGGCACTGTATTGGTCTGAAGTAAAGGCCAATGATTCCTTTCGACCACAATGCGCACCAAACGGTCACTTCTTGAGGGTGCATTGGTTCTTGATGCTTCCTCGGAGATTGCTGGTTTACTGTTGCATTTAATGTGAAATGAACTTCGTCACTGAAGATGATTTTCGATGGAAAAGTTGCATCAATTGCACGTTAGATTCTTATTTGTAAAATATAAAATGTTTATTTCATTCTGCGGTATTCAAGAAATCATATTCCAAATCATCTGTCAAACAGAATATACAGGACTAAATCTAAATACGAAGTTTGGTAGCAAAAAAACAGGACCAAAATCTCATTCCATCCAGTTTAGACTTAATTTTGGGAATAAAAAGAAGTCACATCACATGGCCCTAGACCTTATGCGTAAAGAAAGTAAGTCAATACGGTGATGTTCTGTAGTATCAGGCACATTTTGACAGATATTGCATTGTAAAATTGTAAGATTAACACAAATCTGATGTCATCTTCTCCTAATCCTTTCATGAAGGGCTTTGAAGGCTTCGTTGTAGTATACTTATTAATCTGTCAGTTCTCTTGGTGTCCAATGCACATGAACAATGTCTCTGATGTCAAAAAAGAAAATTCACAACCGTTTTGATTTTATGGGTCGTTTTTGCCTTGATAGGATGATCTATGGGATTACCTGGGCTCTCATCGTTTTGTACCTCTTTCCCCGGCCATCTTTGAAACTTTCGCATTACGAAACAGACACTTATCATCATAAATTTGAAGTTTTCAGAGCATCGTTTAAATGCTAACATTCAATTTGACATTAGCACGTTGCTCCATCTTTCTGATCATCATGACTCTGACAGAGAGTATGCTCATGATCTGCTTCTAAAGACCTCAGAAGTAAAATTAAGAAAAATGAGACCAGGAAAATTTTCTCTGTTTGATATGAAGATATAACAGTGACCAAGAACATCAGCCTCTTGATAAAGGAAACTACACGAATAAATAAAGAAAAAAATCAGCCCTGTTATTTCATGGCCCTAACTTGTGTGAAAATTGATATTTCGAAATTTCTATTTAATCGTCTTTTGCAAGAAACAAGCAGAATAAATTCAAGGTCGAGGAGTTAGGAGTACTCTTTATTAAATAGTAATTGAATTAGATTCAAAAAGGTTTTTATTTTTTTAACTGTTCATTCTTAACCTACCTTAGAGTTAAATAAAAATTAAAAAGCTTAAAATCTAATAGCGATATTATTTTGGGCTACTGGTTCTCATCAATTTTAATATTTATTTTCTTTTATTTTTTTATCTATAACATATGCTTATTATAACTAACTTGGTCTAAATAGACCTAAATCTTAACCTAGATATTAGGTTATAAAATCCGGTTCGTCGGAAGGCCTACGTATTTGAATAGCGCATCCATGAGCTGCCGCTGAGACGCTATTTTCACGGGACGCACAGACATTTATGCCACTTTTACGCCCAAAATAATTCCACAACCCGGTTCCTAAATGACTTTCTTCCCGACTCCTGATATAAAAGAAGGAACGTCCTTTGGCTGGCCACTTTTGAGTTACCGGGTTGTATAGCCTGCCAGTGCAGAGATGCAGAATTCTCTTTTCGAATATCCCCGCTCCTGCCATAGAAATTTTCAGGACAGGCAATGTAGGATGGGGATACTTAAATGTATATTGTATATGCTAAAATTCGTTTTGGGTTTTCACCTCACATAAGGATTAAATTTCAAAAATTTTTGGTAACCAACGCCGAGATACTTAAGCGATGTGCTAGGAGTGTAAGTTCCGAGCCAGACAGCTTGGCCTTGTAACGAATAGTTTAGGGTCCTTCAATGCTTGTAAAGATCGTGAAATACACAAAGCTGAGCCTTGCTGCTATTTGGTTTGATGCCCCATTTGTCTAAGTAAAGGCTAAGTTCTGCAAAGTAGTATTCCAGGCTCTTCACTGGTTTGAGCGGGTCTTGACTGGACTTAACTGTCATCAGCGGATAGGAAAACTTGAACTTGAGGTTGGCCTACTGCAATGGGAAAGTCAGCAATGAATATAGTGTAAAACATGGGAACAAGCAATGAATATAGTGTAAAACATGACAGAACCTTGTAGCACTCCTGATGCTACAGGCGTTTTGGGGGAATCTGCTCCATTAACTCTGGTATAATATTGTATGTTGGTAAAAAAGCTTACTGCTAATTATAAAACTTCTTCCGGGATTCCAAACTTGTTCAACTTGAACTGGATACCTTCATACCATACAGAATCGAAAAGCCTTCTGGAAAGAAAGAATTCTGAGCATTGAGAGTCGTAGATGTTTAGCAATGAAACTAGGCATTCCATCGTGACCAAAAGACTTCTTATTTTTTATACCTTGTAACAGATGCGCCAAGTAGCCACTTTTGACAAAATAGAACTGGAAATCTGTATTTTATGAATAAGGATTTTCGGTGGAGAATGTGGCCAGTGGCCCTTTGTATCTTTTGATGATGCAGTTGTCCTTCAAAAAATTTAGCCTGAAAACCAAGGCTGCAAAATTATCAATCGTACATTCTCATCTCCTCATTGTAATATTTGCCAGGAAGCTGAGTTATTTCCTTAAAAATGTCGGGGCCCGGTCGGATATTAGCCAGACGTTAGACAAGCCACTGAATTTCAGGAATAATTTCGTTAAGATAATTGATATTTGAGAGAAGCGGCTTTTGTGGCAGGTGATCCCTCTTATGTTTTTGAAAAATCCTTTATTAAATAAGAAGAAATAGGACTTTCAATGGTTTTAGTTTAAACAGTGATAGAACCACGTCGGTTGCACGCATCAAGCTTAAATATTGAAATTAATGCTATTGCTAAGTAGTATGTGGGTGCGAGTGATTATATAGTACAGTAAACATTGATAAAGAAATGCAATTTTATTCAGTTTTTAAATTAAACATATTTCATTTGAAAATGCATAGAATTATAGTTACAAAAAGGCAAGATTGTATTTTACTCTTTTTCGAGCTCTTTGTGCTAAGTACGAAACATCGAATTAAAAATCCATATAAATTAAACTAACTAATGCCAAATATCTTTCACTTCCTGGCTGTTTATAAATGCTGACAAAAAATGATAAACTAACAGCTCAAAACTATAACATGTATGGTACACCTTATATTCAAAACTGATAAACATATGAATAATTCTGCGATGTACTATACCTCTCCTAAAAGTATGCACAGTTTTACCTATGTATAGGTTTGAAAATAGATTTTTCAAGAAATATAGATGTGGTGTAAACGCCTAGCTAGCAAATGTTATACGAAATTGCTTAATATGTTTAACCATGCCAACATTTTGATTACAATAGAGTTCGGATTATTCTAAATATTGATAGCGAATTCTTATCAGCTAAATTGCCGAGGCATCCAATTTAACTCTTACTGTACATGGTCGATTTTGCAATTTGACTATTAGTTTAGTGTTTGCAGTTGTCGGTTTTGCATCGATCGGTATAAGTATTTGAAAAATGAAAATCTTATTAGTTGGTGCTTTGGGGTTGTTAGTTACCCTATCAATCAATGCAGGTATTTATATCAATCAATACGATAATTAGTCGCTATAATCCTTTCGAATAATTTCACTTCTGCAGATCTTTTAGAATCTCGTTTGGAAAGATTACGAAAACTACGACAGAGAACAAATAAACCGTCATTGTCGACGGAACCAATCGAAACAACAACAACCATTGCTGAAATAACGACCCTGGATAAGATAATGGCTGACTTGAAGTCGGAACGAGGACGAAAAATTGATGAATTGCTTAGTAAGAAGGACAAATGCGGTTTATTGAAAGTAAACACAACTGCTCCGTGGATTGTTGTAATTGAACATACAGATCCAACTGGCAAGAGTCCACGTAAGACACTTAGTAAAGGTGTCCTAATCAGTGATCAACATGTCCTTACGACGGTATCGAGTGTACATAATTCACATCCGTTTTGGGTTGTGTAAGTGATATTTTTTTTAAAAATTTTGATATGGATTTATGGAAATCAGTTGGGTGTTTGTGGTCTACAATTCAAAATTTCAGCTCCCAAGGTTTGTGTATGAAGTCAGTCATAAAAAGCATCTTAGTGCTTTTTGCTGGTAGTGGTTTATAAAAAAACAGCGAAAGGGGATAGAATGACAATTATTTATATTAGGTCTGTTCGCGTACTTTCAGTCACTGAATTTTACTGAATTTTCCTGAATCATGTGGTGGGGGAAATTCAGGAAAAGTACGAAAACGCTCTCATTGCATTTCCTGAAAATTGACAAACAAAGGGGTCAGTTGTCGGTTTTTGGGAGAACAAAAGTTATTATAAAGTCATCCTAAGCGGCGATAAACTATCGCCACAAAAATAATCGTCTTTCATAATAACATTACGCCAAAAACCGTTTGACAGTTTTCAGTATTTTTCAGTAGATCAGATCCTACTGAATTTTACTGAAAGAGGGGAAATTTTCAGTATTCAGTAAAACGGAGTACAAAAACGGCTTCATTGCAATTAATTGCAATTAATCCTAGTACGCGAACAGACCTATTGACTTTAAATAGTCGGCTTTCGTGGCTCAGTGTGGTTTACTCGTACTTGTTTGTACCTTTGTTTGCTTGTTCCTTTGATACTTGTTTCTAGTATTGGAAACTAAATCTGTTGTTGAATTCCGCTTCTGAGTTGTTTATTTTGGCAAAACTTTCTAAATTCGCCCGATTTTTTTTTGTTGAGGTTGCGCTTATGTGAAATGTTCAACGAACTTACATTTTTTGTAAAACATGTCAAGCTGATAACGTCTATTATGATACGATTAGCTTAAATTCGTAGACTGGAGTTTGTTGGCATTTTTCAACGAATTTTCTTGCTCTAAGTTTTAAATTGTAAATCGCAATCCAGATGAAATATTAAGATCCAACCAAACTTTTGATTTTGCTTTGAAAATCATCTAATCGTAGTAATTGCACTTCAGTTTTGTCACAATTAAATTTCATTCTTTTGCAGATGCATTTCTATCTGCATTATTCGAATTGACACTTGTTCGTTGAGTTTCCGCTATTATAGCTCTCGAAGTTTAAATTGAAAAAATAAATATTTCCTTTCGAAGCAAGATATATTTATATTTCTTGACAGATATAGATACTTTGAAGATAATTTACTCTTGTTTTTTGTGTCTATCGGCCCAACAAGGAAAGCAAATCATCCTCAAAAAGCTGACGTCTCTCTTTGTACCTTTCTATCATATTTATTTATAAATTATTGTTGTTTCATATGCAGGCTGTATACAGATTAAGTTTTCTTGTGATGCTATTCCATTCCGACAAACTGTTGCTCTAATTTTTCGAATACTCTTCAGACGGTTTTTTGTTAGATCACTAATTCAGCATCACCGGTGGGCTAACTCTTAAATTTTACTAAGATAACCGATTTTGTCATAGAATTTGGACACGATTTTCGCCTTTCCCGTGATACTACAGTCCTTTTCTGGCATTAATGAGCTGTTTCCAAAATGTTTGATCCCTTTTCCGCATCTTTCAGCATTGAAATCAAATCAGTGCTGCATTGCCTACGTTAATCCAGTACACTTATTGTTTCCTGCGGTTTTTGATAAGTGTCCGTCCTTCAGCATTTCCTTCGTTTCGTCCATGGAAAATTAGTTACCAGCCCACTGCAACTTCTGTAGTTTGATTATTTAGGATACCTCCAGTTCATTGAATATTTCGTATAACTCCTTGTTATATTTGATTCACCATTGGTCTCCATCGCTTTTACCTTCGAAAATTCCTCTGATTATGGATCGTCCTCTCAAAGTATACAGCTTATTTTCAAAAGTTTGTGCGATGATCAAATTTAGAGCCATAGCATAGCACATATACATCCGTCCCTTTCTGCTGATGTTCAAATACCAAATCTCTGAGTTGTATCTGCCAAACGATCTCACCTCAAACTAGTATAGATTCAGCAGGAGCCATCTGAAGTATATGCTTCCCATTTGTCGTACCCGCTCTCGGGATCGACCAAGCAACTCCAGTGTCAATAGTGATGTTACAAACTTCGTTGGTGAGTTTCGCTTGCAGACTTAAATGATTCTGACGAAAATTTAAACTGGCAACGGTAATCGTTTCAGGGTCATTAGTACTATGATTCAACTGCTGATCTTCGAACCTGTTTTCTACTGGCTTTCTTATCATTCTCCGAAAACAAGGGGTTATATTTAGCCACTCATACTTCTCATTTTGCTTGGATATTGCTATGCAACGTTTGTAGTACCTGAGTTCATTCTTTTTGTGTCAGTCATGGTTCAGCACAGACGGCCCTATCGATTAAAGGGGAAAAAAGTGAGCGGTCCTCCTCCTTCGCTCTTTGCGCTTCAGTAAACCTACGCTTAGAAAATATACAGCGCCAGTTTAGCAATTACGGCTAGCAAATTCTAGTTAATAAACCTTATTTCTTGTTCACTGAAGTATTACCACCCTTATTCCAGCAGAAAAGTTGTTTAGTTTAAGTAAACGGATGAACCTGCTATTGAACTTTGCCATGACCCCCCGCAATTCATAGAGCCGTCTTTGCGGCTTAGGTGCTCTTTTTTCTGCAGTTTCAGCATGGTGAATTTTCAGTGCTAATTGTTCTTCGATGCACACATTCCTGACAATACGTAGATTTCTATTTGTTGTGGTAATCAAGTTTCAATTGACCATTTTCTTCAGAATTTCAACATTGTGGACTTCCACCTCTCGTTGATTTCCTGGCAATATCGGCTCTTTTACACATGCATTTTTCGTGTAATTAACAGACTCCAGAATTGCTACGAGTCCTCTGCTATACTAATTCGTAGATCAATGCGTAGATCAATGAATCATTCAGTGTTTGTTTGGCAGCTAAACGAAGTGTTTGTTGAAGTTCTTCATTATTTACTCCCTGAATGAAAGCATTTTGCACCGTTTCTTCCCTATTTTCAGCATCCGATCTAGAATAAGGCAGAAAAGCTAACCGCTCTATGTCCTGAGCCAGCCATTACAAGGTTTCTCTCTCTAGTAGACTGGTGTGCACATGCTTTGAGCTTTGAACGATGAACTACATTTAGGTGGTTTTCGCTATATCTCTTATTCAAAGTGTTCATCAGGCTTAAAGCGCTGGAGTAATTATCTACTGGAGTGTTTTGAAGCACTTCCGCCGTAGCTCCTCTTTATGACATCATGAACGTGGCCACACGTTCTCGATCGCTTCAATGATAGTACTCTGCAATCGCCTCAAACTGCTTCTTTTAGCTGATCTCAAAAGTTTGTCCGTCAAAAATAAGTGCTTTGAGTGTTTCAGGACTATTTATTTCACCTGGAGCAGTTTCTATCGCTTTTGCGTTCTACAAATCCGATTTTAGTAGATCCATTTCTTTTTTTAAGTACTACCAGTTTTTGTTTTTGCTTGTAGAACTACTGTTTCACTTGTACAGTTTGAGTGCCTAGCTGCTGCTTGAGCTTTCAATTGCTGTTGGAACTGTTGTTCGGCTTCCATCAGCTACTGCTCCCTTTTCCTGGCCTGGCGATCTAGCTATTCCTTAAAGACGAGGTCTATCTGACCGAGTTTCTTGTCCAGTTTCATGGCTTATTGCTTCATATCGAAAACCATTTTCAGCAGCAAATCTAACATAGGATTTTTCTCCTTGCTGCTTTATTTTTCCTGAACATGTTTTTGGTTGGTTTCCTCGTCTGGAAATTCAAACGTTTCTGCATCTTTGCCCTCCGTACCCAAAGCGTTCCTTAGCTGCGATAGCGAAGCCATTTTAATTCCCAGTCGTCGAAAAATTAAATTTTCGGAACTCTAATTTTTCCGCCAATGCTTACTCGTTCCAGTCCTTTTCACTTAGGTCCGCACAACTTCTCAAAATAATCACTATTTAAAACGTCTGACTTCTTATTTAGTCCATACACTACAAGTTTTTACGTTTTATACGAATTTACTGTCAGCAGCATTAATAAAAGTAACTTGCAGAATCGTGAACGCGAAAAATCCCACTTCTGACACCAATAGCTCTGGTTTATTTCGTAAATGCAGAAAACCACGAATTCACGAAGTATGTTGATGAGAAAAACTCAACAATGTGTTTAAATTTATGTTTTATTATAATTTATAATTTATATAAATTTATTTTACAGATTATTAAATAAAAATTAATTTCCCGTAGAAAATTTCAAAAAGTTTTGGCAAATTTGTTTTCCCCAGTATGTTTTGTGCTACTTTGAAAATAACATGATAGCCATTGAGGCATTTCCATAGTCTTTGACTACTTTGATTTTGTTAGGGATACAGTTTGTCTACAGTTTGTCTTGACCGATGAACAAAATCTGTTGTAAATACAGACTAGTTGTAGATGATCAAATCTGGAAGATTGAATTACATTTTTCACAGTGCAATATTATGTTCTACTATTTGGAACCTCCAGCTTATAATTTGTGAGCCTTATTTGATTTGTTCTTTGGGTGCTGATTTTTTTTTTCTTCCGGATAACTCCCGCTTTCTATGGTTTCGTCCTGTTTTTCTGGTCATATCATCATAATTTTTCTATTTAATTTTCTTCCTCCAATAAGTGAAAAGCTAATAAGCTACAAAGTGAAAAGCTGAAACTAAAATCTAAACAAATTGTCTAATTTAGATCAAGCGTTCGTCTTGGTGACCCCGCTACATGGATAACAGAAACTTCTCAACGAATTGATGCAAACTACACTCGCATAGAAGTCGAACAAGTTTTTCAGCATTCGTCAAAGGACATTGCAGTCATAAAATTGGCGCAAAAAGTTCAATTTACTGGTAACTGTCGACTGATATTATTATTGTTTACCCATTGTAAACTAATCAATCAATAAAACTTCCAGATTACATTCTGCCAATTTGTCTGCCAATCGATGATATTTATAATTTCCGCGAAATGTACTTCCACATGTGTAAACGATCTCAGGACAAAGATCGCAAATTAGACGTTAAACTTATATCGTCTTTACCCTTGGGTCCACAGGATTGCGAAACACTATTTCACAGAAAGGGAGCTCAGTTTGGAACGACGGAGTTTTGTGCCTGGGACGAATTCGGTGATAATTGTACGGGTGATGTGGGTGGACCTCTGATGGCTAGATTCAATGGAATTTATATTGTAATTGGTTTGAATACGTATGTTTTTACGACGCGAGAATTCGATGCCGACGACTATCCTGGAGTTTATGTTAAAGTTGGGTCATTTTTGAAGTGGATAGAAACGGTTCGTGGTTTATAATCGTTAGTTTTACTTCCGCTTCAAACGCTACTGATTTCATAGAATAGAAAATTAGCAGATAGATATGAATGTAAACACAAACACAGTAGAATAAACAAAAATTCAGTAATTTTCTGATATCAAAATCAGATCAGTGCCAGGATAACTCGAATAAGATAAGAAAAACAATCACAAATGTGACTATTGACTTTCATAAAAAAAAATTGTAAATAAATATACGAAATAAAGAAATTGACCTAAAATCTGTGTATTTGATATGTTCCGAATTGATGTATCGGTAGTCTCATAAATCAAGCTGTCTTATCTATCGTTCCGTGCTCAGAATAACCGCTATCGGTTTCGGCTTGAAAAGCGTATATTTTTATTGACATTGCATTGAGCATAAAAAAGGATGACGTATGTGTTGGAGTATTTTAAATCCATTTTAGCGGCTTTAATCTTTTCAAGTGTTTGGAAATGTATGCTTCTTTGATTTATTGAAATCGGAAACAGATGGTGAATATTCGATGGGAAAACGTTTTATAGATTTATTTATTATTCGATTTGTGAGTCGATTGATCTCATAAGTAAAATAAATTGCTGTCATCAACTGTTGCTGCATATTCAAAAAAAAATTAAAAAGTGAAAGGAAAATTATGCAATAAATTGTTGGTACAGATCCAATTCAAAAATAAAAAAATTATTTACAAAATTAACGAATTCAAGCAAATACTACAGAAACTATCTGAGAAATCGACAAATACGCAAGACACGAAACAAAATAAAGTCAGGCATCTTAAAAGAATCTCTATGTTCATCAGATCAGCTATGTGTTCTCCTCATATCAAAAGGTTAAGGCTTATACGAGCAAGTATCAACTGATAACTACTTGCTTCTGCTGTATTACATTGTTCTACAAAGAATCTCTATTTAGAATAGTATTCAAAAGTTCACTACTCGGTTACGATGTCGTTGAGGTTTGAAATCGGTATATTTTTGCATTGTGTTTTATTTTTCGCAGTGGTTCAAAACCATCCGGTAGTGAAAGATAAACCGTTAACTGTTGTAGTGAATACAACAAATTATAATGATCCGATTGTTCAGAAAGTCATTAAGAACACGGCTGATGACTATAAGCCACTTCCATTGCCAAAAGGATATTTCAAAAGTAACGATGTGAAATTCGGAAATTGTGTTCCTGGCCAGCAAATAGTTCACAATGAAAATATACAAATCGATAGTGTTGGTCCGAGCACTTTGGGCGGAGTTTTTGAAGTAAGTGCACTTGGTGGGTAAGAAAATATTGCAAAAAAAATGATTCATTATATGAGCTCCGTGCTATACTACCTTTATTCGCATAAACGTTCTATTTACGTTTTTGTCATTTTTGAGTTAGCACCGGACTCGAAAACTACATACTCTATTACATCATTCTGCAAAATTTGAAAAACCTATTTTTGTGGAAGTATGTTAAAATCAATATTGAAAAATGTACTCTCCATATGTCTCCAGTACGAATCAAAACACAAATCATTGAATATCTCGAAAGCGATAAAATGTCGATAGAACATTTATGCGAATCAGGGTAGTATAAATATCCGTCTGCAGCTCAAAAGCTCATAAAGTTGAAGTCTACGAAATAAATCTGTGGGTGACTGCACTAATGCTGTTTGCAAGTTGCCTGTTGGAGGAAGGTCATCAAAGAACTCTCGTTTGCTTCCAGAAGCGATTCTGAAGCCAATGAAGTATCTGTTGTGTCCAAGATTGGACGACGGTGTAAAATATCAGATGGTCATTGTGCGGAAAATACTTTAAGTCTTCTCTCATACATTCAATGATGACTTATCTGAAAGTCAGTTCTTTCAGAAATTTCGAAATTGAGAGTTTTGTTGTGATGGTAGTTCATAGTTCAAAAAAATTGCTCTAATTTTTTTAAGAAAACCGATGTTTTCATAGAATTTTAATCTAATTTTTTCCTTTTTGATGTCGTTACAGTCCTTTCCAAGCACTGTTTCTAGAACAGAAAAGACATAGAGTGATCTAGTTTACTATTTGTTTCCTGAATTTTCTGATTGCTCTACGCTCTTCCGTTTGTTTTGTCCACGCGAAATTTGTGAGAACTTAGATTATTTTGTATACCTAGTTCATTAAATATTTCATATAACTAATTGTTATACTTTATTTACCATCAGTCTTCTTTGCGTTTACCTCCGAAAATTCTGCCGAACACACATCATCTTTTCAAAAGTATTCAGCTTATTTCCAGAAGTTTGTGTGAGGATCCAATTTAAGAGGGGCTTAAGCCTAATTATTGACTTGTACATTCGGAGCTTTGGTTTCCTCCGATGATTTTAGTACCGGCAAGATGAAATGGAAAGCCTTGCTCGTGGACTGGATTTTACTTTAAATATTTGTAAGTCTTGCTCTTATGTAAATGAATTTGTCTGCATTTTCTAAACATATCCGTCATTTGTAATATTATTTTAGATTGGAGTCAATGTCTTTTTCATCCCTTACCTTATGCCCAGTAAATTACAGACCAACTTATTTTCCTGCTTTTCGAAATCCATTAAAATTTTTTTTGCAGATGTGAATAATATCAATTTGTTGTTGATGTGTTCCAGGACCAGCTTAAATAGAAGAGCGGCAACACAACCACATTGTTTTAGCCCAATTTGCATCTCAAACGATTTAATTGGAATGCGGAAGATTCTGACTTGCGCTTTTGAGATTCTGACTTGCATTAACATTCTGGCCAGTCGACCAAGTTCCGTTGGTATTACGAAATCAAGCATTATTTTCACAAATTATTTCTTTCCATACTATTGTATGCTTGCTATGATACACGTTGGTATTGAACTCCCAGCATTTTTCTAGCACTGGCTTGGCTGAAAATATTTCTTCGATTGTGGATCGCCCAGCTCTAAATCCTCCTTATCTTTTTAAATGGTCGTCTTTGGTTGCAAACAACTCCTAATACATTCCATTTTTTAGGCTTGACTCACTTTATTGCTCCCGAAATTGTCATTTTTCCTCAGTTTATTGTCAGAATTTACACTTTTTTAGTACAGCTCTCGATTCTTCCTCCATCCAGAGTCTGTGCTGATCGTTTTTCTTACTCAGCGTTCTTTGTCCAACTATTTGTCCCATCTGTCTCTGACCTAGTATGATTCTGGCTCTGCGTTAACTAACACGCGTATCTACTTAACAGAACAGTAGAAGCGGCAATACCAAAAGTAGCCGGTACAATACAAAAATCCTTACAACAAAAACCATTCATGTTAGCGGCCTTCTTGGACATTGAGGTGGTTTTTAACAATAACAATATTGCGAGTATCATTGCAACCTCAGTTCGATATGAGGTGGATAAAACTCTGATGACTTGGGCATCGGACTTGCAGGCCAATTGAGATCACGTTTCTGGGGGCCAAAGCGGAGAGAATAGTCGAAAAGGGAGATCATATCGCCTCCTTTCTGGATCCTGATAATCAACGATGCACTGAAAAATTTAAAGGCCAGTGTTTTTTAAGTGGTAGCGTATGCTGACGAGATTGCAAGGTCCAAATCTGGGCCTGTAAACCCAATCTTAGAGCAAATCCCAAAAGAATCAAACTTGTACTCTTCATAAGAAAAAAACAGCGTGCTGGCTATTGTCACAGCTACCTTCAATGGAATAACATTTAAACTTTTGATATTTTAAAATTTTTAGGCGCTTTACTAGTCAGGAAATGTGAAGTACCGAATTGACAATGCTCGCGCAACACTTTTCACGTCCCGATCTGCCTACTCCAATACCTGGAGTCTTAAACCTCTAGCGGGAGTCTTAAACCTCACATGTATAGTCAGGCTAATTTTGTGTATGGGACGATCATGTGGTGGAAACCAGCAGACAGTTAGTCTAATACCATGGAACTAACAAGAGTGCAAAGATTAGTTTCCATAAGTATCACGAGTGCATTAGAAACTACCTCAACGGCCGAATTGTAAATGATTCTGGGGCTAATACCACTGGAGCAGCTCATCCTTACTTACCGACAATACACGCTAAAAGTTCAGGCATGAGGTACACTTCAAATCAATGGAACCAAAGCGGTATTTTCACAGAATGTCGGATAAATAACGATCACATAAGCAAAAGACAGTTATTTCCAGGCCGAGAAACTCACAAGAATAGACTAAAAGATGAAGAAATTCTCTGATGACGGTGACGCCCGGATTTTTACGGACAGGTTAAAAAACGGACACAGGAGTCGGCTCGGGCGTTTATTCAACGGATCTGAAAATTCACCTGTTATATAGACTGCCATACTATTCTACCGTTTTTCAGTCTGAACTACTATATATGCCAAACGCATAACATTAAGTCCATTAGAGGAAAATCAAACAAACCAACGACGATTTGTGTCGATAGTAGGGTAGTCATTTTCGCTCTTGAATCTTACTGATGCTCTTCGAGAATTATTAATTTGTGCAGAGTGACTGTCAATGAAAAGGCAAGTCATACTCGTAACCGAGTCATGTTGGTAGGCAACAAATATATCGACGCATTGGGGAGGAAAGGTTCAGGTACCAAGAACAGTCCAAGCAAACTCGTTCCGGCAATATGGGCTAAACTAAAGTCCGAATGTGGAAAACAGAACGGACTGTAGGGTAGCTGAGATATTATGGCTTTCAAACAATTCGAGCAGGACTATGAAACTGCTCAAGCTCAATAGAAACTGCTTGAGAGCAACGGTTGGTTTGCCCACAGAGCGCTTCGTTACTGCATCTCATGCAAATAAAATAGGTCTGATATTTATGCAAGAGGTGCGAAGTGTGTGTGTCCGACCCTAAATAATAAATGCTTCAAAATTTTGGGTTGATGCAAATTTCAACAGTTTGCAGCGATTAACGATTCTGCGACGAACGATTTTCCGCGAAACTTTTCCGCGGACGATTTTCAGCTGCTACTAAGAGGTCAAAGTGCCTTTTGCTCAGCACCAAAGTCCCGGATCCATACGTGAGTACTGGCAACAGCAGTCTTCTACAGCAGAATCTTTGATGTTGGGGTGAGATTTCGGGATTCGAAGAGCTTTGGCAGACTGTAATAGGCTTTGTTCGATTTGAGGAGCCGCCCGCATATTTCATCAGCCAACTTCTTCAGCTAAACGATTGCACTACTTTGAATTCATGCTCCACTACTCGGATGGTGTAACCAACTCTAAGTGTTCTTCCATGTACTTTGTCTTTCCTTCACTTATGTGCATCCCCAGATTTTATACCGCCCGCTCAATGTGGATGAAGGATTCTCGTATAACTAGCTCAGATGTTCCAATAATGTTAATATCATCTGCATAAGCCAGTATCTGGCTGGACTTGGTGGTGATAGTCCCTCTCATTGACATGCCAGAGTCTCTGATTTCTGTCTCCAACACCAGGCTGAAGAAGAAGCAGGCCAGACCATCCCCTTTTCGGAGCTCATTGAAGATGTTGAACGGTCTGAATGGTGATTCGGCTATTTTTACTTAGCTTTTTTGAATTTTAAGTTTTTCAGCAATTGAATATCGACTGAAATAAACTTGAACTGTCAAAATCTATAAACTTACTCTGACAGAATTCAAATACAATAAATATAATCTTATTAACTCACTGATAAAACTCGGTCCAATTCTTTTTTGGACTGTACACAAAATTTCACATTTGCATATTTTCATGTTGGCACCCACGAGCTAAAATATTTAAGCCCTTACAACCATTTTTCATAATGGCTCAAACAGATATCTGTCTCAGACTTGCATCTTGAAAATAAACGAACAGAAAACCATAATTATTTCTGCAAATTTCACCGCAAATTTCCTTATTCTCGTTTGACAAAGTTCAATTTGTTTGTTCTTTCAGTTCTACATCGATTCACCCATCAAGATAACTTGCATCGAAGTTCTTGATAAAATGCCACCTGGAACTGGCGCTGAAGTTTCACTAAAAGATGGCGGCGAAGGATATAATTGGTTCTTTTTGAATGTTCAAGGAAAATATGCCCGTGGCATTCACATAATTGTTACTGCATACGGCAGGCCTGATTATCGAAAAATTAAATTTCGAAAAACTATCTACTGAAAAAAATCCAACCAATGGTGTATATACCAAAGATAACACGTCAATTTTCGAATTGAATTAATAAAACTATGCTTTATTTATATAAATTTAGGTATAACTTACTGTCGAAGACAATACAACTGAATACCAGAATGTATCCAAATTTTACAATGCTCATTTATATTAAATAGAATAAGTTAATAATATTAAATAAAATCTAATTTGTGTACGTCAAAGAGATTTGTGTTCGATTAATACTTATTCGATTTACGCTGTCACCTTTGCACCAGATGGAATCGGTGGTGGGGGTACGTCAGGAACATCGATATTTCGGCTGACACTAACATTCTTGATACCCTCTACGTTAGGTCGCACTTTCAAGGAATCTGGTGACGGTGTTGGATTGCTGCTTTCTGCGTTTTCTGGCAAAGTTTCAGGAGCTTTTGGTTCTTCTTGTCTCGGTGCGTCTGGTTGTGGTTGATTTGGTCTGGATGCAGGCCGATTGTCTTTGTTTGGTGGAGCGATTCCGAAGCCAGATTGTTGTGGGTAGTAGCCGAATGGTGGTAGATAGTGATCAACAAATTGATTAACCTGATCGTAGATTAGTGGATAGTTGTTGAATGGATAGGGTTGCAAGTTGACTGGGTTTTGTGGACGATGGAGTGAGGGCAGAGGAACTAGGCTGGGCGGAAGTCCGAATTCGTTGAGTGGAATTGGTGGACGACCTGCTTCTGGTGGAATTGGTGGCTGTTGTTGATGATGATGGGTTGGGTGTGGTAGAGGGAAAGGTGGTCGGATTTCACCTTCGGGAGCACGCGGTGGTGTTTGGTTCAATGGTGGCAGATGGGATGGCGGAGGTAAATTTTCGGGAAGTTGATTTTGTGGTGGCTCGAGTGGGAACTGAAATTGAAAGTTGATTAGAAATCTTTGATGGATGTTCATGTGTATTTGCAGTAGTACCTGTTCTTTAGGAAAAGCTCCGTATGGCTGTGGAGGTCGGAACGGTGCTTCTCCAAATCCAAATGGTCCGAAAGGTGATCGTGGTGGTGGATTTACGAATCGATATGCCGGGAATCCGAAGGGAAATGCAGCGATTCCTGTTTCATGAATTGTTGGCTGGATGAGTGGGAAGGCACGACTTGGCGTTAGATTTTCATCTGTGGTGATGAGAGCATTGTAGACTTTTGGTGTGCGTAGCAGTCCTGCACTGTTGGCATGATGTAGCGCACAAATGACGAGAATAAAAATCTAAAATGAAAAATTTGGATTAATGCTGAGTTTCTGGGAAGATTTAAGCAAGCATATGTATAAATATCTTGCATAAAATATTATAATAATATTTATGGGGAAAAAATTAGTACACAAAATGATTGTGGTTTATGAGT
This sequence comes from Nemotelus pantherinus, assembly GCA_963978885.1. Classification (NCBI taxonomy): domain Eukaryota; kingdom Metazoa; phylum Arthropoda; class Insecta; order Diptera; family Stratiomyidae; genus Nemotelus; species Nemotelus pantherinus. The sequence goes on from OZ022265.1 coordinate 13,377,236, forward strand.
AAAGCCGAATAATCGAGAATATTAAAGTTGCATTATTATCTGGTGCTTTTAAACACACATACTTACCAAAGCAATTTATTTTAACAAATTTTACGTTAAGCAAAAAACATGACAGTCACTATCAACAGTGATTTCATCATATTCCTTTGATTCAACTCTATCATTTACTTCATTTTCGCAGTTAATTGCATAAATCCACTCTCGTTGGCTCTATAAACGGATGTGACTTGAATTGTAAACAAAATTGCATTATCCGTTCATGCACCTATTGCAACTCAGTATGGAGCGATGTACGCCGCCAAATGCTGCATAAAACTTGCAATTATGCACGCATGAAATACCAAATGATTGATTCATTTGATTTGTATGCAGTATGCATTGAAACAATTCCAGAAACTAGTCTATTATTTATTAAGACATACATACGAAAAACACAGTGGTATGTAGTAGCCGACAAAAGACATATTGCAATATTAATCACATGTAATTAATTTTTACCAATCATATCGTATAGACAGAGGCACAATTTGATGTTTGCTTTGGTACTGACCATTTGTTTTTTGTTTTTGTTGTAGCAACCGATCATTTGTCAGTTTATGTTTCGTGAAGAATGTGTGCTAATTGAAAAGCAATAAATTCACATTAGCTGAATGATATGCATTGCAGATTTCGATGCAAAAATGGTAGTGACATTAGGAGTTAATATTGTTTTAATGGGAGAGTTTTAATAATTAAGAGAAATTGAAATTTGAATAAGAATAATTTTTTAATGGAATTAACCTAATTCGATTTTTCTAGCTTTCAAAATTTAAGATGCTATTGACAGATCAATTTTGGCTTTTGATTGTAGTTTAATTTTTTTTTGGTAGACATCAATCTTTCGCGGGTAATCTGCTCTCCATTTCAGTACCTATCAGACTGATAGAGAGACCGAATCACCCTCGAAACATCGATATCTGCCATGAAATTGAAACTACAATCTAAAGGAAAAAATTGAGTTTCAATAAAAAATTTTATAATTATTTCTTTAATGAAAATCACAAAACCAACTCCAACTAAGCTCGACAGTTGCCTTTAAGCCACTCGTGCTACTGGTAGAGAATTATGTTTTTGGGAGGAACTTAACTTTGAAAAAGCTTCCCAATCATACTGAGAGGGATACTGAAAATAGTTCTTATTTTCCAATTTGCGGTTGACTGCGATAGCCATAAAACCATGTGGCATGACCATCTGAGTCAAGAAATTTCAAAGTGCATTTTGTGTCAGTTATAGCGAAAAATTAACAAAAATGGGGGAAGCACAAAGATTTTGAAGAAGCAACCCAAAGAACGGCCGCACATAGAGAAACGTGAAAATTTTAGTATAATAGTAGTAATATTAGTAATTAAAGATGGATAAAAACATAAATTCTATGGTGATATTAATGCCAAAAACTCTAATTTAATAAATATGACAGCTTATAGGATTTCCAATCCAAGATAGAACGAAGAAAGTTGACTAAAACGTTTATGGCAACTATGACAGATAGCATAAAAGTATCTTATACTCTCCTGATTTTATCAATTTCATTTGGTGGTTAACTTGTAGCTTAGGCTACTAACATTTCTATGGAACCAATATTCTTCAAGATAGTCGCAGACGGAAATAAGTTATAAATGGGAAGGAACAAGATTCTTTTGTACAAAATTCAGTAAAAGCTTGAGTAGTCCAGTAACACGATTTTTCACTCTTTTAGGTCAAATGAAAGAGGCAATCTGAAGCTCATCGGTAGTTAATGAGTATTTGACGGTACAAACATGAGCTATTTGACGAAGTCTTTTATGGTTGCTTACACAGTAGTAGAATGAGTCAAATTGATCTGGCTACTTTATGCCACTTCAATTTTATGATCAAAACTTTTGTTAATTTTTTCGGCTAAAAAATCTTCAAAGTGGTCAGTGACAGGGAAATCACTCTTTTCACCAATTTAAGGCTTCATTATCTTATTTTTCGTAAATTGCTTAGGTTTGGCTACTGTTACCATTCTTGACATGTGGTTATTACAAGTCTTAGAGACTGTAATCCAACTTATCTAGTTGGACTAATATAAAGATTCATATTTAAACTAGAAAACCTAGCCTATACCCACTGTAACTAAGTCAGCGGCCTCTAGTATTATGGCAGCGTGTGAAAAAAGGGTATGCTCCTAGGTTAAGTAAAAATAAAAATCGCCCAACATTCTCCAAAGAATATTCTTCGTCATTTTGACTACAACTCAGTGGCGTGGCGTTCATGGAAGCAAGGGAAGCATTGCTTCCCTTACATTTGGCTGACATGAATTTTAAATTGTTTTTTTTTCAAAATCGTGGAATAATCGCGTATAAACATTTATTAAAAAAAAAATTTCAAATCAAATTGTGAACATCTCACACAATTGATCTGGTAACGCCACAGAATGAAAATCATCAAAGCACAACAACGGCGCTGTGACAACGGCTTGGAAGCAACATAAAAATTGCATCTACGACCGTTTGTTCAATGCCTTCTAGATGTACGGGCCGTAATGCAGAATGATGACGTCAGAGCATCGGGACAAATGTCGCGAAAAACACACGTAGTCTTATGGGACGTCCGCGGGAAAATGTTAATTGTACGGGTTGTGGTAAAGTGAGTGACATGAAAACTAAAGTGGTTTATGCAGAACAGTGCTAGTGAACAGCTAAAACACAAATTAATGCGGTGCGTGCGGTATAATGTGGAAAATTCGCTACGAAATGTTTATCGGTTGGTGTTAGGTTATGTGATGGTTCGTGTCGATTTACTGTCGCGATACAATTAATTGGTACAAGGTGTACGCTATGACTAAATATTATTATTATAACGCGTCCACGCACAAAAAACTAACGTTTTATCCATATTTTAACCAAAAAACCGCAAGTGAAATCTCCGTGTACATCGGCACTGCCTCGTGGAAATGTCAAATTTCCTAAACTCATGACGTCACGGCGAGAACGATTACGTAGCCTGACGGCCCGTACTTCTAGAAGGCATTGGTTTGTTTGACCCCATATAGACTAGACTGTGACGTCATTAAAAAAAAACGTGTTCATACGATCTGTTTGGAAGCAATGAAAATGTTGCTTCCTAGGGGAAATTATCTTCTCAAGAGAGAGACTCAGAGTCCGCTCTGAGTATCATATTCCTGCGTTCAGAACATATTCCTGCGTTCCCCTCACTAGCAGCAGGGTAAATTGTTATTGCTATCATTTTACTTTGCTTGTACAGATTTTTTGTGAATGAAGAATACTTGCTGTGAGCGAATTTGAATTACGATATGTGACAAGCATTGCCAGAGGCTATGGATTCAATAAGTCGTTATTTTATGTGTTTTATTTATGATTTATATTATGACAGTATTTTTTGTATGTTCTATTTTGTATAGAAACTTTTATGAAGGTGTTTTCAATTGGCGAAGGCTTTTAGTCACTTATAGCTTATAGGATTTGGTAGTAATAGGTGAAGTTGTAAACTAGAATTTACTTTTAATTGATATTTGAAAAATAGAAAGGTTGAAATAGGTGAATGTATTCACTTGATCTGTGGGTCAAAATTTTAGAATTCGTCAACTTATTTAAATTTTATTTCATTGGATCTCGGTAATTTGCTGAAAAAAAGGACATCATCAACCAGGACCGATCAAAACCGTGAAAATTGTCTCTATAACAAGGACATATACCTACTCGACAGTTTGATCGCAAAATTATTAAATGAAAAACTCGGAACGGATTATCGGTTATAATATTAAACAAAAATAGTTTTGCTGGTCATGTGTGCTTTTTTCAAGCGATTCAGACATTTGGCGAAATATCGGATTTTGTAATTTAAATAATGTTTAAGCTGTGAACAGGTATGGTACAAATAGCTCCTATTAATTTCCAAGTTTGATTCCGGTGATTTGAAGAATTGCTGAGTAGTTAATATAAATATTCAGTGATATTGCTCACAGTTAGGAGAAATTGAGAAACAATGAAGAACATTGTGTGTCATTAAGGATGTCAAGAAGAAGCATTACATAGTCATAATGAAAATGTGCATTCTTGCAATAGGGGTAGATCACCTAAAGACAATAAATCTTTTGACAGTGCGTAACCGATAATTTCCAGCTCACTTGGACCAAGCAAGTGTTTCTTCCGGAACATCAAATTATATTCAAAACGATCTCGTTAGTTGGTTTTCAAAAAAAATTATTGAAAGATATTTGTAACGAAATTTAGAAAAGCAAATTCATAGCAATAATATTAGAAAAAACAACCGATATATCATATCGATCACAACTTTCAACAACCTTTGGTTATATTACTTCTTCCGGTGCAGTTAAAGAAACTTTCATAAATCTCACAGATGTTTCTGATAACCAAACTGCGTCCCGTTCATTTAACCTTGTTTTGCATACTGTCCGAAAATTTAAAGCCTAGAGGAGCCTCTGTAATATCTGCCAAAATACCTGGATTGCAGGCATGTACAAAAAAAATGTATAAAAACGCAATATTTATTCATTTCTTCGAACATCGACTAAATTTGATTTTATCTAAATCGTTCAATAGTATACGCGAATGTCGATATTTTCCGAATCTATTACTAGTTTTTCAATAAAGAACATGAGCTTATGTGCTTTGTATTTATTCGTCAAAAAATGCTCCCAAAATTAGCTCCAAAACGTTGGACTTTTAATGGTAGGTTATTTTTAAAATTTTTTCTATAATAATTTGCAATTAAAATAGCTCGTGGAATATATAACTGAAAATGATAGTGCTAATTGAGACGGAGAGATCGTTAATAGTGAGAGTGGGCTTTTCATTTTACTTAAAGATTCTTAGTTTATTTTTCTGTTTAATGTTTTTTTCTAAAAAAAAAAACAAAAAAATACATACTATTCGATATATTTCAGTCCTAACAAAGTAATATAATGTATCATATTCAGATCTTATACAATCTTTAAGAAACAGTTTCATGGAAATCGGGAACGAATTATGGTCGATTTGCGAAACAGCACAGCGTCGTAAAACAGCAAGGTGCATAATTGACAACAATGAGAATGTTGTACAATTCTTTACAAGTGCTTATGTCGAAATATTTGATAGCATAATCGTTAAAATAAACTCAAGGTTTCATATTTTTAAACATTTTCAATTCTTCGAAGTTTGGCCACTTTCAAAAATATTATATTTCTAGTTCTGGGAATGTTATTATTTTACTGATAAATATTGATATGGTTTCTTATTGTGTGAAGGACTGTGAACTTTTATTTTCATAAGAATACAGAATGTCTATTCTCACGTCCCTGTTAGTAATTCCTGGGTGATTTTATTGAGGGGTTCTATTACACGTAACGAATTTGCGGAAAGCGTAATCAACCATGGACATCAACCAATTGCTTCCCTTCGGTGAATTGTCACGCCACGCCACTGCTACAACTGTCCTATTTGCATTTCATTTTGTGCACAAAGTCTTGTCATAGAGTTAGAGTAGCTCACTTTAGAAGTAATTTGGTGACCATGTCTTACTTAACAATTACAAGGAAGGTCCAGACTAAAGATTACGCTGAGCCATAATAATAAACCTTCATTGTTATTTTTAAAAAAATTAGCAGAATCAAGAAAATAAATGTCTTGGTGGATTATTTTTTATCAGCATATGAAACTTGTACGTTTTGCATACCTTTCTAAGGTTTTTTATTCTTGATGTCAAGCCACTTAACAGTTCTTGCATACTAGAACTCAGCCCACCCTAAGCAACAATAGCGCTAATCTTCTATTAAAAAGGTGCACTGCTGCCGCAAAACTTTTATCGTATCTATTAATTTTTTTGATCAACAATCATATCTGCATACATTTGACTGCCAACATGTTCTATTCAAAGAGAATGCATATCGGATCGAAACATGCGATTAAGACGAATGATTGAGCAAATTGTATTATTTATGAGTTTAGAACGTGAGCGTGTACTAAGCTTTTGTGTAACAACTCGTAATATGAAAGCTATTCATCAAAATAAGCCATTATCCTTGAAAAACACTTAGAACTAGATGCGAGCGTTCAGGGAACTAGATAATCATAATAATAATAAGAAATTGAAAGTGTAACAATTTAATTTGAAATGTATTGTTGCATTTATTAAGAAGTAGTTCACCTTTGAGTATCGATGTTGGATTTTGATAAAATGCATTAGATATGCAAATCAAAAATAATCTCCGCTGTTTGTATGCTAATTTTAATATATGTAGTTCGATTTCTTAAGGGTGTTGGCATAGCAATAGTTTTCGGAACCGCAGTTAAGTTTGAGGAAAAAGGAAGTACTTCTAGTATTTACTTTTGGCATGTGTTTTCAAAATCTTAAAGTTCATAATTTGGCAACAATTTGTAACTGATCTGAGATTTGATATTTCAAAAGATTCGTGTTGTTTGCTGTTTCACCGCCGTACATGCGAAAATCTCCAAAAAATACATATAATCTGTCAAGAAAAAACTGGGAATTGTATAATAAAACGACATGTTTAATCCATGTTCAAAATGTTTGTCTTCTTTTTCAAAGTAGACCCTTTTTGGTGCAATCCAGCGATTTTTCTAATCTTTGAAACATTTTTTGCAGGTGCTTTCTAAGGCGGCCTTCAACTGCCCCAAAGAGTTTTTGTTTTATAGCTTCAATCGATTCAATACGGGTTTCAATTAGTAGCAATTTTAGTTTGAAGAACGAAACAAATCCCAAGGGCTAAATCTGGTGAATACGGTGGTTGTCTAATGCTATCTTTCGCATTTTCCCCTTAAATGGGACCACAATTGCTAGTCTTTGGAATAGTGCACAATATGACCAATAGTATTCTTTATTGGCCAATTGTCTTTCTGGAACGAATCCACGTACATCGAAGAAAACAGTGAGCATCATCTTGACTTTTGAGCAAATTTGATGTAGTTTTTCGATCTGGGATCGTTTTTTGTCTTCCATTCTGATGCTTGTTGACTTTTTTTGCATATAAACCTCATAAACGTACGTCTCGTCAACAGTTATGATGAGTTCCATAAGGGTAGATCAGAATTGATGCAATCTAGCATGTATAAAGAAACCTGTTTACGGTATTTTTTTTTTGTAGGAACCTCAGCTCTTTTGGAATGAGTCGATGGACAAAGCACCTCAGACCCAAAACATCCACCGAAATCGAACAAACGGACTCGTAAGAGATGTTGAGGCTTTTTGCTATTTCTTCTGAGCTGGAATGACGAAAGGCAAACACAATTTAGATGTTTTTCGTTGATTGGACAGGCTGAGGGTCGTCCGGAATAAGGTTGATCATGAATGAATGTTACCACTCGTATTCCGATAATGATAATTTTTGGACATTTTTGGCGTTCGAAAATTCTCCGCGCAGCACAAAATTTAGAACATACCCTATGTTCAACAATTTCATTCATTTTGAAAATCACGAAGCACTACAGAAGTATACTGACTTAGTTAGCTGATGTAAACAAACATATTACACATAATATATCAATGCAGCTCTGGCAACGTAAAATAGAAAAAAAGGTGAGAGAAATTGTAGATGGGGCTTTAAGAGTATTTTTTTATATGGAAGTTATTTTGTTTGATCACTTCAATCGTTTTGATAGAATAAGCCAGAATTTTTATCCCTATTTCTTTAGAAGAAAAGTAGAAAAGATGGTATTTAGTAGATAATGATAAAATTCACCGTTATTACCTTCGATCAAACCAGTCAGTGCAACGTTAAATCTTAATTTTTTGACAGGAAATATCGCAACTATATTCAAATATTTAAGATTTACAGTATTTTATAAAGTTCGTAGTGACATTTCAAAAATTCTAAAATCACATTGAATGAAACAGTGAAAAGTAGAATGTTCATTTCTTAAGCTCCGCAACTAGGCTGCGCTTATTGATCTAAACCTAAAACCAATCAACTTAAAGCATTCGAAACTAGAGATAATTTAACAAAACTAGGTACTTTAACCGAGGCCTTAACTAAAGAATAAAACTTACAGACTTATCATACTTGAGAGAGGATTAGTCTAAGATTAGAATACATGAGTAGTGAGCCATCTACCAAATGATTGACAAGATCATGTCTAAATTAACCCACCAACAAACAATCTATCGCAAACAATTCAAACGGAAGTATCAATTTTACCGAAATTGTCAATCAAATACCAATCAAAAGAACTACTATCGAAATCCACTTATCTTCGATATAAACTTGTTTCCTACTCACTCGAACCAGATAGATACACCCTCCGATCGCACATAGCCTATTGACTTGACATAATCGAACAACCTTGAATTATTTGTAGCAAAATATGTTTAACACACGAGAGCCTTACCTAGATACTAAGACATATATTCATACAACAATTGAACTGCTATAACTAACTGCTTCATGCTTAATGGAGCAATAAGATTTATAATTTTTTTCATTTTCAAGTATCATTAACGGCACTGTTACATACTTTTTCTACTACACAATAATACATATGTATTTTATTTGAACCTACACTGGCTTGAGATAAGTGGTTTGTATTTAAAATTTTGCTCACGTGCGGTATTGAATAATTTTAGTATTAGACGCTGATATGCTAGATTATTGAACTTGGTCGGTATAATTGAAGAAATATTTACAGTTGAATAATGTGGACGAAACAGATTTTTATAGTTGGCGGAAGGTTAGTCATAATAAATAAGCTTATTTCTGGATCTAGATATTAGATTACTCTATTAAGGAGCTAAACGATGGGTAGAAGTATGATTTTTTGGTGAGCTTTGCTATTATTGGTATGACTGAATAAAGAAACATCTAGAGTGTAAATATATCTATGCAAAATTTTTCAATTAATTTTAATAAAAACTCATAAGTAACCCTCTTATTTAAGGATGTTTATTATAACCTGTCATTATAAACTAGCCTCTAAACATTTTTCTCTCAAATGGATGAAAATCATTTTAGGTTATGCTCATAATATACATCTCCATGCAAACCAAAAAAAAAATCTAATAGCATGTAAACAAATTTTTAAATTGTTTTATACATAGTCGTTCCCGATCGAAAACAACTGCTTAGTAAATAAAATAAATCGTTGCAAATGAAAAACTTGTTTGGCCAATTGAAGTTAACCTTTACCAAAATGAATTGAACATTATCTACAATGTATTGTTACTAGTCTTCATTTAAGTTGTCCCACTTTCAAAACTATTGAGCTTAATTAAATCAATTGAAAAATGCAAAGTTAATTAAATAAATTGACTGAAAATGGATTGAAATAAAAATTCATATACTTTGTAATAAAATGGCTCATGCCGCGTCTGGTTTGATTTAGCGTATTATATTTTGGATAAGTTCGATTCTTTCAATGTTTTCCATTTGGCATCAAAAATTACTTTTCGTACTGGTTGTTCATTAAATTGGAAAATACTATGCATTTTGAATATCAGTAAATGACCTGGAGTTTTAGCTGAAACCAGCCGGTTCAATAATTGTGGATGTTCAGTTAAACTGCTTTATGTGAATTTCGACTTAGTTTTCATGTTTTCCTTTTGTTAGAGTTTAGCTTATACAGTTGGTATAAATCTATGCATTTGATGTAATACATTCGTATGCCTTTTTTTGTTTATTACGTTTTTACCCATTTTATTATCTTGATGAACTTTAAGCATGAAAGTAGGAATTTATAATGATATTACGGTAACAGTAATTTTAGCAGCTTCTCAACTTCAATTTTTTTTAAAAATAAAGCCACATTGCAACAGTGTTTTCTTTGACTATTTTTTTCTATCTATCAATAATTGTCAAGAAAATTTATAAATAAATAAGAACTAATACACTAGCCACGAATAAAGTTTCTAGTGAAGATATACCTCATCACAACCAGCCTGTACAAAACTTCAAGAAAAACTACACCAGATGTATAAATCCTTTTAGCAAACAAAAAATCAAAATCAATTCATTAGTAACCGCTTTCGGTTCTAAAACCAAATATTAAACCCTTGAATCTTTGATACTTTCAGTAAGGCAATACAATCATTTATTCAGGTGAGCTCAAGGAATAGCCTAAAATTTCTAGCATGAAGTAAATTCTTTGATATAAATACAGAAAGAAGACCACTTGTAAAAAAACAAACAATAGAGGACATAGGCTGAAACCTTGAAGAACACTAAAAGAAAGATAAAATGGAGAGAAAATGCAATTATTCAGTGTAGCTTTGCAAGTACGATTAAAGATATAGGATGTAAATCAGAAAAATAATAACCTCAAATATTTTGAAACAGCTGAGCTTATCTCGAAAGTTATCTCCTTAAGTTTTTGGAAGTTTTCGAAAAATCATTATAAATTACATTAACTTATTGCTACAAAATAATAATAAAAAAGGACTTAGTTATTCAAAGTTATTTAAAATGAGCTGAATATTAAAAGTTTGAATATAGACAGCACACGATCACAAACAATTCTTTTTCGGAAGCATTTTGAATGCTTTTGTTTTCCATTACAAAGCAAAAACACCGAGAGAAAAGTCAAGGTTAAAAAACAAGGGCAAGGGGATACGTAAAAAAAATGAGGAACATTTCACAAAGACGTTTGGTATGCAGTCAGAACCACTGCTGCTACTTGACTCCAAGAGGGAGAGAAAAACTTCTATTTCAAGAAATATCGTCGAAAGGAGGTCAAGATACCATAAAAAGGAATGCACAAGGCTACAAATGGACGAAGAAAATAAATTAGCAGCCATATTACACGTTTCTTGGGGACAATTAGGATCGAGTTAAAAAATTTCTGGATCAAGTACCAGTTTATACTGCGACTTCTTTATCATCGACAGTTTTACTTGATACTTTTTGTTACTGATACATTTTGGTCACTGATTCTTTTGGTAATTTTACTTTTTATTTTAGTTATTTTTGTCACTGATACTTTATATCGTTCATATCCGCACAAGTTCGTCCTAGTACCAAAGGCATGTACGCTACCACGCATATAACTTCGACGTCCAAAAAACATGCATAGCATACGAAATGAACGTACACGAGAACCAAAAATACTATCGCTTGTGACCCGATTGTGACTTGGCTCATTGTTCAAATAAATGATACTTAAAATACATGATACATTCGGTTTGAATCATTTTTGTGTATCAGTGGCATTCATGTATCAGTGAAAGCGTTTCTGGTTGATACAATAAAACTGATCTCTAGAAGATAACAGAATTCGGATTTTATTTCGTTATATTTTGGGAACGATTGAAACATTGTAAATGGTCAGGATTGCTGGAATGGAGAAATGAATCAACTTTGGCAAAGAAATTCTGGCAAACGTCATTAAGAATGAATGTTATTATATAATCTTTTACTTAAAGAGCAATGTCTACAATAAATTAGCTGATAACAGAAAATCAATTAGGATATCCTCTATTTCGGTAAAGGCAAACTACAGAAGTATGGATGGCAACAAGGACGTTAGGGGATACAAAAAAAATTTTTAAAGTACGTTTATGGTCCAAACTCCAGGACTTTAAGTGCCTTTAAAAGGCTAGGCAAAGTTGAATCGTAATAAATAGAAAACCTTGCGTTTGACACTGCAAGCGTTTCCGAGCACCAAGTGTCGAGGTAAGGATTACGGAGCTGTGTGTCCTCAAAATTAGAGTAGTTTAGGATGTTGGAACATAGTTTAAACAAGAAACACTAATTTAAGAAAATATGGCGAGCGGACAACGTCTGCAAATTAGGTAAAGTCAATTGGTCAGAGTATTCCAAGAAAAAAAAGTAACGTTCGTAAAGTAGAGATCGAGTAAACTTACACTGAGCTGATTTGATTGCTTTGCGATTACATTCATGCTGTGGAGACCAGATAACAGATGCGAGTGAATAAGAGAAGAGAAATATTAAAGGTGGCAAAACATTAAAATGATTTAAGAACAAAATCGTACATTTGAGAGAGACGATCGACAATATCAAAGATGTTTAGACCAAATCTTAGTTTGCCGTCAAAGATGACTCCAAGATGACTCCATGTGCCGAGGAATGCAGTATTTTGTCATTGGTTATACAGCTGTAAACAAGCGGATTGGTTTTTGAAAAAAATACCATTGCGTGATTTTTTTTATATTTAACACAAGCCTGTTAGTTTGACACCAGTTTTTAAGCATGAGCAGATTCAATTGAAAGAGGCAGTAGTGTTCGAATTATCTTACAGTTGCAAAAAGTTTAAGGCCATTAGCATAAAAAAGACACTCACATGAAAGAAATGGCAATAGGTAATTTACATATAATTAAAATATAAGAGGACCCAATGTAGATCCTTGAGGTACTCTATATTTGGGTTTAAAGGGGATTGACAAACATTACTTGTATCGAACACGACAGGAGTGATAATACAGCTAGAGCTCCAGCCATATTATCGACGAAGAAAATCCAAGTTGCTGTAATTAAGACAGGAGACTGTTAATGCCCATATTGTCAAATGCCTGGGAAAAGTCAGTGTACATAGCGCGTGCATTAAACCGGTAATAAATAAATTTGGGAGTGTAACTCGTGAGATATACTAAAATCATTTTTGACTCATGCAAGATCCATGATGCTCATGATAAAATAAGTGACCATATTTTGCGGTAATTATATTATGAATATGGCGCTTCAGAACTTTGGAAAAGCTGAAACAAGTGGCATCGGATAATAATTGGCAGCACAACATTAATCTCCAGATTTAGGAAAATGGTGTATAAGAGCTGCATTCCAGGAAGCAGGAAATATGTTTTCACAGAGACTTTTGTTGAGTATAATAGATAGTAGAATACTCAAAGGATTATTGGCCCTTTTCATGAAAATGTTTGAAGATTATCCAAGCCAGCACTAAAAAATTGTTTTAGTTTTTTTCTCGCAATTTGATGCGACAAAATTGATGCAAAAAAAAAGGATACACCTTATGGTAGCTGTACATTCTCAAAATATAATAAAACTAGAGATAAGGGAGCATTATTGAAGGTAGCCGTTGCATAATATTACTTAGGTTAGGCGTGAAGTATTTTTTAAACATTTTTGGTGACAAAAAGTTCGGAGGGAGGGCAAAATTGGCTGCAATAAAACACTAGAACTATTGAGATTCGTAGCCTAAAAGGGTCGCATTAAATGGTAAGTCGACAAGAATTTAAGGGATTCTTGTTTGAGCCAAGCAATATGAATGAATAAAAATCTACTTCTAGTGTGTGCAAATATGAACCAGTTGGAACTAGATTGGATGGATCAACAAAAACGTGATAACTGCAGTCACGTAGTTACGTATCTAACGTTATTACTGCAGCTTATCTAGTTGTTTAGATATAGCGTTTAGCTGTGAACTATAGATTTGAGGCAAAAGTCCATGGATTTTTTTTAAATGATGAAATGTAAATAATCAGTTTTTCTGGAGAAGACTCATAGGGTAAAGCATATGCTGCTGATTTATTGTCATTTGGTTTCGAGAAGGGCAAACATTTCTCAAGCATTAATGAGAGAACAGAAATATCCTCTGTTCAATTGTTGGGTTGAAAGTCCGTGGCTTCCTAACTTTTTTTTTGTTAAAATACAAATGAGCTTGATAAACACTTTTGCATTAGAATGAAATAGTTGATTAAATAATGAAATGGTCGATAAAATCCATTAAATATTCAACTATATACGAGCGACTAAGTGTAAGATATCAGAAGCATCGAATAGCTTGATAAACACTTTTGAATTAGAATGAAATAGTTGATTAAATAATTAAATGGTTGATAAAATCAATGAAATACTCAACTATATACGAATACTAAGTGTGAGATATCAGAAGCATCGAATATTTAATCGATACTAGTAGTGACAAAAGGGTTCTGAAGTTTAACAGCAATATGAAATAACAACTATAATTTAACAACTATACGGATTTTTTTGTGCCATATTGTATCCATGAACATAGCATCGATTAAATATGATACGCCTAGGACCAAGAAATATCAATCGAAAATCTATATCTAGCAAATTGAAACTGAAGATGCCCAAGTTGAATTTGCCGGTTAAAAAAATAGTGATCAGCCAACTTTTGGGATGCACGCGATATTATTCATATCGGGATCTATCGTGTAAAGTGCTGAATCGCCTTGAAGGAACTCCGTTTATTTCCCCACTATCCACCATATTCTTCGTCATTATCCATCACGTTCTCCACAACCCCTGTATAATTTACTTCCAAACTTGAAGTAACGGCTCGTTGATAAGAGAGTTGAATCGACAGAGAATATCATCGCTATCATAGAGCTCTACTTTAAGTGAAATATATAAAAAAAAATGAGGCATTGTAAACAAAATGTATTCAGCTGGAATGATACTGTGTTGAAAAGCTTATTTAGTTTTTTATGAAAAATTTGTTTTCTTGTCTAGGTCGGTTACTTTTCGGCCACTTAGCATGAATTTCCCTAAATACCCTAAAAAGATTACTGCAGGCAAAATCATTCTTCATTTAGTAAATGATTGATGAAAATACTGCACACTATACTACAACACTAAAGCCAAGATAATTGAAACAACTTTCCATCAGATGCTAGCTTCAAAGTAAATATGACTGTTTACTGTTTAAGTTTACTCTTATCGTGGATTTATCAAATTTCAAAGCATACCCAAAGTAAGTAAAAATAGATACACAGATAATAACATGTGAAAATCGTTTATGTGGGAATAAAAAAAATTATTTCTTATCAGGTATTTCCAAAAATTTAATTATAATAGCTGTCGTAATTTGAAATATTATGGCCATTGTTAGACTAATGCTAGTGCTCTTTAGTCTGAGGCAAATGAAGATTTAATTGTTCATTTAAAACATGAAATTGATGCCTCCCATCGAACATGATTAGCAGCAGACTAGCATAATTTTCTATTCTTAATACTATACCTAAACCAATTTCTTACTAATTTATAGCAAGTAGTTAAATTCATTAATTTTGACCTACAGTTTTACTAGAAATTTAAACGATACATCTACAGCCAGTATCGTTATATTGGACAGAAATTGTATGCTGGGCTTATGCTGTGATAATGTATTCGATGGGTTTACAATTATCAGCACTTAATTGGATTTTCAACCTCAATGTACTATTTTGATTATTTATTTGACCAATCTACTAATGTTAATTTAAGCAGAAATTTGACTAGATAAAATTTTTTTCAATACAGTTCTAAAACGTTCAAGTGGCAAACGAGAATTGATTCAAATTTTTTGCATACATTCAAAAACACTATCTTTCATTTAATTATAAATTCAATTGTCTGAATATTTGAAATAAAAATTTGACGATCCGAAATTGCTTCATTTTGCATATACATAATATGCAATATTCAAAAAAAAAAAAATCGATCAAATTACACGTTTTGCAATATTAAATCCAAGATAGCATGGATAAAATAAATCATAAGGTGCCAATGATTTGGAGAAAAAATATTTTGTTTACCCATCATCAACTTCAATATTCCACCTCATCAATTACCACAGGTTCATCTAACATTGAAAACTCGACATCAAACTCCATCCAGCCACTAATAACTGCTTCTAATTCAAATCTATCTGTATCTCAAATTACATGATAAATGTTCCTTTTTACTTTCACAAGGTGACAACTCTACACTCTACAGTTGATCTCGAAGCGTCGCATCGCATCGTCATCATCTCAGCAACAATTTGAATTCGAGTGAAAGTAAAATTTTCGTGCAGCCAACAGATCTAGTATTATATGTATGTTGCCCCAGTGAAATATTAGTCAAAGATCAATTTCGTGATGTACCCACACGCAAACAGTTTGGACTGACGATGATGATGATGATGATGATAGCAGTAGTACGACAGCGGTAGATGAAAAAAGATAAATTAGTTATCGACAGATATGTATGCAAATTCATGCTGAGAGCTGACTATGTTGGCAAAGTGTTTATTTGCTAGCAGCTTGGAAAATCGTAAAATTGGAAAGATTTTATTGAATATTTATTGCATGTTTGATGTTGATAGTAATTTGGTGAGATTATTGAAGTGATCACGTTTATCTGCTGGTTTTATGGTTGCTTCAAGCAAGGTGGTAAATGAGATGATTTGTCGTTGACTGCACTGGGAGCAGAATTGATAATGTGATATTTAGTTAGAGAGAGTAGATTTAAGGCTAATGAAGTATAGATAAAGTAGTGAGCTCATTCAGCTTGAAATACGTGTGTGTATTTAACAGTAATTTAGAATTTTCAAACTAAAACTCGAATAAAATGACGGTAGATCGTCTTTCACTAGACGAAAAACACCAACAAATTTAAAAGTAATATAGTGCCAGACAATCGCTCGTCCAATTCCAATTCATTTGATGGCCAGCCACTATCATAGCATTTTCTTTGGTTTGATGGCTAATAGAAATTCAATTAACAGCATTTTCCGCGAAATCAGCTTTTCTGCACACATTCTTGCGGTGAATTAAACACGGAAATTGAGTCCATAATATTATTCATCTAACAGTACAAAATACAAAATATTCGACACACTGCCAGGCGGTATTTCTTGTACAACTGCCGATCAATGAAATCTTGAAGATGTATCGAGAATTTGAAATGCAGTTCATGAACTCGATCTCTGTGCACAATCTGCACATGATCGTTCAAGAATGATATTGTGTGTTTTTATGCCGTTTTGATAGCGTGCGGTCTTTCATCATCGAGTCTGAATTAAACATTAGACTCACAATAAATGTTTACTATCGCAAATCATAAATGATATACAGAATGACCAAAACCGACCATTATCGAGAATTGAAGATGCATCACGATTGTAAACTATCACGACAAGATTGTTGAAAGTCGGTGTTTGAATGAAGTAGAGGGCCAGTGAGTATCTTGAATCTGATGTGGCTTGAAATAATAAATATTACATAGATATGGTTTGATTGAAAATGCAATGCTTTGATGTGAATTCATGAGTTGGTGTAAGCTGTAATTGCAACGTTCGAAAGATGACACATTTTATTTATCATGTCTGCCATTGACGATGATAATTTTTGAACCAAAATTAGACGTTTGTGAAAATCGAATACTATCAGTGGTTTGAAAATTCATAAAGTTAAGCAGCTTAATAAATTATTTATAATTATTAAAGCTATAAAACAAAATCATTGCTGGTTTTTTTCGCTCAAGAAATTAGTTGATTAAAGTCCAATCAAAAGTTAGTCAGTTTTGGCTTAGGAAGTCCGTTAAATAATCTGATATAGAAGATTCAACGGATCAAGACAACAATTGTATCAATATCAAATCCAAAATTTAAGATTTGTATAGATACATGCCAACCACCGCCCATTTGGCGAAAAATTAGGCTTGAAGTATCTGTGGTATACAGAGTAGGTCTTATAAAATTCCCAAAAGTACAAAATATTCAAATTTCTTTCAAAGATTATAACCAGCCAAGATCTTGCCTCTCAATGAAACTTGTTTACATTTTTTAATACCGAAAGTCCTCAACAAAATGTTTGCATTTCGATGAGCTCACACAAAACAAAATGCAAACCATCTTAAAAATTCATCAAACGTTTAAATCATCATTTTCCCATAGGTATCTTTCATGTTAACTCATAAGCTCAAACAGTAACTCTAGCTACATAAAACAATGCACCTGCATTCTTTTTTTTAGGTTCAAGAAACAACAAAATGCAACTTCCATTCTGATTCGACTCAAGAGCTCATTCAGATATTCAAACAAACGGGCACGTACACACCATATTCTCTGATTAGTCATATAAGAGAATAACCATAAAACAATCCAAACACCACTATAATTTAAAAGCTAAAAACATCAAAATTAAAATTCACCTTTGCGTCCATTCTGGGTAATCGGTGTAACTGCTACCTTCTGTTCCAATTTAAAATGCAAATCGCGTAGTGTGCGATTCGTTCGGGTGCTGAATTGTCTTACGCGATTGTATTTCTCAATCGAACTCTTTATGATTTTAATAGTTCTAAAATGTTCCGATCACGTTCAAGCACGATTCAAAACACTATATCAATTTTTGATTGACGAACACTTGGTAAACTATTTGAAATGTCTTTTTCGAAGTGAACGTAAATGTCTTGTGAACTGAACTTCAATTAAGTTTTGTAGTCACGATTTCACCTGCACTCGCTCGAAATGATAAAAACTCACAAATCTAATTTGTTGTCCGTAATTAATTTGAATGAAGATGATTTTGGAAAGCGGCAGATTATTGCTTCGCGAACTATTTGCTGGTTGTGATCTTCGCTCTGTGACTCAGCGACCGAGCTAAGACAACTAACTGAAGACTGAAACTGACTGAGCTGACTTCGCAACTGGCCAGAGACCAATCGAAGAATGGTATGGTGAATGAATACGAATGAACGAACTGGCTCGTGGGCCTCTACCTTTTATACCTTTCCTTTAAGATTTGTGGATTTGTGGGATTTTATGTGGTGCAGTATGACTGACTTGGTTAGTACGTTAGGTTGTTAGCTGTACGATTTTCCAGCAATGGATTTGTTGCTTTTGCTCTGGCTTTTCGGGTTCGTATTTTTTCTCTCTGTTTCCTTTTCGCTATATTTTATGTTATTATTTTGTTGCTGCTGATTTGCATACGGCAGCTGGAGAGCTGTTGCTAAAAGTCAGCAACGCGACTTACGAACTCTGCTCATGTTCGTAGGTAGATACAGAAATGTTTATATTAGATACGTTTTGGATGGATTTGCATTGTGTGTCACACTATGCAGCAACGATGCAGTAATTACTGATATTTGCAAAGATGTGATGTTTGTAAAGATGCTGGCATGCAATTTTGCAAGAGGTGAAATGTACATTAAGATTAATTGATTTTTACAAAGTAAATGATGATTATTACAAAATAAATACGTACACCTTGTTCACTAGGCAATCTAACTCTACTTCATCTCACTTTCTTCTTCAAATGAGTGACGAGCGTGCTTTATTGCAATTTAAATTTTAATACTTTGTTGACCCACTTTGGGTTTACATCTATATCTTGCATTCTTGGTGTTATTTATTCAAAAAAAAAAATCTTGCTAATTCAACGTGTGATTTTACGATCTGACTTCCTATAATAAATGCTTCCGTGCAACAAATATCGATTCATCGAACAGGTTTGCTAATTTTCTAAATCATTGTGATCATGTGTTTCGCTTAAAGAGCCAGTCCAGTATTTTTGGGTTCCTACTAGATCTTCAATTTTCAAGCACTTTCCAGTAAACAACTGGCATTTTTTTTTGCAGATTTTATAATTTAATTGAATTATATTCTGCCTTGATGAAACAACAACGTTCTATTGAATCCGATAGAACGTGCTGCTAAACTTTTCGATATTTACTATATGTTAACCTTGTGGTCCTTCAAAAAATTAATTTTTGTTTGAAAACAATTTCTTTAAAAACTTTTAAATATATTTTTGACAATTTAATGTAAATAAACTACAGCCCGTACAAGAAATCGTGAGAATATGTTGTCCGAAATTTTCATCTGTTTAGAGCAATATGAAAATCTGGCAATTCAGAGAGATTATATAAAATAATAAAAACATCAGGCAATGAATAACTTATATTTTTTATGGTGAAATGCTTAGAAACCAGAAAAAGATTGGCATCTATTTTGCATAAAAACTGTATTTGAATTGCCAAAAAATTGGTGTCTATCTAGCTGAAAATAGTTTATGTAATCGTGAATACGTAAACAAACTTCTTAGAACATTAAACACCATTTGTTGCCATCACAATATGAAAATACCCATGGTCTATTTTTATATCCTTTGAAGGGTTGCATTACACGGTTCAGTTTTTAGAGATTCGTTATCAAATCTTCTTTTAAAACGAGTTTCGCGAATGTGGTTCTCTTCATGATTGACAATCTTGGTATGATCGAGATTCAGCACACGAATCTCGTTAAAATTTGAATCTCGTTTCGAATCTCTTTGTCTGTCACAGACATGATCGAATCTTGAGCTTTTTGAATCTGCTTTGCTTGATACAAGATCAGCGTTGAATACAAAAGCGAGTATAATTTTTTTTGCATTACAGGTAATCAGCTCAATAATGCTGACAAAATGAAGGAGACGTCCGAGGCGTATTTGGACGAGTCAGTAATGGATGCAGTAATCACAGTGCCAGCGTACTTCAACGACTCATGCTGTCGTTGAAGTACGCTGCTAGACGATGCTAGAACAATCGCCGGTCTGAATGTCTTGAAAATCATCAACGAGCCAACAAACGCAGCATTGGCTTATGGTCTGGACAGAATCTCAAGGAGAAAAAGAATGTGCTCACCTTTGACTTCGGCGGTGAAACGTTCGATGTTTCTCTTCTATCTATCGAAGAGGGCTCGTAGTTTGAGGTACGCATCACAGTTTGAGATACGCATATGAAATGTGAGGACTTTGACAATTGACTGGTATCGCATCTGGCTGACGAGTGCAAATGCAAGTTCATCTGGCAGACGAGTTCAAACCTGAGATCGAGTTAAGATGGCATTGTCATCAAGTAAAGAGGCCATAATCGAAATCGACGCTTTGTGCGAGAAATTTGATTTCTACATGAAGAAGTCAAGAGTTCAATTCGAGGAGCTGTGTGAAGATTTATTCTGATCGGTTCTGCAACCCGTGCAGAGGGATTTGAATGTTACCAAGATTGACAAATCTTAAGCAGGAAAGTTTTCTTTTCTAGGAAGCTCAACTTGAACTTCAATAGTGCAGAACATGCTGTGGTGTAGAACTACTTCAAGGATGAGGAGTTAAATTTGTCCATCAACTCAAATGAGACTGTTGTCTATGTTGCTGCAGTCCAGATAGCCATATTAAATGGAGACAACAGCACGAAGATCCAAGACATGTTGCTGGTGGACGTAGTACCTTTGCTGCTCAGCATTGGAGGAGAGATGAATAAGATCATGGCGACGATGTACTCTGACAACAAGCTAGCTGTTGCAATCCAAGTATTTGAGAGTGAGCGTGCGATGACAAAAGGACAATAATATTTGAACACATTCGATTTGATCGGTATTCCTCCATCGCCGCGAGGTGTGCCATAAATCAGGGTCACATTCGACTTGGACGTCAATGGAATCGTGAATGTTTCCACTAATGACGCCAGTACCGGGAATTTGTAGAACATCATAAACAAAAATGTCAAGGGCCGGTTTTCTCAGGCTCCAACGTTATGCCAAGGAAGACGAGGGACAGAAACATCAAGTTGCAGCTCCAAACCAGATTCAGTGTGAAGCAAGCTGTGCAGAAAGCTGGAGATAAGCTGCAGATAAGGCCTCCAGTTTTACGCTGGAGACTAGGCCACAGTGTTGAAAAGCTATGAAGGCTGGATGGCAGCAGCTTTGCTCACTACGAAGAGTATGATCACCAATCGCAAGATTGGATTCAACAATGCAGTTCAATAATGATGAGGTTGCATTCAAGAAGCGCTGCCTCACAAAGCAGCTTTCAACAAGCTGGTGGATTTGAAGGAGCAAAGTCGCGCCCAACAGTAGAGAAAGTTAAACTAGGTCTTAAGAGTATCCTTAATTTAGCTTATCGAATTTAGCTATGAATATTAAATGATATGTTTACGAAATGATTTGAAATTGAATACACATATGATCGAAATAAACATATGATCGGAATCACCCAAATAGAAAGAATTCAGAATTTGAAATTTGCATTATTGCTTTGGCGTGTAAATTAATATTAAACAAGGAAGGAAGAATTATTTTCAGAACTTAATCTATACTTATGCCTAGTTTAAATCTAGATAGCCAATCGGAAGTTATAAGCTCTATGGGCATTCTCAGTTCCACGTTAAGGATGTAATCAGAGGATTATTGGAATCATTGCATCTGTTGACAAATTTTCATTAAAGATATTGTACTATTTCGGGAATTCTCGTAAATCTTCTCGCGTCTTTTAACTCATAAGTAGAAAATAATTTTCAACATTTATCTTGAAAATTGAAAATTGGTGATAAATGTTGTCTTTGTTGTTTCCGAATTGATTTTTAGTTTTTAGTGAAAGCTGCTGCTGGAGTTTCTTAATCATTGAATTTGGATCAAATGGCCTGCCACTCCCAAAGATCCCAAATGGAATATCGTGGAACAAGCTTGCTTTGTTTTTAGTGTTTTGATGACTGTGATATTTTTTTTGAATTCCAGTTATCATACTCAGGTTAGGTTAGGAAAGAGGGCTGTCGGGAATGCGGCCAACATTTGGCCACTAGTTTGGGCCCATTTGCCACCCTCGTAGACAATCACACGCTTTCACACTTACAGCCATGGCACTGACGGGATTCGAACCCGCAGGCCCCGTAGCACGCCGCTTTTCGGCCTGACGCCTTAGCGAGCAGAGCTACCGGGCCCCCAGTTATCATACTTAATCTGCGATGTGTTGCACCTGACATGTTTTTTGTTTTCTTAAACTCCATGCTGTTCGAATCGCGTCAAGACAAATCGCAAAAAAAAATTTGCCACCCTCGTAGACAATCACACGCATTCACACTTACAGCCATGGCACTGACGGGATTCAAACCCGCAGGCCCCGTAGCACGCCGCTTTTCGGCCTGACGCCTTAGCGAGCAGAGCTACCGGGCCCCCAGTTATCATACTTAATCTGCGATGTGTTGCACATGACATGTTTTTTGTTTTCTTAAACTCCATGCTGTTCGAATCGCGTCAAGACAAATCGCAAAAAAAAATTATGAGACATAAAACTGTACCTTTATTGTTGATAAACAAGTTTAATCAGCTTGAGAGGGACAACACTATCTTAGACGCTTTTATAAAAAAGAGATGCTTCCATTAGATAATTGTAAGATGGTTTAGCAGAATAGGTCTTCACAGATAGAGAAAGAGAGAGAGAGCTATCATCAACACATAGTAAATTAACGACAACTCTTGCGCTGATTCCAACAAATGGTAAGTTGAAATTTAAACGAAAAATTGAATGAAAAGGGATATTCTTTGGATTACCCATATATAGTAAAAATAAGTATGCACATGTAGTAAACTTGCATTTCTTGGCCAAATATGAGTTTTCTTTATCGTTTTTGAGGCTGAAACTGGTTTTAGGATTACCTTAACCTAGGGTCCTATCGCCTAACAGTGCACGGGTGAGTGAAATAAGATGGTTAACTTTAAACTAGCTAACTAAAAAATATATGAAATAATAGCACTTGCTCGTTTGAGATTTCTAAAGTACTTGCATGCTTCATTTGTCTACTTTCAACAACAGCAACTGCATATTTATAATCCATACATTTTTTGTTAAGATATTTTTCTAAGAAAAATGAATGACAATTTAAATGAAATGAAAATAGAAAACCACAAATTGAAAATTATAGATATTTCAATTAATCTTTGACTAACAATATCATTCAAAATAAAATGTAGAGGATTTATGAACAAAACAAAATTGAAAAATGGTAAAAAAAAGACATAGTTTCTTTGAAACTAGAAATTTCAATTCGATTGAATCTATTTTTCATAAATATAACTTACGAGACATTATCAGGACTGCGACTCATACTCACACAGAAACTCATGTACTTTTTGAATTAAATTAGCTGACAACTTGGTACGAAAATCAAGTTTAGTTTTAAATTAAAGTTTGTATAATATATTCGAGTATATAACGGTGTGATAAAAAAATCAAAGAAATTAACAAAGAAACTTAGTTTTTCGAATAAAAAGTTAATTTTATTTCGTATAAAAAATGAATTTATTTTAATTTGAAATTGTCCTGCCCATTATTCTTTGATATATCGAAATACCTTTTTAATTAAAGACTGAAAAATTCAGACTGCTTGAAAAACATGTCAAGCAGATGTTTGCTATGTAATGGCTCATTTCTCACATGTAATAAAATTCGATATAGATTAAACATTTTCAGTCCACTTTGAATAAAGTAACGGGTTCAATCAAAACAATATTTCTCAGCCTGATACTACTGCAAACATTTTCTTCGATTTTCACTTCAGAACTACATATGATTCCAGTTCTAGAGCATTTCACTGCAGAATGACATCAACGATGTCACTTCATTTTATCTAAGCAATAATGCATATTGTTGCTTTCCACTGTTATTTCCACAATCATAAATCTTATGAAAACCGGCTTCTGATAGATGTTCGAGTCTAATGGAACGTGATCTGTGGCGGCAGTATATTGTATTATGAATATGATATGTACTAGAATCCAAAGAGAAAAACGGTCGTCAGAAAAGTGCCCTTTTTAATGGGCTTATTGCTCATCGACAACCATATGAAATTCGACTGGAGTCGGCAAGCTATTGTCGGAAGAAGGCTGCAAACTCTTGTAATTTATATCCCGGTCGGTTGACTACAAGTCATCCATATGTGAATGTTCTATGCTGGTGGTTCCTATGATCTCATGCCATCAGCCGTTGTAAAATTGTAAACCTTCTGAACTGTCTAATGCATTAATGTAGGACTTGAATGAAATAACTGTAGTTTATGAAGCATTGAACCATATTTGCAATACAGCCATATATATTTAAATGCATCGTACAGTGTCTGAGTAGTTAGTTGTTCTTACAACGAAACTGGTCATTCATTTAAGTTTCGGTCATTTCGAAAGCTACATACGTCAAACTCAACTAAATCTTTTTGCATCTAACTGACAGTATGTCATGTAATAAAACAAGAATAGATAAAAGAGTTACTTAATATGAATGTCCAACTCCCTGTGCATCAACTCCGAACACCTACATATCGTTGTTTTCGAAGTTTCCTGCATGCTAAACTGCACACTATGTCAGCGGTGTGTGGTAGCCACAATGATTATAGTAGCCCATATGGCGTCCCAAGAATACCCAGAAGAATTCACAACATTTTACGAGTGAGCCGATGCAAGTCGCGGTCAGGAGTGGAACTCCGACTTGAAGAACATTCAAGAGATCTGTGTGGGTTGAAATTAGGTCGTCAGGGCAGAATCGTTGCAACTGGGCTACATTGACAGAACAATAGCAGCTCGATTTCATCCAAGTCGAATGAAAAGAAAAACCGTAAAAAGACATACCACGGAAATCAGATCAACGATGAACTTTGTTGCGACTATATCCATTAAGCGTCGTAATTGCGGTGGTGATTTAATGTAGCACAACTTTTGTTCTTTGTACAAATAAAAAACCGGAATTGGTAGATGGACGTCAGAGGGGAATTCGCTTCAATTAAATCAACACCATGAACAAATATCCGTACCCCATGTTGCTATTAAATTTCAAAGAAAAATTCGTCTTAAATACATCGCTGCCGCTAACTTGTAGAAGATCCGTTTGTTATTCACCCACTAGCTGTAGCTTTTAATAGTGGTTTCGATTTTAGCTATTACTCGCTCTTCGATCGAATCGGGCTTCCCATTGAGCCAATCAATAACAAATTCAATGCATACTTCGTGCACTAAACATCTGTATCATAGCACTTATATCTAATTTAACGCTCTGCAAATTACCGGTATTGTTTTCCCAGTGCACGACACTAGCCAGTGCAAGATCGCTGCAATAGCGGTACACTGCAAACCGAAAGTACATTCAAGTTCAATCGATTTACTTCGATTCCTGATTAGATCCATGAAATCGAGAGGCATTTTCGAATAGCCTTGATTACGTGCATCCGATGATATATATACTCGACATGATCGTGTACTTACTTAAATCCGGACTTGAACCGCAATTAGTGATTTGAATCTGGGCAGTAAAAGTCTATTACTGGCAATTTATGGTACTCTCACTTGCTGACGGTGTGCCTGCTTGCTAGATTCCTTCTTGCTATGATTGAACACTGTCTAGAGTTTTGATGAAATGTTTTTATTTTCAGAGAGTTTATCATTGTGTCGATAGATGACGGAGAAAGCATAAACAAAGGCACGTAATTTAATTTTCTGATGGTAATTATGGTACGGTTAAACGTTATTAGATTTATATAGATAAATTTTCCTCATACTATTATCGGATGGTATTAAGAAAATTTATTCTGATTATTTTAGCGTATAATTAATATTTCAAATGAGATTTCGAAAAAAATAGCTTGAAGCAGTTTATTTTAACGTGACTAAATATTGGCGTATTAATGCTTCATATTTTTTTCTACATTATATAATTTTCACGACAGACATTGAACAAAAGAAATCTTAAATTTTTAAAAAAGTTATGGTCGTATCGCAATCATTCTTAAGGGGGGAGTAGAGTTTTTAAATTTTTTTTTTCGATTTTGTTTTTTATTATAAAGGAATGACTAATATCTCAAGAATGTTGTGTCTAAATTTCAAGTCGATCAGAGCAAAATTGACGAAGCTATGACTATTTTTATACCTGTCGGATTTTTATACCAACCTGACTCGAGCGCGCTATTGTTACCAGGCAGCTGGTTCGATTTTTATAGAATACCTTAAAAGTTACCCCTATCTTTCTTTATAGAAATTTAAAAAAGAGTACAAACGTTTTAACTTTAGTCAATAATAACTTTATATTATATTATTTATAACTTTAGTCAATGTAGAGTATATAATTTAGTGTGGCAGGAAACGTTCTATCGAGCAGTACACGCACTTTCCGATTTTCGCATCATTTTAGCTCCATTTTTGTTCAGTTTTGTGCTAAAATATTGCTAAAATGCCGAAAAAAGTTACAAGATCTGATAGAGCAACAACTAGTGCAAGATTATATCGACCTAAATAATTTGTATTAGTCTTTTCAACATTTGCAACGGTAGTTAAATGCATAAAATGTGATGGAAAAATAAATTTTCATTCGACTAAAAAAGAAGGCCGACTAAAAAAGAAGCAAACAAAAGAAGACAGGATTCATCGTAGACAAGAGCAACAAGATGCTCTAGATATTGTGGATGATAGTAACATCCTTTATGGACCTGACACTGATGATTCAGTGTGAAGTAAGCCAATAGATCTCGCTTATGAACGTTTCATCCCAAATTTTTTAGTGTTCAAAACTTTAAAGCGTTTTTCCCACAACTCACGTTTTCAAAGTCGGTGCCCATCATAGCTCCAAAACTACAGCACCGATCCTTTTGAAATTTTGAACACTATTTTTCTACATAATTTACAAGGTAACGCCGAACAGTTTTTTTCGAATTTGTTTATATTTTTAACTTTATAATAACAAATTAACCGGTTTTTTTTTTTTTGCAAAAAATCGCGTTTTTTCGTTCAAAGTGCTCCCAAAAAGTGAAAAATTTAAATTTCAAAAAACCCTCCCCGCGTTACCTGGTGAAAGCAATTATCTAACGAAATACGTTTGATTCTAGGATTTCAGATGATTCGGCACCGAGTTATGATGGGGATCCGAGATGCTCCAGAAGAATTGCTGCCATTGTCGTATTTTTTAATATTTTTTCATGAAAATTTCGCAAAATATTCTTCAAATGTTATACTATAATGTACCATTGGTTTTAATAAATAGATTTTAACTGTTTCATCTAAAAACAAATCACGAAAATGTGCCTTTTTTTACACGAATTAACCCTACTCACCCCTTAATCGAATTAATTGCACACCTCTGTGCCGTCAGAATGATATGCATCATATGAACATTGATTTTGTATTTTGATTTTTTAAGTTTTTATTGTGGATTCAATTCACGAGTGTAATATTCAAACATTTTAAAAATTACAAAGCAAACAAAAAAAAATATTTTTATTTTCTTGACCACTTTAGTTAAAAATGTTCCTCCACTCCTAGGTTCAAATTTACTTAGCTTTCTTTGCTTAAGATCCCTAAGAATTAAAAATATATCAAAATTTTTAAATATATTTTAAAAAGAGAAATAATTACTTTAAAAAAAAATTCAAAAGTGTTTTACCAAAATATGGCTTTGTAATTACAGACATGAAACTTGCTTTGGGAATATTTTATTTGTTAACTAGCTTCATGTGACATTTCTGTGGCATACCTCGATAATCCCGATCAAATTCTTACTAAATATATTAAGTCCATTCAAGTCGGTGTACCATTACTGTAACATACTAACTAGTAATAACTTAGTACTCAGTAAAATTGATAATTGGCTTAACCTATTGACTGAAGTGAATTGATTGAAGTGAGTTTGAATTTCACGTGTTAGTGAAAGTGACAAGTTGAAGTTCGTGCAGATGTTGATAAAAATATACAAAAAGTGTATAAAGTTGTGTTATTTTCCCCGAAACAAGTAGATAAGAGAACGATTTAATTTACTTAATGTTGGCAATGTAAATTTTTACTTCTTCAAGTAACTAATTTATTTTTTTATGTTTGTAATAGTCCAGTTACATTGAGTGACAATGGCAATACCAGTTGCAAATAAAGTACATTAATATTGGTGCTCAATTGTTTGGTTTTATTTCACAATGGCGTCATGATCACAGCAGAATGATGAGATAAATAGCTCAGCTTACCACTATAACAGTAAAGATGATCTAGATGACGATGATGATAGCGCTATTGATCCCAAGTATCAACCATTATTAGAAGATTTGGAGCCTTTTTTCTGATTCCGAGGAAAATGCCAGAGTTGATATAGAATCAATAATTGAAGAAGTACATGACGGGCGTAGTGAGCCTGTTTTTGGCACCTCGTCTCTCGATTCTGTACGTCAAATTAGATAATCAGGTTCAACTAATCAAAAACGAGAAAAGTGACAATTGAAATGGAAAAAAAGAACTTTGATCTAAATGACCAACAAATACATTATTACTGAGTAAACGAATCTCTATGCTGTTCAAAAAAATTCTAAACAATTTTTTTCGAGTTACTGATACGGATATTCAGCAGTTTACTGGAGCAACATGTATGATGACATTGATTAAACTACCGAGAGTAACTTGTCATAGGAATTCATCCATTAGTACACTTTTGGTCAAGGATACAATGTCGAAACAAGCATTTCAAAAAATTTTGGTCATTATGGCCCGAATAGTCACAGGCCTTTCAAAATTAGACTTGTTGTTGGAAAACTAAACGGGACTTTTAGTGGAGTTCCCTTGGAAAAATATCTTTGTGTGGATGAAACAATTTGCTCCAATAAAGCAAGAATTAATTTGAGGAGATATAACCCAAGAAACCAAATGGGGCTATAAGTTATTTGTTCTTCATTTGGGTTTCAGGATTCACTTACAAAGTTGAACCTAAAATAGGAGTGGAAAATGTTTTGCTTCTACAAGAATCTGACTTGGGAGCATCATCCACAAACGTTGTTGTAAGAATAGCGCCAGGCGTACCAAGACATCAGAATTATTAACTTTATTTTGATAAATACTTTACTTTTCTGCCTTTAGTGGAGTACTTAGCTAAAGAAGATTTCATAAATTTGATAGATAGTGTTATAGGAGGATGTAAAATTTTGCTACGAGGCAAAATATGGCAGGCTAGGATGTTCTATCATTTACTAGACCTGACAATATTGAATCCTTGGCTATTATCGCAAAAAGTAAGCAAGGGAATCAACAAACCGCAACGAAAAACTAATGTCTTAAGCAGATTTTCGACTTGAGATAGGTGAAACCTTATGTAAGATTGGCCTTAATATCACGAATAGAAAATCAATTGAAAATGATATTCAAGCCAAAAAACATAAGGGAATTGGGGATCATGTTCTTCCGTTGGCTGTCAGGCTGGGCCAGATTGGCCACTGACTGATTTGAGTAGAAAAAAGAATATGTTGCTAGTTTCCCAAGTGAGCTAGCAACTCACAAACTATTTGCTAGAAATGTAATGTGGCGTTTAGCGCAAAAGAAAATAATTGTTTTAAATCTTTTCATACTACATAGGCATTTTTCAAATGTTTAGCTCAATGTTGCAGAAAAGTCACAATCCTATAAATGAGAATTAAAAAACTAATAATGATTATTTTTATATTTTCAAGAAATACGTGTTTTTTTATATGCCTAAACTTGTCTCATTATAAACACAATATAGATTTTTAAGATCTTGGGCTACAAAGGGTTAAAACTGGAATTTTCAGTTTGTATTATTATTATTTTTACAATAGTTTTGACATAAGCGATGACATTTTAAAACGCGCCAGCATTTTGACATCAAATGATGTCTACAAAAAGTGGGCAGGGAAACATAAACGGCAACGTGTCAAGCTATAAAATACTTAGACAATTTCAGAATACTAATAATATTAATAAAATTAAAAAAAATTTTGCGTTATTTTTGAAAACTAGACGAATATTTTTTGTTCTGTTTTGGTGCTGTTGTGTTTTCAAGGATTTTTCCGTATTTTCGCGTTTTTTGGTTTTATTTCAAACTTGTTTTATATAGTTAATTTCAAATTAGATTTTACATTCCTTTCTATCCTCTCGCAAGCGCTGCCAAATTAAACTAATGTAGGTGATTGTACCAAAAAATTTAATGTACGCGAATCTTCTGATAGATTGTCTTTAATTGAGAGTATTTTAAGTTTAGTTATTTTGGCATTAAAGTTGTAATTAGAAAATAATTATCAATTCTGCTTGCTAAATTAAATTTAAAGTTTGTTGATTTCATCATTTTATTACATATACGTGATTAGTTTTTTTACGAGAACTATTGTTATTTTAAATTTTAAACTGAGTGTTTTGTATTTATTTATTGACTAATTATGTCCAGAGCTATCTCGCAAATGTGGTAAATAAAGCTTGCTGCAAAAAAATTAGTTTACACCCTCATCCATCAGCATATCTTCTTACATATAGCTTCCATGACATTAAAATTTCGGGTTACTCGCTTAAGTCTTTCGTTTTAATTCCTATGCAATTTCTGATGAATCCGATGCGTTATCTACCGATTTGTTTTACTTCTTGATATGTTATAGAAAAACAGCTTAGAGTTGTTTAAGAGGCTCACTTAGATTGAAAGTCACTTCTTGTACATTACTGCCCAAAAGTCTTGTCACCACAGAATGTTAAATGTTTGGCAGCATATCTCAACCATTTTATACTAATTAATATGTGTGCGGAACTGATGACTTTCTAAAAGCTGATGGTCTGTCATTATCAAATAGCAAAAAAGATGCTAAAACTCCTGTTTATGAATGAAAAATTATGCATGAAATAAAATGAATAATCATGTGAAATGCTTCATTAAAGAGTGATAATTCATTTTCAAAGCGGATTTGGTTCTAGTGAATCATTCGAAAATTAAGTAAACCAGTGACGTTTTTCGGTTTTTTTATGACTAAGGTTTGAAAACCAAAAGCCAGTTTGCAAGAAAAAATGTAAAACAGCTCCTAGAATGCCTTTCAGGAAGCAAACCAGTGAGTCAACCGTGAAAAAGAACGATTTACATTGTAGGAAGGCATGTTGAATCCACAAATATGGGAAAATTGACATTGTTGATGTACCAAGACGATGAAGTCAAGTGAAAATGTGGAGCGTTTTTCTAAAAATCAGTCAGAGCCTGAATTATATATCTTAAAGTGATCTAAACACAGAGGGATTCACAGTTACCAGAAAGCATTTCAGGCTCATAGTAATACCAGAAACTATTCAGAGTTGGATGTGCGTAGGATGTTTTGGCATCCATAATAACAAGAGAATGCTGATAGCTGAAGGCTGAACTTCATCGATAAGTGGTTGCTGAAATGCAACTATTGCGGAAACAGATCAAAGCAAAGTGACTTACTTGGTTCCAATAATATAGATTTTGAAAAGCGGAGCATGCCTTTAAGTAACAAATGGTTACAAAATGTGTACAAGACAAATAATACTTCCACAATATATGATATTTAAAATTGAGCAATATGAATATGGTTTGGAGCTGTTTTGATGGTTAAAGAGTATGAGGTTTATTTAAAACTGCGGTTATAATGACAAAAGAGTAGTGACATAACATATTAAAAGTTCATATGAGGCCAAGATGGAAGACAGGTTATAGCTATATTTATGCAAGACAACAACGCGGATCACATTTCTCATTGTACTTTAAAATACGGAATGAATGCTTTGCATCCTTTTGAGAATTCCTTGGATAAACCACAGCAAACTAGCAAAGTTTTAGCAGATCTAAGACATACAACAGCTTTGAAGTCATCTTGTATGTGCACAAAAGGACAAGTAAATAGCTGTATCTGCAACTTTTCTAAAAATTTTAGAAAAAATACCACAAATCTGTCGGCTTGCAATAGCTGGAAATGGAAAATACTTCACAAAATCAAAAACTTAGACACAAAAAACTGTAAAATAATCTTAAAACTTGAAATACTTAATTATAATACTTAAAATTATAAGTTATAATACTTAAAATACTTAGTTATACTTAGTTAAACAGTTAGTAATAGGATGAAATTCCTTGAAATAGATTACAATATTCTTTGAAATAATTTATAACTGAGGTGCGATTTTACACCAAAACCATTTTGCAGCAATAATGATAAATATAAAATCTAATAGTAATCTAATAATAAAGTTCAATCAAATGCAATAATACATATTTAATATACGTTATGCATGCATGATAGAAATTAATAATTTTTAGACAAAATGATTTCGAATATGACGATTGAATTCGTAATTTTTTTTATCGACATTATTACTAAAAAGAAAAACTGATCAACTATTAGGAAAAATGCGAATCTTTTGGTTCACAGAATTTTCGTGAGAACCTTACACTATGTCTAAAATCTTTAAATTTTCTATTTAAAGTTGTTTTTGAGCTACAAGAGCAACATAAAAAATTAAGATCTCTTTTGCCGCACTTTAAAAAGCTTCCTCTCATCGTTTCGATAGATTTTTCAGCGTATAGTGATGAATTCAAGTTTGATCAGTAGCTATAAAACGAGGAATAAATTCACTTGGATCGCGCATGAACATGGCTAAATATTCCGCAGAAACAGTGATTTAATTGTGTTTTCACTCCATTGGCAATAAATATTTCCCCCATATCGCAATTAGCGTTTTCATTTGCAAATGCTCTCCTTGAATAAAATACTTTTTATTGAGATACTCGTATTAGCCATAAATTGAAAGCACCAAAGTCAAAGTAATGTAATTCCTTCCAATTACCTATCAAAATAAGATCCTTCATTGCATCATGATTTCTTTACTGGTGGCATCTTTTGGGTGACCTGACTGCGGTTTTTTTTTGTACTCGTACCATCTCTTTTAAACTCATTCATCCCAAAACAAAAAGTCTTTAATGATGGTATTGATGTGCAGTTCGTTTTTTTTTTTGGAAGGAGGAAAAAGGAGGAGGTTGTTGTTGTTGTTTTCTCGTTCAAATCAAATTGTTCAGAAACTAAATTAAATTTTTCTTTTCAATTTTAAAAAAAAAACTCGAAACCTGTTCACTTTGACGCTATAGATTTGAGAGATTGAGAGTCATCTAAAAAATATTCTATTGAGAATTTGAATAATTTTTATATATTTGTCACCATCTAAGACTCATTTGTCACTTGTTTTATTTCTCAGGCTGTTATCGTATATAAATATGTGGAAAGTTAAGAAATATTTTCTTATATTTTCGAAATTCTTGCTTTTTAAAGCTTTATTCAAACATTCTTCGGTGGGTAATGAATTTTTAGTGAAATCGTTGACCGAAATGAGGATCTTAAGATGCAATTACTGCACAAAATTAAGGAAAAAAGTAAAAGATTTTTGCCTGAAGAGCACTCGAATCAACTTTTCTAGGAAATTTTTCCGTTACCATTTTTAGTAAAAAACAAAAATTT
Source organism: Nemotelus pantherinus (assembly GCA_963978885.1). Classification (NCBI taxonomy): domain Eukaryota; kingdom Metazoa; phylum Arthropoda; class Insecta; order Diptera; family Stratiomyidae; genus Nemotelus; species Nemotelus pantherinus. The sequence goes on from OZ022265.1 coordinate 13,410,942, forward strand.
TTATTTTAATTATTATATTTTAAATTTAATTTTCAAATAGGATCACAAGCAATGCTCTCAGAAGCAATCCGCAAGGATAATTCAAAACATTTCCGTCTCAATAGCTTCCATTAAGAATTCGAATTTTGGAGCAGATATTTGCTGCCAGCTAGCCAGAAAGGGAGAAAGCTGATCGTAACTAGGCAAAGTATTTTTTGTGAATTACCAAATTCAAATAAAACTTAAAAACAGTAATCATTCCTGGAAAATTCACAGGTCTTTCAAATTTTGTTCCTTTGACAGTATTTGAATGTTTGAACTGTAAAATTGAACGGATGTATTCTCTCAACAACAAGCAAAAATAGTCAGCTTCTGGAATTCTAAAAACAAAAAATCTTATGCGAGGGAGCCAGTTTTTTTTAAAATTTCATTTGGCATGGTTTTTGAATGAATCACTGGAAAAGATGAAACTTAAAGGAAACCTGCTTACTTAAGTAGCTCAAGTAGTTGGTTTATGTTTTATCAAAAAACCAAATTTGAGTTCTTTGACGTTATTTTGGAAATACTCTTCAAGAACAAAAGATCATGAGATGCAAACAACACACAATCTTCTAAATTTGTATGTTTCATTTTCACCTTTTGCGTTAAATAAAAAACTAATAATGCTGAAAATGAAAAATATAAAAAGTGTGCTTTTTTTACTTAGAACGTTTTGCTTATTCGTTTACTGGTCCTGTTCAAATTAAACTGAAAGTTCATTCTTTCTCTCAACTCTTATGCACTATGCTTCATTAAATTTACAATTGATTTTCACTTTTATCAGACACTATATATTTGATAGCCAGCCACTACCAGTGACAACGACAAAACGGAACTCATTTACATGCAGTGAAAAGCAAAGTAATTAAATTGATGACTTCTCTGCAATAAATCATAGTAAGTAGTTTGAAAATACATTAAACTACCAAATCGATTGTTGAGTTGCTTACGATTAAGATCGAAATGAAATTTCGCACTGAAACAACATGTCATTTTACATCCTTTAATCATTTTACGAAATCAAACTGCAGTTCGAAACAAAGCAGCTGATCATTAATAAACACCCGAATTCAAATTGCATTAGCATTTCATTCGCACGAAGCTCATACCAATACTGAATCAATTAAGCTTCATCATCAAAAAGATTAAAATCACCGAACTATCACCACCAACAACTCAAAATTGAAACTCACAAATCAAACATTTCACCAAGCACAACTTCCGAATGAGAAAATTTAATTCGACTTATGTAATACAAACCGACTATATTTTCATTCACATGCATAGATCATTAATCAAAATCAAAATAGAATATTCAAATCTAAGAAAATTTACATGTTTACATAACATCACCGAAAAGAGATACCTTCAAATACGTCTAAGCTGACATTGTTCGAATAGGAATCAATATTTAGATATTCATGTGGTTGTTTTGGAAATGCATGAAATTCGCGGATATGCATAATATATGTAACGAAATTAAAACGATTTGTTGATGGTGTCTCTTATTCGATGGCAGGAAAAAAACCGATTTGAATAGTTGTGCAATGAGCTGTTGTTTGAAATAGGTCCGCTTTCTACTCGGTGAAAGATTTGCTTTCAAGGTCAAGACAGATGTAATCAAATTCGGCCTGAGCGAATCTATCAAAAGTTGATCTGCAACACACAAATGCTTATTGGCTAGTAGTTCCGCAGATTTAAATCTGCACAGCAAAAGCATAAATCTGATGATATAATAATGCGGAGAATACTTGTGTCTATGAATGATGTTTGATTTCGGAAAGTCTGCCAGGAAGTAGACAGGGATCAATCGTTGAAAAAACTGTTTATGTTATTTTGGATTAAATCACCAGTAGTTTCATAATTGTTTTACATAGTTTTGATCTGAAATTTTATACACGTTTGAGCTTTCACATCATTAAGACGCTTAAACCGAGGATTTTCAAATAACATACGTACGTCCGAAATTTCAATTAACAACATCATTATTTAAGTGCACTATCCGAAGATCTTTATGCAAATATAACATTTCTATCCAAAGTTGATTGCGATGAAAGTGAACGCTAATGCGAGCGTTTATTTATCATAAATCTCTCAAAAGCGCCTAACGAACATCAACTTTTCCGCAAATTTGTTTATTTTGCGAGCAAATACAGCATCATCGCATTCCATGCCGGTAGTTATACCGCTGTTATTTTGGGGCCAAATTAAAACTAATGATCATATCACCACTCCTTAGTCCATTGACTCTTCAAGTAAAAGTCCATTCTTCAGTCATCTAACACGTTGTGGACATTGACAGTGGTCACTCTACCAAATGCTTGTTGCAATAATTGGCGATGATCACGGTACTGAAGGTGTCAAAATTGAACGCGAGACATCAAAACATTGCACAGCAAATAATATTGTTGTGTTGTGCCGGCACGGCATCGTCACTGAATTAGGCGGAAAAAATCGAAAGCTGCAAAGTCAAGGTAAGTTTGCTGATTGATGGCTCATTGCATTTATGCCGAATTCGGTTTAGTTGTCTAGCTGACTATTTGTTGATTTCCGTGATTGAACGCACCATTCATGATCTCGTCGGCAGCTACAATTGAGTGTACGCTGTCGATATGAATTATTGATTTCAGATTAACGCTAACTTTTCCTACTGTTTGACGGCTCACTCTTGTTGAAGCTTGCGAGTGCAGCTGCGGAAGACTTGTATTTCGGGCTATTTTTTTACGACGTGCTGACTCACGCTCATTGTGAGTTTTGTCAACTTAACAGATTACATACGGTTGCTGCTTGATACGGATATGTTTACTTCTGCATTGTGTTATATGATACATTCGGATCGTTGTTGTGATTAGCAGACTATTTGGAAACTTTTATACATTTTTCGGAGTACGAGAGTGCTGTAAGTGGGGCACGTGGACATAGAAGTGTTTCGAATGAATGTATCAAGTGCGAGATGAGATGAGGACAATGTTGAAATTTCACTTTTGGGGTTGGTTGTTTTCAAGGTGGCTTTTGACTTGCAGGTACTTTCTACCCGATAATTGTGAAGAAAGGGAGTTTGTTTTGGTGAAATGGTAGTAGTTTTTCTATTTGAATACATATTTCACATAAAAGACATTTTCGGCTTTTAATTAGCGAGCATTCGTAGAAAATTAAGATGCGACCGTAATGAAAGGTAACTTTCGAAGCACTAAGTATTTTTGGTCGAATAATGGTGGTAGAAAGTGACAGTCAGTTAATTGAAGAATATAAGTCACGGCATTTTCGAAAATAAATTCAGGTAGAAACCGAATACCATAACAACAGTATGAGACAATGGTTTTTTTCTTTCTTTTATAAAATAATATAATATAAAATAATAAAATAAGTAATGTGGCATATATTTACTGATCTAGTAGATGACCATGTTGGTAGTCAGTTCGTACAAGTACTCATAAAATTGACTGACTTTAACTTTAATATGTATATGAATGTAAAATAATAAATTTCGCTTTTTGATTGTTTGAGTCTTAATTTTCTTTTAAACATATTTGTGGTAGGGTGCTCCAGCTCTGAAAAACCTTCAAACTTTGCAAACAGTGCGCATTTATTTATATATTATTGTCTAAACTAACAGATACATATCCAATTCAAGACAAAATAAGGATTAAATTCCAAATTAAAAACAAAATAATATACAATATATCGAAAAAGAAGAAAAATAAAAGTAAATATTATAAATGCAGTTGACAAAAGAACCGATTTTTTTTTGCTGAGATGAAATTGGACAAAAATTAAACAATTAATTTACATTTTATAAATTATCAAGCTATAAAACAACATGCTCTTACATTGATTTGGAAAATATGTAACGAAAGCGGAAGAGGACCAATATTTCGACAACTATGTTGCGTAGATAAGCGTTAATGTAGAGAATCAAAATAGGTATAAGCTCCCGCAAACAGTATGGTGAAGGTACATGAAAGAAAAACTGCACGCTGGGGATACAAGTCACCAAACCATTACTTATTTTATAGAGCAAACATTCATTTAAGAATACTCTACGTAACAGGAGAATAAGAATTTCTAAGATAGAGATACGGAATTTAAGGGAAGCCGACGAGTAAACCTAGGCTGTAAAAACTCAACACCATCAATTAACTAACGATAATAAGGACATCGAATTTGATAACAATACTCGAGGACACTACGCATGGAGGAGATATGCAGGCGTACAGAAGAGGAAATATCAACAAGCGGTCTAGACGCTCTAACAATGAAGCCGAACAATCTTGAGGCCTTAGATGTGACAAGCAAGATATGGACATCAAATTTAAGTTTAGTATCAAACACAACTCAAAGATCCTTGAAATTATCAACAGGACTGGAAAATCAGCCAAGAACCTGGAAAAGCTCGAAAGCAAGGGACTCACGGTTGTGGTCTATGCTGATGACATTGCTATTTTAGTCTCGGGTAGGTTTCCACATACCCTTGGCGAGCTCATCGAGTACTCTCTAAGGCTGGCTGAGGAGTGGGCAAATACTGTGGGCTTTGGCAATAAGACGGATCTGGTGCTCTTCACTAGAAAGTACAAAAGTCCCAATTTAGACCCAATCATGCTGGGCGGCTACAGGTTAGGTCTCAAGTTACAAACTAAGTACTTGGGTCTTATTCTGGACAGCAAGCTCACATAGAAGGCGAATTTAGAGATCCCCTTTTGGGATCGGTAGACATCCTTATTCCTACCCAAACTATTAAGTACTCAATCGACTCCAAAATGATTCAGGATGCGACGTGCAGATGAGGTGCAACTCATACCTGCAGGGTAATCAAAATCATGTGGAGGTCCTACAATCTCGCATCATACAATCTCGCTCGTGGGGATCATACAATCTTGCTACCTCCTCGAGTTAACGCGGACTGACTGCAAACGACTGGTTGGCATCATTACTGGCCATCCAGCATCTCCTGTGTCACTGGCACTGGGGAAAACCAGGCTGTGATATTTCGGTAAGCCCTGACTGGTTGATATCTCGCACGTGGAGGAGCAAAAGCTGAAGGACATCCTTCAGCTCGTGAAAAAGTCTGGGGCCTTTGATGGCCGCTTGGACCGAACTTTCTTTCTCGTGGTCCATTTATCTGATATCACTATGAACCAGTAGGTCTATGTGTGGCCTTGTGCTAGCCAGTACAACCTAACCTAACGTAATGATGCCAAAAAAACACTTCAATAAGTCATTTGAATAAATATTAGGAATTTTTCTCGTCTTAAAAGACATAAAATATATGTTTAGAAAATCATGAGCTCATGAAATGTTTTTTTTTTATTAATTTATTAGTCACATTGAAATTATAAAAATTTTGAGTAATTTTTTTTTTCGAAAATGTAATGTTTCTTTAATTCAGTTGTGAACATGGTTTTCTTTAAATAATATTAGCCTAGGAGCGAATAGATTAGATTGCTTATATAATTAGAAACTTTGCAAAATTATTTATAAAAAGGTAGATATTGAAATCGCTTCTATTCAAAATATAATAAGAGGAATAAATATTCATTTCTAGGCAGTATCACAACGAAATATACTAATCCATCATTCGACTGTACATCCATGAGTTAAGTAAAAATAGTTTCTTAAATTATAACTTCTTCACTTTGCAATATTTATAAACTAGCTTATGAGTGTGCGTTTTCACTAAATGGTAAAATCTCAGAACGGAACAGAGAAAACATTATTATTTATTGAATTACAGAAGCTTTGATGCATTTATGCTTCTCTACTATGATTGGCACAGCTGCATCGCATATCAAATCAATATATAAAGTTCAGTTTAACCAGTTCACCGTCCATGAATCGAATAAATCAATATGTTAATCATATGAGCATAGCTACTAAATTTTATAACTTCTCCCCACACTGGGCGCTCAAGCGAAACGCTATCCTCAAATGAACTAAAAAGCAAATTTGATTATTTCAAACCTTGGTTATTTATTCCTTGTACATACCGGTGCAACTAAACTAGATTTAGCTACAACAGCAAGTAGAAGCATTAGTGTTTATGCATGTTTAGGTCAAATTAGGCTTAAGGAATGTCACAAATGCATTTCTTGCAATAATTTTACACCAAATTATATTTCATAACAAAGTTTACCTCACCAAATATTATTACGAATTTAATTTCTCCTCTTTTAATAATAAATAAAATATTACCAAATGAATAAACATATTTATTTACTTTTATTTGGGTGAATAAACTTTTATAGAGATTACTGTTGTGAATTAAAACTAATTAGAATATCGTTATGAGAATTGTAAAAATATTCATGATTTTTTCTGGTTTTAATGAGTTTTACCTTAAATTATGCATGTTATATTAAGAACTACTGGAATTAAAATAAATTTTATGCACTTGGTTTTGCTAGCTAGTCCACAAATAATTCATCTAAATTAAATTTAGCTAATTTTTTTTACAAAAATCTGATAGAATAAATATAGAAATATTCAATTTCTCATACTATTGAAAACTTATACCTACAAAACTACTTCATTCGTCACATGACAAATTATATTTTCATAGGCAGACCTTCAGCTTAACACTTAAGTATTCTGAAATAATTTCATTCTTTTGTCGTGAAATAAACTAGAACGAGGTACTATTCAGAACATGTCTGTACTCCAATAGCAAGATAATCGATTTATTCGTTTTGATTACATTCCGGTTTGGAACAATTGTTACTGCTTTTGAACATATTATGTTACTAGCAACTTTATTATTGAAACATTCTTCAAATTCGAGCTTAAGTGCTAAGGTGTTGTTAGTAGGCCTTGTGTTACATAAGTCGTGCTGCATAAAGTGTACTTACATCTTTTTGGATGAAGAGTTATTGTGGAATATAATTCAATTTAGATTTTAAAAAGCTCTTAGATATATAAATATATAGGATAAAACTATGAAGCTAATTTTAAAAGCAACATTTTTAAAAAATGTATGTTTTAGCAGAAATTCGTATAGTCCATGAGCTTGTTTTGAAAATCCCAGAAACGAAAAATGATTCGATTCTACAGGTTTTTTTTTTGAAAAAAGTTCGACCTTTATGCTATTTGTAAAAAAAAATATAACTCAAACTTGACATGTAAAATAACGGACAAGACTCTACGATTCATCAATAATTTTTTTTTTTTTTTATAAGAGACGGCAGCTTGTGAACACAAGCCATGTTTATGTTAAATATAATTCAATATACCTGATTGGGTAGAATCTATCAAAACAATGATAACAAGAAGCAACATATAATTTTCAGATCCTAAGAAAACATTACGGATCAAATTGCTTTGGACATTTTTTTATTTCATTATTATGTATTTATATTTCAATGTGTGCAAGCAGTCAAGCATTTATAATTTATCTAAGAGAAATCGATATTTAATATTTATTTACGAACAATCAATTCATGATTGATGGAGCCTGATTTTTGCTAATTGGAAAATCGTGAAAATCGAACCCCCCATTTAAATATGCGAAATATTGGAATGATTTGATCACATCTTAACGAAAAGTGAACATAGTACGTAGATATCAATTTCCAGTATCTATTTGTTTAATCTTAAGAAAATTAACGTAAACTTGAAAGTTTCTTTATGGCATTGCAAGAAAATATAACCATACAAAAAGCAATGTAGTAGTGGTCAAAGAGCTTGTAGCACAGACAACAACTTGATTTAAGCCAATACACAGGTCGAATTCGAAATTCGAAGATGGTAGATGTATTGAATTTTCGATTTTGTGTGTTAGTATTTGGTTTGACTACTTGGTGGAAAAAAAAGCAATTAAAAAATTATTTTGCAAAATGAAATACATGAAAACATGTTAATTGTAAGCTATGTATACACTTGTCACGTTTAATTCATTTGATCTTAAATTTCAATAAGTGAAAGCATTAATGTCGACTCCAGCTGTTTCAAATGAGAATTAAAAGGTTTAAGTGCATAGTAAAGAACGTTGAATAGTTAAAGTGTGTAATCATTATTTCACATTTCACGAATAATTAATAGGGATGTGTTGTATTATCGCATTTTACAAATATAGTAAAAAATTACTCGACAACGTTGAAGGTTTTCGAATCATGCTAAATACATTGAAACGAGTTTTTACATCTTGAATAGACCGTATGAAGTGTGGGTGAATAAATGGAATTTAGGTTCCGTTTCCTCTCAAATGCTATCCACGTAATTAAAGCTAACTATTCAGCCGTGGTTGATATTGAATTTGGTGTCACCTTGATTTTTCAAAATATGCAATATCACAGACATAAGAGAGAATGGATAAAAAACCATAGGAGAGAAATGGTCCAATTTTCGACTTTCTGCTTATTGGTGTGAGAATGAGGTACGGGTAGCGCCAATGTAAAAACTACGAGAGATCGCCATTTTGAGCGTCGTTTGACATTTCTTTTCCGCAACCGGTGAGTGGAGATTTAAATATTTTTTGTCAATGAAACTAACTATGATTTCACTCAAAAAGAAGACGAAATTGTTGCCAAAGGTTACTTTACCCGAAATACGATATCCCCCGCGAAGCATTTCGGTGGCTACTATTGGAGCCAGGAACGAAACACTCCATTCTCGCCTTATATTGGAATTTGCGACCGCTAGTTTATTCGGGAAACCGACACATATTATCGCGCACTCACGTAGATTTATATTTCTACGGTACACGCCGAACAATTTCAAGATTTTCTGTGAGAAATTTTGACTTAAAGTCAATGTTTTGCTTCTCAAACTGACATTTCTTTTCGTGTTCCCGTTGCAGACTTTTATCCCGATCTGATATTCCTCACATTTTTCTTAAATAAGAGACAGCATTAGGGCTTTTCGGCTGTGAGTGTGGTAGAAAGGGGTGCATTGAGTGGAATTTTTGTGAGAGAGCAATGTTGTGCGTGTGTTAAAAAAGGCTAAATCAAATATGGATACACGGATAGCCATTTCGTATCCATTTTCTTTTATACCTGTGTGCAATATCAATCAGAAAGATATATGTTGAAAAAGACAGTAGAACCACGAAAATCAGAGTATCAAGTGCCCTAGCCATATTTGTTGCAATTTAAGTTTTATTTTCTATTACTTATATTTATCAATTTCATTGTTTTATTTTTTTATTGTTTTATTATTACGTGATTTGGATGTATAAAATGGAAACTGTTTTAATAAAACTTACGATTGCTTATAAAATGAAAAAAAGTTTAGCTTTCATCTGATAAAATTCAAGAGACTTGTGTATTGTTACAAATCATGAAAAATTCGGCATGAAGTTAAATTGGAGTGTGCTGCATTCCAATCCGAAATCGGCAAATTCGAAAATGACATCGTATACTCGTAACTTGAAGAATGCTGGAAATCGGTTTTTCTGCTTTTCTAATGTATTCAAATCGTTCAGTTAAATGATCCTAATTGTATTTTTAATTATTCCTCAGAAGAGAACAAAAATTGGACAAAAACTTACAAAACAATAAGAAGAGCCAAAAGTGACGACTTCTTTCATGTTATTTAGCTAATTCTCATGCAAATAACATCAAATGAATTAGATGTGGGACTACTTTACAGCCGGGACCACATAGCAAGAAATTGCCAGCAGAATAAGTTGGATAATATCTTCCAAGAGGGTAGTTTCGGGAAATTTACCCGAAACTTTTTTTAACATTGCCGGGAACCGGATAAATTGTGGTGTAATTCGGTCAATATTTTCGTCAATAATAACGCCAAAGACTTGTGACTTCGAATAATTGTGGATAAAACAACTGTTTTGGGATTAAAAGTGAAAATGAAAAAAAAAAGAAAAACATATTTCAAGGTTGCTTTCGATTTTTGAGAAAGTTCGTTGCTCATCTGAAAAGGTTAATGATCCTTCAGATCAAATTTATCATAACAAAAAAAGGTTTCTATCGTTTTTGGTTTATTAGCAGTCTTTAATATGAAAGAGAGTTTTCTGAAAATAAGTAAATATGAAAATGTAAATATTTTACCACTCTTAGCACGGATTCAAAGGCAGAATAAAATTTAGTAAATTTTATTCATTTTTTATTCATTTATACAAATTAGTTAATCAGCAACCAAGTCAATCAAGCCAACCAAGTATCTTCAGCTTTTTTCCATAGCCCTAATGAAGAGTGTGATATAAATAGTATGTAAATAATAATTGAAGTCATATAAAAAGGCTCTCAAAGCCTTAAGTAAGTCCATTTTTACCTTTCTATTACTTTTAAAAATCACTATCTTAGTATGTAGTTCTAAAAGTTTCAAAACCATTTAATTAATATAAATTAAATACCATACTAATAAAAAAAAAATTCTTTCCAGCCATTTGCAATTTGATATTACCCTATAATTTCTGAACCATTATCTTCTCATCACTCCATGATTATTCCTTACTACTTTCCTCATGACCAACTGTGACACTATCAAACAACCAGCATGAAATACTAAAATGAAACCAACCAACCAACCCATTCCAAACACTTCACATGAACAAGCCGGTAATTTATCAGGGGTGCAAAAACAGTTTATCTGATTAGGAACTAATAACAGTATCGGGTTTAGGAGACTGCCGGAAAATCATGTTTTCCGTTTGGCAACAGTATTTACCAAACAATTTGCCGATTAGCATCGAGGCGCAAGAAACACAACTCCGCACAGGAGCCGGGCCCAGTAAGGCCTACTGAGCCTGATATTCTTCGGATTGGTTTCGTTTTTCACCCTCCGGGCATGCGGCATTCAAGAGTTCTCTATTGCAAAGTTAATAAGAGGATCATAGGCACTACAGTTGCCGTTTATTACATTTTTGTTCCTCACCATCCGGATACTTTGCACCTCGACAGAGGCAAGCAAGCGTCGAATTTCAATTGCTGACTAGGATATTTCGAAAGGAGTTTTCGAATAGCACGAAATGTTTCCAAGATATTATATCGTTCTTTCGTATCTGTTTGTATTATTTTGTTTTCCGAGTATAGAACTGATTCTTTCCCATTGATGTTTTTCTTTTCCTGTAATTTTTGCCATATGGGACAATACTTGTTTCTAACTGAGAAATGGGATAATTTCAATGCGAAAAGTGGTGTCAAATTTTGTGCGAAATAAAGGAAAATGAAGAATGTTATTGAGATTTAATGTTTGAAATAGGAAGCATGTGTATCATTCTAAGATAAGAAGTCAATACTTTTGGAAATACTGAAAATCAGATTTCTGATACGACCTCGATTTTTTACGATCATCATTCACAGGTAACAAGGGTGAGTAAATTAAATTAAAGGAAGTTGAACCCAGTTTTCTGAGAAAAAGGACGTATTCCATATCATTTTCATAGCCAGTTTTTTTTAAATAAAAACATAGTCCAAAAATATTTAAAATTTAAGCAGAAATCGCAGTAATTGATATATGGAGTATCAAAGAGACGATTTAATCACTCAGAAAAATTTCATCACTTCAAAAATGTTCAAATATGATTTGGCGCCATATACGTTTAATTCAAATAAGCTCACTTCATTTCAATAACGCTGTATCAAAGTGAGTCAACGGTGTATCAAAGTGAGTCTTACTTGTTTTAATGTTTTATTTTTCATTCAATGATGAAACATTTTGATTTGAAAATAAAATTTTTATTATAAAGTGGAATTCAAATAAGATTCCCTTTTGATTTAAAAGTGTTTCAACTTTTGATTTAAAGTGATTCTAAAAAAATGTTAAGTGGTGAAATTTTTCTGAGTGATGGTGAACAAGTTTATGACTGGATTACACTATCAGGTGTAACCAGAATTTGATTGCTTTTCCTAACAACACATTTAATATTCCGGGTATGCTTACTCATTACACTCGACTGTAATCGAGACGTTTGTACATCAATTGAATCAAGTCTGGAACTTTGAACCACCTGCTTTAATATCATCCATCCGATCTAAACCCTTTCCGATTCGAGCCAAATTCCCACGTTCACCACAATACGAAACAATATACACACTGCACATTCTACAATCAATTGAAACAAATCAGGAAAATCTCAAATCTCGTCCTGAAGGTAAAATTGGCATATCACAGACTCATCAACCGAAATCAACTGTCTGATACCCTCAAAAAACGAGCAAGTGGTAGTTATCCAACATTTCTTCAGCGCACTCGAATAATAGACGCACAAAACCACAAATCAATAAAAGATTGGAAATGAGAATGAGAAAACCAAAAAAGGAATCGCCTGAACAATACTGTGTGTGGGGAATCTCAGGAGTCGTTTAATCGAGCATCAATCGCCAAGAGAAAGAAAGGCACTTGATCTAAAATAAAAATATCAAATAATGCTCGGGGTGAAATTGAAGACAGTGAGAAACTTACCCCCTACGAAGAATTTTTCTTCGTTTGCACAATTGTAATTACCTGTTATCGTTACGGCGAGAGTAGGCTGAGAAGTTGTGGGAGAATCGGTGTTTTATCTATTTTGTTACTGAGCTAAATACCTCGACTCATCGCAGAATTGTGTATCTATGGGGATTTTTTTTTTTCATTGATGAGGTTTCAAATGATTAAATTGTACATTGTTGATTTTTCTGTTTTTTTTTTCGAAGAAGAAAATGTATCTATTGCTGATGTGAATACGGATTCGGTTTCAATTTAGAGTATTACATTCCAGCGGATATTTTTCGCTATGGGATATTTTTCGGTATTTTCCAGTGGGGCGGATATTTTTCGCTATTTTCCAGTGGGGTGTATTGCAAAGGTTTGCCAAAGAACAATGGAAATAACCAATTTTTTTCTTTAATGAAAATCAATCGGATTGGTAAGTGGAAAGAAAGTTCCGATATGCCATGGGAAATGAGTAAGTTGCAAATTCAGTAAAATATCAATATTGCAAAAATGACGAAAAATTATGCATCTGAGCATTATTTGTTTAATATTACATAGCTTAAGATTACACATTTAGAGCAAAAGACTCAAACAAATTTTAATTCCACTCACAATAACTCATTATGTAACATTCCAACCCAGACAAAAATTGCATAAAGTTCAATCTTGCGAACATAAAATCAACATAGCGTAGCTAGCGTACGTTTATTCTTCAAAAAATCTTAAGCGCCTACGAACCACTAGAAGCACTGATTTTCGATTTTCTACAGGACATTAACAGCACTGTAACCAAAAATCTACCATAACTGCTACACGTCAAATCAACCTACTCCGTGAATTTCATTTTCACCCGATGATTTCATCGAAAATTTGGGGCTGCCACCCGAATAATTTCCAAAATTTGGAAAATTTAAACATTACTTAATTGTTTTAAGGGGGTAGTACCAGTTATAATTTTGAAAAAAATAGTTTTTTGTTTTTTGCATTTTTCAATTTATTATACCTTCAGAAATCACGCCTCAAAATTTTATTAAAATATTTCCAAAAATAAAGAAGTTACGGCAGTTTACGGCAGACCGCTGCTTTTAATTAGTCAGCATAAGTCAGGCAGAAGTCAGGCAATCGTAGGTGATAAAAACATATTTTTTAAATAATATTCAATAAATAAATAAAAAAAAAACTTAAAACGCGTTTTTCTCGAAATTACGTTTTTTCAAACTGCGGACACTTATTCTCCGGATTGGCCGAACCGATTTAAGTCAAATTTGGTGTTCTACTTTATTTAAGTATTTTGTGTGGTGATCCACCACATTATAGGCCAAAAATTAGCCCAAAAAAATTTGGCAAGTGAAACAAAGTGAAAAAAAAAACGTTTTTTCAAAAAATATATTCAAACAACCGCTATTTTTTTTGGATCGATTTTTTTAAAAAATACTGTGGTAGATTACCACGTAAGAAACATTCCTCTTTAAAATGCGGTTTGGTTTTTTTTCAGATTCTTCATTCCTGAGATTATCTGTCAGCAGTATGACGAGGCATTTTTCGAGACGTCAACTTTGGCGCCCTCTATAAATAAGTAAAAAATTAAAAAAAAATATTTTTTTTTAGTCTTTAAAACTTGTATTTTACCCATGCAAATTTTAAAATTTATACAAAATAAAGAAGATGAAAAAAAATATTGAAAATTAGGCTGTTCTTGTCACCAAATATTATATAAAGCTTATGGAAAATATGTCCCATTAATTTCAAGTTGTGAATACTGGGTAAGACCGTTAGTGGTGATTTTGAATCAAGCATCAAAGAGCGTGAAAGAAGGCCAAAAACGTTTGCAGACGCTGAATTGGAGATTTTATTGCATTAAGATTCATATAAAACTCAAAAGAAATTTGCTTAATCTTTGAATGTGACTACTGCTTCGGCGCCATAAATATAAGTTGTCTTTTCATCTTTTCATCACTGGCAGTAAAAAGTGAGTTTCCTACGACAACCTAAGTTGCAAAAGAACTTATTTTAAGCGCAGCAAACGAGCAAAATCAACACCGAGGCATAAAATCCCTGGTTTCAAGGTAATGCTCTGTATCGGGTGAAATATATTATGAACCACTACAGTCGAATGAAACTCTTACTGGAGACTACTACCGATTAATCAAATTGAATGAAAAAAAAACAATCAACCAAATTCAACACAGCAATAAACGACAAAAAAAAACGCCAGAATGAAAGGGCAGACAACCGAAATTAATTTTAAATGAGGGCAATGGGCGGCCAAATGTTGTGAAACCAGTTAAAAACCATATATGCCAGATGGAAAGCTCTACAAGACCTTCTTTTTCTGGCTACCATTTGCTTCGATCGATCCAAATTGTCGTGATTGAAATCCGTTTCATTTCAGTTCAAGGAGTCCAAAAATGATTTGATACGTACCCAGCCTTAAAAACTGAACAAACTTTTGTTGGATCGGAATCCATAAATTACTAGAAAAATTGAGAAATGTCGTTAACTTCAAAAGACAATACTTTGAATAAATTATACTACTCCGAATTTGCTAAATAAAACCTTTAAAGCTTATTTACACCAACAATGTGATCAACAGAGTTCTGTGACATATCTCATGATTGCGTAATTCAATTAAGCTAAAATTAAATACATAAAAGATAGGTTCAAATCTCACTCAAACTGTGTTATTTTTAATCATTTGGCGTAAACGGGCATTTAAGTGATATTTTAGTTAGCCATTATAATTTTTTGTATGAATCGCATTCTAAAAAAACCCAGTCTACGACATAAAATTTGGTCTACACTCTAAAAAGTGGGTCTATAATTAATATTTTGATAATAGGAAACATATTCATTTTTTCCTTTAAAATAACGAATCACAAATTTTTTTACACATTCGATGCGCATTTTTTGCTTTTACGTCATATGAGCTGAATAATATACAGTTTTTTGTAAATTGAAGCAAAAAGAGTGTAAATTTACTAGTTTGCTATTCACCTTTGCGCCAAAGCCATAAAATTGCATCATTATTGAGGGTAAAATTACACCATTTGGTCGTAAAAAAAAAATGCTTTTACGCACTTTTGTAAATTTACATCTTTAATAGTAGGAAACCAGTTTCGTACTATTATAAGGGTAAAATTCAACCAAAATTTTTTTGAGGTTACTTCAAACACCATGTGAGCCGACGGTTTGCCGCTTGTAAAAACTGTGTGCAATTTCTTGTCGTTAATCTCGCAGACTAGCCAATTTGTTTGCTGGACTGCAGTAATGCTCAGTTTATACTCTTCGACCTGATCAAGGAGGACATTTTTGGCCCCCGGTTTGTTCAGGGAGTGTACATTTCAGGTTCCGAGAGAATAATCCCTTGTGCGTTTGCGTTATCGTCGTTGTTGATCCACCCAAGCCGAGCCATTTGATCCAGGTTTTTTTTTTACAAAGGAAGTTTTTGCAAGGATGAGTTGTTAGCACATCGCTCAACCATTTCCTTGGGGGCCTCGGTGATAGTTACTTCAGGAGACTTGCTGCCAGCCAAAGCTCACACAACTATGTTGCAGGTCTGACAACGTGGGTAATCGTCCCTAATGACTTGAGACGCTTAGTTCAAGTCATTAGGGACGATTACTGAATTCAGCCATCAGGCTGCAACTAAACAAATTTGACTGAGGATAGTGTTACCTCGTTGCCTCAAACCCGTCTCCTTTCTCTGGGCTTGGGACCGGCATGTCACAGCTTAGACTTGCGATCGTTGGAGTTTATTTCAGTTTCAGTAAATTTCAGTATTTTAACTCATTTTGCCACGAAATGAACTGAGCACTCTATTTATTCGGGAATTTTTGATTCAATTACAAAATTTTCCGAAGTCAAAAATATGTTAAAGAACCTGTGATAATACAAATAATATAAAGCCCTTAAGATTGAAGACTTGAAACAGTTCTTTGCTTGATATTCGCGCCCGACTACCCCAAAATAACGAATATAAACTGAAATAAACAGAACATTCGACAATTTTTCCAATTATCAGGGATTCCCAGTGATTTGAGATAGTCAAAAAACTCTATGCCACGTTCGGAAATTCTGGAGTTACCCCAAACTCAATCCTTAAGTACTCTTGTATTCATCTTAAGAAAAAAATCCTGACGTTTGAAAATTTATGCGTCACAGCTATTTTAACACAAAGCCTGGTATATTTACATGGATTGATTTGAATATGGAAAGAAAAAACAAAACAAATCTACTAAGCAAAAATTTAAGCCTATTGATTGATGAAGATAACATTATCTGGTAAGTTAATCTGATATGTGCAACAATTCAATATATGAATCTTTTTCTTTGATTTTTTTTAGAAACATTATGGTAATGGTTAATTTGTAAATGTGACATTATGGTAAATTTTTAATTGCGACATTATAACAACAGTGTTTGCATTCGTTTCTTTTTACTTTGAGTGTTAGATTTTTATTTATTTCTCTATTTCACTAAAAGCTTTTTATTACTTACTCTTAAATTTTTTTAAACTATTTGACAATTATCTCCTTTTTGGGTAGCGTTAGTTTCCGAAACGACCATAATGTTTAATTGCCTAGTACTTCATGTTCAACATTTTAATTATGTAAACTAGAAAATTTCCTACGCAAAAATATCCATATGCAAACATGATTAATCAAAGTTAAAATTTCAGCCAGTCCACTGTAAATCATACAATAAACTTGCCACCAAACTAAACAGAAATAATGATGAAACAACGACTAAATCATGTTACGATTATTACAGAAAAATATGCCGAAACCCAAAAAAACAAAAAATTCGCGTATAAGTGGGCATGAAGTGTACACATACTCGAGCTCGCAATTCATAAAGCTCCGTATTCATTCTTTGGTCAGCAAACATTTTCATATTCGCCAGTTGTTTGTTTAGCTCTTAAGTCGAATATTGGCAATATTATTGTGTTACTTTCTGTCAAAACTGCCACTGCATAAAATTGCCGACGTGTTGCAAAAAAATCTTGCCGTATAAGGTCATCTAATATCAAACCTCTGTCTCGACTATGTCAACTGACTGTCGTCCGGCAAACAAAAAAAGATAACATTTTCAATTAAAATTTGATCATCTCAGTAAAGATTTGAAATTCAAACGAACGGATGTCCAAATACATTTATTACCTGCATTTCTTAAGTGTTAACATTTCTCAAACTTCTTCAGTTTCGTCGGGATTGACGCAAGCTGAACTGAACGGAAAAAGCCAAAGCCTACAACAAAACCGGCAGCGTTGAGCAAATGTTTACTAACGTTTTAAGACTGCCGAATTGTTGAATACTGTGTTGATCAGTGCCATGTTGTATCTAACGTTGCTGGCCAAATAGGCTGTATAAACCTGACTGAAAAACAATGCCATGCCGTGTGTCTGTCTAATGTGACATTGTAGCCTTCCTGGACAGGTTGTTGTGCCCCCAATCAAATCAAATACATTTCTTACGTTTTTTTTCTGGCGTCGGATAAAAGGTTCGAGCAAACATACTTGGCTGTATGCTATTGGGAATTTTCAGTATTGACTGATTGACTATCGATGTATTGATTTGGAGGAATTTTATTGACAAAATTATAAATAGAAAATATTATTTTCGGTGAGTGGTGCTGTTGCATAAAAAGATATTGAGTTACAGGTTGCCGGAGATATTTAGGGTGGAATGGGAAAGCGTTGAGTATGTTTGTGAGGAAGTTGACCGTTTACCCAAGAACTATGGGGAAAATGTGGAAATTGATGTTTTCGCGGACGGAACGTTAAATTAATACAATTATTAGTGATGCAGAAGAGAAATGCAAACAAAGAAAAATTAATCTAATGAATCTCGTTTATGTACTTCTAAGTTCATTCAACATAAAGAAAGAAAAATCGCAGAGACATACTTTCGACCAATGGTTTCAAAACACCTTCCCACATAACGCTAACATTCAAAATCTCCAAAATATCTTAGCACTGTCAGCCGCAAACGTCTCTTTTCAACCATTCCAGCATGCTCGAAATAGAAAAAGGAAACCTTGGAGCGAGTTTATCACCCATCATCATCTTGCAATCTTTCCAGAACGAAGCATCTTGGCTGTTACTTTCCACTCGAGCACAAAAAGTATAAACCAAGAATCTCTCTCTCAATTGTTTTAATTTCCGGCCAAGGATGTTATCGCACGTTAGCTCCTTGTTCTTCTACATGCCACCGTCACCCCCTCTCATTGCTTCCGAACCTGTATATCTGCACGGATGGAAACATCAAATCCATCTCGGTTACGATTTGAGTTCGGTCTGGAAGAAAGAACAACGCTTACTCAAGAAATTCACCGTTTCCTTAGACTCGTATGCTGGAGACATCTTTGAACTATGCAAAAAGTCAAGACGGGACGGACGAGAAGCGAGAGTGGTGAGTCTTTCGTTTGTTCGATTTAAAATTGTATACGTTCAACATGGCGTGAAATTATATTCTCGTTTTGTCGTCGGGCTTATGTTCACAAGAACAACCATGTTTCTCTTTTGTCTTTTTCAGTTAAGATATGAAGCAGTCGAGCGAACGTAATTGAAAGAGGAAAGGTGAAGGATGACCCTTTCGCCCACTTAAGTGTTTCGTCGGTGAAATGTCTAAAGCACGAATATTTTTACGAATGAAAGATTCGAAACGGTGGCATTGTTTCTGGTTCGCTGAAGGCAGTTGATAATTGTTGAATATTTTGTTTTTAAGTTTTGGGTAATTTGTAATTATTATTATATGAACTTATATGAATATATATATATATATATGTAATCAAATCGGCGCAGTAAAAACAATACTGGTGTTGGAAACCAATCGGGTGTCCGCGGATCAAATATGAACTAACAGAGGGTTGATCTTCTTCGGGCTGAAGAGGATCATCATGAAGATTGAGGCGGAGAAAGTGTGGACGTAACGTGACGGTAGTGCCCACTATGAGATAGGGAAAGCATCAACATACATAAACAACAGAGGCAAGTGTATACCAGAATTTCCAATTTCAGTCATATTGGTAATAAACCTACATTTATTAATAAGAACAGGGTTGAAGTAAGTGATATTACCTTTGCAAATTCAAATATAAGTAAAAGCGTACACCTTTGGCAGCGGGCTGAACTATCGTCGCTAACGTACCACCAATGGTCATGCTAGAATATCGGTAGTTATGAATTCTTGCAAAAAAAAGTCGAAACCCTAGAACACCATAATGAGAAATTTACTCCACAAAAACCAAGATGCACCTCAGGGCACTAAACGACCTGAATTTGACGAGCCCAGAACGAAGTAAGATTCAGGTGAACCGTTTTACAGGAATTTTAGTGCCAAATTTTAAAAGGAAACCGCTAACTTAAGGCAAAACGCTACCTTTGTGTGGAACAATGAACTTACGGAGACTAGAGACTGCTTACGAAGGGCATTTAATTGCGCAAGGTGGTCCGGAAATGCTCAAGATGTACTATATAAGCAGGAGTTATCGCTCTTCAAAAAAAATACGACGGACTAAACGTGACTCATGGATGGATCTCTGAGAGGACATAAAAAGGAAAGATAGATGCTTCTAGAACCAAGAAGGTCCTGATTGTAACTCCTGGCGTTCCTAAGTTTCTACATAGAGAAAACGACCCAAAAAAGTGCCCGGACATGCATTTGGAAATTCACTTTCTCATCGACTAACATGGCATTGTGGAACGACCAATCGCGAACAATCCAACGGCCTTCTGAGCAGCTGATAAAGGAAGTAATAGATTGTGGCAAAATGGAGTGGGCTATAGGTATATTTCGACGGTAAGATAAAAAGGTAGATGAAATATCACCTAAAATGCTCCAAAGAGTAGAAAGAACCATCATTCTATTCTGGCGCGTATTTTCGCATTTTGCTTCCCCCTCGGAGTAGTACGTGAGCGATGGACAAATGCTAGAGCAATCCTTTTTCCAAAACCTGGCAGGCCGAATCATGATAATTTGAACAACTTTAGATAAATTAGCTTAATATCTTTTCTGCTCAAAACACTAGAGAGGTTGGTGGATTTGCACCTCCAGAGCTCGAGTGATGTCGTGAGTTTCCATGTTAATCAACACGCGTATCGAGTGGGCAGTAAAGTATCGAATAAGTAGCTCCACGCAGCATTTTTCAGGTGCCAATCTGCCTACTCCAATATATAAGGTCACGATCATGTAGTGCCAAAACCAATGTCAAGAAGCTAACAAAACGTAAAAGAATAGTTTGCATAAGTATCATGGGTGCACTAAAAACCAGTCCAATGGCCGGGTTGGAAATGAGCCTGGGTCTGATGCCCCTCAATTGGCTCATCCTGCAGTACGCGCTAAAAACTCAGGCATGTGGCATGATTGAAATCGATTGGACTACAGCGGTTTTCTTATAGAATGCCAAAGACGTTATGAGTTTGGTGCTGAGGACATGGACCACATAGGTAAAATAACTACTTTGACAGGAACTTCCAGGACAAGATACCCACAAGACTAGACTGCATGATGAAGGGAGTCATCATTGATAGTGACATCTGAATTTGCACAGACGGGTTAAAGATGGGCACAAGAGTTAATTCGGGTGCTCACTCAACGGTTCTGAGTCTTCATCTGTGGTATACACTCTCCGGATATGCTCCTGTCTTTCAGTCTGGAGTATATAGTATACGTATGGCAGTTGAGTCCATTAGCGGAACATCAATCCAACCAACGACGATTTGCGTCAACTCTCACTTCAGCGTCTTTCAGATACTCTTCAGGACATAGTCATCACCCAATTTATGCTAAAACAGAAAACTACTCAAGCTCAGCGGAAACTGCATGAGAGCGACGGTTGGCTTGCTCACAAGACACTGCGCTACTGCATCGCATGCGAATAGAATAGGACTGACATTGATGCAAGAAGTGTGAGATGGAAGAGGACACCGTTGAGCATACTCTCTGTCTGGACCTTCATAATAAACACCTGAAGATTTTAAGTTTTTACAACTTTCAAGAGCTAGCAGAAGTGACTAGTATCATTACGCTGAGTGAGCTGTTTCAATTTACCGTATAGATCACTTTTAAGCTCTAACTAGCCAGTGGAGAGTGAAAAATGGGCCTAAATTGTCGGCTTTATGTAAGCCATGAAGGTGGCAACACTCTTTTATAACCTAACCTAACCTAACCTAGGACTTTAGGCTAGGTATGGCATCACTGGAAAATGTATGAACCAAGTCCGATTTGAGGACTAAAAAACCATAGTATAGAATTGAAACAACTGCGGAAGATACGAAGATATAGAAACAGGATATCACTTTTTTTTAAGATGTTGAGCCATGCTTCATAGCATACTAGAGCACAGAAAATAAAATCAAAGAAACAGTAATAAATTGTCTCCTTTATAGTTTTATTTTTGACAAATTTTCTTTAAAAAGCTTAATATTCTTAACAAATAATATTTTGACAGAATGCAAACAGGTAGGAAACCTGATAATAATACGCATTTATAAATTGTGCATTCAAAAGTCAATAGTATTCGAATACTTTTCCTGCGAACGACTGTTAAAATGAATTATGTAAAAACACAAAAGAAGAGTAATGAGAAAATTTTATTGTTTAAATCAATAGTTTTATTGTTTTATTTATTATTTAAGTCATTAATATTGTAAAAAAAATATCTGAAGGCTCCATTCTTTGTTTTTCGATAACATTATTTTTGCTTTTAATTTTAATACTACTTTAACTAGCTTTTCACTCAATATACTGCATTAAGGAGAGAGGTAAAGATTTGGGCTTGTGGCTTATAGCTAAACATCTCCAGAATATAGTCTTAAAATTTGAAGTTAATCAGAGCAAAACTCTCAAAGTTATTGACCACTTAGTTTCACCTCCTATATCATTGTAGCTCCGATAGCTCGGAGTAAAGTATATTTCTCAAAACCACTTTTTAAAAGTCAGTGTTCACTGCCATTTAAAACCACATTACCGATTCATTTCAACCCTGACACACACTTTCTACGTGTAAAATACTTCCCCCAACGATATATTTTAGAATTTTTGTTTACATTAAGGGGGTTTTCCACTTACAAAAAGGCCAAACATATCGTGAAAACAGCAATTTTCACTTCAACTGAGGTACAATGAACACCGCAAATCGTCTTTTTACAAAGTCATTTTTGAAAAACGTTTGTCAGCGGTTTGTTTGTCAATATTTTCGCATAAAAAATTACCTTTTTTTGTTTGAATGATACTTAATAATGTACAAAAGCTTTAAATAAATTTGTTCTATCCATATTTAAAAAAAAAAACTCGTAAAAAAGTGCTTTTCTCACGCTGAAACCCTTAATCCCGGCCCTCCTAGCTCTATTTCAAAGTTCACAAACAGCAAACAGACATATAAGTTGTTCATTGGAAGTACAAATTTCTCCATACTCAGTCGGCAAACAAAGCACAGAAATTTTTACAATAAACACAATGGTTACTAAAACCATAGAAGTTTCAATAATTTCAATTTCCGCCAGTAATTGTGTTGAGTGTAAATGAGCAAGAAGTAGATTTTCCATATTCATTGACCCACGATGGGCGCTCCGAATTCTTACGCAAACTTCTTCTATAATATCGGTTATGTTTGGTATTTTTAACGAACAGGACAATTTATATTTTTTCGTCTAAAAACAAACACATCAGGATATAAATACAGATTAAAGCAACAAAAATATTTAGTCTAACTTCAGAAAATATCAGTTCAATCGATTTTAAGGTGTAAGTAAGGTCAAAAGTTTTAATCCCCTAATAATGTAACTTCAAAATTTCAATCAAACAATCTTTTGTTTCAAATTCGAGATTATCTGCCAAAAACTCATACGACATTAATACCTATCGCTAATTGAACTTCGACCAAACAGACGATCGAATTTAATATTCACATGACACAAATCCATTTGAAAATCACTCACTTCATATTAAAAACATAAATGTGCACAAATACACCAATGCCATCGTATGGTAATCGTCTCAACAGAGCTCTTAAATAGTTTTGCATATTTCGGTTTTGATTTTTCGAAAAAGCCCACTTCAATTATCTGTATGATACTCGAAATGATTCGTGAACATAGTAACTCACAAATGATACAATTGAAATCATGGATTAATACGCATACCTACGTAAATTTCATTGCGCACTTTCAAATGACACCGAACAACCAGAGGAGATGGATGCTTCTTTAAGCTGTGCAAAATAAACCTACAAAAGTAACCGACAATCAATACGTAGATACTAATTGTGCTCCAACATCGAACTCTGTATCTGCAAGATACCATTTTGAATCTATTGTATGTGTATGAGTGAATGAATGTAGAGCCTGCGTGTTTTGGGGAGTTGACAGATTTAAGATGTATTGGTGTTTCCCCAACTTTAGTCTACTCCAGTATAGAGTTCAGTGTTTGGAATGGAGCCGCTAGAAGTCACGCCTCCGGAGAATGAGGGCTGGATATTGAAGCGTTTTATCTTATATGTATTTACTCTTTTACTGTAACACTTTTATATTAAATACAAGAACAGTTGCCCATTGACTAGAATGGCGGAATGGTATGCTATAACTTGTGATGTTGAAAGTACGTGAACTGACTATTATTTGCATGCATATGTACATAATGTATTGGTATTTATGTTTGGCAGATAATTTCATAATTTCTGTTCGAGTTATAGAATCGTTTTACGGTATTAAATCATCTGAATGTTGGGTATAAACAATATCTTTGATTCTTATAACAGTTCAGTTTATTATTGGTTTATTGTTTTGAATATGACCACTGTATGTGTATAGTAATCTATTAGGCTTTCAAAAAATTAATATCAACGTCAACGTTATGTATTACAAGAACAATTAATGTCATTTTTTATAAAATTTCGTTCAATATATTAGAAGTCAATCTTGAAGATATTGAAAAACTAAAGGATTTCCCTGGAAAACCTTTGGTCATTTCATTGAAAGTAAAATCTTTCTGACGATACATTTTTTTATTACCTCCAAAGCGCTTTTTTTTTTGTATGCACGACTTTTTTAATCAGATTTTCGACCGTTATCATATCAGCTGTGAAGTATTAACCTGTCTTAATTTGAATAATCAGGGAATTCTGAATTTATTGAGTAATCGACAGACATATAAACTTTATCCAAAACCAAATTATTTGAACCTCACTAAGAGGCCATAGGATAAAATTTATTTTTCATAATTTTTTATATTTTATTATGTATATTATTTATTTTTAACCCAAAAAACTGGGTTAGGCTGAAACTTCATAAATATTTTGAAAATTACGTTTTGCATTGAAAAAAAAACTAAAGATTAATGTGTACACAAGAGGATTCAAGCTCAATAAAAAAACATTCTTGAAGAATATTTGGGGCTTAGAGGATAAGAAGCGATTTCTGCAAGTTCAAGATTAATTTCGATTTTTCGATTTTCGTAAGTTTAAAAAGAATTTCTGCAACTTTCGATTTTGATCGAAGAAGATTGGAGTAATTTTTAACAGCGCTAGCTACCGCGAATGCAGTACACACCATATTTCAAAGAATTTTGTTAAATAAATATCCTGGCCCATCCATACTTATAAAACTGCATTGCATGTAATTGCCTAGTTCAACCTTAGTTATAAATAACTGATCTTTTATTCTTTTATTTTGATATCTTTCAGAATTAGCACAGTTGTATTTTGTGTAACTTCACAGTGCATATATGAAAACAAACTATTGAATTCAGTTGCATATTAATTTAGTTTAGAAAATTACTAAAGACTCTTGTTGTTAGATGCCGAAACATTTGGAACCTAAACCCGCAACTTAAGATACACTTTTTTGAGAAGACAATTTAACGAACGAATTCTTCGAAAATTTTAGATTTTAAATGATCTGTAGAGAGTATAGATATCGATTTATAAATACCGTTGTGATATAACTTTTTATTGGACGCATTTAGATAATTTAGTTTTGTGTTATTATTTTCCTTCTAGTAATCAGAAGCACAAGGTTTTATTATTCCTTCCTGACACCCAGTGATTTCAATACAGCAATCAAAAAATATATATATTTATTTGGTATCTTCTGTTTTTAAAGTTTGCAAATACTATGGTTTCTGATATAGTTTTATTACTCTTTCAGTCTGCAGATTTATATTAGTTTTATAGTATTCCATATTTTGTGCTGATTTATTTAGTTGTTTAGTTTAGGTACCAATTATTATCTATACCTGCTAGTTTATTCATCGAAAATTCAATATAGTTTAGTTGTTACAAACGGCTAAAAATATAGTTTTTATGTAATTGAAGAACTATATTATTATCAGAAAGTGCAATTGAAACTAATCCCGCAAAACACTAAAAAAAAATACCCAAAAAGTAGCATATAATATTATATATTATAGTAAGGAATAAAAAATATACGGCAAGGATAATCACTCAATGTGATTCCACTGAAAGATATTTTTAAAATATCTTTTTCTTCAGAAAAGTACTTCAGTGGTCCAGAGTACGGGAGAAAGATAGAGAAAAGTAAAGTTTTAGTTTTGTGGACGATCACCTATTTTTTGCTTGCCATTGCATTGAATTTCAATTTTATCCTACTCGCGGCCACTGTACAGGCTGGGCAAGAGATTATTAGCGTGTAAAATAAAATAAAAATGAAGAACACTTAAAAAATTTCAAAAACACAAGCCCGCAGGCCAAAATAATATGGCCGCTAAATTTTCAGTTATTATTGTTAATTGGTCTGTAAGTTAGATTTAAAAAATACACAGTTCAATCATAATAAAGAGACTTTTTCAGTCTGAAAAATCAAATCGCTTGATTCGATTGTGTTTTTTTTTGTTTGGTTCTTGGTAAGGTCTTAGGTTACTGCTAACTGTAATTCCTCGAATGTTAGATATACAAAACTTCTACATTGTCTGAACTTAAGTTTCACAAAAACCAAACTCGCTTGTTTTATTAGAATTATTCAAGCACATCTTTTAGATCGCAATGGTCTTTCCACGCACATCGTGACATAATTTTTAAGTTTGATTTTTTTCTAGATAAAATGTGAATGCATTAATTTGGCTATCCACAATATCCTTCCTTAAATTGATTACATACTTATAAATATGAATCACTGAAACTGGAAATTGTGTTTTTTTTGCCCCATACTTATGCCAAATATTTTAATTTAAAGACCAATTTTTCTTTAAGAAGCTAGATATATTGAAATTTTTAGATAGAAATCGATATTTCGAGGGTAATTTGCCGTTATCGTTAGAGTCTATCAATCTCAAAATATAAACACCCTCGTAATATGGATATATGTTAAGAAATTGAAATATCCCTAGCTTCTAAAACAAAAATTAGTCTTAAAGTAAATCATTTGAAAGCTATAATAAAAATTTTAATTAGATTATATCAATTCCAAATTAAAGATTGTCGAACCTAAAATCCAATTTCTAGATAAAATGGTATAAAACTTGATATTATTTGCTTGAATTTTTGCTTTATTTTTTTTTATAGTAGCTGCATTTTCTTTATAATCAATTTTAAAATTCGCTATGTGGTTTAATGTGATATTGCTTTATTTTTTTTTATAGTAGTTGCATTTTCTTTATAATCAATTTTAAAATTCGCTATGTGGTTTAATGTGATAGAGGCAGAAATTTTAAACCTGTACATTTTTGTTTCAAAAAAACTATGAAAAATTTTCTCTAAATTGGCTGAGTTCATATAAAAACCTTGGCACATATACTCACTCTCTTCCTTTTTATTCGAATATTTTCTTCGACTCTATTCATTCAATTTTGGAGAAAATCCTAACAAAAAGATGCCTTTGAAGTAACATTTTTTGAGAAAAAGGCATATTTAAAAACGTACGCAGTAAAAACTCGGGTGAAATTAGCGCAGTGCACAATTCAATTGTTGAATATTCAAATATCAATCCTCAAAATGCAATAAAAAATCTAAAGGTTTGAATTTTGCAAATAGTTATTGAATTTTATGCAATTCTATAACACTTTTCTCAGGATTTTGATGAAAATTCTGTTTTATACTCTTTCGAATCAAGATTTTAGTGTTTCTTTGAAAAACGTGAATGAAATAAATGGACTCAAATTATCGCATTTCCATCTCGACATGTTGACAATTGAAAACTTAGTAAATTTGATGCTAAACTCCATAATATCAGTCATGCATGATTCCATCAAATTAATCACATACTCACATCTCATATATGCTTCCTGAAAAAAAAATTATTTTCGGATTAGAATCAGGAGAACAAATTATTATAAAAGGATGGTAAGCTAATAATCAAACAAATTTTTGAAGATTAACAAAAAATAAAACTGTTTATTCTGGAGTTAAATAAAAAATTACCAGGATGCTACTACATTCGAATGATGTAAATTTGATCACTATCAAGTATACTTGCCTTAAATTTGCTAAGTGATTCTATTTGCAGGAAAGAACCGCTACGCAAACAGCTGGCGATTTCTGTAGAAATAAATTAATATGGCCTGTGAAGAAAGTCGGAAAAAACTGCTTACGATGTGTATAGAAATCCCTCCTTCAAAATGAGAGCTGGCAATGTCTCCTAACGAAAAGTCATGCAACTGAGAATTCGATTTACTATTTCTTACTGCATTCTAAAGTGCGTCCGATTTAAACATTTTCTAAGAACAATGTACCACTTCTTTACCTTTGTAAAGTGCTGAAAATCTTCAATTCAAGGACCAAAAACTCACTAGTCAATCACAAAGGCTTCATGTGTCTACCGAAAATATTAATTTTTCATTGATCATGTGATCTGGAGATGGAATATTAAGCCGTTGTTTCTTAAAAACGATTTAATCATTATGAGAACATATCATCTTATAACCAGCCGGACAAGATCATTGGTCAAGTAGTTTATCGGTCTGCAACTTAGCCAATAGTCGTCACAGAGTGTCATCGTTTTTTTTCGTGCTATTTGTTTTAGTCACAATACAAGTGCTCACTAAAAAGTTTTAAACTTATGCTTACTGAATTTTCTACTAGCGTTTGACCTCCAGATTTTCTTCAAATACAGGCGTACCCCGATTGACGACGCTTCGATTTAAGTCGTTTCGCACTTACTTTTACGAGAGTCGTTCAATAAGTCCTTAGAAAAAAGTAGAAAAGACATTAGTTTTGGATAGGTTTTGTTTTATTTTTGAACATAGTCTGCCTTCAGCTCTATACATTTTTCTAAGCGTTTTTCCAAAGTTTTTAAGCCGTCCGAAAAGTAGAATTTCGGAAGCTCCACCCATTGTCCGCCAAACTAAATGTTCCAGTTAGGAAATAAGAAAAAGTCTCTGGGGGACAAATCTTGTGAATACGGTGTATGTTGTAATAATTGGAACTTTAATTCCATAATTTTGGCCACCACAACTGTGCAAGCGTGCATCCGTGCATAGTCTTGATGAATGAGGATCCTTCTCTGTATCAAATGAGGACGATTTTCGTTATAATTTTTTCGCTTAGCCGGTCTAAAGACGACGCATGATAATTTCCTGTTATCGGTTTTTCCCTTTTCCAATTAATCGATATAGGATTCCAAATGACCGTGGCCATAACCTTGTCAGGCGATTTCACCATCTTTGGTGCCCGTTTACCTTTGAAAATCCAGTTTTAACTGTTTTTTTGTCTCTGGAGTGTTGTAATGTATCTATCCCAAGAGAAAAGCCCCGAAATTGCATCAGAGTCGATCTCATGATTGCGACCTAAAAAGCTTTCAAATAAATAACCCATCATCTAATATAAAACTTCAGAGTCAGAGTGTACTATTAATACCAATGTAAATATAAGTTTATTCACTTACTTCATTGGCGAATCATACAATATCGACAAAGAAATAATCCCATAATCACTTAAGTATTGGGGTAAAAGGAGATAAAAACTCAAATATCTCACTCTATTAACACCTACTTTAAGTTTCAGCACATCCTATTTTATGTGCTTAAAATTTTCAATAGGCATCAAATAGACAAATAGTCACTTTTAAAATTTCAGCTTTTATTCTCAAGTACCAACCTACATCTTTTATATACAAGCTGGAACTATTGACTATTACTATTCAGTAAATACATACTCCAATATGCTACATAACCAAGCCTCTATCAAACCAACAGAAGTATCACTCCGATTAACTAACCTACGAAACACACTAACGATTTTCCCATATTTAGTTACTGCGTTCTAACTGAAAACCACCACCCATTTCTCCGAAAACCACACTGAAATATCTACAATCACCCACCTCTCCAATATTCTGTACTCCTGACAATATCTGCAAATTTGATACGAGTTCCCAAATCATTTATCAGGACAAAACGAGACGGATACAGCAAAACCACTACGAGACTCCCTCTATGCCATAAAATAAACTAAAATATGAAACACAGTTTCTACGTTTCACAAACCGTCTAACCGTCTCAGATACAACCGTCATCATCAGGCGTCGAAAGGACACGAGGAGCGTAGTGAGTTGGGTGTGAGTTAAAGCCTGAACTGAAATACTAATGCGCACTCCTTCATAGTTGGTTGCGTCAATGTGAAACAGTCTCGGGGCATGTTGGATGAACGGTTGGTACTCTAGCGAAAATATGAAGGACGAAACGAAGTTCATCCCTCTTCGCAAGGGCAGAAAGCAAGCTTTCTAACAAAGAATGAGGTTTCGAGGAATGACGATGAAAGTAAAGAGTATTGTAATGGTAATGTTTAAGTAAATTCATATTGGTAGGGTTTCTATGATTGCATGCAATTGTATGAGTAAGAGTTGCGTTTATTTGACTAAAAAGGATGTCGACTCTTGAAATCGTCTCATCTCGATTGAATGCGAATGCTACAGGGTGATAGGAGGTGGCTATAGTCATATAATGAAACATGTATTCTATGTGATAATGTTGTATTGGTAAACTATGGACTGTTGGTGAATACACTGTTAGTCAGAGATGTGGTTACAGGTTCATGGAAAAAATCTGTTAACATGCTAAGGTTCATATACATTCACCTTTGCTTCAAGGCATCAATATGATAAGTTTCGAAAAATGACAGAATTCGACAAAATAAGATTTTCTCAAAAATTGTTTCCAGTGCAGGCTGCAGATTAATTGAGCGGAAATCTTTGATAGGCTCCGTTTTTCAGCCTGATTTTTTGATTGGAAAGGCAATGGTTCTTTTCAAAGCTTTCAGATAATAGTGCAATTTCATATGTACATTAAATATGAAAGTAATAAACACTATCGTTTTTTGGGAAAGTTTTTCAGTGCAAGACTAGAGATCCTACGGTCGCCAAGGGCTTCATGTGATTTCAACAGTTCTATCAAGCGAACTATACCTTTGGGTTAAGTCCTACTCTTCAGCAGGAAGGCTCCTACATAAATTCTTAACCATATTGTCAATGACAGTGCTTCTCATGTGATCCGAGGTGACTCATGAAACCATGAAAATATTTCGCTAGTGTTTTGGCATTATCAACATCGCGACAAATTACCTTGCCATCGTTTTCGATTATCAGTAAACTCAGATTGCTTGTTTTTCAGTGCTTTCCCTATTTCTCACACATAATACAACAAATAATAACCAAACAATAGCCAACCATACTCGAAACAAACAATAATAACGTTGAATAATTCCAAGTCTATTTCAAATCAGTAAATGATCTTGCTGCTTCTTTTTATTGTTCATAAAATATCCCACTAATCAAAAAAAAAACATTCAGCAAATAGTACACTTAAATAAAGGACTCCTAAAAGGAGGTTTTTTAGTATACTCTCAAGCAAAATATTTTAAGACAGTTGGATATTTATACGCACTAGTCAAACATTTTGTAACTTAATAGTCACAATTCAGACAGTTTGAACATTTCGATTATGGAAAAAACAGATTTAAGCTTTTCAAGAAAGAAAGATCCCAATTTCTGCACGTTTTGACCACAAAAATTAATGATAAATCAAAAGAAAAGAAGGCCATTATTCGACTGGATAACTGCGATTATATTCAAAGACTACATTGATAGAGCTGCTTTAGTTATTAGAATTGATCACAAAATTTATGCAAGAAAAAAAATAGTGCTTCAGAAGCATATATATAGCGTATAAACATTGAAATTCAGTTCGATATAAAAAATTGTGTGAAGCTTACCTTACATATCCCTACCGAAAATTGACACTGATATAGTTTATTTCAAATTAAGATAAATTCGCTGGTGAAACGTAAAGAAAATTGCAGGTTTAGCTTTAAAGTAATCCAGCTCATGGCTCGATTTGTGAAAATATGTCAGATCTAAGAAAATAGTGCTCACGTCTAATAAATCCTACTCCATGATTTTCATAAAGAAAGTGACTTTTCGGAACCTTCGAAAAATTAAGCAAAATATTTGCTGAAATATGTTGCGTATTAAGGGGTCAGGTACACTTGGGACGTCCAAAAAAATCTCATTTTTAGGATTTTTTTTAGACACACATTAAAATAATTAATAACAAATGTTTTTTTACTTGAAAGAAATATACTTGTAGAAGCTACTGTAATTTTTTTAAGGCAAAAGGTTGAAAATAGTCGAAATAGAGTAAATTTTCGAGGGGTCCAAAAAAAAGAAAGTGTTTTGCCGTGATCACTGTAGCTTGTCACTGGATCATCCGAAAAAACATCGAGAATTATTAGCTAATGACATAGTGCTCCGGATGAACGAAGGACTTTGGCAGATTTTGATTTTTCGAAAAATGGTGGTTGTTGATATTCAAAATTGTATTTTCGATCAAAATTTCACTCACATTTTCGACTATTGAAAAAAACATATAGTCCAATCGAAAAATCCTTCGTTCATCCGGAAGATAATTACATATAAAATAAGTGAGAAAAATTTCATGCTGATCGATAAAGCCGTTTTCAAGTTACAGTGATAACCGATTTCGAAAACATAGTTTCGAGAAAAATGCTTTTAAAGCATGCAGAAAACACTTTATGCTTTAGAGACGACTTCATTTAAAGTTATTTATCTCCACAAACAGTTGTCCGGTTTGTCTGAAATTTGCAGAGCATGCTTCTGAAATAGACTACTTTTAGAAAATGCAAAGAAAATAAAATCCATTTTTTCAAAATTCTAAGTGTACCTGCCCCCTTAAGGGAATTCAAGATGCTAAAAATCATAATATTGTTTTTTGTATTTATTTAAATATAAATACAGAAAATTCCATGTCAGTCCGACGCATAATTATAAAGACATTTCGGAGCGAGGAAAGTGCTTCTGAAACTTTGAACTAGTTTTTCTCGAATTTTTTTTTTAGTGTCGATGGCCAAGATTTCTCAAAAACGGGAAAGTTGATCGGTCTCAAATTTTCACATAAGCTTTAGAAAAATATTTGTTTGTGGATGATTGAACATTTTTTCTTGCCGATGTTTTTTCCTCATTTTATAAACAATTTAAGGCCAAAACAATTTATCGAATTTTATTTTGAGAAGTGGCCTTTTTGTTAAAAATAAATATTATATTTTGGTTGTTTCTATGGTTAATCACTAGATATCACTTGTTATTAGAACGTATTTTGATTTTGTTTTTGCATTTGAAATGATTCAATGCAGAGATATCGTCCTCACCGCAAGTAGCTTTGTTTTAATCGGCTGTGGGTGCTCGGAAATCGGCTGTGGGTGCTTTAGAAATCATTATTTTTGTAAATAAAAAATGTTAAGATAAAGCCTAAAGTTACCACAATAAAGGTGTAAATTTTCACGTTAATCAAACAAAATTTCTTTCAAGAAAATATTCATGATGAATTTTTTTTGTATTGGCTTGTTGACCTCAGTGCGATACGAAATACACTTCATTGATTAGCAACAAAGTTTTGAACAATATTTCACAATTTTAGGATACATTTTTAAGAGTTAATAAGCCAATGTTTCAAAAAAATAGTTCTGTCATACCTCTTTCTTTTATTTTTGAATGAGATCGGTAAAAGAAAAAATATCAAGCTAACGCGAAACTATTTGAAATGGCGGTAGGGGGTGTTATAGACGACTGCCGTGATAGACTGGCTGCTGGCTCGAAGTTTGACTTCCGTGCTATAGCACAAGAACAATTGACTTCTTCAGCAAATGTCTCTCTGTAGGTAAAGCTATATAATAACATCTAAGAGTATATTTTCGTAAATATTACTTAAATAAGTGCCAATTCCGATTGATATACAATAATAA
Source organism: Nemotelus pantherinus (assembly GCA_963978885.1). Taxonomy (NCBI): domain Eukaryota; kingdom Metazoa; phylum Arthropoda; class Insecta; order Diptera; family Stratiomyidae; genus Nemotelus; species Nemotelus pantherinus. Next base: position 13,444,527 of record OZ022265.1, read on the forward strand.
CTTTCTTTAAAAAGCTATTTTAATAGCTTTTTATGTCAAAAGTATTCATTAAACATTTTTCGCAATAAATATTTAAATACATAAATAATACATCATCTATTTATATGCTGAATAATATTGAAAATCATGTTGAGTATTTACATTGCCCAAGACTGTTCGTTATATCAGCTTAATTTAAGTTAAAATTTCATACCATCTGCAATGGTAGACGGCAGTTCTTCACAAAAGCAAGCTCAAATTAATTTTATTTAAATTTCATTCACCTGGAGTGTTTGTCTATTTAGGATGAAAAAAACGGTATGAGTGTATGGAGAGCTCTACCATACTTTCGTTAAATCGCAGACCTAAATAAAGCCTTTACAAATTAAATATAAACTTCGAAAAAAATTATTGAATTTATCTTATTAACAAAGGATAAATTCAAAAATTAGTTAATGAGGGCACATATTGAATTGACTCTTATTTTGGCGCTGGACATCATTTTGACAAATATAATTATTAATCAAAATCATTTTTCAAATAAAAACACTCGAAAGTGTCTTCATCGATAACCCACCAAGTGTAAATCTACATTAGTACTGTTGTCGCAATGTGTCTATTGTTAATGTACCCACTCCATTAATATCCGCCTCATTCGAAAAGCGGCAGAAAGACAACTTACCCACCGGCCATACACGATTTGTACCCGACATCCCATTCACCTCTTCATCATCATCACCATCATCATCTCCATCATAACAAATACACCAAGCATCCACCACACTTTCAACCTTGGTCCTCCCTCTTTCATAGTGTCGGTGTATTGAGGAAACTCTATCCTACATTCGTACGACTGCGACTGTGTTTATAATGTCGTTTACTTCAATCCAGTTCGCCTTCTTGCAACGCAACATGGATCTGCCTCTTGGTTGGTTGCCGTGCAATTTCCGAGGGGCCGAAAGATTTCTTCTAGGCCGCAGCCACCTGAATACAATACAATAACTCTAAAACTTTGTATATTGTATACTATATCGCAGATACATCTACGGCATATTGCAAGAGTTGACGATAACGATGACGAGGAGGATATTTTGTTGCCAAAAGACAAGAATTTTATGGTTTCAGTATCAACCGGAGGTTTGACGAGCTATGACGTAGCGAAAGCAAGTGAGCTTGGATGGTTGAGAGTTGATCCTTGTTGGAGTTGTGAGTTCTGTGATTTTCTGTGGATACTCTATTTAAATTTGATAACAGTCAATAAACTTAGCTTAGTGGTTCTTTGTTGTGTGAAAGTGATGCCTTGTTCTAAAATGATGATTGTTGCAATTTAAGGATATTTGTGATTCGGTGTACAGTTTTCGACCTATCAATTCAGGATTGTTTCGGTGATGGGAAATTCCTCTGAATTTTCGAAAGAAATTCTAGCTTAAATTGACCAATAAACTAAACAGTGCAGTGACAAAGTACGTGAAAATATTTAATCGCTATGAGTTTACCGAGTGGAGTGGATATGACTAATCTGATGTCTCAGCATCCGGTATTGGGTGCTTTACCACCAGCATTCTTTTTGCGAGCAGCATCTGAACGATACCAGAGAACACCGAAATGTGCCCGATGTAGAAATCATGGAGTTGTAAGTATAAATTAGTATTGTTTGAATGATTTGAAAATTTTGCAAAAGCAGAGGAATGGAATTGAAGTGTGACGAACTATTTTTGTGCATCATCCGACGGTTGCCAAAGAAATTTCGAGTTTGTAACTGCCATACTTTTGTAGGTACAGTTTTAAACAAAGCGAGTCCTTTTTTTGGGGGTTTCAATTGAAATTAAGTGGAAACTCAAGTGTCTTATAGTTTTTTTTAGTTAATGATTTAGAATAGCATAATTACGACTTAACTATTATCGGCAAGTTCATTAAATCAAAATCGTCATGATGAAACGTTTGGCAACCTTATATAGGCCAACCGAAAAACGTTTGTTACCAAATCATTCTGAATGTAATCAAGGACTTGATAAGTCAGGCTAGTTTATGGTAGTATTTTCATTGGCTCCAAATAAAACCTTTTTAATTTAGTACTTAAAAAATATGATGGCATCCACTAGTTTTCTTTTGATAGAAATAATGTTCTCGCATTGTTCTATCTTTCCGTGATTAGCATGTGCACTTCCATAATCTTCAAATCAGCTTTAATTGCATTATTCAAATTTGGTTTTTAAAGCATCATCCACTATTCAACAGTGATTCTAAGATGTTATCCCAGACTTTGAAATGAGAATAACTAAATCAGGTGAACGTAAACTTTGTTCAGTAAATGTATTTCAAAAGTCTATAAAAATAGTGTAAACTTACATTTTTTTGGTGCACTTTTAATCATACTACAACAAAAGAGAATTGCGTCAGTTGTACGCCATAGACGGATGCAAATTTTCATGAATTTTCATCCAACATTTTTACATTTTGTATATTAAGTTCAAAAGCTATCTCTTCCGTAAGAGTCTTTGAAGAATTTCGAAAAAAATATACAGACCCACAGTCAAAACCAGTCGTTAACTTAAATTTGCTCTATAATTTTAAGGAGGAAAAAGTCATCAAATGAATTTAACTTAAACCAAAACTCAGCACTGACTAAAACCATAATTAAATAATTTTAATCATTTTTTATTGTAGTTGAAGTTTGAATTAGTTCAACAGCATATGTTTTTTGGCTGTCCGCAATGAAGCGTTATGACAAAGCAAATAATGGATGTCCCGCTAAAACCCATTGCTGGGGTATTTTGTGGTTGATATGCTAGAGACTCCAATCTCATCATTAAAAGTTTTACGACAGCGAAAACATTGATTTCACGGCTAACTATGCCTCTGAATTGACTCAGATACCTAATCGGAGCTAGGTTGACTCAAAGCGCTGGGCGTGAATTTCCGTTTGTGCCTAGATTCAAACCGGCAACACAACAAGCTAGATGACCCACGGTACTGCATCAGTATGTAATACAGGCCCTGATCAAGAACAAAATCCCATGAATTGCCGAACCTGGAATCGAGCCAGGTGCCCCAGATACCAAGAACCGGTGCTCTTTGTTTTTTGAAACTATAAGGCTATATAGCCTACCTTAATAATGTTTGCCGAGACTATATGAAAAGAAGTCGTGACTTGTATGGAAGTCGAGACTACAGCAAAAATTTTCGATAAGAAGCGAACACCAAATTTGCATATAGCTCCTATAGCTATATTGTATAGCTCACGGTACTACATACATAGCATATGTGAACATAAATGCTACGCTATGATACATAAAACTATGTGCTATTTAGTTACATGCCATAAAGTATGTGCTTTGTAGCTATTAGCCATTAAGATTGATATCATAGTACTGGAAGCTATGTTTTATAGCTCAGGCTACTGCATAATTGCTACCCTTTAAAAACAAGCTCTATTTATTTGCTTTCAGTGTTGTTATTTCTGCTCACATTTTCGATTAAAACAATTACCACTAAAGGCTGGTACTGAGTTAACCGTGAAGCTAAATTTTGACATGTCTCCATTATCTGGTTATTCTTTCGAGCGAAAATTTTGGCAATGGAGAGAAAAGCAGAGACACTTCTCATTCTTAACGGATACAATGTCAAGAATTTCAATTTTCAATCGATTTTCTTATTGCACAATTCAATTTTTAAATAGAAACACCAAATGTCAATTTTTAACTCAATTCCATCTATATTTTCAAAGCGAAAGCAGCTTTTCATGCTAAAAACTGAGTACAACGTGCTTATTTTCGGGCTAAATTTTCGCCGAAACAGATTTCACGTGAAATTTTGTATGAAAATTTCACGTGAAATCGAACACGTTACTAAGCTTAAGATTAACATAATATGTAACCTTCAAAAGCTCGTCAATTTAGACAGTGTTGAAACCGTTGCCAAAAAAGCGGCCAGACAAAAGCACATATGTAAATTGAAAAAGAATAAGAGTGGCTCCAAGACAGATCGTGATGCGTCAACAGAAATAAGATGGAAGGAAGTAAACCAATACTTTCTTTGAATTTCAGTTTTATCGAAATTTATCTTCAGCAGATATTTCAAGTGCCAAAAAATAGGTAATTTGGTAAAGGGCTACTGTTCTTATGGAAACAAAAACCGCAATTTGCGGTTTTCCGATCTTATCTTAAAAAGCCTATTTATTTGAAGAGTTTTTTTCACGGCCCTACTGGAGCTACAGCGTTGGCTACAAATTACGTATATATTTTTCTTATAAACGGTAATAGGACTTGAAAATTTTATAGCAATTTGAGGCCTCGGTTAGGAGTCTTAGTTTGAATAATTATAAATTTTGTTTACCTGCTTTTAGGCACTCAGCGTCCACAGAGCGTTAAAAGATTCCAAAACATTAACATACGCAAGTCTAAAACATCATCAATTTTGATTCCGTTTGCTTGTTTTTCCAATATTCTGTTTTTTAGGGATAGGGTATCTACGAATTTATAAAAATGCCCAACGCCTCCACTGAAGAGATAAAGATTTTTTTTTTCATTTTTGCTTAACATGATCCTAATTCTTATAAATAGTTATATCTTCCGAAAAATTTAGCTTGATCAGATCAGACACTCCTGAGATACGCTCACTGAATTTTTGTTGATATACATACATAAAGAAATGTGAATTTTCGGGGCAAGTTGAACCCAATACTTATTTTCTTAGAAAATCAGTAAAACAAAAAAAATGGGTGGTAAATAGGCTAAACGTAGTTAAATTAGAAGCATGTGCCATTGTTTGCAGATTGATTAAAAGATGTAAAATGAATGGACATTGAAATGCTTTCACGAAGGGGGCTGGCCAAATAACTAATGTAACAAGTAAGACGGGGCTAAAGGCACAAAAAAACAGAATACGTGTGATATTTTGACTTCACAAAGTTGTGGGGGCTCGAAAGGCCGAACAAACCTTTTGAAGATATTAAAAAAATGATCTTAATATTCAATAATTAAGTAATCAAAGAAATAACCTTCATGAATTTAAATGATTAAAAAAAAACATTATTTCCAAAGTTAATTTTGAAAATCGTTTCAGCCACAGTGTTTATCAATGGTAGTCGTCAAATAATTATTTTCGTTAAATCCTTTGCCCAAAAATCATCTCGTAACCAAATGTATTTAATTTTTATTTGAGTTTGTTTGGTTTTAATTAACATAGTTAGCTCAGTAATGAATCGGTATGGACAGTATAATTTATAATCTTCTTAATCTCGTTTCAAGTTTTTTAAGAAGCTGCTATTTTTTCATTGCAATAGTAATTTTTCAACTTTTGGTTCTCCATTTTTCTATTTTATTTTATTGTTTAACATTAATACACATAACAAATCGAGCATTAGTTTGCAGCTATCTTCTGCAACTGTTATAACTAGAACTGCTTTATTCGATGCATATGTTAAAATTTATCAATTCTGTCGAATCTGTTCGGCAAGTCCTCATGTTGGTGGTAAGCGAAATTAAAGTGAATCTTACAATGTTTTGACAGAGAGACAAAACTCAACTGAAGCTAAGCATCTGGAAATGTTTTCTGATCTCTATGCGCTAACTGAATCAAAAATCATAATTTACCATTTTTCAACAATAAATCGCGTCTGAAAACCATAAATCCCGGAATCAATTGAAATGTGTGTAAAATGTGGCAAAAGGAAAACACAACAAAACGACACTCAACAAACTAAACCATTCATAAATCTCAATTAAATACGAAACTGCTAACTAGTGCATGAAAACACCCTTATTACCATATTTCATTATCAACTCATACACAATGCATTAGCATTATTGCCAACCTAAATAAGCTACAACACACTGGTTGCATTTTATATTTTTAACAAGCTGTCGCATTAGCAAACAACGTATGTACTACATATATCGTTTGAGAATCTCACATCATAGAATTACAGAGTGTACCTTTTGCAAGTTTATAGCAATTACCCACTCATTAACTTTCTTTTCATCATGTCACATATTGTGCTCAGGCAGAGAATACTTACGGAGTTGTTGTTGGCAATCGTAAGGATCTCGAAAGCACCATGTACTCATACCTACTTATAAAATTTAACAAAGTCGGTTTTTTAAAACAATTTTTATTCAATTACCATTTACAGGTAAGTGCACTCAAAGGACACAAGAGGTATTGCCGGTGGCGAGATTGCGTTTGTGCAAAATGTACATTGATCGCGGAACGACAACGAGTTATGGCGGCACAGGTAAGCGATATTCAGTAACGACATGTACTAGTTTTGTGCAGGAATGAATTATTCTTTCAATTTAATTGAGAGAATAATTAGATTGATGCTGTGGAGGTATAGCTAGAAACTTAGAGGACTTTTTCACATGTATGAAGTGAGCTTTTGTTGATAGTGAAATTGTTGAATGGTTTTGGCACTCATTTTGTCAACAACTACGTGCAAATCTATTTCTAGACATCAAAGGTAGTATATTGCAAGTAGTTTATTGTTTTTTAGCCCCATTGGCATTGGTTTGCATTCGTCGTTTGAAAATATGTTGTAGCTCTGAAAAATTGAGTTTATTTTAAGGATGTAAAATATGGATATTTTGGTAATATATGGATACATTTGCGAAGTTTAGTCAAGATCGGAAAATATTAACGTGTCATACTTGAGTTTCATTTAAAGTTTGAAATAAATGCACACATTTCGTGGTCTATGCATTCGATGTTTCCGGAAGAATTCAAATCACCAGATATTTAATATAAATCAGTAGTGAATGCTTGCAACTGAATAGGGTAGCACTTGCATGATAGAACAAATCAGACATTCTTTCTGAAACCAGTACCGAAAGTTTGCTTTTTGCATCAATTCTTTGATGTTTTAATACCTAATCGAACGATCCAGACTTGATAGTTTCAAGTCAAGCTCTTAAAGTTCCTGGTATTTTGAAAAGAAGCATTTTTTATGAGGGTCTAGATAGCTTTATCAACAACAACAAAAAAATAATTTCAATCAAAAGAATAATATTGCTGCAAATATAGTTTAAGGCATCATTCGTTTTTCGCGGGGCAAGACATTATTCATTTTTCGCGGGGCCAGGATCTTTACTTAAATTAATGCAAAATGATAGTTTTTGCAGCACAAAAGGCTTTAAAGTACAAAAATAATCAATGTCCAGTGCCTTAAGAGCTTGGTCTTCAAAAATTTCAAATTTTTTATAATAAAGTGACATCCAGGAAACTTTAGCCTGTATTTTTACTCAATGACTAAATCTTCTGCCAATATATTTGATGAAATAAAACTGTTATTAAACGAATAATAAGCTTACTAAATTGACTGATACTAGCGAAATTCAAAATTCAAAACCATCGTGCAGCTATCAATAGTTTCGAATTAGAACACAAGATCGATTTTTTATCCTTAGCAGTTCATTTAGAATTTTCCAAAAGCAATCATCAAAAAAATCGAAAGTAAAGCAATCATCAAAAATTTCACTGCGCACTTTTCGATTCTGGGGTTGAAAACGGTGGATATTTCTTTCACAATAAGCGCATGCGACGGTGATTTAATAAGTTCCGTGATTCACTTTACTCCTTTATAATATCAGTGTTATATACATTATGACTCCTGACCACTTTTTTTGCGCACAAAATACCTTCAAAATATAGCTGGGTCCCTAAACCAAGAGCTAAGTAAGAGCTGTGCTAGCTGAAAAAATGCCCATCTGCGCTCCACAAAGCTCCGTTCTCGCATTACATAAACACGGTCGTGCATATCGGTGTCCACTTACTTCAGAGGCCACCACAGCTCACGGGTCAGTAACGCAATCCTCCTCACGCATTGTACGCGGTATTCTCCAAGTTATTCTCGTAATGCTGCATTCTTTCCATAATAGACACTGTTGTGACCAAGCCAATTGTGAACTTACGGCTGCTCCGCAAATTTGCAAACAGACTGCACGCAAAGAATATATTGTGAGCATCACCATCAACAGTAAGGTGTACGTACCTTAACCATCCTTTAAAGTATTTTCTGAAATAACCAAGTCCCGTTAAGAATTTGTACAGATAAGGTGACAGGTCTCTTGGACTCATAGGTCCAGGAGACCTGTCAGTCTCACCGTATAGCAACCTTTGTTGCTTGCTTTCGAGTGTTGTTGCCAGAATTGAAGATTTCTTACGTTTATGAGCTAGACTTATTATTGCATTCAGCTCAGCGCGAGTTAGATACCCTTTCTCTCGATACTATCAAAACGACATCTTCTAACACCGATAGCTATACTACCAATACACAAACTTCTTCGTTTGGAATGGGTTCGCCCAAATTTCCGGCCCTCATCATCTTACTCATTTGGACTTCTGCGGAGACCACTCTCATCGAGATGACAGTTGGTGTCATCCATTTTGTCAGCTTGACGATCTTTGACTTCGATAGTGCCAGCTGTAAGCCATGGTTGTTTATACACCGTTCCATCCTCTTTATGACGTGGTCAAATCTGAATTGGGTGAACTCGGCAGTTCTAGAAGTGATTTCCGCTACCACGTCAACAGCTAAACTATGAGAAGCATATCCGTTGGCATTTTCCGATGCAGCAGAGGTCAGGTCCAAGGATAGACTCTTGTGCTGCCCATGACCTAAAAAGCCATCTCTGCAAATCTTCGTCGGCCAGGAACAACACCCATTTGTCCCTAAGACAGTCCACATCAGGACTAACAAGAAGTCAGGAATGCGAAAAATATGGTGGAAGGCTCAAGAACATCTGTCCACCTCGCCAGGTTGTAGTCATTTTGAACATCTAGTACCACCAGCAAAACAGCTGCTCTGATGATGTAGCATACCTCCTTTACTCTTGCTACCGCCTCAGTTACTACTGAGATGGCGTCGGCATCAACAGTTAATTACTCTTGCCTGTCAGAGAGATTTCCAGCTGATTGAAGTGTTAACAGCAGCCGTGGCTTCAGGAACCACTCAAGGAGATCACCTGCTGTGTCTAGCATGAAAAGTCAACGGCATCTGGATGGATTATCCAATTTTCTCTTACTCGTATCGATGAACGCCAGTCGAATACTTTTTCATCGCGATGGAGGGACCCCCACCACTACACAGGAATTATATAGATCTATTAATAGCCCAGGTTGACTCTCTATTACAACTATAAGTGCTTCCACCGGCTCTTTGTCAAGGCCCGGAGCTTTGCCATTTCTCATTCCAGACACTACATCAATCAGCTCGTTCTTCGTAAATAGAGGAACGTCCCCTCGATGGAAGGTGATGCTATCATGATGTTGGATGTAGTCCAACTCTAACAGATTTCGTTGCATTTCCTTTTATTAAATTCCTTTTGGTTGAATTTAATAGAACTTTGGTGTCCCTTCTATATTGTAATAATAGTAGTGATCCTGATCGCATACCGAATGAGGGTGGATGATGATATAAATCGATCACTGTTTCCCCAATACTAAAATCAGGTGATATTGAAAACGTTTCCAACTATCGAAGTAACATAGCGCAGCATTTATGGTCACATAAATATTACTTTCAGCTTTCAAATAAAGGTAAAATGAAATTTCCATACTTCATAGGCTATATATATATAGTCTCAACTCTTATCAAACACAGCTCCAACTACATGAATATAATTTCGATACACGAGGAATGATCTAAAAGTAGTGATAATCGGCTATTTCCAGTTCACTAAAATTCAAAAGAAAAAAATTTTTTTTTTTGCTATCTCAACCTCATATACCCACTAAGTCAGCATAAAAAAAACATATAAATAGGCCACGATTCCAAGAAGGTATATCCATTTGAATACGAATAGTCGAAGAAAAAAAATGGAGCAAAATAAAATTAGAGTTGTACCTTTATTTTAAAAAAAAATACCTACCAAAGACATAGACGGCGACTTGGCGGAAACACTAGAGGACGCTGCTCCTCCATATTCCACCTTGCGTGCTACATCATGGATCTTAAGCTGGGGAAAAACAACCAACGAAGACGAATACCGCGAAAGACGTACATCCACGTCCCTCACATAAAAAAAGTCGAAGATGTCGTGTTGGCAGATCAAAGAGTAACCATCAGTCTTGTATACTGAGGTAACAGGAATCTTGTACGGCAGTATTCAAAGAATCGTTGCCAACAAATTAAAAATGAACAAGGTCTCTGCACATTGAGTCACGAGAATATTAACCGATGACCAAAAAGAGAAACGAGTCGACATTTCGAGGGTGAGTCTCGAAAAGTTCCTGGCAGATCTGGATAAGTTTTTGTCACGTTTTGTGACCATGAACGAAGCATGAATCCACGATTTTGATCCAGAAACCAACCAGCAATCGAAGACTCTCTTCGCCAGCGCCGAAGAAATTCAAAGTGTCGAGCTCGGGAGGGAAAGCTATGCATGAGTTGCTTCGAACACTGAAGGAATTATGATGGTGGAATATTTGGAAAAGAGAGCCACTATATCTGACTCATACTACGCAAACCAAATAAGAAGATTGCGGGAGGCTATTGAGGAAAAAAGACGCGGCAAACTGCGAACCGGAGTGCTGTTTCAACAAGACAACGCACCGGTTCACAAAGCTGTGTTGCGATGGCTGCAGTTCAAGAAACATGATTCGAGCTGGTTGCGCATCCACCCTATTCGCGAGATCTAGCTCGCAGTAACTTCTACTTCTTTCCTCGGCTCAAGGAAGACCTTCGGGGCAAGAAATTTGAAGATGATAGTGAAGTGATAGCCGCTGTTGGGGCGGTTTGGGAGAGTAGATACAAAAAAAATTTTTCTAACTTTATCTGGAGTTTGGAAGAAAGATGGACTAAATGTATTAACTTGTTGGGAGACTATGTTGAAAAATAAAAATAATCACCTTGATTTATATTGATTATCATTACTTTTGGATCAACCCTCGTAAATCATTAAAGAAGCTAAATTTGAGCAAAAAGGCCGCGAGTTTGACTTCGGATTTGAGTAGGATTCATTTGCATTGATAAAAAATTGAGATATAAAGTTTCGATAATATACCATAAATAGGTATTTCCATCTCCTGTAATTGTAAATATACCAAAATTGCCTTAAGTGAGTAAAATTTCGTTTTTTCTTTGCTTTTTATCTGGAAGTCGGATGCCTCGAATGCAATCTATAATACGTATTGCTTTCTCATATGCATTTGTCGCTATGCATTATGGTGTCAGGTTTTATGTTTCCGAAATCAATTATATATGTATGTACATTACATAAATTGTGGTCTTTGGCATTATGCTTTTTTTGATTGAATGCCCTTCAATAAAACTGACTATTCAATTGCCAATAGTTTTCAATTCTAAAAAAATATGACACCGATAAAAACAAATCTCAGTCAAACAAATTTTGTTTCTTTTTATGCACTGGAAATTATTTTTGCATATTATATCATGCCCGATTATACCATCTCTTCTCATTCAAGGTTGTTAGCAAACCGTTTTGGAGCTTGCCATCTTATCACTCAATGTTTGCGGTTTGCTCAGCTCAAGTAAGCTTCTTTTTATAAAATTTCGTTTTTCATCAAATAATTTATTCAATATATTAATTGGAAATAATGCAGTAGATGATTATTTGAATACTTTTCAAGCATATTTTTTAATCGTGTTAGAACGTTTTCACATTAAGTTTCAATTGCTAATATCAAGGGTTAGTTCACTCTAGCTGACTGTTTACTATGCTTTTGTCCTGCGTCCTAGTTTTGTATCTTTGGAAATTTTAGCAGTGATATGTTTAAGGCTGTTTCAAATTTAACAGACTCCAGCGGGAGCTCTGAAATGCCCTGCTTTCACGCTCGAATTAGTCTTCTGTTTGGTGGTTGGCACTACCATCACAGTCAATTTTCCGAAAATGAGCTAAACTTCAAATTTCAAATAGTATGGGAGCTGTAGGCCTTACTTTATTGCAAAATATTGTTTTCAGATAACTTAGAAGAACAGGAGGCCGCATTGATTAGAGCGCTCATAGGACTGAATGATATTGTGGTTTTACTTTGTCCTATTCATGGCCCTGTGCTCTACTCTTTCTACCCTCGTATGAAACGTAACGTTTCATACGAGGGTGAAACGTAACGTTTCGCTGCTGATGAAACGTAACGTTTATCGTATTTTTAATCATATATCTTAAATCGTTTGTAAAATTGAATATAAATAAGAAAATTAGAAAGTTTTTCAAAACCACAAGGAAATCATAGAAGAAATTATTCCCTGATTTGATTCCTATTCCGTATGATATTGTTAACAACCTTCACTATATGGTACGAATCATAAACTGCTGGTTAGTGTAAAAGAATTTCGCAAGCATAAGGTTAATCAAAATATTAAATAAAAACCAACATTTATTTTTGTTCAAAGCTTTTATTGCCACATTTATATAACATTTCAATTCATACGTTACAGGTGGCATTAAGACGACAACAAGCACAAGAAGAAAACGAGGCTCGTGAGTTAGGCTTATTATACTCAAGTGTATCTGGTCAGCCAAATAATGGCGATAATGTACCTCCAGCACCGGGACCTTTTCATCCGGGCATTCCATCACCACCATCCGAACTTGATTCGAACCAGCGAATGCAGTTCAGCGGAAATGACTCAGATCCCGAAACACATCGGATCCGTTCAGAAAGACTGAATATCACTTACTCGCCAGATAGGACTGATGTCGAAAGCCCAGGTAAAAGCATTGTTTATACGTACATTTCATAGTTAAAGTACTAAATATTGAATTAGATTAAATCACTGCGAAAATGTGAAATAGCTCAGTGACTCCCCAATTTTATTATGGAAAATATTATTCTTTCACATTTTTCGAAGACGGTTCACAATCAAATGCTCGTGAGCATATACCTCTATACCTCTTCGCTACACAAAAATTATCTTACGGCTCACCACATTAACAGCAATCGAAAAGATTTCAATCTATGCAATTATGTAAACCGCTCTCAAGTGCACTTGTCGGCTGCCCGCCCCTCGAAAGAATGATTCATTGAATTTATTCAACAATAGCAAAACATAAAGCACACCAAAAGTATCTTTTTTCATTCGTTCTCTTGACCAAACTAATGACTACTATATCGTCCACGTTACTTCTTTTGTTAGCAATCATTCAGAAACCCACCACTCAACCTGAAAATATTGTGCTAACTCTCGACTTACGGCCGTGTCATGGTTAAGAGCTATTTGAGAGAGAAAAAAAACCCTTCCCGTCTAACAGTAGCAGAATATTGTTACTATGTTACACACTCGACTGGTACAAATGAAATTTTGAATTGGAGAATCGATTGAAAGGTTAGGAAGCTGAAGAAAGGATAATTATTTTCAGAATTTGATCTGGCCAAATGCTTGAATGAATCCAATTCGTGAAGGGTAGGTGATACACTCAAAGAAAAAAAAATCAAGTATCGATTTCAAGATTTAATTTTGTACAGAAGGAATTTCAGGATGAGATACTTGTGCGAAATGGGAGAAGAGTGGCTGATATTATGGGTGTTTGGTGATATGGACGATGAACGAGAGTTTCTATGCTGCCAATGTTTGATATGACTTTTAAAATTTACGAATAGTTTGTGACATGACAGATTTCTCTTCAAGGATGACAAATTTCTCGTCTCTGTTATCTCAGAAAAGAAAACTCTAATTGGTAATATCAAAAATTTTGCGCCCGTACAAGATTTTCACCCGTGCTAACGTAATTTATTCTAACTACTTTGTTTGAAATTCTTTTTCCATCATTTGTATACAAAAGTACCGCAGCAAATTTACATTGAAAACCGTAATATGTTAACACAAGTTTCTTCACATAAACAAATTATCTTTCATGCATAAACTCCAGCTCTCAAGTTCTTGCCCAACCAAAACCTAAGAAGGTTGCAGCAGTCGAGCACGAATACACCACCGCAAACACAAAAGCTGCGATGCAATCAACAACACCACACATGATTTTAAGCACAATCACAATAAGCCTGGAAAAGAACAATTTACTCAAAATTTTTCCACAATTATATTTTCATGTTTCAAAAAACGCGAAAAGTCAACGTTTTGCGAAACACAAATGTTTCGCCTCAGCTCTGCGATTTCGTCTCGTGTACAAAATGTTCTTGCTTTTACACCCCAAGAATAAGTCAAGTCCTGCGGCGTTAGCAGCACATATAGACTCGTTGACAAACGACAAGGAATTTTCCAGGGCGATGAAAAGCTATGATGCGTGCATGTTCATAATGTACATACATAGTACATATTTAGTTTGGAAAATGTTCTTTTTTTTTTGGAGGATTTGGGTGGCTGGTCGACAGCAGGATGGTTGGCAAGCAGGCGCACCTGAAAAATGAAATTCTGAAGGCAAACATGCATTTCATACAGAACGAATACATTGATATACAAATTATGCAAGGACTTCGTTTGGTTGTCGTTTGGCGCAAGGTTAAGAGGAAGAAAAGTGCTTTTCTAAGATGCTGAAGTGTGAGCGTTCCTGGTAACGAGTTTAACCGCTGCCACTCAACTCAGACTTGAATAGTACTTGGTGGTAAGCGATGCTTATAGTTAGAAGAGCTTTTCACGGAAACAAATATCCGGGCGTTTTGTTAGAATTTTACATTTACGTGGTATTACTTACGGAAACGTTGTTGAGGAAATTTCTTGTATACAGGGTGAGTCTAAACAAGTTTCAAATGGTTTCAAGACACAAAAAAATTGTTCCACTGAGATCTCTTTCATAATCACTTCCAAAAATTATTTTCTGCAAGACCGTACAAAGCAATTATATTTAGGTAATACTTTTATGTCCAGGTCTAAAATTGTCTGTAGTTGGATAGTGAAGAATGAACCTTTTGAAGTGACAACTCTGCTCTGCACCTGCAAGCGATGCTCGCGATGAATGAGTTTTACGCGAACGTGTAGCAGAGTCAAATTAAAACTTGATGTAAATGTTTCGGAAATATTTTGGAAACTTTTTTTGAAATATTTACGTTGGCGACTCAATTTACTTCTGATAAGGGTATCTTGGGTTTGGAAAAAAGATGGATTAAATGTATTAACTTGTTAGGACCCGCAAAAACCCCGCAAAAACAATTCCAATTTGATTCTGCTTTCGGAGGCTTATTCCGCAAAACGATCGAGCTTCCCGTATCAATTATTCTCTGCTTTGATTAGCTTTAGAGACGATATACGTTGTCTATGCGATTATAGACAAGAAGGGAACCGTGATCACAAATCAATAACCTTTATGAGTAAATTATTTCCATGGATATAAGTCGGAGATGTTAAAATTTGTCACAACCAGCGTAAATAACAATTAATGATTTCCAACTGCAAGTGGTCACACCAGTCAAGTATGCATTGTGTGCTGGTGTCTGATGAGAAAACAGTGCATGCTTTCGAAACCACTTTGTCAAATAAAAATTTTCAAGATAAATAAAAATTTTTCAATTTTAATCATCCCGCAAAAACAATTCCAATTTGATTCTGCTTTCGGAGGCTTATTCCGCAAAACGATCGAGCTTCCCGTATCAATTATTCTCTGCTTTGATTAGCTTTAGAGACGATATACGTTGTCTATGCGATTATAGACAAGAAGGGAACCGTGATCACAAATCAATAACCTTTATGAGTAAATTATTTCCATGGATATAAGTCGGAGATGTTAAAATTTGTCACAACCAGCGTAAATAACAATTAATGATTTCCAACTGCAAGTGGTCACACCAGTCAAGTATGCATTGTGTGCTGGTGTCTGATGAGAAAACAGTGCATGCTTTCGAAACCACTTTGTCAAATAAAAATTTTCAAGATAAATAAAAATTTTTCAATTTTAATCATCCCGCAAAAACAATTCCAATTTGATTCTGCTTTCGGAGGCTTATTCCGCAAAACGATCGAGCTTCCCGTATCAATTATTCTCTGCTTTGATTAGCTTTAGAGACGATATACGTTGTCTATGCGATTATAGACAAGAAGGGAACCGTGATCACAAATCAATAACCTTTATGAGTAAATTATTTCCATGGATATAAGTCGGAGATGTTAAAATTTGTCACAACCAGCGTAAATAACAATTAATGATTTCCAACTGCAAGTGGTCACACCAGTCAAGTATGCATTGTGTGCTGGTGTCTGATGAGAAAACAGTGCATGCTTTCGAAACCACTTTGTCAAATAAAAATTTTCAAGATAAATAAAAATTTTTCAATTTTAATCATCCCGCAAAAACAATTCCAATTTGATTCTGCTTTCGGAGGCTTATTCCGCAAAACGATCGAGCTTCCCGTATCAATTATTCTCTGCTTTGATTAGCTTTAGAGACGATATACGTTGTCTATGCGATTATAGACAAGAAGGGAACCGTGATCACAAATCAATAACCTTTATGAGTAAATTATTTCCATGGATATAAGTCGGAGATGTTAAAATTTGTCACAACCAGCGTAAATAACAATTAATGATTTCCAACTGCAAGTGGTCACACCAGTCAAGTATGCATTGTGTGCTGGTGTCTGATGAGAAAACAGTGCATGCTTTCGAAACCACTTTGTCAAATAAAAATTTTCAAGATAAATAAAATTTTTTCAATTTTAATCATCCCGCAAAAACAATTCCAATTTGATTCTGCTTTCGGAGGCTTATTCCGCAAAACGATCGAGCTTCCCGTATCAATTATTCTCTGCTTTGATTAGCTTTAGAGACGATATACGTTGTCTATGCGATTATAGACAAGAAGGGAACCGTGATCACAAATCAATAACCTTTATGAGTAAATTATTTCCATGGATATAAGTCGGAGATGTTAAAATTTGTCACAACCAGCGTAAATAACAATTAATGATTTCCAACTGCAAGTGGTCACACCAGTCAAGTATGCATTGTGTGCTGGTGTCTGATGAGAAAACAGTGCATGCTTTCGAAACCACTTTGTCAAATAAAAATTTTCAAGATAAATAAAAATTTTTCAATTTTAATCATCCCGCAAAAACAATTCCAATTTGTTAGGAGACTTTGTTGATAAGTAAATATTTTTTTTTACATTGTATGCTGTTTTGTGTATATTTTTTATCGAAATGAATTTAGCTACATTGTCTCCAAAAGATTTCTTATGAAATTTTCAAAGCGTGATAGAAAATTTCTTATGAAATTTTCAAAGCTGGTAGAGAGCTTCATTACAATTTTTTTAATAATTGTGGATACGAGTGTGGTGTGATTAATTCCACGACTCACTTTACCCCTGATTTAAATCAGGTATCTAATCAGAGCTAGGTGAACTCAAAGCTTGGTGTGCGGACCCTCGTCCGAACCTAGATTCGAAGCAGGGACCGCACACGCAAGAAGCCAGTGCTCTACCCACTAGACTACTCAAGCTTATAAACATGATATATGGAAATTAAAATTTTCTTGAAATCTTCTTCAATTTTTCCGGATTTTTACGTATATAAGGCGGAGCACGTTGAAAAAAGAATTCATCTTAGATGATTTTTCAACACTTTGAATCATCCAAAGAACTCACATTTATTTTTAGCTTAGATAAAAATATGTAACGTTCCGCAAGAGCTTTAGCCAACATTTTAAAGGTTCTGACAGGATATCTTAATTAGGTTGAAAGATATATACCGGTGCAATTTTTTCTGAATACTTTTACTGAAAGGAAAGTATTAAAGCCACTTCAGATTTATTCAATTGCAAAACAATTTGAATGCACGATTGAAAACTTAAAAGAAAATGCAAAAGAAAGCTTTTATACTCATCTTTGTTGCAACTTAAATATTTTATTTTTTGAAAACACGGACTTTTCATCCTGAAATGGATCATTTTCAAACTTCTCCTATTTTCCATATCTTTTATTCCATAGAGCTCAGAAAATAGAGTCAAAATACTTTCTGGAAGGAACATTTTCCGAAGAAAAATGTTTTCTTTTTATGCCATTGCCGTAGTATAAGCAATAATTGCATTTCCAAGAGAAACTTTTCAGGTTACACACCGGCCATATTAATGATTTGGAATTATATTTTTTTTCTAATTCCTTGAATAGTTTGCTTGAACCAAGAAAATACTTGAATTTAATTATCCACATAAGTTTGCGTAGTTCTAATGCCATATCTAATATTGAGTTCAAGTGGTAGCGTTTATCTATATATTATACGTTGTTTTTTGGTTAGAAAAATTGATGAAAATTAGAAATAAAGTTATTGAAACAAATATATTATTCAATTCAGTTAGCTTAGAGGGATATAATATCTGGTTCTTGCTCAAAATATGTAAACTTTATTCTTTGAAAGGCATAGGCGTGCCGTGGCCTAAAATCTGGCAGGGGCCAGGGACCGAAAGGTTCAAAACATGCGATGATTTTGTCTTCCCTAAGATACACGTACTGTTCATACAACTTATATGATTTACTAATAGATTATATGTTTGTTAATTTATACTTTGTTATTTGCTAATGCATAATGCATTATCAAAAATACTTCATGTCTGTGAATACGTATGAGCTACTGCCACATGCATATAATGTGAATGGTAGGTATGAACTACACAAGAATTATCTATGACCGCTAAGAAAGAACGCTTGTATTCATTATACGGGAATATAATGGAAATAATTAGAAATATAAGACAATTTTTTCGTTTAGAAGCTAAACATATTTCAATTTATACTTGAAGAAGAGGATAGCTTAGTTTCAAAATATCTTTGAAGAAATTAGGATATATTAAGCTTAGAAGGAAGAAATTGATCTCTTGCTTCAAACTTTTGTTACCTAGAAAGCCTAGAAAAAGCAAAAATATTTTGCCAAGATGAAGAGTGCTGTAACTTACTCTTTTCGAGCCATTTGGTTTGCAGGGATATATTTGTAGCCCTAACTGCGTGTCCGAAGCTAGATAAAACAGCAAAACCTTTCAAATAAAACAGCAAAACCTTTGCTTTTTGCTGTTTTTCGTTTTCGTGATCCTCTGGGAGATCCAGACAATGCTTCTCTGCGAATGATTTAATTTTTTCCATTCGCAAGATCTATCCCATCCCTAGGAGTTGCATTTTTAGTTTGGAAATATGTGCTTAACATGTTCGTTATAAAAAGAACATAGTGAAAGATGAAAAGATTTACTACAAACTCAGGATTACTGATTGAATAAAAGATCCCCAATGAATAAACTGAGTCGTTGTATTTTCCCTCATTCATTTCTTTTTCTAACGCCTCATAGCTATCGATCACATATTTGCAATTTTGAAATCTCATTGACGAACGAGTTGAGCTTAAACGTCTCATTCCACGCCTTGTATTTAGACCAACTGCCTCTTCAAGCTGCTTCAACAATTCGTGTTGTGATCGCTTCGAAAAGTGTAGGTAAAAGGATTCGATGGCATTGAAAAAGGATGTAAACGTTTCGATTGTGAAAAATGTGTCCAACACAACAAGGATAATTTTATGAGCTACAAATGTGGCTGCAGGGTGTTTCATCTTAATTTAGATGTGTACACCACTTTTTGGTCCTGACATGACACTAGCACCATCATAAGACTGTCCAGCAACAGGCAATTCGCTAAGTCCGTAGCTGTCTAACAGACTCAAAATTATATCAGCTAATACGAGGCATTTCTAGCTCCTGAACAAGGTAAATCTACAAAGCTTAAAAACCTTTCTTCGACTGCTAGCTTTTTAGCAAATCTGACAACTACGGAGAGTTGTTCCTTTATGTGGGCCCTTGCTTGTTCTGCAATAATGGATATCAGTCCGCACTCTTTTATTTCAGCTGTATTGTCCTCGCGAACGATTTCAGCAATTATTTTTATTAATTCATTTTGTGTTTTGCCACTAGAGTAGTTCGCAACCTTGTTTTTAAAATTATTTTCAAAAGTTGAATCATGCTTCGCGAATAATGCACAAAATTCAAAAAAAAATTCACGGCTATCACTGGCACCACTTTCATCATGTCCTCTGATAGCACGTTCTTGGCAACTGAGACACGTCTTAAGGTCGATAGCCTTTTCCAAATAATTTCGGTTCATCTTGACAATATTCTAAGACTGTTCAAGCACCATATCACTTACTGTCTTCCAAGCACTATTATAGTTTTATTATTGTAGAGTTTTTATTATTGTATGCAATATGTCCTTGAACGCATTGTGCATGAATTTTACTATCCGGATAATTTATCCGGATCGCAAAGTTTGGTCGAGCTGAAATTTTGGTGTTTTTTGGCGACAATGGAAATTTTATGGAAAATTTCGCATTGTGATAACTTCACACCGCATCATCAGATCGTCACGAAATTTACAAGACTCATCAATGGGCATAAAAAATAAGTTTTTGTCGGTTTTAAATAATGTCTGGGCAACCTTGTAGCTACCATAAGTACGTAAACACAAATCTTTCACACCATTGACTCTCTAGTATTTTTTTCGGCTTTTAGAATAAAATGCAAATGACTGATGATATGACTATATTTATGCAGTCAAATCTAAACCTGTAAAATTCCCAATCGCACATAAATCGCACCGAATTATTTATATTTTTAGCACCTGGAATTTGCGACCTGATAAAATTCATAGGATATACTGGTCTTGAGTAGATACAGGTCTGACAAAAGTTTAATGTTGGTTGTGTCACTATGAAAAAACGCTCGGTGCAATTGAAGTGCTATGCCTTTTAACTTCCGATGCAGCTATCAAAATATAATGAAAAGTAGGTCATATATAGCATAAAAGTGGCAGCGATGCCATTTTTCTCCAAATGACTTCGAAAATTGTATTCTACGTTAACTACCTTATTACCTACCATTTTAATACTCAGACTATGTTTCGTGAAAAACATAATTGCATAAAATGCCAGTTTATAAAAGGTTTTTTGTCTAAATACTTGTATATTGCCTAGTAAGAATGAACAGATAATCTTAATAAAAAAAGGATGATTGGCGGGGCGGTTTTCGTCTTTTTCTTAACGTATAGCTTGTCGAAATAAAATATTGCCGTCCATTTCTCGAGATAAGTCCCATAAAATCGTAATTAATACCGCAAATATCACAGTCTCTATGTTATAAGTAGTGTGTATGCTTTGGTATAGGCTTACACTACTGCACTACACAATTCTTGCTGTAAACACAAAAACCTAAGAGGCGAAAACTTAAGCGTCCGCTGTTGGAAATATTTATTTTTCTGGGAGGGGCCAACCTAGGGTCTGGGGGGGTCCCGGCCCCCCCTGACCCCCCCCTACGGCGCGCCTATGTTGAAAGGCTCTGATAACCACATAATTAATTCTGAATTATTTTGAAAATTTTGCTCTAAGCCCACGTTGGGCGCTGCATAGCAAGAACGAATAAATGAAGCAAACTAGCAAACTTTTTATTTTTGAAAGTTCAGATTTTACCAAATAATTTATCTTAAAAATTATAATCGCGAACCTTCGAGAATAAAAGCAAAACTACTAAAAATTACAGTTTCTAAACTTTAACTTGTGTCTTCCCTGATCTAATTTTATATTTCCTGCATGGACTCACGGTCCACAAACTAAATAAATTTCCCAAAGCTGAAATTTAGTACGCACTTGAAATTAAAATAGACAAACAAAGAATTTATAAATAAGATGCCTTATTTCATTAGGCTAAGTATCAAACTTTTAACAAATAAGTTTTTCCTTATTGCTGAAATTTTCGCATGCGTTTTTATGTTTCCCAAAACGCAATCGCTGCGATTGTCAGCAATTTCTGCAAGACATTGTTGCATTTTTTTATGGCTGACGACAGCGGGTGAGTCTTTGTTTACGCTGGATGGGTGATGTTGACCAGCACGCTCGGTGCTTGCATATGCCTAATTGGATATCATGGGCTTACGTTCAGGACCGATGGAAAAACATGTTGCAACAGACCAAAACCGAACCTACTTTTACTTTGAGGTGTAGAATGTTTTGTGTTTTAGCGGTATCTTTACTATTTTAACTTTTCATTTGAAAAATAAACCCAAAAAAGTGGAATTCTTAGCACCGTACAATATCGTTAATAATGTTAATGATTAATTACAAGCTCCAGAAAATATATTTTCGATAATTCTGACATTTTTTCTGCAATTTTTTAAATCAAAATGTTTTTATTTTGTACGGATCTTCCAAATGATTTGTGCGCTGAGACTGTCACTATCTAGAAGCTATTCGATTCCATCAAAACTAAAAACATTAAAATTCGTACTTTTCTCATCCATTTGAACCACCCTATACGAACTCTTTTACTAAAACAAACATGCAGCAATATTTTTGATACACACCTCGATCTACACGCACATATTCATCCATGACTAAGTGTTACAACCCCTTGAGAAAAGTTAAATTCGTATCAAAATCAAAAGCGGCGAAATGACGCAATGTCGAAATTTAAATCCTTTTTGATGACTTCGTTTTGCCTTTGAAAGAAAACAATATAGTCATCTCTTCACCAAACTTCACAAATAAAAGATGCTAAGCGGCAACGATACACTCATTGCTTGGTTCATACTTTGGTTGCTAGCTCATACGTTTTTCAACGATGTTTCCCCCTTGCAGTGGTAATGTAATTGATACGAGCAATTAAACCATCAGTATCCTTGTAAGTATTAATAAGGATAATTATTAAGATGAATTTCTACGTCATGGAAGATTTCTCATTGTGCACTTTTGCTAAGTAGGTTGGAGTGCAAGTATTGAAATTTTATTTTATCTTATTGTTTGTTTTTCTACATGAAGTGATGACTGGTCTTTGTTCCATAAGCTGATTGTTAGAGAAAATTTTGGATGATAATTTAATTACATAGGAATGAGTTACTCTAAAAAAAACAAGAAATTTATTACTGATAAAATTGCTAAACAATTACAAATGTGTTTAAATAAAAAAACCGCTTTTTCCTTTTTATTAAAACATTTTTTTACAAGCCAGGAAAAAATTGGTACCATTTAAAAACAATCAATTACAAATGGTTCAAAATGTGACTAGAAACCATAACTATATCAATGTCCAGTAAACCATAACTATATCAATTTTTTTCTTCATTTACAGGTTCAAAACGCGCCCGCATGTCCAATGAAACTGATCACGATACTGAATCCGAATCATCACCAAGCAGTCCACGTCACAAAACTTCAGCATTTAATCTAACCAACAACATCTCCCCAGCTCGGACAGCTCCTCCAAGTTCTCCTGAATCAGACCTGGATGTCGACTCAGCTCCCGACGAAGCCACTCCCGAAAATCTTAGCTTAAAAAAAGACGATTCTACATCACCCCCGGCAACACCAGCCGATCCCCTCAATCTGCTACGGCATCCGGGCAACGGTCAAGGATTCATTCCGTACCATCATACACAGTACATTGGAGCGATACCCAACCAAAGATCACCTGTCGATGTGCTTCTGAGAGTATTCCCGACACGGCGAAGAAGCGAAGTGGAACAGTTGTTGCAACGATACCGTGGCGACGTGGTCTTGGCCATGGAAGCAATGCTGTCAGGTGAAGATTCGAATCAAATGAATACTGTACCAGCCTTATCGCCGCCGTTTCCGATCAAGTCAGCTTTCTCGCCGTTAGTGCCACCTGCAGTTTTCGGTTCGCCGACTAATCGATATAATTTCATGCAAGCGCACACTAAGCGTTTTTTAACACCACCATTCACCGGAACTGGATTCATGTCGACCATCATTCAATCGGACACCGATCAGTCGGAATCGAATGGACCGACAAACGATCGGTCGAACGGCACCAATGAGTCCCAAGAATAACTCAACCTGTCAGATTGCGATTTCAAATGTTATTCCCTCGAAATAGCCATAAACATAGGCCAATATACAACAAAATTAATAATATTAATTATTTATTTCAAAAAATTGATAAGACACCATCTAATTAACATTTTCTGCATTAACGCTTGTACTTCAAGCAATATAAGTGAAATAAATCCGAAAAAGTTCATTTCAATTTACATGATATTTTGTGAATGAATTCGAATGAAATTGTAAATAGAAATTAATAGAAAACATAGCTATGATATAGAATATTGTCCGATAGTATTAGTTTCGGAATCAGTATTGAATGTAGTCGATATTAAAAAGGAAAGTTAATCATGTATACGAGATATTAATGAGAAAGTTATCAAGATATAATAGTTGTATGTATGTACAATATAACAAAGTATTATTGAATAAATGAAATTTAATCAAATAAAGGTGCGAAATAAGAAAAAACAATATTGAATTTGAGTTATTTCAATTGAAGAGACAGTGGCGTCTGAGACCATCCACAACACAACCAAGTGCTTTATTGGTTAAATTTAATAATTGCCTATCCATTGAGACCCCAAACTGTGCTTGTGGTCTCATAAGGATGATTCTTCAGCCCAAAATTTTTGAGCGTCCTCGAAGTATTTGTTCCTGATGGCTGATATAATCGATGACATCTGTATTTATACCGAAAAGACATATGTATGAGGAAGATACCAAGCCTAAAGCAAGTTCATCGGCCTCACAATTGCCCCGAATAGAATTACGTTTAGGTATCCGAACCAATAGTATTACTGAAAGTATCAACATCTCCCTTAGAGATGCTCAGAATTCAGTGACAATTGTGGACAATCTACAAGGACATATCTGAGCTATCTGTGAAAATGCAGATATTAGCTCAGAATATTTCTTTACACAAAAGTAAGCGAATCGCCTGAAAAACAGCCCCCCAGCACAGAGGTAGTTCCAACATTGACCCCATCAGTGGAGACATATTTCACCCCCGAACTGATACTCCTTGCTAACTGACTCTTTCGCTTTGGATTAAGCATGGCAGTTTGAGATTCCGAGGCCCTAAGCACTATCGCACCGATGGACATGCGGAGCCAATTTCTCGACCTCATTATTGATAACGCCCTTTTGAGGTTCTAGGTGCAGCAGTGGTTTTAGTTGCCGATAGACTTGCAAGTTTTAGAAACCCTCCAAACCGTCGTAGGACGATCAGGATTGAAAACCATAGTAATCTCTAGAATTTCTACTGGATCAGAATGTTCTACATCTAGGGCGAGAGAAGAAGTCTTTCTAATGCACCACTTTCAATTTGGCAGCTGGTTAAAGTTTCCAGTGTTCGGAAATCGCTTGCTTCTAGAAATTTCCCGAGCGTTGGTCCTCACATGTGACGCTAACTCATTTGCAGCAGCCCGCATCGCACATTGTAGGTGGGAGACTTTGATCCGGCGTTTTGCAGTTTACATCTGATTCTAAATATAGCACGTCTTATCGTCAGCCAGTTTTCCTATGATATCATTTGATATCTTTAGTTGTATCAATAACTGCCTAAATAAGACACACTTGGCCATTTAATTGAAATGCCGAGTTATTGCTGGAGTAAAGCAATCCCACGACAACCCTCGTACGGGTTTAGGGGTTGAAGCTGGTAGAGAGCTTCATTACGATTCGATTTTTTTAATCATTGTAGATACGAGTGTGGTGTGATTAGTTCCACGACTCACTTTACCCCTGATTTAAATCAGGTACCTAATCAGAACTAGGTGAATTTAAAGCTTGGTGCGCGGACCCTCGTCCAAACCTGGATTCGAACCAGGGACCCCACACGCAAGAAGCCAATGCTCTATCCACTAGGCTACTCAAGCTGGAGTGGTTGCCATAAATTCTGGAAAATCTGAAGGTCCTTAGCCAAGCTCTGATATTCGTTGGGGGCTTTTGTTTTCCAATTTTTCTTTTGTTGGTTATTGCCTGCCAAAAGCCTCTGGCCTGTTGCAGCCAAACACCATAAAACTTTGCGAATAATCTTCAAGCATTTCCAATAATAGCCAAGCATCGCAAATAATCGTCGAAACTCGCCCATAATCGCCAATAAACAAAACTAACCAGGAATATTAAGGATTTGTAAACGTTCACTGTACGGGCAACATAGTAAAATATATTTAAAAATAACCTTCTCTGGACAGTTTCAACCACCTCAGACAAAAAATCAAGGACAGAGAGAACAAGGGATGGAAAATGATGTACGCACAAAAGAATTGCGGCCAACACCTATAACTAAACCAACGATACCGGAAACCTTTCGAGTGGTGACATGAATTGTGAATATTAAACTTAAGCTTGCGATCCAAGATAACATCGATGTCAGTAAAATGATCCACAACTGGAAGAGTGATATTGTATGAAGAAATTCAGAAGCAAAAGGTTTCAATGTAAAATACACCGATAAATATTCGGACACATTCAATAAAAAGTAATTAGCATCACATCAAAAAACCAAACGATATACCCAGTTCGTTTTGAAGAGCAAGAGGATTAAGCATTGATAACACGAAAGATTTTTAAGACATCAGCGTACATTAGACAAAGAGAAGCAATAGCAATGGAAAACCATTGACAAAGAAATAAAAGACAAAACGTCTAAGAATGGATCCTTGAGGTACACTGGAGGAAGGAAAAAAAGGTGAGGACAAAGAATCACGGAGGGAGACATAGGAAGTACGATTAAATACTAATATGCCATAATGCTTTATTTTGCATAGGAGGAGCCTATGATTGATTGAGTAAAAGGCCTTGAGGAAGTCATTGTTCTTGATTATGACTATCTAAAACAGAAGTAAATATATAGAAAACCCAACTAGGTTAATGGTATTACTCCGGTCTTTCACGAAACCGTGCTGTTGAGTAGCTAAAACGTAGTGAAGAACGTCATAGACACGATTAAAAACAAGTCACACATGAATTTTAGACAAAAAAATGGACGAATTGAATAATTGTAGCTAAGTTTCGATCACCAGACTTATAATAAGAATAAATGCTTGACATTTTCGAAAAAGCTGGGAAAATATCATTACACAGACTAATGTTTAAAATAATGGACAGGACAAAAAACAATGAGAAGTTGCAAGTTTCTCTGCCAAGATGTTAGGAATTCCATCAGGGCCCAGAGAAAAATTGGAGTCAGGCTTTGATATAATAGATTGAACTTCTAGAGGATTGGTCGTAAGTAATGAGAAACAAATGGGAATATGAAAGAGAGGAACGTAGTTGGCAGAAGAAGTAGGACTAGAATACACAGAGGAAAAAATAATCACCAAATATATTACATATTTCTTGCAGAGTAGATGAAAAGAAAGAAGGAAAAATAATCAGTTATAGTGGAGCTAAAATAGCCTAGTGGACAAATCACTGGCTGCTGGTGTGTGACGTCGCTGGTTCGAATCCAGTTTCGGGCGAGGATCCGCGCACCAAGCCTTGGACTCATCTAGCTCTAAATAGGTACCTGAATTACGCAAGGGTAAAGTGAGTCGTGGAACAAAGCATTTCAAACTCGTATTCACATTGATTGTAAATTTGTAATGAAGCTCTCTACCAGCATCAACCCCTAGACCCGTACGAGGGTTGTCCTGGAACTACTTTACTCTACTTTTAATCAGGTAAAGAGACAGACCATTTAAAACTACGTACGTCCAGTGCTGTAAGATCATGGGAATTACCCCATTTTATGAGAATTTTCGACTTCTAAAACTTGAACAAAAGAAAAAGGAGAAAATGTTGCTCGTTGAACAAAATCGTTGGAGAAATGATTCAAATGAAACAAAACTTATTCTGTAAAATGTTCACCAAATATATCTGATTTAAAGAATTTGAGCTATCTACGCGAAATTTACATTTTGGTGTAAAACCTTACATTGAAGTTAAAACCAGGAATGAAATGGGTTCGAATCGCTTTCCATGCCTTGATATAGTGATTTTTAACTAAAAATTTCACTCACGGCACTAAACATTGAATTAACGCCAAATATTAAAATTAAAAACAATATTTTTTGAAGCTAGATATATTTCAATTTCTTGACAAATATTGACTTCGAGGGTGATGAGCCTCTTGTTCAGTATCTATGATATGAAATAATTCACAATAATCGTGTAATAGCATTTTTTCATTTCATTTCATTTATTAATTTCGTCTAATGCAGACTATACACATACAATAAAAATTAATTATTCTTATACAGAATTCATTTAAGTGATGCTGTAGATAAATGAAAATCAAACTTATAATAAGCTTCGTTAAAGCATCTACTTATTGCAGTGACTGGTTCATTGCAACCATAATTGGTCCGATGTTGAGGGATCGACAAAAAGTTAACACGCCTGACACGTTTGTTATTAGTGTTAAAATTAAGTTGGCTTAATAAGTAGTTTGAGTCAACGGTGCCATCCAAAATTTTCGCGGCAAATAAGATTTTGGAATTTTGACGTCGAGAGTCCAAAGTATCCATTCCTAAAAGATTTAAGCGGTCTTGATAAGGAGGTAGATGTAAAGGGTCATACCACGGAAGACCGCGGAGGCAGAAACGTAAGAACCTCTTTTGAATTGACTCAATTTGGTATATGTAGACTTTTTGATATGGTGCCCATACAATACTTGCATATTCGACAATAGGTCTTACTAAGCTGCAAAAGAGGGTCTTAGTTAGAAAGATGTCGTTGAATTCCTTCGAACGTCTTCTGACAAAACCTAAGGCATTGCTAGCTTTCACAACGATTGAATCGATGTGATCGTCAAATGTGAAGGATTGATTCAGCAATACTCCTAAATCGAGTACTTTCGCTGATCTATTTAAAGATGTACTCAAAAGTGAGTATTCATAGATTACAGGATTATTTTTGCGTGTGTAAGATATAGTCGTACACTTGTCAGAATTAATTAGGAGATTATTATCGGAACACCAGTTGGCAAATCTGTTTAGATCCTGCTGCAAATCATTGCAATCGTTAAGGTTTCTCACAACTTTGAAAATTTTAGCGTCATCGGCATAAAGAAGAACAGAAGATGACTGTAGAATGGAACCTACGTCATTAATAAATAAGTCGAACAGTAAAGGGCCTAGATGACTACCTTGTGGGACACCAGACATGGTTCTAATTTCAGATGACAAGGCGCCGCGAAAGGATACACGTTGGGTTCGATTCGTCAAGTAAGAGTCAACCCAATTTAAAAACAAGTAAGGGAATTGAAAGGAATGAAAGGCATGAACTACTTTCAAGAACATAGTTTAAGCTACTTAAATATATTTAATGCACTGTTTCAGTCAAAGTTACTGCTGATGCACAAATTGTATGCAGTTACAATTGTATTTAAAGAAGAATTTGCTTAAACTGTACGAAAAGTAGTTTTTAAACATTAAATATTTAGTTCTCTAAGACCAAAATGTGAAGAATTCATTGCATATTTTGAAGAAGATACAAAATTAAAAATAAAAAGAATAGGAAAAGAGTTTTACTTTACGACATTTAAACAATTTAAAGAGAGATTAACATTAGATAATGGTAATTTTTATACATACAAATATATCTTAGCAGTACAAAGCAAACGAATTCGCTGCAGTTAAAAATTTTGTCAAAAAGAGTTGGGTGTAGGAAATCTACTGTCAATATCCAAAGGAGAGAACTATCAGTGACTTCTTCAAATGATGAAGAGCTGAAATTATTGCAACTAACAGCAGAGAAGCTTTAGAGAAAAAAAAAGAAAAAAAAAACAAAAATTTAAAATGCGTACACGTTTCCTCATTTAACTAAGACTTCAAAGTATGAGACTTCAAATACTGAGTTGAAAAGAATTTTCTCCATTGTAACCGACGTCACATAGATTTAGTAGAAATTCACTGAACATTTGCAGCATCCGTGCAAATTTTCAGCCTAGAACTGTTACCAGCATTGATTTGAAGCCTTCTAAAAAACATTTCAGTTTACGCAATGCACAAAAACTATTTGACTAATTCGAAAATAATTGCAATATAAAATAATAATAAAATGTGCATATTTATTTTTCCTTAAAGAAATATATTTTTTTTCTTTACTGTAATAAATCAAAGTAAAAAGGCACCTAGAATTTTTCCTAAAGTCTCCATGGTATTCTCTTAGCCCCCACGACTCTTGAGATTTTTGTTCCCAGCTCACATGATTTCCCAGCTTGCATGAGACTCCCAAGATTTTTTCTAGAGTTTTTTGATTTTCCTAAGCTTCAATGGTTTTTAGTAAGCAATTAAGTTCTTAGAAGTGCTGAAATTATATCGATTTTGATAAATAAATATAAAACTGTGTTGGATAGCTCGCAGATTGTCCCTGGAAAAATTCGTGGAAATTCGTGCACCTTGCAGTGTGGGAAAATCGGAAACCTCACAACAATCGTTCCTTGGGATCATTTGAGCTTAAGGAGGATTTAATAAATGAAAAAATGTTACGCTTTGAAATTTTAATTTCTTTGATAACAGCAGATTGCAATTGGTCAAGAATTTGATCGTTGCTGCTAGGAAAAAGATTGAATTGATAAAAAGAGCACAAGGAAAGAAAATATTCTGCAAAATGGGAAATGAGGTTCCATTGAACAGAAAGCAGGTTGAATTCCGTTCAGATGAAAATGGGAGAGGAGAGGAAAATTACATTAAGATAAATCGGTAGTTCACAGAAATAGTTTTCGAAAGTAGGAAAAGGACGGTTACATGGTACCTACAGTGAAGCGACAAATAACCAAAAAAGGACATTCAAGCGATAGCATATTCAATGGGAGGAAATGGAGAATAATCAGTGCAGAGCTTATTTTGAGGATAATTTAAAATAGTTACAAAGACACCATCATCGTCATTTTTACCAGAAACTATTCTATTTTGAACACTGGCGAAGAAATTGTAGCCAGAAAAATATGTCGATCTTAGAATGCTTTCCAGGTTTCAGAAAGCCATATTAAATGATCCATTTCGATAAAAGAAGTAGTCCTAGTTTCGTCAAGCTTCGTGCCCAAGCCATCAGCATATTGATGATATAAACAAAGTGAAACAACATTAGAAATCAAATTCGTTAACCCCGGTTGATATTAGAATGAAAATTTCCACCATTCTCAAAAATCATATCTTCTCGGGGACTGTCTTTCGTTGATAACAAACAATCAAAATTAGGACGTGTGTAGCCAAATTTCTTTGCGACAACGCACTCTTTAGAACCTGAAGTGATTTCCTATATCTAAAGACTAAAATTTGTAGTGGTTCTGATATGATACGTAATGAAACGTCATCATTATTAGGACCATCATCAATCTGAGAAGTAACAGGAGGTACGTGATAGCTGAGCCTTTTAAAATTAGGCTCAGAATTACCAGGACGAAGTTGCTTAGATTGTACTTGAGATGGATGCATTTTAGCATACCCAAGCGCAGAGGATCGGAACGATGCATAGAATAAGCATCCATACAAATAAATAGAAGACGACCTTTCATTTAAAATGTGAAACTCTTGAAAAACAAATCAAAGATAGAAAACGCACGAAAAAAAAATCGCATTCATGGAACGCAAATAATTGCTCGATATTTTTCAATTTCAGTGAAAACACGGCAACTGTAGGGCGAGCAATATAAACAATTTGGCAAAACTAAAGTATTCCCGAAAATTGCATGAAGTTTGTATTTTTATGTATTTTTATTTATAAGTATATTTATTGTTCCTACGAAAAGACCTTGATTTCAATAACAACAAAACATTTGACGATTTTGAGGGCATCCGAAATGAAATTCGTTCAATGATCATTGAGAATTTTTATATGGGCTTGGCCTCAGGTAAATTGTCTCGTATTCTCATAACAAGGTAACAAAGCAAAGCAAAGCAAAGCAAACCGACTCATTTATAAAAGGAGTAAGTGCACGTATGCTTATGCTTATCTTATTTATATGCCCGCATGAATATCACTTTGCTAAACTGAAAAATTGTCGATGAATATGACTGTGCCGAGGAGGAGAATGAGCTGTCACAGGTGTTTGCACGATGTGACATCTAGTTAAAAATTTCAATTGAAATGCAAACAGACACAGCCGCTTAGAAAAACTAAAACTAAGCACGCAACCGTTGAATTGTGTTGGTATCTTTTGACACTGTTCTCTTCAATAATTGTTTGTCTTCTTTCTACTGCTTAAGAGACCGAAATGCTTGAGCAAGATTTTGACCAATTTGGTTAATGTTTAACCATAGGAAGGGCTTTCATTTTATTAATTAGTTTCTTGCGAAAATAGTTTAAATTATTAACTACAATCTTAATTATACCAGGGCATTTTTTTCGCGGTCAAGCATAAATGAATGATAATGATGATAAGAAACGCTAGGGTGCTTAAAAGCTGGAACAACCTGTCTATCCAATTATTGGTTAATAGTTTTAGATGATAGAATGCGGAAGAAATGATACCTATTTAAAAATTAAAAAATTTAATATTTTAAAATTATCTTCTGAAAAATGGTTTAAATTGATTAATCTTGTTTTAGGTATTTTTTGCTGATCGCAAATTATCTAATTATGTTTTTCGCTCAAAAACTCATAATCACAGGGTTAACGCACCACCTCAACTCCACTCCAGGTCAATGGATGTTGTGTGAATGGACTATCGCTTCTTTATAACAAAATCATCGAAAAATGTTTCTTTTGACAGACAACAGTAAAGTAGGTTTAGGTGAAGTGGTGATGAGATGAGATGGTTCTTGACGAATTTTCGAAAAATTTGTTTACTTGTCCATCGAACGAACGAGGCGGATTGGCGGCGGCACTATTTGAATTCAAATTCTTCAGCCACTTACATTGTGCAATACTAGATTTCAGTGAACCGGTCCTCTTCAGTATGAAATTAACTTAATAAACGCAAAGAAGCAGAAAAGTCAGCACCTTGTCCATTGATTCAGTTCGGAGATGCCTCGGTTGGTTCAATGGCAATTATGACTATGAGACCAAATAGTGTTCCGCGCGCAAGTTTCAAGTGCCCAACTATAGATACTTATTGTGTGAGCGTGTTCTCAAGGAGCTATGAAATGTCTTAATTTACGATGACATGTGCTACAACTGAATAATATTTAACTCTTTGACTAATTCGGCATCGTATTGAAGAAGAGAAGACCCAAGCGAAAACGACGACTTATCCAAAATGTCTTATTCATATTGGCCGATGGAACAACGGATAGCGAGTGCGAGTGATTCAGCAGTCCTGCATGTAACTTCAGATAGTTTAATTTGTTTTTGAATTTTTTAGTGAAATTTCCATATGAGTCGGACCGTCTGGTCATCCAACATATTTCAATTAGTCTTCGTGATCGGTTCGAGTGAAGGAAAAGAAGAAGTTTCCGCTTGGATAGAAATTCGATTGGAACTTGATTTTTTATTGGAGCTCGATTGATCGATTGGAACAGTGCGGTTTCGAAAGCCCTTTATTAATATTTCCAAGGAATGTGGATATCAACGGAGTGGTGAAATGTACTTGATTGAGAAATATTAGAAAGCTGTAATTTATAGAATCCGATGTTAAGCTTGACTATTTATGAAGCCGCAACGATAAAGCAAACAACCCCAGGCTACATTGAAAACTGGCTGGGTGATAAGTGGTAAATAAAAATTGTTCATTTCAATGGCATTAGGCATGCAAATTTTTATCTTATGCAAGGGCATATTTTGAAGATGGCGATTGGACGTCGGAAACATTTTGAAAGTTGACATATTAAACGATATGTGATATTTTTTTAAGATGTTCAACGATTTTTGTGAAAATGCACCGCCAACGTCCTTGTATGAATTTTTTTTCTATGAAAATTGCTTTTATATTAGCGGACCGAAACGAATATCACTGCCTTTGAATGACGGAAAGAGACTCTTAACCGATTCAGGTGCCCGTTTGGTTTTTAAAAATACAGCGAAAGAAATTAAATGTGAGGCCCATGTTGCGCTTCAAAACATTCTTTGGTTAATATTAAAAGCCTAATTCTTACTTTGTCTTACGTTTTCAATAAAAGTGGCTAGATTAAGCTAGGTTCCGTGGCCATGTTCTCCAGACAGACTCCGGAGAAGGCACACAAAAGTCTTTCTCGAAGCCAAAATCCTCAAAGCCAAATAAAAGTGCTTGATGCACTCACTTCTAGTTATCCAGTGAGATGTACAGTCGCTTTCACTACTATCGATAGCTGACCTAATCATACACTCTTTGATCATTTCATTTAATGGCCGAGCTGGTTTTGTGTCACTTTAGCTCCCGCTGGCTCGGCTGTTCTGTCGAACTTTTCCATTTCTGAGCATTCAATATTGCAGGAGCCTGATTTGTGACGCAAATCAATTTGTTCAATTCTGCCCATATAAGGACTTTCTTGTCCTTTCTGGATAGTCTCTGGAGGTTAATGGGATTCTATCTACATACAAAGAGCTTATACTGGAAAAGGTGCCAAAAGCAATAGCAGAGTTTTGGGCAAAGTGCTCGTAGACAGTGGAGCAGGCTTTCGGGCTACTTCGGCTCTGGATAACAATGGAGCTAGCCTTCTAGTCACCTCTCCTCCATCTCTAGAGCACATGACCGTTGAAACAGTTATCTCCTTGACTTAAGAAGCAAAGATTTGATTGAGAGAGAAAAATTCATTACTGTTACAGGTTCGTGGAGCAAGTTTGGATGCCACTTCTCCAAAGTACATGGACTGGATTACGACAAAGGTGCCCATGTGCGGTGGTGCAGGCGCAGCAGTAGAGCAAGATTTCCAGCCTCTTCTTCTCCATCACTAGGGTCCTCTTCTCCTCCAAAACGATGTAGGGTCCAAACTCATACCCATTATCTCAGCTCGAATGTGTTGTCACCAAACTAATCCCATGGTTATCTTTGTAAAATTTTTAAGGGGTATGTACTCAGAGTCGGATCGGTGCACAGCTTAACTGAACTTATACACCAACTTAATGGCTATGAAACTGGTAGCGCTTTCCGGGACCCATATCAAAGTTTTATTAAGACGGAGATTATAATGTTAGCCTGGAGCCATTTACGAACCGATTTCACTCTACGGCTACCGCACTACAAGACAACTAGGTCTAAAACCATCAGCCCACTGCAAAGACAATAATTAGGATCAAAGAATAATCATAGACAAAAACTTGGTAGTGCCGAGGTTAGAATATTTGGTGTCAGAAGGTGGAGGGGGTGTAACTTCAAAAAGGTGACTAGACCGTAGCTAGACCATTTTGGAGTCTAGTGACCTAAAAAATGTCTGAACACATTTGTTTAATGGAAGCAATATATTTCTGGAAAGTGATGAGTTTGGAGGACAAGAACTAAAATACTGATCTACATGAACCTATTTAACCGTTTGATGGTTTTGGATAATTTTTAAGGAATGTATTCCATTAAATGAAGTCGTTTGTGGATTTTTCGGAAAACTTTTCATATAGTTTTAAGTTTTATTTTTGTATCCAATATAGTTGCAGGAAGGGAATCAGGTCCAAAGCAATTGTTGCAAATAAGTTCCATAATATTTTTATGCATATCTTTTGGTGATAGTAGTATATGGCAAACGCAAACTGTAGGAACAATATCAGAGACAGAGAGATATGTGTTTGATGAACCAAGTGGGCTAAGTCCTGCAAACTTTGTGCGAATAAATCGTAAATTTTTTGGAGCAAAGACGACGTGTAATTTTTAGGTACATTGACGATGAATAGCAAGTTGTTTTATGCTTTAAATTGACAAAACCATAGAATTGTTTTGGGGTAGTGAATTTCTCTGATCATTATATCTCTTTGGTATTTTCTGGATTTTTTTAAATTAAAGAATTGATCAAAACATTGGACTAAAATACATTTTTAATACAGCACAGACATTTATTTTAATGTATTCTTTGAAATACGGAAAATTTGGAAATTTCAAAGTTTATGACATTACAATTAAATACAAACGTCAATCATCGCGTTGGTTAGTATATCGAAAGCAAAGTTTTATTTAAAAAAAAAAACAATTTAATTTAGAGTTTGTTTCGTATCGATAGATTCACAGATTTGCCCTTAAAGCTAACAAAATCACTTAACATAGGATACAATACACTTGCATTTTTTTTAAAACTTCGCAGAAACTTTTGATTTTATACCTTGTGCACATTAAATACGAAAACTAGGCAATACCAATTTCTGTCAAATATGGATAAAATCGATCCAAAGCTGTTTGGAAGGTCAAAAACAAAGTGTGAAAATAGCGAGAAAAGAAAGTACTGAGCTTTTTTTCAGTATTGTGTTCGCAAGAAACAGTTTTGGTGTCCATCTAATTCTTCGTTTATGAGAACGATATCTATTCACACCCTTTAAAAGACCAGTTGCTATCATTCGCTAATGAAATTATTATATATATGAAGAATAACGATTGGGGAGGAAAAACAGAATACAGACCTGGATTCATTAAAAATTGTAAAAATCGCAAATGTAAATTACAACGTACTTAAACAAATAACATAGCTTTTGCTTCAGATCATAGTGATTGAAGACAAAAAAGTTAAAAATTGATACTGCTTTAATTCCCTAGAAGACACGTTGGGCAAAAATGGGCATCAAGAGATTGTTTCAAAGGAAGAAATTGTGCACTTCAAATATGGCAAGAGTGTATTGGAATGTTTGAGTGGAGAGGGACCAAAATAATATACCAATAGATACCTTCAAATCACGAAAGCACGCCGTACCACAGCTCGCATTTGATCCATGAGGCTCTTGTCTGTCTACATCCTTCTAATTTTTTAAGTTTAGCTCCAATAAGACTTCTGGCTCTTCTCAAATATACAAACCGTAATAACAAAAGGCTGTTTTGGCACCAGGGCCACGATAAAAGGCTTCCGAAAATACATTCAATCATGGAATCGATATTCAGATAAGTGCATCGCTAACCCAGAAAAGAGCTTTGAAGGGGATTAATTCGAATTTCAGGTAGGCCTATTACTTCGTTCGTATAATCATTCACTATATTTTTTTTTTATTTTTTTATATCAGTTCGCGTTGAATTTTTTTATCAAATTAATTGTATCGGTAATAGTATACATGCTTTATGAAAATTATGCCTCGTAAGACTTGAGCAAATTGCACAAATGTAAAATCCGTTTGAGCTTTATGAAAAAGTAAACGCAAAGAACTGTCCCGACTCGGCTGCTTTAGTATTGTAGGCACCTCGTCTATTTTTCGAAAAAAAAAAACACCATGCAAACCTCGTAATTTCTCACTACCATATCAAACACACCAAACGCAAAATTAATTACATCAGCACACTACTCTTAAAACAAAGCAAAATTACAAACACGACTTTTCGCCTTTATATCCTCTTTGTAGACGGCTGTAGTAGAGGATTAAAAGAGCTTTCTAGACTACTTTGTCTATTGTTTATCTTTTGTCGAACACAAAGTGCAATTCTTTTGACACGCGAAATATTCAAGGATTTCTTGATTTCTCTTTATTCGGCAATACCAACAAGAGCGCAGTTCTCTTGGTTTCAAGACCAAAAGCTTTTATTTTCTCGAGTATACATCTTTGATGAAACTAATTGTACTCAATTATAACACTTTGTACTGTATTGTTGAAAGAAGCGTTGCAGTACGATGGATTGAAAAGTTTTTCGTACTGTAGAACAAATGATTTCTGAATTTATGATAGAAATTTCGTCACAGAGGAGATTGATGGTAGATAGAATAAGAGAAAAGCATCAGTCGATGAAGATGTACGGGAATAGGTTTTTTTCACACTTTTAAAAATATGAACAAGTTCAAATTATTTATATATAGTAGCGAAATTTTTATTTATTTCTTGTTTTTATTTATGCTTATATACCTAAAAATTATATTCATATCAAATAAGCTCAAAATAATTTTCTATACAAACTCATCAACACGCTTTTATTTTATCCCCATAAACATGAACCTATATTAACATATTTCTCATAACAGCTCATAATATAGTCCGTCAGTTAGTTTCAGAACTCGCCCAGCAACGTACATAAAATATGTTATAAAAAATAAAATCTCATGAAACCGTAGTGGAAAATTTCCACCGTTTAGAGGTAGGCTAACTTTGATATTTGTTTTAAAGCAAACTGCAAAACGCCAAAGCAAAGCTATCAACTTTGAAGAACCAACGAAACCAAAGCGAAAACGAGCGAATGGCCATGCGGAAATTTTTCTTTGACAAAAATATTATGGTCAATTAAAAGTTGTTTCAGAGTGAGTTGTATACGTGTATTTATGGCTGTTCCCGTTGATTTTTGCATTCGGGCTTAGAAACGTGAACTAATGGTCACTTACTTCGTGGACTGGTGGTTGTGTTCTCATTCTATTACTTTGCGAATTGAATTAGCTTTGCTCAGTGAACCATTCTGGAGTGTCTTATTTTAATTCAAATTGAAATTAAATGAAATAATTAAGATTAAAAGGTTTTATATTAATGGTATTAGTTTCAATGTTCTATGGACATATGATTGAATTGTTTATAGATTGATTTAATTGAAAAAAAAAAAAACAATTCTTCTATTCAAAATAATTTAAATCGTATCAAAAGTCGTTCGCATGTATTAATTTATGGTACTTATGCTAAGGCGAATAAAGAAAAATTACATATTTTAAAATAGATAAGAACCTACGATGTATAGTACTATTCGCATATAGTCATTCTTACTAGAAAACTTTAGAAACTATCCGCCCAAAAAAAGCATTAATCATATTTCTCAATCTTGATGTGTTGCAAAATTGATACTACAGGCAAATTTTTTGGATAAGTTTCATTTCTCAGTCCTTTTTAACACAGCTAAATCTCCATATGCTCGAGTTTTTATTAACCTCACTAATAGCAAGCTTTATGCTTCTGCTTTAATATAACAGCTAAGCATTCCATCTGCAGGGTCAACAATCGAAGAAGAATATATAGAATAAAAAAAATCATAAAAAATATTTCAGTTCTTCGACAGCCTTCCAACATAACTGATATTCACCCTCACTTACCAGCAATCATATCAATTTCAATACATTCATTTATCACTACATCAATAACATCAAAAACATTTCAGATTTCTTATGACGGTCATAAGATCCAGATATTGACACTAAATTACTTAAAAGTCTGAAACAAATAAAAGAAAATTTCAATAAAAAAGAACTTTTCAACACCCCTTTATTCAAATTTTATTACAATACTGGCGTCATCAAAATCCATTTCGAATGATAATTTGATACCGTTCGGGTTGATAGTGAAAAGTGTGACCGAAAGTAAAAAGGGTAACTGCTAGCAGTTACGCTTACATTTTTTTTCCTTGAGAATTTTCTTTAAATGTACAAGACAGTATAGGATACAATATAATGAGTGGCAGTGGACGTAATCGTCTTAGTGTTTTCAATTGTTTCTTGGATATCGATGAAATATGATTGCGACAACCTGGAACGAAACGGGAAATATTTACGTGTTGGAATCTTATTTCGAAGAGGAATCAGAATGTGATCAAAATCATCAATTAGAAAGTAATTACATGAAAACATCGATAAATAGTATCGTGATGGTATTTAATGACTGACTCTATTAGATATTGCATAAATACTTGGGGTTAATAATGTTATTTAAGTGACACTTAAATGTAGGAAAAGTATTGTATTAGAGTATTTTTTGCATCCGGTCTAAGACACTTATTTTGTAAAAATAAATGTGATATTTACCATTTTTTTGATAATTTGATTTTGAATGCTTATGTTAAAAAAATCATACACGTTCCTTATGCTTTTTTTTAAGTTTCCTTCATAAAATTTCATACATGGTCCTTATGTATGATTTTTGGTATTTTCAATAGAATGCGTACTTCTAAATTAGTATCCTATTCAGACACTGGCATACTCTTACTCGTGATCTGGAACACTGGACGTTTATTTGACGGAACTTCTTTATTTCGCTTACAATGCCCAAACGCTCGGTTCGAAACCTTCCATCATAAGAATTTGAGTCTGTTAGCAAAAACTAGAAAATATTACATCATCCGAATTCAAATAATTTTGTGATTAAGTTGATTGTTTGAAAACAATTACTGATTTTTTAGCCAAGAAAGTGAGGGTTTTGTTCATACTTGACAGAATAACAAACAATATCAGACTAGAGTATGGCAAATTGCGAATGTCAGCCCGGTTCGCAAAGAGGCAATCTGGGAAACTGTTCATAACTTCAATGCATATATTAACCACCTACGGGGACTACATTGAGCTTTACTCATTTCCGAACTGCACGAAAAACAATCAATGGAAAATTGATACAAACTGCGGTATATCTGTTAATGTCACTTGTTACTTCAGGAGCCTCTGGAAGCAGTAACTTATTGACTCCCATCTCTAATACAGGCAGTGTGGCCAGTTTGGGATATTTCCCGCCAATTGGGCTATCTAAAATTTGCATTGGCGGCACGTTTTCTAATTTCGCGGGCTGGTGTCTTTTGGGCTATATATTTTTATAGAAAACTAAAATTGGGCTACACAGTAAAACATGCTTATCGGGACACTGAATGATCGAACCACCTAAACAATTGAACCATAACATCACCGCACATACCATTTCTTAATTTCTGTAAGTGGGCAACCTCTGGAATTGGACCGTGAACTATATTAGCTGGACAAAAATTGTCCAGTAGTACTTACTATTCGGACCAAACGTTTTTAACACCAGCATGGAAAAGTGTACAAGAATATGTTTTCCAGAAAAATATGAACTGCTCAAGGTTAAGGCAGTATTCTGGTCTAGAGGCACGATTCTGAGGTGATTTTACGGCAAAATAAAAAAACCATAAACATTTTTGGTATATATTTTTTACCAGTCTTTTATTAACATTTTAAAAGTACAAAAATGTATTCAAAAAATAAAAAAAAATAAAAATTGATAAAGATACAGACCGACGAAGTGAAGGCTCAAAAAAAACTTGTCTCATGGGTGACATGATTCTAACCTTCCTGGTTGTCTGAAACATAAATTTTTGGTGAATTCTGTATAAAAAAAAAATGTGAAATTCGTCTGACGTAGGCGATTTGAAAAAACTTTTTTTGTCACAAAATGGCGCCCATGTAAAAAACAAAGTTGGATTTTTGCCTCATTTTTTAACTTTGGGGGTTTTTAATAAATAGTAACCAATAGTGTTAAGAGGGTTCGTGCAAAATTTCACGTAAATCGGTTCATTACAACTAGAGATATCATGTCAACCGTATCGAGAAAAGTAGTTCCGAGAAAAACGCGCTTAAAACTTGGAGTCTCGTTTCGGGCAGCTAGTGGGCGTGTCACAAAAATAGCTGTAACTCCAAAAATAATTCGAATTTTCAAAAATCCTTTTAAAAGCTTATTCTTAAAGGGCTAAACTTTGAAAATATGCAAACGAAAAAAAAATCGAGTTAATCAAATTTCTAGACCAGAATACCCCCTTAATGAAGTAAATTTTCCGTAGAATTTCTGTATTACTTTCAGCTGCAAAATCATTTAATGAGTAGAATTTGGTACGTCGCAGACGGCTTCAATTCTAGTGGCATTATGATAATAATAAAATATTGATTTATTTGTGCATTATTGTATATTTTTTTCTTTATTAAGAAGCGTAAATACAATTTATTTGATAATTATGATGTAAATATATTAACGTTCGTTCAGGCAAAGCCAAAGCAACTGAAAACATCTAACATGCATGGAAAATACAACGAACTAAGTGTTCGCAAACAGTTTGAAGTAAAACAAGCATCCGAAGAATAAATGCTCAGCCGAAGAAAAAAATGCCGACAGCTTTTAAATTAGAAAGAGTCAAGGGCAACGTATTTAAAAAAAATAAAACCAACTGAAACGGTAATTGGAAAATGTCGTAGACACTGAGAGAAAGCGGTTGAAAATAAATTTACCATATTCTCTAGAGCACGCTCCTAAAATTTGCCAATATCCGGCCTGATACTTCACAGTAAAGCATGTCAAATCACTACAAAATTAGAATTTGTGATTTCAAGGCAAAAAAGGGTTACAATATAGGGTATAATTTTTGTCACACTTATTTTCTTATAAAATTCCACCAACAACTGAAGCCAGCAGACTTTCCGATTTGCTTTGAATTTGGCCAGAAAATCATTCAAATGGTGAAAGAGGATGAAAACATTTGGAACTGCATGCCCATTTTGATCTAAACGGCAATGTTAACAAACAAAATTGTTAAATATGGAGTAACTCTAACGCACAGGTGCTCCATGAGACGGAATTACATCTATTTTGAGTCACAGTGTGATATGCAGTTTCATTAAGCTGCATTTGTTTATTTTTAATTTATTTATTAACCAAACAAGGTATAAACAATATGAAATAAATATGTGTAAACGAAAAAAAAAATTCAATAAATTAAATAATTAATAAATAAATTAATAACAATTGATAAATAACAAACAAATAAGACAAATAAAACATTGACATATAGCTTAAGATAAGAGGTTATGGATGGCTTGGAAAAGGAAGGATTTGAAGGAGAATTTGGAGATCGTTGGGGAATACAGAAAACTTATACTGTTAAATATTCTGCAGCATCTATTTACCGGCTCATTAGCTGCGTAAGTAGTGGAATGTGGATATTCTTTAAGTAAACGAGAGGACCTGGTGTTCCTTACAGGGTTATTTAATACCATTTTACTATTCAGGAATTCAACTTTGATAACGCCTCTAACGACGTGAAATGTGAAGCAGGCCGAAATCATCTTTCTTCTAGATGCAAGTGTTAATAAGTTTAGATGACCCAGTCGAAACTCATAAGGAGGAAGGGTATTAAAATCGTAAGGATTGTATAGTTCTCTCAATGTGGGCCTTTTTTCGAAGAAAATGGTCTTACAGTTATGGTTAACGAAGATCGTTTCTTTAAAATGCTGAATATTTTTGTCTTTCTAGAACTACGCTGAAATAGAGTCCATTTAAACTCTGTGGGGTCTCAAAAAGTTAGTGGGAGCCCTTTAAATTCAATTATTTTTAATCCTCAATGAAAAACATGACAAAAATGTACTATTTTCCAAAATGTACTATATTACAATTTTTATGTGAATTCAACAAATAGTTATTTGAGTTTCTTCAAGTAACACTACTCATCAGCCACCATAATTTCATTTCATACAAATTACAGAAAATTCCACCTTTCCACTTTCACTCTAAATTCTCTGATGTCATCTGAAAATTCTAAAAACATATTGCCACGCGTCCATAAAATGATATTCGTACATAAGCATATGCTTATGTTTGCTCCCACAATACTCCACATATGCCATTCTATCACACCATCCATAGCTTAGAAAGTATTTTTGCATGTTGTCAGTTCAAATGTCGTAGGTGCGACAGAAAAAAAAGGTCCCGAACAAAACCCAAGTATACAGTTATTGAAATGCGGTTAAGGAAAAATTCTTTATTGAAAATACCTTGAGCATCGTTAAGTAAAAATTCTTTTCGAATTGTGATATTCTCAATGGGGGGAGAATGAACGAGTGTGAAAACGGAAATGGGAAATAAGAAATAGCAAACTGGTAGTCCTGTCGCGTCGTAAGTATCCGAAGAAATCAATAATGGTAACGATAAACTTTTGTGCTAAATATTTCTAAAGCGAAAATAATATTTCGATTTATCGTGACGCGCAGTTCCCCTGTACAGGAATATATACTGGAGGGATGTTGGACTGCACTGGAGGGATGTTGGTAATATATTTGGTTTTAATTAGACTACGAGTCACGAAGTGGAAGACAGGGAGATTGAAATCGTAAAGAATTAAAAATTATTTAATTATTGTTGGTTGTGTACCAAAATGCAACTACTAAAGTTAAAATAAACACAAATCAAAATGCCGCAGATGGAACGGTACCGATATGGTACTGAAATACCGGTACTGAAATACCGATAAATATTACAATTTTCACCGCAATGAGATAAGCTAATTTTTTATAAGCATCCATACAAATTTCCATTTTTTTTATTGATTAATATGCAGCAATTAAAAAGAATGTATTAAAATACGAACTTCCAAAGAATCCATACAAACTGATTAATCGTCAGCCTCCCAATCAATATTTTCTCCTCACGTATACGCCGTTTTTCATTGAGAAACATTTTCCACTCATTAATATTGCACTTAAAATCGTCTCAAAGGTAAATTAATATAAATTTTCGAAATAAAAAGCTCAACCCCAAAGTATCCATAAGTGCCCATTGAAGTGGACGAGTAATAATGCTCGCATTGCAACGTTACATGCGTACGGTGTACCGATATGGGGAATGTGAAAAATACTCCGTAATCATAGCGGAAGAGAGGGTCATTCTATAGAAACAATTTTTCCTTCCTCATTCAACTGGTCAGAAAGCTTTATAAACATGCAAATATAATCCTTTTGTTGTTGAGTGGGTAGAAAATATGTTTTTAATTTTTTTCCCTGTTTCTCCGGGAAATATTAAAACAGTTTGAATTGACCACTTGACAGAGAAAAACACTGACCAACGCTGAACTGAACATTTTCTCGAATGGAAGCAGCATAAAATACCGTGAAATTCGGTACCTGTTTATTTTCAGCGCCCGGTTTAGTTGAAACTGCCCAGCATCCGGCTAGGCATTGTTCGATTGTAGATATAGTCTAGTGCTGAGGCTACGACTATATTGTGTGCTGAACAGAGTCGGAAGCTTGTTATATGTGGAGTGGTTTCATACGTTGAGTATTGAAAGTGAAACTTGGGGAAATTACAAAGTTAATTGAATCGTCGAGTACGAAAGAAAAGTTAAAAAGTGTTATTTACGCTCTAAAAATTAAATTGCAATGGAAGGTTATTCTTTGCTTGGAAATAATAAATGAGAATTGTGCGGGCAAATGAAGCGAACAAATCGGTTAGGTTTTTTTTCATGGAAATTGTATGCAAACGGGCAGTGGGGCTTGTAGGATTTTCGTAACTGAAGATAAATGAAGAATTCTATACAAATTTTAGTAGAAGCTGCTTGTCTGTATTTAACGCTATTGGCAGTTGCAAACAAGAGATAGTTACACCCAATTTGGGATGAAGTGACATCTAAAAAATGTTTGACTAACTTTTCCACCGAGGACACAAAAGAATTTACTTCAAGCGAATAGTACGTGTCGTAGCATAAGTCAAATTAAAGTCCCATTACTCCCAACTTATTAAATTGAATTGTTGTCTCTGTTACCTAGATGA
The DNA here is from genome assembly GCA_963978885.1 of Nemotelus pantherinus. Lineage (NCBI taxonomy): Eukaryota > Metazoa > Arthropoda > Insecta > Diptera > Stratiomyidae > Nemotelus > Nemotelus pantherinus. The sequence goes on from OZ022265.1 coordinate 13,489,449, forward strand.
AATACGAACCGTTTCAATTAAATGTTAATTGACTCCGCACCCTCTCACATGAAACTTAGCTCCATTATCACCGTCATTATGATCAACTTAAGTCCCTGTTGGCATTCACGATTCGTAGTCGTGGAAAAGTTTAAAAGTTTCAGTAGTAGTTTCGAACTTATACTGACAATTGCAAAAATACTTTGAATTCCTCTGGTTTTAATCGAATTCTATCACAAGCAGTGGGTACGTGGGATGAGAAGAAACAATTTGTGAACAAAATAAGAAAATTAATTCGAATAGAAGTGTGAATTATAATTTTCTGAAAGTTATATTCTTTTTTCGATTCCAGGAACATTTGTGTTATACTCTTAAATTCCGAAGGGAATCATAATATAATAATCAGGGAGAAAACGAACATTTTAAAATGTATGAAATTTATTCATACGAGGCATAAATTAAATTATTCCTGCAAATTCAAATTTTCTTCTACACATTATCACCATTAAATTCGTTGCCGCTTCAAAATTAAACTTTTCGCCACTATATCCACATCACAGATACTCGAATATCCTTTTCAGCGATGTACATACATATGTATATATCCTGGTAACGTGAACTCTAAAGAAAATCGCCCGTTACGAGCACTGATGCTTTCCGTCGTCCTGGAGTCGAATGGAAACGGGCATTGGCTGGAGTAGCCTTTAATCCGCTATTCTATTTAGCGAGGCTAGGATTGAAATTGCCGGTCGTGACAGCAAACAATGGCAATGAATACAATAACGAGCAGTAGGCCATAATGAATGAGCCAAGTGAAATCATGCCAGAAATACCTTTCGTATGTTTTCATTTCAATGGATCTTTTGTTTAATTTCACATTCATATCTCTGCAAATGTTGTTGCGATTATAAAACGATTTTGTGAGCGATTCAGTGACAATGGTTAATCACTCGTAATGAAAACTGTATGGAAATACAGTTGCAGCATATACATACATATAAGCCGGACATCTAATTATGTATTTATCATGAATATATTTATATTTGCATTTGTGGTTGAAATTGATATTTTCATAAGCTTTACATTCAAAAAAGTGTGACGAATATTTGACATAGTCAAATGAAAACAATAAAATATTTTTTGTTCTTTTGTAGAAATGTTACCACTCAATTGAAATCGAAAAAGATATATTTTATTTAAAATTTCATTTAATTGATGACATAAATTTATTTTGGTTTGTTTCATTTAATTTTTAACATAAATTTATCGATAATCATCAAGTACAGCCTATGCATTAACCAGTAGTATTGGCTAATAATCCTATTGGGGGAAATGCAGTGTTAATTAGTTTGAATTTAGAAAATTTTAAATTCAATACCACATTAAGTTTAGTGGTGACCTCGGTTCCATATGTTCATATAAAATTTGTTTGAATCGACACAATTTATTGTTCAACAAATAAAAATATTTCTCAGAACATAATATAATTAATCTGGCATAATATAACAAAATGTAATTGACTGCATAATTGACACAAAAAGTTAATAATCTTTAACCCTTTGACGCCGGCGCCCATTTCAGTGATATTTTAAATATACCTATTTTTTGGTAAACAAATAACTTTTGCTAAACTAAAGTTTATGGAATGAATTTCGAACGTGTTTTTAATGTGAATATGGTAATATTTCTGAAATTTTTAACCCTATGCGTGCGCTAGGCGTATAAAATGGGATGGAGAAAATTTGAAAATTTTTGAATTGCATGAAAGCGATTTTTTAACAGTTATGATCTTGTAGTGACAATAAACAACAAATATTAAGTTTTCAAAAATTTGAAAATTTTTGGGACTGGTAGCGCTAAATTTCTTTGTACCCCTATAACTTCTAATGGAGTTATTGGATCATAACGAAATTCACAGGGTAGGTTGATTTCAATGTGAGGCAGGTGTGATATATTTGATGCTAGTGAATGGTGTCCAGCGCGAGGCATTTTTTGCTATTTTCGTACATGTTACATGTAGTATTCGTATTAATACATATAGTATTCATATTGCGAACATTTAAATGAAAATAAGTTACCAATGTTTAAATTTTTTAAGTTCTAGAAATTTTTCGGTCCGAAACATTTTTCATTTTTTAATCGCAAACATCTTTCTATCCCCGTAACTTTCGACGAAATCATCGGATAAAACCGAGATCGATAGTTTTCTTTATTTTGACGTGAGGCAATTGTGGGAGACTTTTAGTTTCAATGCTGGTAAAGTGTTGCATGCACTAAGCATTTTCTTTGTTTATGTTATGTTATGCTGGTTTCAAAGTTTTGCAGTGTTTGGCTTTCCTAAATCTTGAAATTCGTGCAAGTGGTAGTCCTGAAATCCTTTCTCCCCTATGGGTTTAAATGCATTGTTAAGATCAAAGTGGCTTTGCACTCGAAACAGGTTGGAGAATGTGTGGTGGAATATGCACTCAAAATCTGCACGATTCTTGTATTGCTTTATGCATGCAGGATACCTCCTCCACTCTGGATGAAAAAAACGCAGCTATTATAAATATCCTGTACTCACAACTTTGACTGCATCCCCTACCAAGCGTTCATTGAATGGAAAATTGTTTGTCCATGGTGGTGGTCTTTTCCAATAGATCCGAATGTTTACTGTGGTCTTTTCCAATAGATCTGAATGTCTACAAGCTTAACAGGCTTACCTCGTGTACTAAATATGTTTTCTAAACATAGTATATTGTTAAAAAAAAAGATTTTAAACTTACCGTTGTAAGTCCTTGCTATTTTTTATAAGTTTTTATAAAGTATCTCTCTTTTACACCTACAATACATTTGGATTTGACTTGCCAAATTAGCTTTTCTTTTGACTATAGTATTTATTTTTAGTGGTTAGGCTGGTTCCAAACCAAATCATATTCTATTTTGTAAGATTGATATAAATAATAATAATCCACCGAGCTGATTTGAAACAAAAAAAAAGGATGGCTGTCACCAAAATTTGCTACTGCACGCGCTCGAGGGTCGACTTTTTTCTTGTTCCTGCGATTCTTCAACCTGTGACCTGGCGTTTCCTGGGCATTTCTCGTTTTTTCCTCTACCTAGCCGTGTATGAGTTCAAAGTATTTTTGATTTACGGGAAAATATATTTAACTCTTTGGCGACAGCGGTCGTTTTAGTCAATCTATATATTTCTCCGGAAAATAAATATTTCGAAAAAATAGGTATAAGGAAGACACATAAGCTGTTTTTAACTAAAATATGACAATGTTTTGAAATTTTCAACTCCATATGGGCGATAAGTGCTTAAAAGTATGCAAAGAAAATTTGTAAAATTTGGAATTATAATCACTTCACACACAGTCATTCGATCATAATGAAATTCACAAGGTATATTAATGAGCAAAGAAAACACACTCATGTGATTTTTGATAAATGTGCAGGCAACCCTGTAGGTACGACAGGTACGTAAACAGAAAACCTTCACATCATCGACCCACTTGAAAACTTTTAGCTTTTTCAATAAATGCAATTTTTTTATACATTTCATGCTTTGGCCACAGAGTCGTATCAGCATTTTCGAAATTTTTCTTTGCACAAGAGTAGTAACCCTTCACCAAATTGCCTTTATTTTTAGCACCTTTAATTTAGTATTCGCGAGAGCTTAGGACTCAGTAATCAGATCCATTTAAAATCACGGATTCTATTGGCCTTAAAAAAGGACCAGATCTGATAGAAGTGATTTTGAATTTTGGACAATCCTGCAGCAGGATGTCACCTTGAAAAGTCATTAAGAAAAAAAATGTTTTTTGACTGTAAATTCCACCATATTTTAACGAAAATCACATGGTAGCTGGACCTTACTGTAAGTAAAACTTGGTCATGCACTTTTGATGAATTTTCCGTAGCTGATAGAAGTAAACTATTTCAAAGTAGCTTTTAGTATGTTCGAATATGGATATTTTCTTTTATTGTGATTTTTATCAAATATTGATTGCAAGTAAACACATAATTTTTCCCTTCAAATCGATTTTCTGGTAGCTTAAGGGGACATAGCACCTTCAAATTGAAAAAAAAAAATGTTTTTTTCAAAGGTTAGTTTTCAATTGAATAAAAAGACATATCTTAATCAAACTATGTACTCATACTTTATTTGCCTTATACTACATAAAAAAAATTGTTAAACATTTTTGGTGGCCCCCCGTCATCTGCAACAATTTTTTTGAAAAAAAACACAAAAAAAAACCTGGCGTGCACAATAACTGCCCCCAGAAAAGGCTTAGGAAAAAACAAAAAACGGGTTTTTATCAGCATCAAAGCGGCCTTGAAATGAACAAAAAAAAAACATTTGGTTGAAAAATAATAAAATGGCGGCGTTTTTTCATCCGTAGTTCATTCTGAGCATTAACATGTGCAAATTAACGTGTTAAAATCTCAGTCAGAACGATTGGATAATATTGTTTTTGTTAATCATGCACGCAAATATGAAAAACGTTGTTTCGAGAAAATAGCGTTTAAAGTAAAAATTCAATATTATTTGCAATAAATTTTACCGAAAATTAATCTGCGATGCCTGGACCATACAATATACCTTCTTCTTGCTCATACTCCTCCTCTTTCAAAGATTTTTGCTCCCTTCGAGCAGTTCTGGCCTCTTTAGATGCCTCAATCGAGTGTTTTTCCGCCTGGCTGATTCTTGCAGCATCTCTATTTTCTGCATGTTCCACCGCACATTGGCCAATTGTAATTCCCATGACTTGCATTATTTTCAAGATAGCCATAAATCCTTCATTGAATGTACATGCAGAAATATTTGCAGCCACATTTACTATATTTTTACCACAAAAAGTATGTTTGGGGCCAAATTCCAAATGCAAGAATTATAGCTTTCGTTATTATTCTGCGTAAAATTGCCCAAGCAGCGCTTTAATAAATCTTCTGATGATAAGCTTTCATAAATAGACTTTAAAATTTCTTGTACCTCATCATCTAAAGGTGGAGGATGCTTAAAATTATTTAAAGCATTACCACCAGCTGCCTCCGTCTTGCGCCAGCTACACCAAGTCTTTTTTCCAACAGGACAATAAGATTGTTGAGGGTTTCATCAGTTGAAATTTTTTGGTAATTTGCTGCCCAAATTTCCTTGCGCATGTTTTCAACTGAATTAGAATTTCATCGTATAGCTAGGCCATAAAATGTTGATAAATTTTTCATTAATTTTAGTGTCAGTGGAACTTTTTTCGGACCTTTTTTGGAGTTTCGACACTTTTTTGCCAAGGCTAACTTTTTTTTTTGCTTTTTTTGAAGGAGTTGACTCACTTATCTTGCTCTACACTTTGGCCTTAGTCGATGTAGCGGTATAGCGAAGTAAACAAAAATCATAGAAAAAACTACCTTCGCGCGCTTGCAATTTTATATTATTAAAATCATGTTTTTAAAGCTTCATTCTAACATGTTCAATCAAAAAAAAAATCGATTTATTAAAAATTTGAAGGTGCTATGTCCTCTTAAACTGCGTGATAAAACTAACAAAGTCATTTAAAAAAATAACGCTTAAACTTAAGTAAATCAAACACATGCATATTTATGCAAATAATTATGGCCTCCTGCTATCAACTGCAATAATTACACTCGCCCTCATTCAGACTATTTCTTTCTTCTGAAACAAATAAAAGAATCAATCGAATACAACCAAATCGAATGAAAAGAATTTTGATAGCCACGCTGTACGCGCATACGTTCTCTATTCAATCAGATATCGAACTAACCCTTTTCAATGCCGGGAGGAAGCGACGACTCTCAGTTCGCTTCTTTGTCCATGTTTGTTGTTTAATTTTTATAATTACGTAGCGTTTTATTGGATTCGAATCTTAATAATGTATAGTTCCTGAGCTAGTTCGTTTCGTCCTATATTCAATGTTTGTCATCCTTATCCATCATTTGCTACCTGCCTGCGTATAATGATTAAATCGTTCGTTTGGTTTTGATGTGTATGCACGTTTGCCATTAAAAAAAAAGCTGGAAACAAAACGCCCTTCAGGGAATGTTTTTGTCTGATTGCGCAAGGATATATGGTAGTTGGAGGGTAGTGACTACAGAGATCGAATATCTCAATTGGAATAAGTACATGAAATCGGTATACAGTACTTTATATATCGCTTCACTTAATCCTTTGTGTTTTCAATGTATATCCTTTCATTTAGACCATCCGCCATTCTGGTTTTTTTGAATTTAGTTATTGTTAGTCAAATAGCTGTTCTGTTTCGAAATCGTTTGCGTTATTGTGATTGTTTGAGTTTCGTAGTCCTGCGGCACGGTCACGGTATCATAAACTACATATTTATCAGTTTTTCATTGTATTTTGCATCTGTAAGCGAAAAGGCGGGTGTACTGATTTTCTTATGTGGATTCACATTAAATTTCGTTTGATATGAATGGATTTGTATGAATGAGTTTCAACGAATCGAATAATTTTTTGTTTTACTTGCAGCAGTTTAAGTAGATGTAAATTCATGTGTTTCTTTGAATTGAGAACGGATCATACATATTACGAGTAGCCTGCCATGCGAAAATGTTGTATGTTCTTGAGATGACCCGTATCGATTTGGACATGTGGAATGCTTAATGGATCAGCTCGATTTGAAGTGCTGGCTGAATTGATCTGAAAGTTCTACTAGAAAATGTGTGTCCATTCAAAATTAGTGGTGTCCATTCAAAAATTAACAATAGCCTTCTAAAACTATCGATATCAATTTAAGCATTTTTTGAGTTAAGTTTGGTTTTCAAAAAATTATTTTCCGAAGTCTTAGTGATTTTTGGAAAATCTAATTTCAAATTGTGAATAAACACTCATAACTGGTATTTTTTGGTGGAGACTCTAGCGACTGCAAATTGAGATGGCAAACGCAGGCTATTCCCTAGCTAGGCTATTCCCTATCTATCTACCTAGGCTATTCCCTATCGACGATCGCCTTTATTACCAGCAAGAAACTAGCACATGATTCCTAAACATTGTGTCCGCTTAATGTTAGAAACCACTTTGACAATTCCAATCTACACCTCATACCTAACAAGGTACATTTCTCAATACGAATTACAATGTTCATAAACCAAAGGACGATTCCTTGTCACCATCTGACCCGTTACTTGCTCCCTTGCCCGAGAACCCTGAACACGATTCTATCTCTCATATCAATGCATTGAAATGCTATTGCAATTGCACTAAACAATTATGAGTTTCCACGTGCATTCGACAGGTTTGTACTGTCTACCATGCTGGCTGGGGGACACTTCAACCAAAAGACGACGCTTGGATGTCGATCGAACGACAGTTTTCCAAACATTCTTGTCGAGTGTAGGAAGCTGGCAGCCACAAAACAAAACACCTCAGAATGCTGTAGAATTTGGTGCAAGTGTTATGGTCAGTTCATTTCGCTCAGTACACTAATACCATGCAGGCCTGTTCTCATTTTCTCCTTAGCACACTTATATTGTTCGGGATCGGGAAGAATCTTCTCGCAAGAGTCCTGGACCTATCAATGCCATTATCTTATGCCATTGTATTCGCTCATATATTGCCCACTTATTAGATTCTCATTGAGAACATTGGGACTTTGTCTTTTGGACAAAAGGTGAACGAATACATGGATGCCATGATGATGATACGTTATAATTGTCGGGTCAAAGAGTAGATATTTAGTAAAATATTTAATGATGACACATCTATTATTCGGTATTGAACGGTAATGAAAGCTTTCCAAGCTAAGGTATTTCTTTTGTCAGAAGACTACAATACGATTTATTTTAATGGATATAGTGGAATTTTAGAGTGAATTCAAATGGGGAGGATTTTCACAAATAGTATAATTTTATTTAAATCGAAATTAGTAGAGAAAATCATCGAAGTGTGAAATATATGTGAGCTTTGTATCCTTCAAAGTGTCAGCCATAACTACAGCTTACTGTCTGAATTCAAATATTTAAACAAAATCTTCTGGAGATTACCATAATACTGAAAATATTAAGAGCAGCTTCAATCTAATCCGAGAATGCAGTTTTCAATACAAAAATGAATAACGAAGAATTTTGATACACATTGGAATTGTAGTTGGAGATATTGAATCCTCTACAAACAATTGTTGCATTGATAGTTTCAGTATTGTTGTTCAGATGTTGCACTAATAGTTTTGTAATAAATCGCTTATTGCAATGCTAGTAGACTTTAACGCAATCGATTGTCATTATATATAATGTAATGCAAACAATAAAAGCTGTTGTAGACTCCAGGAACTTACATTAAAGGGGTATTCTGGTCTAGAAATTTGATCAAATCGATTTTTGTTTGTTTGCATATTTTCAAATTTTAAACCTTTAGAAATAAGCTTTTAAAAGAATTTTCGAAAATTCGAATTATTTTTGGAGTTATAGCTATTTTTGTGACACGCCAATTAAACCAAGAAACGCGATCAACAACGAATTAACCGCTCCGAGCTAAGAGCTTTTCAAGGTTCTAAAGAAGTTCGAATTGCTCGTATGGCTGAAAGAGCTCTCGAAAATCTCGTTTTTGTAGTTAAAGAAGGAACATTACATGAGACGGGGATCTCTGATTAAAAAAAACGAGACTCCAAGTTTTAAACGCGTTTTTCTCGAAACTGCTTTTTTTGGATACGATTGACATGATATATCTGGTTGTAATAGATCGATTTACGTAAAATTTTGCAGAAATCCTCCTAACACTATTAGTATTGGTCTGATTAAGGGATTTTTGAAAAAAAAATTTATAGTATTTATACAAAATTTCCAAAGTTGAAAAAATGAGGCAAAAAACGACTTTTTTTTTACATGGACGCCATTTTGTGAAAAAAAATTTTACGTCAAACGAATTTAAAATTCTTCTTTTTACAGAATTCACCAAACAATTATGTTTCAGACCACCAGGAAGATTGGAATCATGTCAACCATGAGACAATTTTTTTTTTGAGCCTTCATTTCGCCGGCCTGTATCTACATCAATTTTTATTTTATTTATTTTTTGAATACATTTTTATACTTTCAAAATGTTAATAAAAAACTGATAAAAAAATATATATCAAAAATGTTTATGGTTTTTTTTTATTGCGTCCGTAAAATCACTTCAAAATCGAGCCTCTAAACCAGAATACTGCCTTAACTGACGAAAAATTTATCGATGGCTGCAGCGGCTGAAACGAAATGTTTACTGCATGTACTTTTTCCTTTATTTGTTTTATAATGTAGCCAACTGCAATTTTGTCGTTGGGAAATAAAAAAAAAATTTTTATTATAATATTATATTATTTATAAAGTTTTTAATATTTGCATTTTTTTTCACTTTGAATCAACCCAATTGCGCAGTTTTTCTTAGAATACAGCGGTCGAATTAAAGTTCATTTACTTATCAACAGAAAAAATGAGCCATCAAAAAAAAGTTTAAGACTTTGGAAGAGGAGGCAGCCGAGGTAGAGGGTACCCCGTACCAGACAGGAGCTAACTAAATGCTTACCTTGTATTCAAATTCATTTTGTTTCCACTTTTAGTCATAACTATGCGCATTTTCGCAACATATCAATGCATAACAAACCGTGAAAATCTGAAAATATAGATTTGCCCAAATTTTCGCCACCAGCCATGTTCGTTGAATTCTGTCACAGCCCTTTTCCGGAGTGGAAAAGTTGTATGTTCTTGCTTTTTATATTCTCCTTAGTTTTCACTTTATAATAAAACAACTGGTTTTCAATTATTTCAAGAACATCTGTATTGTTCTGAGTCTGGCTTACAATTGCCTAATACATACTTTGTTGGATACTATGAGGAACAGGTTGTACAGAATAAATGTTGTTTAAGTACTAGGCTACATGTTGTTTAAGTAATAGACTACATAGCACTTTTTATTAAAAATTGCTTATAAATGAATCGAATTATAATCTTTCACTGCTAAACAAATCAGTAATAACCTCTCCAGTTTAAGATTTTGCAGATTAAATCGTTTTTTCACGAATTATACGAATGTTGTTATAGCAGAATTGTTTTCGACACCTGATTGTCAAAAGCATATCAACAGGTACTTTAATTGGCAAACGATCTTCACATTAACATCGATTAGCTCGATTGGAAACAAATATTCACATTTTTCCCCTTTCATCACGGATTCCGATTGGATATATAACCGTCGGTAACATTCCATTCTGGGGGTGTGAAATGTGTTGATTTGCACTCGTCCATACTTTTTTCTTTTTAAGTTTTCTAGGGTTTTAATGTAATAAATTGTTAATTTAAATTAAAATAAAATAAAAAAAACTTTGCCGGCGTGAGTGTCCAATATTACTGAAATGAAAAAATAATGTTTTTGCAAATAAACCTAATCAAGCATTTATATTTATCTACTTTTTTTGTTGCTACTTTAATATGTATATTTGCACTTTCATGTTCATTCATATCAACTAAAAAGACACATGTTGTTGGTACTATCCAACCTTGTGCGGGGATGACGACAACGACGCCTTGAAGACACTCACCGAATATTTTCCTTCTTTGTTATATAATTTTTTGGCTTATCTAATTGAATTTGAAGTATTTTAATTTGAAGACCAACTTTCCCTTTAAGATATATTTAGCTTCTAAAGGAAAAGTTGGTCTTTAAATTAAAATAATGGTTTTGAGAGCTAAAAAAGTTGAATCAGAATAAATTGATGAATTGAATTTTATTTCTGGGGTATTTTATATTTCTGAAATATTTGTGTTCGATATGAATCATTTGTGGAGTCTGGTTAAAATGGGGTTTTCTTTATTTTTAACTTAAAAATTAACTTAAAAAAAAACAAAAATATGATTTGTTTACACTGAAAGAAAAATCTTGGTAAAATCAACGATTTTCCTTAGTTGTTTTTGCGTCAACTACGGGCTATAGTTAAAACAACAATAAAAAAATAGTTGATTACTTTTATGCACCATGACGCGTGGTTGATAAACAACGTCCGTGGTGCAAAAAAAGTAAGCAACCACAAACAATGGTATTCCAACCATATACGTAGTACGAAATATAGGCAGGGGAGGCATGAATGCCGCAGTTGAATTTGGTGAATCACAATGCAGCGACAATGTCGCTGTCAATGCAACCAAGGCACCAACCAAATTCATTTTTTTTTCTTTTGCATTGCTAAATCCTGTTGTACGAGGATTAGGTTGGATTATCACAATACACATCAGCCATCGCTTGTCTATTCCACCAGACCATTCAATCTAATTCAAACAGATTTAATTCAACCTAGTGGTGATGCCAACCTATGGTAGGTATCACCGCTAGCGGTGCGGCAAAATTAAAAATTTGGCAAATTCTGCCGCTGCCGCAAATTCAGCCGCAGCCATTGTGCGCGTTACCATACAAAACAGTGCATTCTAATTTTTTGATTGTGCTTTGCCGCAGCCCACTGCTTTGTCACAGCGGAAAACACTGTATTGTGAACAAAATAGCGTCATACAACGTAATATAAAGGCTTCACAGCATAACATGAATATGAATTATATCGAACAGCAAACCGAACACATTTTTGCCATGTATCATATGAAACTTCTATGATAGAATAGGAGCATGAGCATGAGGAGTATGAAAAATCAACAGTTTTCCTTAGTTGTTTTTGCATCAACTAGGGCTATAGTTAAAACAACTATAAGAAAATTGTTGATTACTTTTATGCACCATGACGCGTGGTTGATAAACCAAAAAAAAAATTTCATTCGGAGCATGAAAAGCGTCCAAATGTTGAAACCATTCTACTTTGCGTAGAATAATTCCAAAGACGTTGCTCACTGAATTACGTTTGTTGAAATCAACTATTGCAAAGTAGTTTAAGTACCATAAAAACTGTTGATAATTCGAAACGTTGAAGTTTGAACTATTTTTCGTGGTTATGAAACAATTAAAACAGTTGATTTCATGAACCTTGCGATATTTTTTGTATAACCAGAGCCAACTACTTTTATATCGTTAAATTAACTATATTAACATAGTAAAAATAACTATTTTCCGTAGTTCGTTTAACGATTTTGAATGAATCGTTGCAATACTATTAAAAACAGTTGAACCAACCAAGAGTTTTTCTTTCAGTGTAGAATAACGATGTGCCTTACACAACATCCCCATCCTTTTTCCTTTCATATTGTGCTGCGTTTTAGTTTTGTAATATTTAAGTGCCGTAGCACCAAACCGATCATTCTCCCAAGCACCCACGATGGATTAAATTTGGCGGCTATGGGTACTATTACAGAATGGTTCCTTATTCACATTGTTCTGCACTGACAATGGTTCGAAAGAGTTAATTCATATGCAAGAAAGCATTAAAAGTAACTAACCGTTGAGCACTCGTCAATTCTCTTGATGGGGACAAAGAATCAAAATAGAACGACATGTTTGTGAGACGGCTTGCAATGAACCATTTACATTTTTCATTTAACTACTGAGCCATTCACTGAAAGAAAAATCTTGGTAAAATCAACAATTTTTCTTAGCTGTTTTTGCGTCAACTACGGGCTTTAGTTAAAACAACCATAAGAAAATTGTTGATTACTTTTATATACCATAACGCGTGTTTGATAAACAACGTCCGTAGTGCAAAAAAATAAGCAACCACAAATTATGGTATTCCAACAATGTACATAGTACGAAATAGTAAATGACTAAGTCTGTGGTGTGGAATTATGTTTGTTGAATTTAACAATTGAAGAGTGGTTCGCTTACCATGAAAATTGTTGACAATTTAATATTTTGTAGTGCTAAATGATTTGATGCTCATTTTTCTATAGATCAACTATTTATCGTACTTATGAACCAATTAACACAGTTGAATCCTCGAAGATTTCCATATTTTTTGTATCAGCAAAGTCAACTACTTTTGTATGGTCAAATGAACTATTTTGGCATAGTAGAAAGAACCATTTTCCGTAGTTCATGCGACAATTTTGAATGAATTGTTGCATTACTATCAATAATAGTTAAATCAACCACGACTTTTTCTCTCAGTGTTTAATATGTAATTAATTAGTTCAGCTCAGCGCAGCCAAAACTTAAGCAGCCATGATCTTACTCTATGGTATTAAATTGGCTCTGGAATTTTATGGAAACTACCCAAAAGAATTCTGAGTTTGAGATGCAGTTCATTTTTTTCTGATTATAAATTTTTGTAAATATTTCGCTTCATAGCTTCACCACCGTGGCTACCAGTTTTTTCGACTTTTGTTTTTTTTCGATGGCAGTTCGTCAAAGCTTAGGTTGGTACGAGATAGCTACGCATGTTAACAAACTAAAATGTGCCACCCATTCAAAAATAACCTCAATACACCAAGAAAAAAATGGTGAGATCTAACCAGAATTCTAGAAAAGCATTCAAAATTTCTCCCCCAGTAAAATAAACGTAGTCCTCCTGATATAATTTTATGTACAAATTTATGATAACTATAACTTTTTTTATAGCTTTTTATTGATTAGATGTTGCTTTAGTTGATTCACTCAATGTAGTTATCCTATTCAATCCAATATAGTTATCCAATATGGTTATCCTATTCAATAGCTCAATGTAGTTATTCTACCCAATCCAATATCAGTTGCCCACGTTGGGCGCAATTTTTCCGTGCAGAATTTCAGCTGAAAATCCAGATTCAAAACTTTTATTTGAGATTTCAATTATAAATTTGTATTCAAATCAAGGTTTAAAAGTGATTTCACATCCCGTTGCAACAGTACTAGGGGGATACTAGGCCAAATAACACATAAAATCGTTTTTACTACATAAATTGTTAATCAAATTATTTAAGATTATGCTACCAAACTTTTAAGTAGACATTTTGTGTTGAATCTGAATCTATGTGTGATTAAATGAACATTCCTCTTTCAAGCGTCGGAGTGCGTGTCAGGTAGCAAAACTAGAGATGGGACTGCTCCTGCGATCACTGCTACTAATCGCACTGCTCTTTGAAAAGAGCAGTGAGCAGTGCGATTGCTCTCTGCTCATGCTGTTCAATTGCTTACTGCTCTTTTGCAGAGCAGATAGTTTTATGAAGAGCAGTGAGCAGTGCGATTGCTCTCTGCTCATGCTGTTCAATTGCTCACTGCTCTTTTGCAGAGCAGATAGTTTTATGAAGAGCAGTGAGCAGTGCGATTGCTCTCTGCTCATGCTGTTCAATTGCTCACTGCTCTTTTGCAGAGCAGATAGTTTTATGAAGAGCAGTGAGCAATTTGATTGTTTTCTGCTCATGCTGTTCAACTGCTCATTGCTCTTTTGCAATACAGAAAATTTTAAATGCTCATCTATTGAGATTCTTTTCTTTCTACCCTTGCGAGTATTTTCGGACTTGCAAGTATTTTATTCAATTATTCAAAGAGTTTTTAGGGCAAAAGTAGCTGATATCGGACAAAATCGGCCAATTTTGGGTTAGAGTGGTTTGGGACATAACGGGCCAAGACCTATTGCTGTGATACAAAAATTTCGGTTTTGTAGGGGAGTAAGGGGTTTTTTGGCCATAGCTTGGCAAAAACTGCCTTTATAGCCCTTTCGATGATTGAAAGTGGTGGGGGAGGTTATTAGTGATATTAAGGGCGACAAAATTTTTGATAGGGGAAATTGGGCAAAAACGTCCATATTTTCCAAAAATTTTTCTTTGGTCTAGTATGAATTTGGGGAACTTTCTGAGTTGTTTCGGGCGAAATTTCCATACCAATCTGGGAAAAAGCGGCATAGTTTCGAAGATACAGCAAAAGTAGCTGAAATCGGACAAAATCGGCCAATTTTGGGTTAGAGTGGTTTGGGACATAACGGGCCAAAACCTATTGCTGTGATACAAAAATTTCGGTTTTGTAGGGGAGTAAGGGGTTTTTTGGCCATAGTTTGGCGAAAACTGCCTTTATGGCGCTTTCGACGATTGAAAGTGGTCGGAGAGTATATAAGTGATATATTAAGGGCGACAAAATTTTTGATAGGGGAAATTGGGCAAAAACGTCCATAATTTCGAAAAAAAACTTTTTGTCTACTATGAATTTGGGGACCTTTCTGAGTTGTTTCGGGTGATATTTCCACACAAATCTGGGAAAAAGCGGCCTAGTTTCTAAGATACGTCAAAATCAAATCTGCCCGAAAAACTGAAAGTAGCACTATAAATGTTGAGATCCTTTTTGGTTCGCCAGTTGGCTTCTGCGGTGGTGCTCATGACTGCACTCCAATCCTACCGGGGCTGTGACTTATAGGTGCATGTTTAATACACGTAAAAATTTTGTTATCATTTGTCAATAAAATTTTCGACAAACTTCATGCTTCGGTGAGGCGAAGTGGAAAACCGATTGTTTTAGATTAGCCAGGAAAAATAAATCTTCGAAATTAAATTACATACTGCATAATACTGTACATGCATAACAACATTTCACGACGTTGCTTGCATCCAATGTAAGACATTTTTAAAACCACAAAACTACTATACGATTTACCAAGCACTTGGCAATACACTCTTCTGCTAGCAAGTGCCGAATTAATGCAGGCAACTTATTCCCAAACATACTACATCTGTTCTAAACATGAGCATACATCGCCACGTAAAACTACAGTCACATTGTAAGCATACAATGCGATTGCAATCTGAGGCTAGAAATCGCTTTATCAGGCACAAATCGAAGGCGATGAGAAGGTAACGAGCAAACACTGGCAATGAGCAATCAAAAGTAGCGAGCGGTTTTTCGTACGCACGAAACTGCAATCGTAATTGCGATTGAATAGCTGCTACTCTAAACTGCTCTTTGCTCAAACTGCTCTCTGCGATCACTGCTCAGTAAAAAGAGCAGTTAAGCACATCTCTAAGCAAAACGATTTACGAGTTTTTTTCAAAAGCATTTCTCTCGAAAGGAATTGTTTTCAATTTCTGTACACTTTAGCTCAAAAATTTTTTTATCTATGAATTCAATTACCTTTACTTAGTAAAATTATATCCATGGATATAAGTCGGAGATGTTAAAATTTGTCACAACTAGCATAAATAAAAATGTAATGATTTCCACCTGCAAGTGGTCACGCCAGTCAAGTATGCACTGTGTGCTGGTGTCTGATGAGAAGCAGTGCATACTTTCGAAACCACTTTGCCAAAATATAATTTTCAATGTAGATTAAAATTTTTAATGTTAATAAAAAGTTGTTCAACTTTAATCATCTCGCAAAAAACAATTCCAATATGATAAAGTGTTAATTAGCATCATTTATATAGCAATGCTCTATTTGAATCTAAATTTGGGATAGTACCATAGTTTAAAGCATAATTTTTACTGCGAACTGGTTAAAATACAATGTCAGGATATGATACAGTTTTTTTTAAACTCCTCTAAAAAATGCAGTTTTGGTGTCAAGGTAAGGTTCTTTTTGAAGGAAAGCAGGTTTCGAAAACAATTTTCAAATCGTGTTGATTTTAGATGAAAATTATGGCCACCAAAGTGTACATACACTGCAAAGTTTCTGTAAAATTTCTGGAGTCTGATACAAAAATGCTATATGAAGTTAAGTTCGCATTTAAGATTTTTCCTCAAAACAGTTCGGCTTTATTTATTTATTTAATTTAAATCTACAGAATAAATAATTGATTTAATTCTAAAGATTTTATTTTTCCAAATATCAAAATAATTAATAGCGATGAAGATAGAGAGATAGACCCAAGATTATTTATTTTTAATAGTCATGGTATTGGTGAATGATAATGAGTGCACGGTTTGGTGAAAAAAGTTACAAATTTTTTATTAGGGTGTATACCACAGCATTTTGAAATCTTGCAGCACTACGTATGCGTCAGTTCAAGGGTGTTAGATAAAAGGTCGCTACTGCAACAAAACTTAAGTTACTGTCTCACGTAATGGTTGAGCATAGTCATGATAATAATCTCTTGTTATGATTAAAAATCGTTTACTGAAGCTTTGTGGCTTTTTTTTATCATTTTATTTATCGTCAAAAGTTAAACAAACAAAATGTCGACCACTAAAATAATATCTCTCATGATCACAATGAAAATCATTACGTCAAGATACATTAAAGCGAATATAAATGATGTATTTAATAAGCTGCTTTATGAGAACATATCCAAAAAATATTAAACTTTTTTATGTTTAAATTATAATCAAATTATAATCAACATTTTAATGCCTTTGGCACAAGCCTCTCCAAATAAAAGAAGCGCTATGCAAAAATCATATATGATTTGCTCAAATAAAAAAATATACTAGCATTTGAGTTATCTTATCTATTCGATTATAAGTCCTGTAGACCATCTAAAAATGAATGATTCTTTATAGCATCGAATAAAAGGCATCCTCAAAACATTTCCCGGCAACTAGATTATCTCATTTCGATTGATTTCGGTTAAGATTGAAAGCAAGTGAGCAGAAACTATTGAGGTAAACTGTCAAAAATTAACCATTAATATCGATATCCACAAGGATCCTTTTTCAGGGACCATACAATCATTATATCCTCTCGATTTCATTCAATCGAAAGTACGAATGAACAATGTCAGAAACCTCTCATTTTATAATATGTACTTAATGTACATTTTATTGTTCCGACATTATCCCGAAACACACAAGTACCTTACTGAAAACTTACCTAACCATACAATGGCCGCACAATGAAACTGAATACAAAAGGACAAAAGGAAGAGAGGCAAAATTAAATACATACGTCGACGATAAAATGGAAACGATCGAAAACAATCCATGTGTATATGTAAAAGGAAGAAGTTATAAATCGAATGCTGTGTGCTGTCTATCAACATGCATATGTATAGAGAGTTGGGACTATAGCGAAATTGTATAAGGATGCGAAAACTATAACCATCCGGACAATACAATGTGTAGAGGCGGAATTAAACAAACCATTCAACGGCAATCATTCAAATACAATAGCAATGATATAGGAAAAGAATGAACAAGGCAAGGAGCTGTTGAGACGGTAGCTTTTGCATATTGGTGAAAGGGTTGTCAAATACGTTGCTTAGTCATGGTGACTTTAATAAATTGAAAATTTGAGTTTATGCTTTAGATGAAGGATCATTTTAACTTCTAAACATTTTTGATGAAACAAAATAACTATTTGAGCTGCATGGTTCCAATTCTTTGGGCAGCAATATTTCCTGTGACATAATTTCCAGTCAGCTTTCTGGCAGCCCTGCCCATCATCCACCCTTCTTTCTTACAGCCATCACATGTTCCACCTATCACCGATTCGGCATTGAAATGAAATCGAGCTTCAGCCAACGAACGGATGGCAACGACTCAATAAAATCCCTTACCAGTGAACTTATCAAAGATCTGTCGTTCAACTGTTCTACCCCCTCCGATGAGTCTGTGTTCACAATGTATTTCCTTCTTTTACAGTTCTCGTTACCATTTCAAAAGCATTTCTTTATTTTCGAATTGTATTTTTTTAACGTTTCACTTCCATTGTACGCATTAATGCTGCTACCGCGCCCATAATAATCATTTTCGTGCTGTGGTCCTTGAGCTCTGGCTTGCTGCTGGCCTGGCATGGCCTGTCAGAATTGTAGTCCTGCGGTGCTAGCGATTTCCACAGTTGTGTGATTGTCAAGAAAAAAATTGGTAGGTGCCTGACTATAATAGCGGAAGAACAATCACAAAACTGTTTTCTTCTATTGTTTCAATAAGTACTTCTCATTGAGTCGAAAGCGATAATATCCTGTGTACTTGATGTTGTAATTATTGTTGTAATTTACAATATTAACGGTTGGATTTGAGAAAAACGCTTTGTGCTATCTAGTTAGGAAAAGATAAATGCCCATTATAGAAAACAGATAGAATTGAAGAATAAATATGAGCAAAATTTTGAATATTTTTTTTACAATGAAACAAGTTGAAAAAATATAAATAGTACCTTTATTATGAAGAAAATATGACACATTTGCAATGAAACCTTTAACGCTTGCTGGAATTTGTAAGAAGACGAATATATTTAACTGATAGGGTTTGTATTCAATCATTTCTAACAATAAATTTAGCTTCTTCAGGCAAAGGTATATTAAAAATTTATAGTTTGAAGACCCTACCAAAATAAGCAGGAGTTACACGAGCATAACCAGAAACTGATACCAAAAGACCTTGAGGATAGTCGTGTATTTCAACAACTATTTATTATAATTTAAAAGGACTCTCTTTCCTTCGAATTGTGCTAAAAACCGACAATATCATATGTGCTCACAAGTAGCTCCAGTGTTCTGCATTAGAAATTTGTATTGTAAGACGTACTTTGGTTTTTTCTTCTTACTTGGTTTTATTGGGTATCGATCGAGTAAATTCAGTTTGTGATCCGTTTTTTCTGCATACAAATGAATTCCAATACTGGTAATCGTTTTAATGGCATTCCGCTTATGCTGCCCAAGTCACTTTCATAGCCCCTATGCGTCTCTCTTTTCATCTATTTGATCATACGTTTATCTTCTGGCTCTTTTCCTTCTTTCTGTGAAATTTCAACATCTTCACAGCACATAAAGCTACGTGAGTCTCAACCTACTATCCCACTTTTTTTGCGAGAGTGGTTTACATGAAAGTCCAATTTATTATCCAATCTACTCTACCTCATGAGCAGCAAGGTTTTATAAAAGTTAAATCCACTTTAACGAATCTCATTTTCTTCTTGACCACCAAAAACAGGTCAAAATGTTATGTACTAAATTTTCAAAACCTTGTCATTCAGTCATCCATAGCCTCTTTATTTAAATACAAGAGAATGACGGCTTAACTGGTCTTTTTCTATCCTGGTCTACCTCTTACATCCTTGGTCAAACTTTAATGCTGCAATCAATTCTTATTCTTCAATTCTCTCTTGTCTATCATCAGGTTTTCCGCAAGAGTCGATCCTTGGGCGTCTTCTCTTTCAACTGCTCACGAAAGATCTGCATTCTTTCATGCATTTTCAACCTAATCGTCAATATTCATTTCGAAATAATAAAAAAAAAAAAAATGCAAATTAAAAAAAATTAATTAAATGCAAATTCGCTCGAAAATGTACAGCATGATTTTGCAAAGCTGTCGCCACCTGACGAGCCATCGTGGTTAGATGCCGTTGTCGTAAGCGGTTTTTGCTGAGTGGATCGCCAGAGAAGTATGTTGCTGGAAAAACGTGGAAGCAAGTGTGTCGTGTCTTAGATGAATGATTGAAATTTAAGTTGTGCAGTGAGAAAACATCAAAATAAATTTTTTTGGGTAAGTTGGATGTCAATAAATAGTGTAACAGCATTTGGTGTAAATTGAATGTAAGCAAATATCACAAAAATAGCCGCGAAAAATCAAGTAGGTATTACATGTTTTCTCCCAATGATCTTCATTAAGATTGAAATGTTTTTTTTTTACAAAAAAGGTCTCCAATTTAAATCCCGATTCCAATGGATAGATGATTTCTCATCTAATTTTACCGCTCAAATAAAAAACTCTGCATACTTTATGACAATAAAATACTAATTCCAAAACAATCTTGCCTCCTCTCAAATGAAATATGCAAGTAGTGACAGAAATTTAATTTAAATTCAAATATCATATCGCGCACGTAAACTCGACTACAATCAAATCCAGGCGCCAAATAAGAAGGAAGGCGAAACAAACTTGCAGCATCCTCAGCAATTCGATGGTGTGGCTGATGACTGGTTACTGGGTGTCCTTTTGTGTAGCCGTAAGTAATAGCTGTAGGACCTTTTACAGTATTCTATGAGAGCATTTCTGCGCTTGACTCAAATGAAACAGACAACAGTTCATCCTATAGAAATATGGTGAACGCGACACGACATCAGCTCGACGTAGCCAAGAAGAATTATTTTGCATCAAGAGTCTCTGAGCAGACTCTGCGCTATTTCGTATCTAGCATGATGAGTAGATATGTATGTTAATATCCGTGAATACATCCAGTACCGCAGTGTCGTGATGGCGAAACGACGCTACTGTTGAAAATTGGAAATGAAGAAGAAACCAGCGAGCCATTGTGATACAGAGATATTATGTACATACTATGTACGTATCTAGATACCGCAATTCCATTGGTTTCGATGTAAAAGCAACGAGAAATTGAATCAGCAGCAAGGCGAATATCTGAGTTTGACAAATTAATTATTGATGCATTCTATCGTCTGTCAAAGATACTCGTGTTTTGCCTCCTGCCTGGCATGGTGGCAGAGCGTTTCTTTTTCAAACGAACGACAAAAGGACGACATTTCAAATTTCAGCGCTTTTGTAATTTCTGAATCAAAAGAATCACTTTTCATGGAAATTCAATCTGTTTCTCGATTCCAATGACTGACTATACATCGAACGAAGGTCGATGAAAGGACAAAAGGTTGGAAAGAAATCTAAATTGCTTTTGGCTCATTGGTCACGAAATCGAATTTCCGCAAATGTATTGAGATCATAATAGGAGATTTCACCTTAATTTAGGTAAAGTGTTGATTTGATTACGTTTTGTTAGTTGATACTTTTATTTAATACAGGGTACTCTGAGATTATGGAATGATCTGGCTGGCTTTGATATGTTTTTATGGATTTTCATTATTATCAGTGATATTTCCGGATATTAGTGGCAGGATATAGTACACATTTTTGTTTACATTTCAAACACATCGTAGAACCTTGAAATTAACGTAACATTCAGCTATCGAGTTTCCTAAATTTTTTACAGATTTCGATCAGTTTGTTGATTATGATTTTTTTCCGATATCACTCTGAATAGTTCTACGAAAATAAATACTCATCCCAAACCCATCATTTTCATATTCGACTCTATGAAAATGTATTGGATAAGACTTTTTCAGGCCAATTAAGGCATGAATTTGTTGAAATTATAATCTGAATCTAGTTGGAAAATTTAATCGTTTCAAAAAAGAAATGAATTCGAAAAAAAGCTGTACAATGGTTATTTTATGGCATGCTGGAACATTAACCTGCCGTTTCCTCATCTTATACGCAAAAGCGATCTAAAACATCAAGCTTAGCTACTGGAATCACATATTTAAGGTATTTAACGTGGCTTTGAGAGTAATTTTCTAGCAGCTTCAATCCGCAGATTCACTTTTTTGGGAATCATAATCTCTCTAAATAGGATGCTAATAGGCATAGGTAGCCCCAGTCAAATAATACAGGAGCTCCTAATGGTAGCAGCTGACTCTATGGTGAAATAAGTACCTGACATATGGCTCCAGGCGTTTAGATCACACGTATTCGTATGTATAAGACACAACGCATAAATCGACTAAAAGTGACACTGTAAGAAAGAGCAAAACGAAGGCACCTGCCTGAGTTGGGAAAATTACAGTCTCTGATTCAATCGCTCCAGGCTTGGCAGTGACGTAAACACACTTTTTATCAGGATTGCATGGATGAGTAAAGGGGGTGAAAAATTGAGCAATTTAATTATTCTGTGAAAGAAATAATTATAATATAATGTTTTAATAAACAAATAATAAAGCAAATAATTATTATATTATATTTTAACTTTATTTGAGAATAGTTTTATGAGAAAATATTTATCGCCATATTTTTCACAAACCGTCCCACAAATCGTGCTTATAATTTTGACGGTTTATCTCATTTATCTAAAAGCCTTCAAATAAAAAGCATCACTAGTTTGAAAGGTAATCCAGTGCCAAATAGAAGTTTTTTTCTATTCTTTTTTGGAATATAGACAAAATGGTGGCCTCTGATAATTTACTCATGAAATTTCAAAGAAAAAAGTAATAATTAATTGCTTATATAAATGCAACTATAAAATATCCTTGTTATAAATTTTTTCCAATAAGTAGCTAAAATTTCATTCACATCCTTAAAATAATTTCCGAATCACGGTGCTCACAGACTTAGAAAACTTTATTTCGAAAAAAAATCATTTAAACTTTTATACTAAGTTTATTTATAGAGATTCTAAATATTTAATTACTCACACCAAATGATCTATCCTTGGACCATATAATAATTTTTCTTCTAATGTGGAAGCTTCACGATATCGATTTGCTGTCGTCTACGTCGCATTCTGCCTTCTCAAGTGTATTCATTAGCTCGTTTGTTTGTCCTCATTAGACGCTGACAATCAGTTTTGCAGAGAGCCTTTCAAGAATTGTAGGATATCTCAAAATCCATTTATTGGATTTAGTTGAAATTTTTAGGTAATATTTTCGAGACATCATAATTTGAGAAAATGTAATTTAAAAAAAAAACGATTTTTTAAAATCCTGGCTACTCCTAAGCCCTTAAATACTGTTATTGATTCGCGTACTGTATCTTGTAGTGGACGGTTCTAGGCAGAGAACTGCAAAGTGATTTGTTTTTCTCTCAAAGACGGTTTTTCTCTGGAAATGTAACTGTGCGTAGTAATAGCGCGTTGTTAAGACGCAGTTTGTGTTGTCAAGTGATATTTAAGGTCAAACCCACCATACGATGTTGTTGCAATCGATGGCTGATACAAATCGTTAATCCTTGTGAAACAGGATACCGTACTAACAAAAAAAAAATCTGTTATTCATGTAATCGACATATGATTTTCTTCTGGTAAATACGATCGTAGAGACTGTTTTACAAGGATTAGAGAAAAATTCCACAGTCTTTGCTTATTGTGCTGTTGTTGAAAAAATAAAATTTTAATTTTCTCCTTATATCGAACATGCTTCCGCGTGAAAATTTTCTCAAATTAGTAAATTATTAAAAATGAAATATTTCTTAAATATTGTTAATATCAAATGGGATAGTTTTGGTAGATCCTTACTGAGGAGAATTCAGGGTGGGTCGAGCGCAACTGGAAAAAACCGAAACTACCGCACGGCCACTGGTCCGAAACGGGAAGTCAGCCATATTTTTACAGTTTCGATCATCTCCTTTTCTTATTCAAAAAACCGCGCGTAATTCACAAATTTAGATATTGTATTAAAGAAAAAAATATCGGCCAGTCATTGAGGTAGTAACTAAAAACAATGAAACGCAGAAGTGATGACTGTAATTTTAGAATTTTATTCAGTAAATAAATAAAAGGCTATAAAAAGAATAAAAATCTATATGCTAGATATGACTCACCGTAGTCAGTTCGAGCGTGATACGAATCCAATGATTTTCACCCACTCAAAAAGTACCTAACGCGCCCAAATAAGCTATCACTTCAAAAACTTAGATTAACTTTGCCATTTTTGCCATTTATAATGAAGTCACTAGCCTAGAACACCGACAGAAATTCTATATTTGAACTTATATATTATCTTAGCTGGTTTGGTACACACGAATATTGTAAGGCGTCTGATTTACGCCATCGTTGGAGCCTTTTAATTCACGCACTTTCGTCTTATTTCGAGTTATTTCATTAGTTCGAGTTAACTAACCAGCTGTGCGGACAATTCACCAGCTCTTCTTTGTTTTTGCAATTTCTTTTTTTTTGTAGCTCCGCAGCTCAATCTTCAATTCGCAATAAATATTCGCCTGTATCAAACGGGAAACAAACTTTTTTGTTAGATGTGTTGAAATCTGCATAATTTGGACATCAGTCCACTTATGCAGATCAAAGCGACAAGATTATTTTTCTTACGCTTACGTTCGATAAAGACTCTTAAGCTTCAGCGAAGTTTTTCCCAAACATTTCGAGGGTGTGTTTTACCTGGGCCTGGCAAACTCTGCCCCTTTTACACAATCTATCTTTGAGCCGTATATACTATTTGCGATACTTTTTAAGAGAGGACATGTCGTCCTCCTATTTTTTTCTTGATGGAATTTTATGAAAAAGCTCCTTCTTTGATCAACCTGCTGAGATAACCCGTTAGGTTTCTTGATTAGAGCCTCCAAGTCTGTTTTAGTATAATAGACTGTCCGTCTGCTCCTTCTTGAACCTCGAGTATTAGCGGTTCAAGATCTAGAAGGGCCCCCAGACTTACCATTAGAGTGAAGCTTATTGCTCTTGTAATCAGCAGGCAGGTCATCCTTTGACGTTAATTGAGCTTGTTGACATCAGTTTTTTGTGCGGTTTCTACCATGCGTTTTTGTCGATCCATACATCATTTGTTTGAATATCCAGAGTGACTGCCTTGGAATTTGTCGCGTAAAGTGCCTTTGTGGCCTTACTTTTTGCTACTTACTGCTCACAAAATTATAGCACAGTTTAAAGCAAACTTCTTTAATCCTTCATCTTATGAATATCGACTCATCAGAGATGCGAACCTTTTCAGAAATGAGTAAACATAAATGAAAAACAAAAAAAGTTGCTTATTTCTTTTGCTTAATATTTTCTTTTCCTGCTCTTCTTCTGCATACCTGGCGTAAAACATGGCATTTCTCACAAATCCTTAGTAACAGCCCGTAAGTTATTTAAATCAACGTCGTAGCCCAGCTTCGGAAGAATAGTGACATATAGTGGTAATTATTTCCCATTTCACCTATTTTACGGCTCACTTGCTGAACTGTTACCTGGTACTCACCGTCGTTAAATCACTCAACTTTGGGCGTTGCAATTTAAGCTGCAGAATTTGACTTTGTTTGGTTCAAAGTTCCAACAGATGTCATTGCTCTTCAGACAATTTTTCGTTAGTAAAATTTGTTTGTTTGGTGACTAAATTGGTCCTGTGGTTTGCTCAGTGATGCAAAAAAATTGCCAAATTGATATGAGAACAGAAAAATAAAAGCCCAATAAAGCAAAAATCAAGTGGTCCGGCAAGTAATACAATAAAACATGTGTTCTATTTGATCACAAGAATCATGAAACGTAAGTTAAATTTTGAGAGATTACATTTTACGAAAAATTTGCAGTAGTTATTTAGTGGCCTGCTAGTTGCTATCCCAAATTTTTATCATTAATCAGCTCACCGATTCTATTTGTTTAATTTATCTGTTTATAATTTAATCAGATGGCGAAACACCACACAATTGTTTCACTTATTAACTCCAACAACCAATTACAAAATACTCAATTAATGCCAGCCTCATCAACACAAGATATCCCCCACTCAGCTGGGGCATCTTCATAAAAATGAAATCATTAACTCCCGGCTATTTACAATTTCACAGTTCATTCTCACCCATCAACAACAAGTCGTATCATCATCGTCTCTGTCGCAACCCTAAATGAAAAATCGCCCCCAAAAACCATAAACCAAAGGAATGGGGCGATTGTTTGCCTGAATCTAAAAGCCAAGTGTGTCTAAATGTCTGCGGGTGACATTCTAAACACCAAACAATGTTTTATTGAGGGAGTTGATCTCTGGCCCCGGACTATTTGAAATCCAATTGTTAGTCGGTACCAAGGTAGGCAAGCAATCTTGCAGTCAGTCACTCAATGCTGTCACAGAAAAGTCCACCCTCGATTCCCAGGATCCCCATCCCGTTTGACCCACAGAATTTCCTTTTGATTGTCCTACAGCAAGTACCGTTCGTCTATGTGGTATTCACCACTAGCGAGCTCATCAGTTCAACTGCGCTACGCAACGCAAGTAACCAAGAAGACAGCAGCCTTTACGGTTCGCAGATATTAAAAACGGATTAGCATCATGTCCTTTTGATTCCTATCAGGTCTCGAATACGCTCTGCGGTATCAACTTAATATTCGAAAGGGGGTGATTTTCACACACTCTAAATCAAACTGAGCGGGTGAAAGGACGAATGAAATATTTTGTGTGGGGGGTACACGTTTGTTCTGTTTTAAAATATTTTATAAGCTTGTGAGCAATTTTACCGTAATAATGAGGATATTAAATATTAAATGTAAAATAACCAAAAGGCAAGCAATAGTTCAAGCGGCGAAAAATTCACCGCTTTCTGCTGCATTTTTTTCGTTCAAATTTTTTGCATACTGCCAACCTCAAATATCCTTTATTCTTTGAAGGAAATACGTTTTCTATGTGTATGACCCGCTTAAAACCCCAACGGACTGAAATGAAATACAAATTAATAAATTCGAATAGAATGAACCTTGAATCATGAACAACCAACCATTTCCATCCGACGAAGAAGTAACTCGGATATTTAATTTAATTTCATTATTATAACAATAGCCGGCTCTTGAATTCACCCTTCTGCCAAACGAATAGGACGATACGGACAATATTGTGGTTCTATCAATTTCGAGTGGCGACAACAACGACAAATTTAATTTCTGTATCGGATGCATTTAATTTATTGGATTTATTTATGACATACATATGTTGGAAAATACTTTGAAGGATTCTATTTCTACTTTGTGATGTTCGACGATGGCTGGACCAAAGGATGCATTCGAGTCTATTCGAATATGAAGTTTCCTAGTTTGAATTCAAAGCGCTATTATTTGTCGCAAGGGGGGGATGGATTGTAAAATATTCTTTTGTTGAAAAAGTTCAATGTGGAAATATGTTTTGGTGACAGTAATCTTCTATGTTGAAGATTATCAGAAAATGTTTGGAATTCTTCGATTGGGGTTTTGAGCACGTGCGATCTTATTTGAAAGCAACGATGTGGCTAGATTGAAGATAATTGGGTTTTGAGTAATGCAGTTTTGGACAGTTGATTTATTTGAAATTGAAATTAAATTCGATCATTATAGAGCTGAAAGATATATTGATTTAAGGTTACCTTAATTATAGAATTTTCTGTCACATACGATTCAAAGAATAAAATATGCATCATAATAATAAATTACTTGACTACTTATGACATAGAAGAAAACTACAATAAAAATTTTCGTTTTTATTTATTACGATCTACGATAATCAAGTTGGACATTGTTTTAAATACCAAAAATAACACGAAGAAAGCTTAGGGACTCATGATTTGCCAACTAAATGTTGCAGTTTTCAGAGGCATAAATTCCTCTTTTGGTACAAGATTTATAAAGTACAAGCCAGTTTTTTCTTTAATCCTGAAATTTTCACTTTTTCTAATCAAATATTTTTTTCATGAAATTTTGTAAATAGAACAAGAATGAAAATTGGCATTATGTGCAGATATTAAATGGCGGCATATAAGACTGGTTCATTAATTATCTTTCCGTATAAATTCAAACCAATATTCTTTAACAAAATTGATCAAAAAAGACGTATACAAATTTTAGAGGTAATAGAGGTTACGTAAATACCCAAGCAAAAGGATACTAGATGATGAAACACATTGATTCGGATACTCATTGTGAAAGAATTAATAGTCATAAACTAGTAGTAACCACAGCCAAGCATAATACGTAGATAAGAATATTGTATAAATATCCAGGACTGCGTAGAGGAGAAAGAAAATCTTATTGAAGAAATTTGTAATAAAAGATATTTTTTAAAAAACATGTCTATGCTTTATGCAACAACAAAAAAATTAGAGTTTTATATTTTACCTTAATGATTTTTACGGGTGAATTTGCAAGAAGCAAAGTATTTATTGTGAAATGATTATTAATGAGGTGCAAAAACGTTTTGATCTGTAGAACATGAAGAGTGATTAGAGGGCTGGGATGAAATTTATCAAGTGCTGCAGAGATGCAAAGGTGAAAGAATTGGTTAAGTAAAACGTGTTTCAAATCGACTGAAAAATTCCACAATATAATCAAATATTGTCATTTAGGGACCAAGTAGAAAGTTCGTAAATATTTATAAATCACTGGAAGTTGGAATTCAACCTCGATATAGATGAAACAATAATTTGATACACACATGGCGAATAAAACTGTTGAAAAATAGTTTTTAAAATTATAAAATATTGATCCGCTGTTAAAAGGCTGCTTGATTTTTATATGTTTCTCAGCGATCGTGCCGATGCATTTTCAAAAACATCCATACTTTGCAAATCCTCTTGGGATTTCAAGCCATACATACATCAGTAGTAAATTACGACATGGTAGTCTCACAAAGCCACACCCAAATTGGATCGCATACATCTCGCACAATACTTGCAGATCCGTCAAAAAATATATACTGGCCAGATACCTGCATTAAGTAATTTGTTGCTCACCGAAAATATGCATGTATACGTGGCAACAGGTCCAAGTAAGTCTTCACTGTTCCGTTCGTGCGCACAAATGTGTACTTATCTTCTCCTTTCGTCAGAATCCCTAAACGTCATAATGAATTGGGGTTTGGATCTCTGCCACTATCGTTTTATAGCTTGAAAAGTCATTTAAAAGCATTTATATTTGACCTGAGCGTTGGGACATTAGATTGTTGAATTGTATTTTCTTTTTGTAAACATTAATCCTTTATTTTTTAATCTTTTTCATATATCCTTGCCACAATTGGAATTTGTCTTCTGTTGCGATGAATTGTTTTTGTAAATAAATAAATAAATATACACATATATAAACATAAAAACTACATCATCTTTTTCAGCAGCCCTACTACTCAAAACATGAAATCATTTTTCAAGGGATATTCATGGAAGGAAAAGAAAGTCTGAAAGCAAAGAAGGTATCATGAGAGCCTCGTATATGAATTCCCAACAGCTACAGTATTTTAAGGGACACGATTGGGCCGAAGCAAACAAATAATTCAATAAAAAGATCGATTGTGCAGCAACCGGGTATGACAGAAGATATGGAGTTCTCCTGTTGTTCCAACAAGTGGAAAAAATAGATCAAAGGAATAATTCTCTCGCTGGTAACGCTGAATAAAAATAAAAGTAAATTCTTGGAGGACAACCGTCATTTTTTGTTTTGCAACAAAAAGCTCAATCCAAAGTGCTGAGTTGGATAAATGCAAATTGAAAAGTATGCATTTGTTCATGTGAATAAAAAAACTTCAAGTTCGGCTGCAATCTGTCCAAATTCGCAGTCAAGAAGCCACTTTGAAGTGGTGCAACCACACACATTGTAGCAGTAAACAGTTGCCAGTCAAAGATTATCAAACTCATTGCAAATCCATGGCAGCAGATTAAAACCGGAACAGTCTGAGCCAACATTAGCTTCACTACCAGGTTCATACATATCGAAATTTTCAGATGATTATTATAAGCTAATTTATTATTTTATGTGTTTGCTATAAAGCTCCATATTTTTATTTAACTTTACAATAAACGGCTATTTCAATAAGGTAATGATTTACATATATACCTCAATTAATTTAAATGTATAATCTTTTTTTCTCTTTCTTTATTCTTCTGTTTTTGAAGCTTTCTGCTTTATTTCATTATCTTTTTCCTTCTATTTTTGAAATTCATTCTTTGTCTAGTCTTTATTAGATATGTATTTGTTTATTTAGACAATAATAAATAAATAGTTTTTATTGTGGGTTCCTCTTCGAGCGGTATGCTCCTTCTTATCATGAAGTTTTTAACGTGCTCTTTTATTTCGTTTAAGAGCTCATCAAAAGTGTCTGTCATTAGAGCAAAATTAAAGAATTGGTCATGTTGCTCTATTCTCTGTACAAATTACTTAAGTGCCCTGATTCCGCTCTTATTTTCAAAAGCGAGTGAACCCGCATCTTCCGTTTCTTCTATCCGTTTTTGCATATTTTATTTTTACACTGAGGGTAGAGTAGTGACAGTAAAACAACTTCTACAGCTGCATCACTCATTTTTGGGGAGTTTAAATGACTTCAGGCGGAAATAGCTAATGCAAAAAAACATAGCTAATTTTTCACAAACAGCTACCACAATTACCGTTTTGAAGTTTCTAACAAACAACTACATGTGCTCTGACGTGTCAGAAAAACCGACATGTGTGTCATTGACCGAAAATTATGACAGGTGACGAATTTTGGACCTGTGCTTATGAGCCCAAAATTGAAAAGCAGTCAACTGTAGACTAACTGTAGACTGCAGACGACCAAGACGAACAATATGCAACAAAATTTGTTCACACACGAAGTTCTACAAAGCAAATGGTCACTTGTTCCTTGAAGAAAGTCGGACATGTCACCACATTATCTTTAAACCAACGTGCGATGGTCAATTTTGAATGGTACCCAACCATTTATTTACCAGAAAAGGTTGGAGAAATAAGCAAAACCAACCGGATGGATAATTCTCCACCACGAAAATGCGAACTCTCCCAGATAAGATCAAACAAGTGAGTTTTTGAGCACTCAAAACATTGAATTGGCCGATTGTCCGCCATATAGCTTTGTTTCAGCACTCAATAATTTATGTTTTTCCTATACATCAAAAATGAATAGCAAGTTCAACGCTTGTCGATGCCTGGAGAAGCCAGAATCGGAATTTAAAAAGTGATTCTGAAGTTGGTTCAAGATCTCTTGCATAAAAGTAGTAAAGTATGCTAAGGAATATCGCTCAACATCACTGATACATAAAGAGCAGGAGACCCAGATCACTGCCTTGCATTAATCCATAAAATATGAAATCTCTTTTAGATAAATGACCTTGGAATCTAACAAAATGATTTTTATCATAAAGATATGACCGGAACCACTTTAGACGGAATCCAGATATCCCAAGGACGAAATCAAGTCAAAAACCTTCTTAACGTCTGTCTAGAGCGCGTCAATTTTGCTTCTTTTTTTTCATTTTATTGAAAATGTCAGAAACTACGGTCGTGGGATTGGTGGAAGTAGATCTGCTCTGACGAAATCCATCCAAACTCCAACAGTGATGATAAGAGGAGAAAAAAGTTGCTTTATAAATAAATTATAAATTATATTAAAATCGTATAAATTTCAAGTGGAGAAGATGCAAAGAATAATTTTAAATATGCGGTAGGGGAAAAACATTTTTTTTTTTATTTTAAAGGTCAAACAAAGTGTCATTGATATTTTATAATTCAAAGACTTGATAATATAATGTGAACTTCCATGTATTAAGTTAACCATAAAATTAAGTTAGCCGTAAAAAAACTGAAAACCGAGAGTGGTGGGACAATTCATTTTTTTTTTGGAAACTACTGTTCTTCCGGGCAGTTGCTTGAGGATAGATTTCTTGAGCACTGTTAACCCTGGCGCAGTTTCAAAATCGATGTCTACCGTAAAAATCAAGAAACTTTCATAAATTCTGATAACCACACTCAGAGAATCGTGGGTTAATAAGGATGGGAAAGCTAATAGCCTGAAAGCATCATAAAATGACAAAATATTAATAATTCAATAGATGAATATCTGATAGATTTATTCAATTGAGGACTCGGACCGTAGTTAGCGCCAATATATGAAGAATACAAATAGCAACTATGTAGACCGACAACATAAAAGTTTGCCTGTCTTAAGTACAAATAACGAGACAAAATAATGATAGCTTATTCGAAAATTAGTTTAAAAAAATTGAAAGATGTTTTGAAGAAAGTTTCTAAATATAATGATATAAAAAATTTAATTTAATTAATTTAATTTAAAATCTTTAGGGCGATTACATGGGGGAAAATGGTTCTGAGATCAAATTCAAAAAGAATCACATAATATACTGGATATGCCCCTCTTTTACATTGACTTCAGCTGTAATATTTTTAAAAACATCTTAACAGATTTATGTCTAATCGCTTATTCGTAACGGTATACAGTTAGAAATTTTTGAAATGTTGGACATATATGTCAATATATTATAGGTTTGAAACAGTAATTTGACTCGGATTCATTGTTGTAATTGTGGCAAATATACTTTTGAAACCATAAACATCCATCAAACATCCTTGATGGCAAAACTGGTATTATTTTTGCACTTGCGAAAATAACACTCTATTGAATTTGAGATAATTCTTTAAATTTTATCTAACAATAAAAGCCTCGATTCATTAAAAAAAAAAACAAATATTTAAACTTTTCAGTTTTTTCTGTTCACTTGTTGTTACTGGAAGTATATAATAATGACCCATTTCATTTTTTCCCAGAGAAAATAATATTAGACCAGAACTCAGATAATTTAGAAGCCTAAGGAATCTTACGCTTCCAAGAAAATAAAGATTTTCTTTATTAACTAGATTCTCCTCGACCTGAATAAAGCTGACTTCTCACCTATATAATCTTCTATCAAAACTCCCTCGTTTCTCGATTTATGAAAAATATATAACTTTACCCATAAATAACAGGTGAAAACAAGTAAAAACAAAACTCAAAAACAAAAACAAATTGAAAATAACTTCATCGTTACCCGCTTGGACCGAAGGAATAAGAACTAAAAAATACAAATTCAAATATTCAATCATCCGAAAAGGACCTTTTCCTCCAAGCTACTACAACTTCAGCAGGTCTCGCATCGTCATTTCAAAGTTCCATCGTTACCAGCAGCCACCGGATAAGGATAGAACAGTTAAGAGATTTATTTTTCATTTCCAGCTACCGGGATAGCGTCGATGAGAACTATGAAGCGATTTGTAAAAATGTCCAATGCAGAAATTGGTAAAAATACATTTTTTTTTACGATTCGTTCCAGAAACCGTAAACGATGGACAGAGTTTTGACCGTTGTTTCGCAATGACAGCCGGCAAAGTTGGCATTTCATCTCCGAGTAACCCTTTCAGGTACTAATCGAAAACGGATCGTTTTTTCCACTCGAGCATGTGAACGGATCAGCATAGTCTTTCGTCTTGCGATTTTGAGAATAGAATACACTCTATGACAAATGTGGGAACATAAAATCCACATTGACGCCAGAACTTAGTTCGAGAGGTATCCAAAGGGATTTACATGGGATTTCCAGTTGGTTCGGGCAGAAAATAAATTCCTCGAAATGCACTCACGGCCTTAGACTTGTCCTTAGTTCTGCATTTGGTATCGATTACGATGATTGTGATTTTCTTTTCCAGTCGCCCAGCACCCTTCGAAAATCAGTCGGGATTTATTGGATAAATATTGGAAAAATTACGGGGTATAATTTAGGGTAATATTATATATATTTTGTATCGATAATAATGAAATCTGACTTCAAAACATTTCAAAACTTACCATTAAATGAATTTTTTTGATTTCATTTAGCCATAATACTATTCACAACCATAAATTGCATTATTGCAACGGCCTTTGATTTATGCATCTGAAAAATCTTATGACTCCAGCTTCTGAGCCTCTGTTTCATAGAACTCGAACAGGAGGTAAACATTACTAACCCTCGATTGAATACGGCGTCCTTAGAAGTACACGATGGAATAATATTAAGTACATTCATACGGTGCAGGATAAGTGGTTGCAGTTTTCATGCATGGATACCATGATAATAACAATCTCACCATTCTCTGGCCGCGCGACGCCCTCGAACATCTGGCACAGTCGGGGAGGTTTTGCGCTACAAATTGACGCTACTGAAGCCATTGCCAGCCCCAACCACAGTTTTCGTTTTCTTTACACCATATCGGAAATGTTTCCTGGGTGTAAACAAGTGTACATAAAAATTAATGGAGCATCGATGAAGGTTTCGACGAAGTCAGTGTTCTACGATAGGGAGGCTTTATGCATCGACCTATGCTATTTTTTCACCGACTAAGTATACCGATTGGAAATTTAAAAAACGTTCTGAAAAGACTTTTCCTGTTGATTGGATTTTCCCAAGCATTCAATTTACAATATTCACTTGAATGAGGAAAATAAGAGAAAAGGCGTAGAATGCTATGGTGCATGTCGAGTTTACTGCTCATTAATTTCTGTAGTTGTTGTTGTTCATAGCGTGGATAGGACGATTAGTGTTGGTTGTTATTATCTCTTTTGCTTGTTGATTAAGCTTCTTAAATACAAACAAAAGAGCATTTTTCTATTCGAAGAATATCATGAATTTTAATGCTCTCCAAAAACTTAGAGAGGCGAAATTCCGAATACACCGAGTTAAAAAATTCTGGTACTTTGGAACCACCAGAATGACTGATTTTTCAACAAAAGCGGGAGAAATGTGTAAAATTTGCTTGAAATGTTTACTCAAGTTTGGAATGTTTACTCAACAAATTGTTTTACTCATGGCCGGATCATCACACGAGTGGCTCGTTTCTGTAACTTACAAATAGAGAAGATCTCTACTACAATTCTCTATTTGACATAACTTTCCATTAATGCATTTTTGAATGAAACTCTGCCTTCATATGCATTTTCAAGTTATTACCCTCACGGATTGGAACAAAGAAACTGTTTTTGTAATGCTTTAAGTAGAGTTGGACTTCTCTATTAGTTGACAAAATTGACACGGCCATTTTTGTAGTCGAGTTAGAGTTCTTGCGATAGGACTCTGTAGGAGACATGTGAGAAAGTAGAAATTTGGTAATTTCATTTCATTTAGTGGTAATAAATTGATTACATTTATTATTATTATTTATTTTGATTTATCATTGATTTTAAATACCAGTTCTTGTGCACAGAATGTTGTTGTATATGGTTTTATTGGCATGGTCTTACTAATAGACTGAATTTTCGGTTTTGATGGTTGAATTGGGAGCAATAGAGGCAGAAAGACTTTGAGAGTTGCCACCTCACAGCAGTTAAACAATTTTAGCGGTAAATGTCTGAGTGGTAAGTAATATGAAGTTAGGTTGTGTTTTTTGGTTGTATGTTTCTGTTTGGGTGTGCTTTTTTGAGTCATTGTTTATTACAACTGTTTGTTTTGCTTATTTTGTGTGCTTTTTTCGATTTTTTACTATTGTTAACGCTTATTTGCCATCTGGTGGTAACATTTTCCGGTCAGGACCACCAAAACGAGTGTCAACGCATTTCCTAGTCCAAAATTGATCAAACTCTGTTCCAAATTTCCACCCAGCAATCTATTAAGTTTGGTTTACATGCAAGTTGTATGAATTAATCCGATGACTGCATCAGAAGTAATATGGGAGGAAAGTGTTTTTTTTTATTGTCAATATTTCTAGACATCGCCTCAACCACAGAGTAACAAGCCCGTTTACCAAAACATCTTGTGGATTTTAATTTATTTTGATGATCTGGTTGTTAGCTCATTAGTTTTTTTGTAAAGAATAATTATCCTTGTGGCATGAATAATTTAAAAAAATGTTATTTAACTATGTTGATAAAGCATTGAATTTATCAATCGTTTGCGCTCTTTTCTAAAAAAACGATAGTTTTTTGGTAGGTTCGATGGTTTAAAGGATTTTTGTTTACATACCTGCTGCAGCTACAGAGTTGCCTGCACGTTTATCAAAAATCAAATAGACCTACTCTTGCTCATAAAATTATTCGCGCTAACATAACTTTATGAAAAGCATAAATAATAAAAGCATTTTAAAAAACCATTAAAAAATTAATGTGAATAATTTTTTGTACTACTCTATTTTAATATATTTCTTCAAGACAAAATTCGACAAACGAAATTAAGTATTTCATTCCAATAAAAGTACGAGCATCAACAAACATTATTTTCTTACTAAATTTTGCAACTCAAAATTATTCGCACAAATAATAAATTCTTGTAAAATTTCATCGTAAAAATCATAGTTAGTAAAGTGCTGAGTCTTTTTTGGTTTTTATAACAACCTACAGCATTTTGAACATACTAATCGCCAATTTTCTTGATGTTGTGGCATCCATTTTTCTCGATTTTCCTCGAAGTACTTGTTTAAGCTGAGACTTTTTTGAAAAGTTCTGTTCCTTTATCCTTTTTTCAAGCACCGACCAAAAATGCTCGGTGGACTTGATGTCCGGTAGTTGTGGAGGTGTACGCAATTGGCTTAGCATTTTTACTTTACTAAGGCTTGAACACTTCAATGAAAAATCAAATTATCTTTTCAATTTCATTAATATATTTAACTGTTTTATTTTTTTATTGATTGTATCATCGATTCTACATTTGTTTATAAAATATATTATTACAAGTTTCGCGATTCCCAGTTTGTTTTTTTCCCGGAGTCGTTCCCTTAGATTTTTAAATTGGTCTTCTCCTACGTTTTTGGGTGTTTAATTCCATTTTTTACGGAGCTCTTTCACGATATTAACAGCTTTTTGGGCCTTCTTTAAATTGTCTATATTGATTGCCGAATATCGTTCGATCAGCCAAATACCTGGTACATTTGGTGGATTTAACTCTTTTCCACGAAATTCACACAATGTTTTTGAAACTATTCTATAGATATTTTCGCTTAATGGGCAGGAGTTAACTCAAGCCAAATTATTATAGGTATGTTATGTTTACAAAAGGATAGTAAACGTTTCTTAAGACATTGTTTGATGTGCATATCCGAGCTGGTCGTACCTATTGTGAAGAATGGGATGCTCTTTTAGCGTATTCGCCAATGACTTGCCAGGCAAGTGATTAGGCGCCAAACTTTTCCAACTGAATTGATCTTGCTTCTTGTGGAAGGTCTTCTCCTGGCAGCAAGTTATAAAATAGAGGGCCCGGAATCTTATTGGAGTCGAGTTTGAGGTACATTTCATCGTCCGAAACAAGACAGAAATTGTTCTTCAGTTTTTCTTTGTAAATTTTTTTCGACCTCTCAATGGATTTCCTCAGTTGTTCTGAACTTTTTATTGGCAGTTTTTTGTTTCTTGTAAGTCTTTACGCCTTTTTATTGTTTTTTTTTGCACTGGCGATTTTACACTATGTTGCAATATCACAACTTGGATGGAGTCTAATGGACATACTCATTTGCACGTTTTACAGTTTTCCGTTTTGCAGTTCATTTCGATACTTTTACTTTTTTTGCAATCGACTATACTGTTCTCTTCGGATTTTCCGTGAAAAGTTGCAAAATTATACTCCATGTATTTTCGTTTGCATTCAGTTTTACCATAATGTTTAAACTGTTGAAGAACACGCCGACCCAAAAGGTAAATAGTGACGTTTAGATTTAGTAAAATATCAATCATATAGATTCTGTCCAAATAACTTGCAAGCGAAAAACCATTGGACAAAATTTAAGTGTTCAAGCCTTATGTACGCAGCATGTAAAGGAGTATTGTCCTTTTGGGGAAAAATAGTCCGTAGGCAACCCCAATTATTGCATACTAGGCAATAAATTTGTTATTAAAATATTTTAGTGCCGGTATTTGTCCATTTATCAATAAATTACAAATTTCCCACTCCACTTACACGCATACAACCCCACAATATTACATTTCTATCACCATATTTTACTGCTCTACGAGATATTCAATGATTTGTCATCCATCATTGCCAAAGATGTTGAATTTGTTCGCATCGCTATAAAGAACATTTTCCCAGAATTCTCAGCCTTTATTAATGTATTTTTTAACAAATTCTAATCTTCCGATTTGATTCACTTTTGAAATGAATGGCTTTCGACGTGCAATTCTGCCACTTAGCTTGTTTTTTCTCAACGTTCTATTTACAGTCTCTCTAGATACAGGTCTGTTTAATATTTTTGACACTCTTTCAGTGAGCAATCGAAATGGTTTCTTGGGATTTTTCATCATTTCTCTTATAATATGATGTTCATTTTATTCAATTAAAAAAAATCCCCTTTTACTTTTATTTTCCATATAACTTACATATTGTTTCTACGTATTTTACGCACCATGTATTTTAAGATACGCTTATGCGAATAATTTTGTGATATACAGTGGGTCACAGCTTATTTTATGCAGTAGATACTTCTCATTTTCATACGGTATATTCTTTA
Source organism: Nemotelus pantherinus (assembly GCA_963978885.1). Taxonomy (NCBI): domain Eukaryota; kingdom Metazoa; phylum Arthropoda; class Insecta; order Diptera; family Stratiomyidae; genus Nemotelus; species Nemotelus pantherinus. The sequence continues at coordinate 13,527,872 of OZ022265.1, forward strand.
AACGAAAAGGTTGTATAATGAAAAATCAAAGTAGAATGGTTATCACAGCTGCATCAAATATGAAACAAACACCGAACAATCAATAAATGAGTCTACGGCTTTTAAAATTCGAAGAAAAGCAAAAAAGTATCGATATTACATGTCACAGCTTATTTTATGCAGTGGCTAAGAGCTAGCGATTTCGCACTCTTCCATTCAGTTCTGAAAGCGTTTTTCTTGTGTCCACTTTGATAATTGATTTTTAATTACTTTGTTCTCGTTTGAAGTGTGATTTAGTTATTGAAAAGATTTTCACAAATAGAATAGAAAATGGGTCCTCGTACGAATACAGAACAAAGGGAAACAGAACATAAACCATTTTAAAAACGGCGAATCTCAGCGGAAAATTGCTACTATGGTAAATATAAACGCATGTACTGTTCAAAAAATTATTGAGCGTTTTTTGCACGAGAACCGGGTGCATGATAAAGGAAGAAAAGCACCAAATAAAATTTTCAACGAAGCTGACGAGCGATACATTGTGCGGAAAATTATTGCTAATCCTGGGCTCTCCGCGGTAAAATTGACCACCGAAGTGACCAAAAGCCTTGGCAAAAAATGTAGTGTGGAAACTGTTCGCCGAGTACTGCGGAATCACGATTTTCATGGTCGAGTTTCCCGGAAAAATCCATTTATTAATCCTAAAAATAAGCTCAGTCGATTGAACTTTGCTAAAGAGCATCTTGGTAAGAGCCAAGGTATCTGGAACTCAGTTATCTTTGCCGATGAATCTAAATTTAATATATTTGGCTCAGATGGCATGTCTTAAGTATGGAGAAAGCCAAATACAGAGTATAATAAAGAAAACCTAAAGCCAACTGTTAAGCATGGTGGAGGAAGTGTTATGGTATGGGGCTGTATGTCGGCTTCTGGTCCAGGAAAACTGACTTTTATAGAAATAACAATGGACAAACACATGTATCTTCAGATTCTTAAAGATAATTTGTTGCAAAGCGCAGAAGATTTGGGTATTCGGTCCAATTTTCGATTCTATCAAGACAACGACCCAAAACATAAATCAGGCATTGTTCAGTCATGGCTGATATACAACTGTCCTCATTTAATGACGCCACCACCACAATCACCAGAGATGAATGTTATTGAAAATTTATGGGCAATATTGGAGCAAAATATCAGGAAACATACAATCTCTAACAAGAATGATCTGAAACGAGCTGTGGAATTCGAATGGAGGAAAATATCACCAGATGTTACACGTAAATTAGTTAATTCAATGTCAAATCGGCTTATAGCTGTTGTAAGCCAGAAGGGGTATCACACAAAATATTAAAATCTACATAATTTCTATGTATTTTCATTTTATTTTATATTATCAGTAATTGCATAAAATTAGCTGTGTGATGGAATTTTGATGTTTTTGGAAGTATCTTGATTTGTAGCTTATAAATAATAAACATTGCCATGAAATAAAGTTTAGGTCTAAAATTTACAAGTTTTTATTTCAAATAGCGTAAGTTTTAAGTTTATATTCTTTCCAGTTTCGTAGTTACAGAGCCTCATAACATGAAGTATGAACTGCATAAATTAAGCTGTGACCCACTGTAAGTGTATTTCTTATAAACAAAAATACGTTCTGTGAATTTCGTAATGATCAAATGACTCTGTTAGAAGTCATTTGATGTGTGTACTCAGCGCCCACTTAGAGTTAAAACTACATAAAATGTTATCATAGCAAAATTCAAAACAGTATCAATTTTAATTCTGCAAACTTGTTTTTCCCCTTTTCTTCTTTCTATAGAAATATGGGAGTACCCGAATATTCATGCATATACCCGCTGCTGTCAAAAACCTTTGTGATTTATTGATTTCAACTTGAAACAAAACTGCTTCTTACATACTTAAATTTTTCCTGAAAATTTCAGCTGATCGCATGATATATAGAAATGCGAATTTAAGTGAATTGAGTTAATTTAATCCTAATTTTCTAAAAACTCTCATAAGGACCTAAAATGTATTTGGAATAGTTTAAGTTACATTGTGTCACCTTTTTGAGCAGAATAATCAATATTTCGACTACCATTTCTTATATAGTTTACCAACTTCTGCCTGAGTACGCTTTCGAAAAATCTCAAAATATCTTTTAGAAAAAAACATCTGCGATAGAAATGGATCAATCAAACTCTCAATCAGACCCCAATCAATATTAACAATTGCAGTTCGTTACCTTAATCATCAAATCATCCACATTCAATTAGCATTTAAGTAGTTCCACCATACTTTCATTCCACCAATTAAACGTTCTAAAAATTATCTACACTCACTTTTCAATACCCATCCATAATATCCTTTCATATTTTCTCTGAAATCATCCCTTTCTTAGTCCCGGTCACAATTCCACCAATCCATTCAATTCGAAAATATCCAGAAATTATCAAATAGATACCCAACTGAATTATGATATTTTCTGGCTTTTTCATACTAAAAACCACGAGAGCAATATTGACGATGAGCGAATATAGCACTGTTGACCATATGATCCTTTGTATTTATTATTATCGTTATCATTATTATTTGCTATTCTATTTGTATTTCAATGTATGGACACTTGAGAACAGTTTAATCGAAGGATATCTTTCCCATTTACTGTCGGATTTTCAAGTGCTCTACAGTCGTCTGCCAAAGGTCTAAGGTATAGTCATGGCAGTCCGAAGTCGAAGAAGAATACAAGAAGTTCGAATACCTCCCACAACGGTTTCTATTGATGGCAACTAAAGAAACTGGGAGACTGTGATACGTTTATGTTAGATTTGCACAGAGTTTACAAGTACTTTACATTTTCTACTTGATCGATTCGTCTTTTAAAGGTTCTACGACATCGTCGAAGTGATACCTATGCATTTTTTTGAAGAGCTCCGCTGGATAAAAGACCAGCTTGGATGGAAGATTGAATGAATCTCGTCTTAAAGTAGAGCCAAATATAACCAATTTAATATTTTTAATTTAATCAATTTTATTTTAATTAATTTAATATGATTCAGTTTGTTCTAGATCTTATAATCAAATATTTTTTAAAGACCAATTCTTCTTTTAGAAACTAAACGAATTTCAATTTCTTGATAATCTACCCTCTTCGTCAGAGTCAGCAATGTAGACTCAAAAATTTCAAGTTTCATGACATAATTCATAGCAGCTTGATATCGCTAGATTTTTGTTTTTGCTAAATTGCGATCAGCCTTTTCATTTCCTGTCAACAATATAATAAACAGCGTATATCTGCTGCAGAGCTTGAATTCTAAGTAGAAAATATTTGGTACCAGAATGTGGATCATTTTGCGAATTTTAACGTCTGAAAGCAATATCACGTAGAAGTGTTTTGATTGCGTACTAACAAAAATTGAATTTAAGCTAAGTGGTTTCAAGGGTATGCACCGTTTCTCATCAGACATCAGGTCATTTTTGTGATCACAAAAATTGTCGCAACTAATGATTGATTGATTTATTGATTGATAGAAAATATTTTTTATTTTAATTCAATTGTACATTCTCAACCTAGCTTAAAGTATAATTAGCTTTGATAACCTAAAACCTAGCGGCTATACTATTTTGGCCTGCTAGCTTTTATCGTTTTTTTTATTTATATATATTTTTTCACTAATAATACTACCCAGCCTGTACAAGTACTGGGGTAACATGGGCAATACTTGACTTAAAATCTATACCTAATTATAACTAACCTAACCTAATTAGACCTAAAACTTACCCTTCTGTTCTACGGAAGGCCTAGATAACTAAATAGCGCAACCATGAGTTGCCGTTGACACGATGACTTCGCGAGGCCCATAAATAGCTCATTGGAGCCATCTGTACAACATATTGACCGAACCAGTCCGCTTTCATGTCCGTCTGTTTGTCCGCAGAATTTTCTCGTTAATTCTACAATCCGGTCTTCAAGTGGCTTCAGTCAAGACTGTTGATTCAGAAAAGGGTTCTTCGACCACTTCTTAGTTACCGGGCTGTAGAACCTAACAGTGCAAAAGCTGAGGATTCTTCCTTCGAATATCTCCGCTTCGGCCATGATAGTCTTTGAACAGGTAATCCAGGATGGGGAAGCATAAGTCAGGATAGGCTGGATCAGGGTCTGACAGTAGATGGATTTAGCTTTCGTGCCCATCTTTTTGGCGAAAAGATGTCTGATACGTTAAAATGCGGATCTGGCAAATTTGATTTTACGCATCACAGGATTAAACTTAAGAAATTCGTGAAAATCAACACGGAGGTACTTTAGTGTTAGTTTCGAATGAGACAGCGAGTTTTTTTTAGTTTTGTTGGGAATAGTTTGCGATCTTACTGCTACTTGGTTTGATGGTCCATTCATTAAAATAAAAACTTAATTCGGCACAGTAGTCTTCCAGGCTGTTCGCGGCTTTAAACAGATCTTGGCTCGACGCGAATAAGAGCGAGTCACGGGGATATGGAAGAAGTTGGACTTGCGGTTGGCCCACTGGAATGGAAAGGTCAGCCATAGATATGGTATAAAGAACCGGTCCTGTTACAGAAGCTAGTCAAACTCCTGATGTCACAGGTCCTTTGGGCCAATCTGCTTCATTAACGCTGACATAATATTGCCTGTTGGTAAGACACAATTCAATAGTGCTGCGCTCCGTGCTTGCGCCTAAAATCAAACTGGTATTCAGGAAATACCTGCGTGAGCTGACAATGATGTTTTATCTTTTAAATTCAGATTCTCTCAAAAATCTTTCTTAGATTAGGGAGCAGAGGGATTGGACGGAGAGTAATCATTGTTCAGGGCATTGTTAAATATAATGGAGAAAATTCTGAGTATACAGAGTGGTAGATGTTTAGCTATCGTATTAGACATTCCATCATACTCAGAAGACTTCTTACTTTTTATACCATGCGAGAAAAATGTGGCCAGAGGCTCGTGGTGTGTATCGAGGAACAATTGACTTCCACCTTTGCCATTTTTTGGTTAAGAGCAGAACCGTCAGGCAGAACAGCATTTAACTGAGATTGGGATGTCGATGCAAACAGCTCAACCTGATGGCTATGTTTGCGCACAACATTGTCAATCGTCATCACCATCTCCTGACTGCTATATTTATCAGAAAGCAAATTTATTTCCTTAAACATGTCGGGGCCTGGTTGAATATCACCCAGCCGCTGTACAAGCCACTCACTGCGAAATTTACCAACTATTTCAGCAATTATTTTGCTGAGACAGTTGATATTCGATTGTAATGACCCGTACAACGGGTTATCTTTCCGTATCTGTTTAAGGGTTCATTCTACTTTCGAGAGAATAAAAAATACAATTTTTAGAATATTTTTTTCTCAAAAACTACAATGGTTATCAACTTCATTCTTTTTTAATATTAAAGATATTGTCTTTAGCATTTCAAAACAGTACATACTATTTATTTGTTTATTTTTTTAAAGTTTTAAAAATTGTCGACAAAGGGAGGTATGTATTTCGATGGCGGGAGTGATTTTTCCCAAAGTATTTACCCGAAATGAAAAAAAGAACTGTTTTATTATTTAGCAGCCTTGTCGCTATCGCAGGTACTAAAATTAACCTGTTAAAGCAAAAATTAACAAAGTTATATTAGTTTGAAAATTAAAATGTGGAAATTACAGCTTCTTTTTGCAATTTTTTGTTATAAAAAATACTAATTTTTTACGATAAAATTATAATTGTAGTACCGACGATAGCCACTAACATATTAAATAATGTGCTAAATTTTCAGAGAAATTGGTTGGTTAGTTTTTTTTAAATCAATCCCGCCGATTAGAAAAACATGGTTTTAAGAAAAACGCGTTTAAAGTTTTATGAACAAAATGCCTATACTAAATGTATTTTTACGCTTAATTAGCGATGCCAGCTGCATACAGAATTCCTTAAGCTTTCTCAAGCTCTTCAATTTCAGTTATTCTTTCCATTCTGTGAGCCGTCCTGGCCTCTTTTGTCTCGTGAGCAGCAATGCATTCGGCACAATTAAATCGCACTGTATCCTTTTTGCGCGCTAATTCCTCTGCTTTTGGACCAATGGTGATCCCCACATCCTCCATAATTTTTAAAAGAGGCTGAAATCCTTCGTTAAAGGTGCATGCGGCACAGTAGGTGCAAATTCTGAGTACTTTTTTTCCACAAAATATATGTTTAGGAGCTAACGGCCATATATATGTACTTATTGAATCTTTCATTATTATTCTGTGTGTTTGCTCCTAGGCATCTCTCAAGGAGATCATCGCTAGTTAAATCTTCATAAATGGGCTTCAACATCTTTAATGGGCTTCAACATCTTTAATGGGCTTCAACATCTTTATCTAATGGGGGTGGATGCTGGTAAGCTTGCTGAGTAGCTTGAGACTGCTGCCATTTACACCACGACTCCGGACCTGGTGGACAATTTTCGTGTTGCGGTTGTTCATTTGTAGATATTTTATGAAAAAATGTTACCCAAATTTCTTCTTTCATATCCTCCACTGAATTAGGGTTTCGACGTAATGCCAGTCCATAATAAATTGACAGATCAGCTATCAATTTATTTGTGAGTTGTATTGTATAACAGTTTTGCGCTTTTTTGCAGCCTGCGATGTTTCGGCGTCTTCACTTTGTCTCATTATTTTCCGTCGTTGCCCAAGCCGCCTTTTTGCTTCTGTAGCTCTTTTATATGTTCGTTTTTTTACATGTAGCACAAATTGATTCTTTTTGTTATAACCAAATCATCACCATATGGTTTAATATCTATTAAAGTCTTAAATGTCTTTGAATCTCCATCTCCGATATAATTGGCATATTTTACTCCGTGTAGTTCGGCAGACCATTGAAACATTTCAACAACACCGTCAACTTCCATTTACATACGCTAGCCCTAGTAGGTTAGGGATATACCCTAGTAGGTATATTCATATCAATATTTGACAGCCTTTGACTAAAAATTTCTCGTACAAATGTACAACACACGCTAATACCAGCTTCACATGGAAGTGGTAAGGGCTAAAATAAACGCAGCGACTACCTGCATTTCGACTTAAATATAATCTAAAATACCTAGAATTTTTCAACGAAAATTTAACACAGCACTTTTGAGAGTATACACTTTCAGAAAATGCAAAAAGAAAAAAAACGTTTTTTTTTTAAGCTGCAAAGTAGAATTAACCCTTAATAGCCGCTTTAACTTGCAGCGCCAAATATGTCTAAATTTCATCGCAACTTAAGTAAATGACAATCAACAATCTCCCACTGCAAGTGGTCACGTATCAATAAGGTATGCACGATGAAACTGATATCTAATGAGAAACAATGGATGCTTTCAAAACCATTTAGTTTTAATTAAATTTTTGCTAGTCTAGCAAACAAAACAATCAAAACTTCGAATAATTTTCCTGTTTGAGTAGCTATTTAGTTATGGTAGGGCCTTGATTTCAGTTGCAATACTTAAATTGTGACATGAACATTTGAATGTGATGTGCTTTTCATTTCTCAACAATTCTCAAACTGTAACTATGAATAGCTTCCACATACTTACTGCCGTGGCCAGAGTCTATGCTACCACCTTGGCAATCGGAAAGAGCCATAATTGTGTCTCAGATAAACTTCTGATAAAAGTTATACATTGTGTCTTCGGTAAAGTGCAAGTTACAGTGTGCGAACAACATTCGAATGCAATACAATCTATTTAGTTTGAAAAAAGTATCAAGGCGATGATATCAAGCAAATCAGTGGGATTTTTTTCTTAAAATCGGAGGGTGTGTATTGATTTCTGGCGCTAGCAAAAGATACGAAAAGATTAATAGAACCAAGGAATTATATCATTTTCAAGTAAAATCAACACTAATTTTATGACGCTAATTTGATGAAATCAGGACAAGGACCATTAGGCACCCTTCACAGTTGAGGACGTGCAAGTTTTGGACGCAAGTTACGTTAATGATTTAAAATTAGAGAGCTAAGCTAAGATTAGTAACAATATTCATAATGTGAATAAGATTGAAAACCAAAGAAAGTGACCACACTAGTTGCTCGTTCTACGTTAGAGATTGAAAGTTTAATGGATCAGTTCTTTTCAGTCGCTGGGTTTTGCGATGGGCTGATATTCTTTTGGCCAGCTTGTTGAGATGATGAGCAGGATTTGCAATATATTTTTCGCTGCATTCCTTAATTTCCTCTCCAATCGTCCCAATCCACAGGTCTTTGTGGAAATTAGCCCTAGCTATTTGAAGCTGATGAATTTGAGTTTCAATTGTGGATTTTTAGCTTCAATGTTGCGTTTCCAGATGAGCATCGTGTCAAGGTGTATTCTGAGATACATGATTTCACTACTTTGAGGTATTGGTACATTGTTGAGATTTACTTGAGGACAAGTTAGTTTTCGCTATGTGCGAGTAATGTGGATGCATTTGGTTTCGTTCATTCTGATTCTCCATTTTACTAGCAGCGAGATGTGAGCTTGCATAACTGGATCTAAATCAGTGCATAGAACCGTGACGTCATCCACAAAAGTAGTTGAAGCTGTTTTGTGAGAAAAAACACCAAAAATAACCGGTCGCCTGTTTTGAAATGATTGGTTTTACAGATTTGCATGCTGGTTTTTGACATCCCTTGCTATGAATGTTACAGAATACCACTTTCAGCATTATTTCGTGTGCTAGTAATTTAGCATTATTGTGTGCTAGTAATTTAGCATTATTTTAAAAAGACAGCACGAGTAAAATGAGCTAAACTTACTAATAACTTCATAAAGGCTCTTTCCTTTTTAATCAAGTGTATACAATACGCATTTCTATCCGAAAGCTACTTTACATTCAAAATGAACCGCGACAATATCAAAAGCTTCGAATTGAATCAAAATTCAACTGGTATTGTAGCAAATATATTTTTATTTCTGGCAGTCATAAGCTACGTCTATCATGTAATTTCGAATAAAGTATGGAGTGTGAAGTTTAAGATCAATCAAGTTGTGAATAAATATGGCTATGAACACAGTTCAACGCTCGAATTGATATCTTGTTTTATTAATTTATGGATTTTTTGGATATTGTATTATAATTAAATAGTTTTTAATTTGTATGGGTTAAATTACATATTTGAATCAGTAATATTTTAAATTGTTCGTCTTGGTTACTCATTATACTCATTATACGAACTATTGAAAAAAAAATATCTCCTTTAAAACTGCAACAAATAATCAATCGCACGTATTTCAATAATTTCTCAATAAATTAGTGCAAACCGAAAGTGTAATAAAAACAGCCTTTATCCAAGCTTTAACAGCAAATAGCTGCTGACAGCTCTGTAATAAATCATTTACATGTAGGGAAATACCTGTCCACATAACTATCTCATATCGATAAATTCAATAAAAAACCACAAAATACAATTTCAGTAAAATGGCTGGAAATTTTTATCCGTATGGCATAGTATTTTACGATAATTTTGCAACATTTTGCGGCATTCTTTTAATACCGAAATGCTTTTATTTTTGCGGAAAAGTCCGATTTCTTGCAGTATATATAACACTTTTTCTATGTTCAAACTTCATAGCGCAGTGAGGTATTATTCTCAAAAAGTCGCATCGAAGTATTGTTCTTAAAAAATCGTTCAATAATCCTTAAAACTTACAACATGAAGACAGCTATACTACTTTTAACTGTTTTTTCCGCTTCTGTAAGTATACCATCAACATTAACAAGATCTCAACGAAAATCTAATATACTTTCACATTTTCCGTTAAGATCCAAGCTGGATGGATCCCAGCAGATGATGAAGAGGTTCAATCGACTTTAGATTACTGCAGAAAAGAGTTCCAAGATTTATTGGATGTGCAACTATTCCCAATCAATACGCCTTGGATTGAAAAAGTTCCCCCCTGCAGAGTTCACTGTGTTGTTGAGCACTTAGACATTTGGATTGATAATCATGGCTATAATACAACTCGAGTTGTAGATCAATTGTTTCAAGATGGTGATAAAATTGCGTTTGCCGCAAGTGTTAACAAGTGCATAAACGAAAATTGGGGGCAAAGTGAATGTACGGCGGCTTTTGTGGGCTTCAAATGTTTTGTTCAAAACAATTTGATGAAAAAGTATGAAAATTTGTTGAAAGAGTCCAAAGCATCAACAGAAGAAGAAAATATACTAGCTTAGTAGATTGGAAACAAAGTTGATTGTGAAAAAAGATTGAAGATTTTTTTCAAATTCTACATTCTTTACCCAGCTTAAAGTTTAGTTAGCAATAAAAGCTTAAAATCTAGCGGCTATACTATTTTTTCCTGCTAGCTCATATATTTTTTTTTCGTATATTTTTATTTTTAATGACATTTTTTATCTTACACACTAATAATACCACCCAGTCTGTACAAAGACTGGGACTAACTGGGCAATATTTGGCTTGAAAACTGCCTTGCACTACAATGAAAACTTAATTATTATTAGCTAAATCTAATTTGATCTAAATATTAATCTAGGTCTTACATTTAGCCCCTTCTATTCAACGGGAGGCCAACATAATTAAATAGCGCATCCATGAACCGCACTTGACACGCACTGAAAGAAAAATCTTGGTAAAATCAACAGTTTTCCTTAGTTGTTTTTGCATTAACTAGGGCTATAGTTAAAACAACCATAAGAAAATTGTTGATTACTTTTATGCACCATGACGCGTGGTTGATAAACAATTTCTTTCGGAGCATGAAAAACTTCCAAATGTTGAAACCATTCTACTTTGCGTAGAATAATTCCAAAGACGTTGCTCACTGAATTTCGTTTGTTGAAATCAACTATTGTGAAGTAGTTTAAGTACCATAAAAACTGTTGATAATTCGAAACGTTGAAGTTTTGAGTGAATTGATGAATATTTTTCTATTTATCAACTAATTTTCGTGGTTATGAAACAATTAAAACAGTTGATTTCATGAACGTTGCGATATTTTTTGTACAACCAGAGCCAACTACTTTTATATCGTTAAATTAACTATATTAACATAATAAAAATAACTATTTTCCGTAGTTCGTTTAACGATTTTGAATGAATCGTTGCAATACTATTAAAAATAGTTGAACCAACCAAGAGTTTTTCTTTCAGTGCGTTATTTTCGCGGGGCGGATAAATAGCTCATTAGAATCACCAGTGTACACTATTGATCGAACCAGTCCGTCTGGCTGTCCGTAGAATATTAGCGTTAATTCTACAACCTGACTCCTAAGTGGCTTCAATCTCGACTTCTGATGCAGAAGAAGGTTTTTCGGCCACTTCTTAGCTACCGGGCTGTAGAGCCTTCTAGTGCGGAAGCGGATGATTCTTGTTTAGATTCTTGTTCTAGCATGACAGTCATTGAGCAAGTAATCCAGGATGGAGATACATGATTCAGGATAGGTCAAATGAGCGTCTGGTAGCAAATGGATTTAGCTTTGGTGGTCATGTCCATCTTTTTGACGAAATGAAGTCGAATGCGTTGAAATACGGATTTGACAGCTTTAATTTTTCACTTCTTCAGGAACTCGTGGATGTCGATTCTGAGGTACTTGACCGATAAGCCAGGAGTAACCTTAGAAGAGTTTTTTTTTATCCTATTGCGAATAGTTTGGGATCCCCCGATACTTCGAAGGACTGCGAAATACACAAAGATGTGTCTATTTGGTTTAATGCCCCATTCGTCAAAGTAAAGACAAAGTTCCGTCAATAAGTATTTCAGGCTCTGAGCTGCTTTGAACAGATCTTGGCTTGACGCGAATAAGAGCGAATCGGCATATTGGAGTATTTGAGAACCTTGTGGTACTCCTAATATCACAGGCTCTATGAGTGAATCTGCTCGGTTGGCACTCACATAGTATTGTCTGTTGGTAAGCTTTTTTGGTAAGCTTCTCAATACTGCTATACAGGTCGTCTGACAGGAGAAAGAAATCTATTAATGAGTTACTACTTTGTCTGGTTGCTGGATTCGGAGCAACTACTTGTAAGGGAATGGGAGGGCTACTAGGTTGCAGCCCTCGAAGTAACATCCTACCGGGGATCTTGTTGGTCTAGTGTCATTTTTGGCTCGACATTCACCCGATTGGACAGTTGTTTTTGAGTAATAGGCATAGATTTATATTTCAACTCTAATGTGTTTTGCAAGATGCTAGTAGTCAAAACGCATTGTTTCAACACTATTGACGCGACATTCTGTTTCTAAAAAATCTTAGTGTTTTCAGAACTAAATGCGATTTAACTCTTCTCTGGTAGAAAGCATATTTTCAAATAGTCTTAACTGATACAAATTATCATTCTTAGTATCGCCAAGGCATGTACATTTCAGAAACATTTTTTTCAGCATAGTCAGGTTTCCGAAAGCCTTTTGTGGCATCTTTAAGTTTCCTGCAGAAAAATAATCACTCCGCAAACTAACTGTTATGCAAAGTCTTTATTGTAAAAAATCAGACATTGTAAAAATCGCCAAATTAGCTTTTAGTTGTTCACATAACACAAGCGAAACTGTTTTACAAATAAATGTTATGGCATAAAATTTGATGCAGATATCAATGACAGTACTAGCAACTTCAAAAAAAATTGGTAGTATTGATTTGACCGCGGAATTGAAATTAACGAATCAACTTTAATTTTGACCATTATAGAACATATTTGAATATACCATTTTTGAGTCCAATTCATAGATTATTGGTACAAATTTATAGCACTTTCGAGTCTCATTCATAGTTTTTCAAATCAAATTCGTAAATTATTGTCACCATTTAATAGGTTTCTGAGTCAAAACCATAATTTTTTGAGACAAATTTCTAATTTTTTTAGTCAAATTCCTAATTTTTTTTGAGTCAATTCAGTTTTTTTATCATAAAAATTTATTAATTATTTCGTCTAATGAAAACAGAAACATTGTTTTTATATGAAATGTAGAATAGGTAAGATAACTTTTAATAAATTTAATCTTTAAATTAATATGGATTGCTAATTGATGTGATTCTGAAAATTTTGAAAAACTTTGCCTGAAGTACAATTTTATAGTCACGAATGAAGCTGAGTTAACTAATGTTTCGAAAAAATGCCAATAGGATGGATTATTAAAACAATTTGGCATCACCTCTATACCACCAGAAAGTGAAAATAGCTAATTCGAATTATTGGTTTCCCTGAAATGCTAATGAAAACAACTCGTTGCTGAATATTCGATGAACTTGTTTAAAAAAAACTCTACTGCACCAGAGTAGAGGTGTTCATTTAAAATATATATCGATATTTTTCCCGATATGATTTATCGAAACTCTATATCGATAGTTTGCGATATATCGAAATGTAAATATCGATTTTTCGATATATCGAAATCGAATCAAAAGTAATATATATATATATATATATATATATATATATATATATATATATATATATATATATATATATATATATATATATATATATATATATATATATATATATATATATATATATATATATTGGAAAATTTGGCTGGTTTGGTTAGGTGGTATTACTCACTAAATATAAAGGGTTGATATTGTTTCTATGTATATTTTTCTCGTGAATATCCGTCACAATAAAATTTAAATGCTCGTTCAGATAAATTAGGTAATTATTTCAAAAAATGAGCACATAAATTATGAAATTTCTGGAAAATTTTCGAAAAGTACAAATGTTGGCAAAATATGAAGTTTACTACTACTACTGGATAAAAAAGCAGAAAATATCCTTGGGATAAATTCCACATTTCTTAACTTTTCATCCAAATAGAATAAATGAAAAATAGTATTAATTAAATTTGAAATTTGCTTTGAACTCTGGTTGGAAACAAAGAGAACGAAGGGAAATATTTGTCGACGTCATCTATCATTGTTTGACTTCTCTTCGCAGCGGTCAAATTTTGCTCATGAAAATAAAGATTTTTATTTTATGATGGACTGGCTCATCTCAAATTATAAGTTAAAGGGGAATAAAGAAAGTAAATAGATTTTATGATATAACAAAATATTATAAAGGAAAATTTCAAATATTTTGGGACAAGGATAAGGTCATATCGACAGTCTTGCAATATCTTAACATTTGAAAAATTATATTTAACCTTAAACTCATAATGAATGTATTCATTTCTGAACTTAACGTTTCCTAGCCCCCACCCACAATGAAGAGCTGACCATATCGGCTTCGAAACCGTTGTCTATAGAAAATTAATGCAACAAACCTAAACCTAAAATAGCACAATTCATACGGAAAGGTAAGACTTCATTAACAGTAAATAGTTAAAAGAAGAAATTTAACACAAATTAATTATATTTATTATATGTAAAAAAAAAGAAATAGAATACAAATCAATCATGATGTAACGATTTTTCCAAAGTTCCCAATATTTTTTGCTTAAACCTTGCATAAACAAAATTTTTTTCACCCGTTTAGCTTCTAACCAATTTCTCTGTTGAGTTAAGACCTGCGTAGTCATCTTTCAGAAGGCACATAACTAGCGACCATAGTCAAGTACTTGTATGCAATATTGTATAACTTCGGAGATTGTACTTTATAATCAACCCATACTGCCAAAGGGATTTCATTTAATCTGCTAACTGGAGCCCTCAAGTAAAGAGATAATTCGTCTGAGACACTTTCATCAGTTTTATTTGTTTTCCAATTTCGTTTAACTAAATGATCATGATCGCTCCAGAGACTAAAATCGGACTGAGTTTTGTCTGAGCCATCCGAGTCTGATCCCGCAGCTATACATAATTCATCTTGCTAATCTTTTTTCATTAGTTCTTTGATTTTAAGTATGGCATTTGAACAAGCCAGTTGGTTTTCAAAATGAAGTTCCTTGAATCGCGGATGCAAAGATAAAATCTATAAATAAAACAAATTGAGAGATTTACTAGTTCAGATATTCCCTTTGGTTTCTCCGCTACCTAAGTTCTACGAGCTTTTGGTTGTAACTTCTAAAATTCGCGTACACACGGCTCACTATCTCTATTGTAAGACCAAGTTTTTTTTAAAGTTAATTAATTTAAAATTAATTATTTAAAGTACTTTCAATTACCTGAGTAAACCGAAACCATCCAATCACCGAGAAGCCTTCACAATTTGTAAAAAAAATAAAAAATAAACTTAAGTTTTGTCAATTTACGAGGATGGGTAGCGCGGTGGACTAGTGATGGGCTCAAAAACGCCAAAGAGTTTGAAAAAAACGTTTGGCAACAAAAAACGAACGAACAGTTTTTCCAAATAGTGACAAACAGTTTTTCTAAAACGAAATTTTTTTTCTAAAACGAACAGCATTTCTAAAACGAACCATTTTCTACAACAAATAGTATTTCTAAAACCAATTATTCCAACTATTCTACAACGAATAGTTTTTCTAAAACCAATCGTTTTTCTAAAACGAATCGTTTTTTTAAAACGAACTGTTTTTTTTAAAACGAACCGTTTTTCGTTTTTTAAAAACGAACTGTTTTTTTTAAAACGAATGGTTTTTCGTTTTTTTTTTAAACGAACCGTTTTTCGCTTGTTAAAACGAACTGCTTGGCAGTTGAAAACTGTTTAGCTGCGGAAAACAATATTTTCGTACTTGCGACCATTTTCGTACTTGCAAGAAATAAAATTATTTAATATTCAAAAAGTTTTTAGGGCAAAAGGAGCTGAAATCGGACAAAATCGGCCAATTTTGGGTTAGAGTGGTTTGGGACATACCGGGCCAATACTTATTGCTGTGATAAAAAAATTTCGGTTTTGTAGGGGCGTAAGGGGTATTTTGGCCATAGTTTGGAAAAAACTAACTTTACGGCGCTTTCGATGATTGAAAGTGTTCGGGGAGTACAATAGTGATATTTTAAGGGCAAAAATGTTTTTTACAGGGGAAATTGGGCAAAAACGTCAATTTTTTGGTCTAGCATGAATTCAGGGACCAATCTGAGTTGTTTCGGGCAAAATTTCCATACAAGTCTGGGAAAAAGCGGCGTAGTTTCGAAGATACGGCAAAATGAAATCCTCCGGAAAAACTAAAAGTAGCACTAAAAGTGCCAAGGAGGATAAGGTTGAGATCCTATTTGGATCACCAGTTGGCGTCTCTGGGTGTGCTGAGGCCCTCCTCGTGACTGGAGGTCGCCACGAGGGTGCCTCCAACCCTACCGGGGTTGTAAAATTAACGAAACCGCGGGAGGTAAGGTGCCCCTTGGTCTCATGTCCAGCCTTACGGAAGAGGTTGGCCCCTTAGTGGGTGCATGTTTAATAAACGAAAAATTTTTTTTTATAATTTCTTAGTAAAATTTTCGGCAAATTTCATGCACCAGTGAGGTGAAGTGGAAATCCGACTGTTTTAGATTAGCCAGAAAAAGTTTGGTATCAGAGACTCAATGAAAAGTCATATAGATGACAACAGGATTAGATGGTCCTATTTTAGTAATTTTTTTACCATGGAAATTTGAACGAATACAGGAGGTGTTTTCTGCAAATAATAAAAATAAAAACAAATTAAATTGATTGAATTTTATTGTTTTCCTTTAGATGGCTCCTAGATTGGAGAAAGACTTGCCAAATTAATGACCGACCATTGGAAAGTTACGGACAAGCTGCACAGACTAATGACTCGGTATTCTTTGAAGGTAATCTTACACCATCACCATTCTAGCTTGGGAACGTTGTGTCTCGAGGGTGGAGGAGGGCATATTAGTCCATTTCATTACATTACTGCAAATCGTATGCATTGTATGTATACATGTACATACTTTAAATAGGTATTTAGAACAGGTATTTTTTCGTACTCGTACTAGTTATACCTAGTATGTGAAAATCCTAGTACGACCAAACTCTAATTGTCGTTTTTTTTGTTTTTCTCGTTAATTTGTTTCTCTCGTTAATTCAAACTATTTTTTTCAAACAGTTTAAAAAAACAGTTGTTTTTGAAAAAAAAAACAGTTCGTTTTCGTTTTTTGAAAACAACAGAAACGCCCATCACTACGGTGGACACGATCCAATTAATAAGACCAATTAATTAGAAAACAATACAAAAGCAAACAGAATGGTTTGAACGGTTTGCTTTTTTTCGTTCTCTTCTCTTGCTCGACTAGCGATTAGCTCGCGTCGCGACACGAAAAACGAAAAATTGTTGGCCAACTCGTTTGCAAGCACAATGCGATATTCTTGTATCGGATAATATATCGATATTATAATAACCGATATCTGAGGATTCGATTATATCGGGTTGATTCGATATATTGGGAGTCAAATATCGATATTTTTTAAATATCGATATATATCTATCCCTACACCAGAGTCGCTAGAAATACTAATGTTCGATGAACAATAGAAGAATCGTGCAGATTTTGAGTCCATATTCTACAATACGTGCTCCAACCTGTTTCGAGAACAAAACCGCTTTGATCATAACAATGCATTTAACTCATAGGGTTGGAAAGTTTTCCAAGGTTACCACTTGCATGAATTTCAAGATTTAGGAAATTCAAACACTACAAAACTCTGAAAACAGCATCTTCTGTAACACAATACAATCTAAAATGTTAAATAATCGAAATTTTCGAAATCTATTGGTTGTACACTGTCCCCACTATATATATGTATAAGTATACATTTATGTATACATATATATGTATATATGTATATATATATATATATATATATATATATATATATATATATATATATATATATATATATATATATATATATATATGTATAAAAATATGAATTTCAGGCAAAAGTAATTTTAATGCTAATGTTCTTCAAACATTAGTAACACGGTATGAAAAGCATCAATGACACTCAAGCCCAAAGGTAATAAAAAAGAAATCAGCTAATAGTTTTATTTTTTTAATAAGTTTTAAATCCCCGGATCCAATAAGGTTTTGGAGTTTATTGAAAACTCTCTACAAAGCTGCTTTATTTGGTCAATATTCAATACAGCTCGTTTGTTATAATTATGTGAATGAAAATCAGCTACAAAACAATCAACGATGTTTGATTGGAACAATCTCTATTGAATGTTTAAAGCGTGCTTCCTTTATTTTCAATCTATTAATTCTCTGGTAACCAGTACTCATACTTTTTCATCAAATTGTTTCGAACGAAACATTTGAAAGCCATATCAGCCGTATTACATACATCTCCCACACGATTCTCGCTTATGCACTTGTTAACACTTGCGGCAAACGCAATTTTATCACCATCTTGAAACAATTGTTCTACCACTCGAGATGCATTATAGCCATACTTATCAGTATAAACCTTTATGTTATTAGCAACACATTGAACTCTGCAGTGAGGAATTTGTTCAATCCAAGGTATCTCGAATGGTAATATTTGCCGGTCTAATCGCGTTTGGAACCTTTTTCTGCAGTAAGCTAAAACCGATTGAAGCTTGTCATCATCTGCTGGGCGCCATTTTGCTTGGATCTTACAGGAAAATGTGAAAGTATACAGATTTTCGTTGAGATCTTATGAATATTGATAGTATACTCACAGAAACGCAAAAAACAGTTAAAAGTAATATAGCTGCCTTCATGTTGTAAGATTTTAGGATTATTGAACGATTTTTAAGGATAATACTTGGATGCGACTTAATGAGAACAATATCTCACTGCGTTATGAAGTTTGAACATAAAAAAAGTGTTATTTATACCACAGGAAATTTAACGTCTCTGCAAAAATAAAAGCAGTTTGGTATCAGAAGAATGCCGCAAAATGTCGCAAAATTATCGTAAAATGCGATGTCAGATGGATAAGAATTTCCAGCCATTCTAGCGAAACTGTCTGTGTGTTTTTTATTTCCCTACATGAAAATGATTTATTGCAGAGCTGTCATCCATTATTTCCTGTGAAAGCTTCGATAAAAACTGTTTTTATTGCAGTTTCGATTTGTACTAGTTTATTGAGAAATTTTTTTAAATACGTTAAATACGTTCAAACAGCTGCATTGCAGATTTTTTTTTCAATAGTTAGCATATTGTATATGTTTGTACCTTTCAATTTATACAATTTTTAAATCTAAATGATTTAAATATGTGATTCAATGCTCGAAATTTTAAAATATTTAATTATAGTGCAAAATATAAAAATTTCAAAAATGAATAAAACATTATATTAATTCGAACGTTGAACTGTAATCATACTCGTATTTATTCACAACTTGATTGACCTTAAACTTCACACTCTTTGCGCATATTTTATTTGAAATTACACGATACGACTATCTGAAATAAATTTGTATTTGCTGCGATACCAGATGAATATTAATTCAGTACGAAGGTTTTATTTTGCAAGATTGATATTATGGTGGTTCATGTCAAATGCAAAGTAGTTTTTGGATAGAAATGTATGGTAAATGCGTTTGGTAAAGAAGGAAATAGCTTTTATGTAGCTTTTAGTAAGTGTAATTCAATTCACTCGCGAGGACTTTAGCAAAATGAATAAGAAAAGTAATGATAACTTAACAATATGTGGAGACTTCAACGCTAGGCTCCGTTTCCCGAACTGTACCAAGGCTATTGAAGCTGGTAAAATTTTATTGGAATGGGTAATCAAGAAGCAGCTTGTAATTCTAATAAATTTTCAATACCAGACAAAATCAGAATTTTTTCGAGTAAAATTGAAAATTTCTTTGAGTCAATTCAGAATTATTATTATGAGTTTAATTTATATTATTTTTCTAACCAAATTCATAACTTTTGGACGTCAGATTCATTCAATTTTTCGAGTTAAATTCATATTTTCTTAAAGCAAAATGATGTTTTGTCAATCAAATTTATAAATTATTATTTTGACATGCAAAAATTATGAATTTGCTGGAAAAAATCTAAATTTGATTCGAGAAAAAAATTATGAATTTGACCCAAAAAAATTTTGAGTTCAACTTGAAAACTTATGAATTGGTATCGAAAATTTACGAAATCCATTTGAAAAAATATGAGCTAGAGTCGAAAATACTAGGAATTTGTTTCGAAAATCTCTGAACTTCATCCGAAAATTGTATATATTTTAATGTACTAGAAAATATATAAAAGCAATATAATATATATGTTTTGCGCATCGATCAATTTAACATTTTCAGGAAGTATTCGTGTATATGAGAAGTAGGTAGGCCTGCATTTGTATAAAATCAAGATGTTTTTAACCCTTTAATGGTAATGGGGATTTAGCTTGATTATGATAATGTTTTGGTAATTTTTAACTCCAGGTGGGCACTAAGTGCCTAAAAGTAGTACAATTGGTATTTGTATACGGTCTACATGATTTTCGATAAATGTGTGGAGAACTAGGTAGCTACGGCAAGAGCGTGAAATACATCTATCGAGCCACTAAATGCCTCTTAATTTCAATGCTAATTCAATGTTTTTGTTTTTTTTTATCTTCATCCCAATAAAACAGTGCCGCAAATTGTCTATTTTTGTGCATTGGATATTTTTAATCTCTAGAATTTATGAGCGGATCATAGGACCAAAATTCCTTCAAAAGACATATTGGTCTTGAGTAGGACCTGGTCTGATAAAAATTCGGTGAATTTGCTGTGTAAAAGCTTTCTTCATCAAAAAGAAATTCACGCAGTAGGTTGGTATTAGCATGAAGCAATAATCACGGCTAAAATGAAAGATTTCTCCTAAGCAGAAATCATTAAAGCGATCAATCATTATCTAATCACTAAATAGATATTGTGTGTAGTTCATATATCTTAAATTGCAGCTAGAGGGAGGTTTCGCACCATAACGAAGATATTTGTTTCTTTCTTCTACAAAGATAATCAAAACAGTTTCAATATATACGGGTCCCAAACCACAAATAATATAAAATTTTTGTTTAATAAAAGAACGCCATGTACATGTCACAATGGTCCAAGACGTAATCTGCTTTCTCATTGCTTCAACTTTGTCGTGCTTGCTCATTGATCGTTACTCGCGGACATCAAAAGCTACGCAGCTGGTGGATCGGTAACACAACCTTTCTCCCACTTTGTCCGCAGTAATTTCTCAACGCATGTTGAGACTGAGTAGCAGCTGTCTTCACTTCTCAACTTATGAACTGGCTGCACACAAAGAATGAATGTTGACCATCATGGTGCTCATCGATGATATGCTAGCATCCCTCTTAGTTTTGCATCCCTCTGTTTAGATATTTTTTGAAGTACCCGTGTGCCGTTCGGAGCTGGCATAAGAAGAAATTAATCCCTGAATGGCCATGGTTAAAAAATAGATTAGCGTAAAAATAGATTTGCGCGGGTTTGTTTTAATAAATTGTTGCATCAGACTTGTAGACGTCATTTTGAAATTAATGATATAGTTAGGTTGGCATACGGATCCAAAAAACTTATGAATCGAACTGACCGGCGACTTTTGCTATGTGCACTCCTACGTTGCTGCCAAGCTATCTTCATTCTCTCACAGTTTTCTTCATCGCCCCTACTTATTTTTGGTGACTTGAACATACCTACGTTGGATTAACACTCCAATAACTTCAGTTTACTATCCTACAATCACCTCTCTGTTTCTTTCTTTCAGTTTGATCTTTTTCTCAAATTAACTGCCTTCGCGATACCAACTAAAAATTCTTTGATTTAGTTCTTTCTGGCATTGCTTTGAATTCCCTTTCTCTCTCTACAGCTCCTTTTTCACATGTGCAACCTGATCTTCATCACTGTACACTCTTTTTTGATGTTGACCTTAACTTCCAGGCAAGGAATAAATATCCTTCTATTCGGAAGCAATTAATAATTAATAATGTAATTTCTATGAAGCTGACTTTCTGAAAAAGTCCACTGAAATCAGTCTTATCAATCGGTATTCAATTTTCAAAGGATTGGATATTTATTGTGCATTGTCCAAATTCTACTCTTTCTGTTCTAATCTTATTTTTCGCTTAATTCCCATCAAACGTCCTCTCGAACCCAATGATGTTCCTCGGTTCGTATTGAAAGTCTCTGACGCTCTAAAAGATATGGAAAAAACACGTGAAAAAGTGAATAAGACAGGTTCATGCACCGATCTTCAGGAATTGCGCAGTCTGCGGTCTAAAAGAGTGCTCTAGTAGGCAATCCGTGACTACTTCTCGAGCATCGAGGCTTCAATTTGTTCTAATCAACCAAAATCTTATTCAAGTTCAATTCCTCAGTTCCTGATTCTATGTGGCTTGATGATGATATTGCTCCCAATCCTCAGGCTATTTGCAATTTATTTGCTGCCTTTTTATCCTCCTCCTTTAAAAAAACCCACTAAATACTTCTATAACTTCTGTTTTCTCCCGTTCGTCCCCTCCCTTTTCCGTGTTTAGTACTAATCCTCTTATGCATATCTTAGATTCTATTGCTAGTTCAGGTCCTGACCGTATTGCCAATGTGCTTGTCAAATCCCTCTTATCCTCACTTTAAGCTCCTTTAGGTATCCTTTTCAACATTAGCATTGAATCTGGTGTGTTCTTTTTTTACGGAAATGTGCCATTATTTTCCCAATTTTCAAATCTGGTTACTTATCTGTCATTTCAAATTATCGTTCTATATCCCTCCTCTGCTGTTTTAGTAAACTCCTTGAGCATGTTGATTATAATAGAGTTTATCCATCTCAACAACCTTTACTTGCTCCTGGGCAATATGGTTTAATCAAGGGCCGCTCTACTGCCACCAATCTTATAGTGTTCACTAATTTAGTGGGTTCTGTCTTCGATTATTAACGTCAAGTTGATTTAATTTATACGGACTTTTCGAAGGCTTTTGATTCTTGTAACCTGCTTCTCAATTAACTTAATAGGATTTTTTTTATTTTTGGTCTCCTCTTCTCCTGGTTTTCCTCTTTTCTTCATAATCGTCCTTGCAGAGTCACTTTAAACGGTTCCATATCTTCTCCTGGATATACCTCATCTTGAGTTCCTCAAGGATCTAGCCTACGTCACTTACTTTTTATCTTGTTATTCAATAACTTTTTTATGTTATGAACTACTTCTGTCTTTTATATACCCTTGACTTAAAATTATACAGGGCAGTTAAGTCTGCGGACGATTATCACCAATCGCAAGCTGATTTCTTCGCCTTTAATCACTGGTGCCAAAACAACTTCTTACCACCAAACATTTTGAAGTGACAGGAATATTATTCTATCAATTCACAGTATCAATTCTTTTGAGCCCAAAAATATTTACGTAATTGATTATTCACATTTATTCCATATCATTAATATGTCTGATTCTTACCATAGATTTTTGAAGAAAAATAATATATACAACTGACCGTGATAAGATTACTGCAATTTTCTAACATTACAGTGAATAATTATATTTCTTCTATACTAACGTACACAACACATAATTTTCTTATTCTGACTCACCTGTTAATTTCTTACTTCATCACAAAACACAAAGGATCAAAATTTCAATTGGAGCTGATATGAGTGGAAATTTTTCAGGATTAAAATTTCAGTCCATCATCATATGAGTGGAAAATTTCCAGCACATATATTCTGATCTACAGCTGATTTCTTTCTGTTTACGTCTGCATTCACCTGGGTCTGATACAAAAAGAAATACGAGTAGCAATCATGTAGGTATATACCTGAATGAGACACATAGCGATACAGCAGTCATGGGAAAATATTGAAAATCTTACCTGTAGCTCTTAAGAAGACCTGTGTGGGTTTCTTTATACGGTAGAATTGATTTTCAGAAACTAGTTTTTACTTTCAGTTCGATAAGAAACCGGGTCATAAGGAGGATAGATGCACACCTGTATAAATTTTCCCTATAGATAGGTTTATGTGCAGCCACGTATACTATGTACATACAAACATTCAAAAAGTCTGTGTTTTTTCAAACGTCTGATAAGAGGTCATTCATTGTTTGCTATGAAATTATGTAAGCATATAAGAGGGCTTGGCATCATACTTACATATATGTGTGATGTAAAATAATCTAACGTGTAATACAAGAATTAGAAAATCGAATAATTACATCAAATCTCCAGAATGACTAATAAACAATACGTTTAATCATAGTTGGAAGACATTAAAAGTGAATTATATTTAAAGTAAACAAATTGACTATTCTAGAATATTCTTAAAACATATTTCAGAGAAAACAATGTTTTGAGCAAAAACATTGAATTAGCACTTACACATTCATTGTTTGAAATTCAGGTCTTACCACAAAACGCGACATGAAAATAGATTATTAAAATCTTCTGTTGAACTTTGCGGTTTTATCCACATTAATATTAGTTGTGTGTGCTTGAAGTACAGCAAATGTTTGGTAACTATAAGAACATTCTAACGAATAGAGTAACTCATATGATGAATATAAATATTGAAGTGTGCATGTAGATATGTCCTTCTGGCTGTATGAAGCAGCATTGTGTCTCTGAAAAATATTCTCTACTTCTTATTAGCATGCATTCGTATTGTCATGCATTATTATAAGTGATTAGGATTCCTCACTTCCAATGCTTACGACCCATTGTTAGCCTTCACTAGAGTGCTAGAAGCTAATTAGTAAGTATTTAAATTTGCAAATTGGAAGTTAACATACCATTTTGATTACATACATGTGTGATATCAATGTAAAAGTGTTAATTCTAACATAAACAGTCATCAAAGTGAAAATATTGTTGTTGAAAAATGTTTTTAAAATGACCCCTAATACGAATTACTCACTTAAATGATGATTTATTACCATAAATATACTTTATACTAAATTATACTTTATACTAAATTAAGCAAGGTGTTTGTTTTTCACGTTACAATTCTTTGGTTTATTATTTATGACGATGCAAAGGCTCAAAGGATGCCCTATTAAGTTAAGAGTTGGGGGAAGGGTTGAGTTTGGTGCAGATAACGGTGAACGTTTGGCTTAAGCACTTGTAGCTTGCAGTTAGAGAGGGATATAGGAGAGAAAATCGAGGAATATAACGGTTCGACTGACACTGACCTGTGTGAATTGTATATTGCATGTAGAAAATCCTCTACAAGAAATTATTTGGTTCGAATAGTTTCCATAGTAATAGCGATAAACAAGAGAAAGGTAACCCACATTACGTCGATGATCTACGATTTCAAAGCACGAAAGAATGGTTTAACTCCGCTAAGGCAATGCAAGCTACCCCAGCCCATATACTTAAATCTGCATATTATAAGAGTCTTACAGATGCGCTTATGTCTGACTGAGTAAATTATGTCTTTCCTGTTTCGAGGAAACCTAGACATTTGATCCTATTGTTTGGCAAATCGGAAAATATGATTATTCCAGATAAGTCTGTAGTAGATGTGAAGACCATAAGGTACTCTTACACGAGCAATTAAAATTGACCAATTTGGAGCGATTCCGGACAATTTTGACGATATGGAGTCAACTCGTTGCTCAACAGCGGTTAGTGATGGAGCAATATTCAGCAATATGGCAATGACATCATACACGGACGATTCAGTGCCAGTGATTATTCCGCCATTAATGAACATGAAATTTCAACCGGTGCTTGTACATTTGTAATTATTCAAAATAAAACGAAGAAAACAAAAAGAAACAAGTAAATTAGGATGCGACCATATCTCGCCAAACGATATCAAATCAGATTTGCGTGATGAATTAAGTTTGGACGGTTTTTTGTTCAAAAATTTTCACAGAATGTCACGTAGTGACTTTGAATTAGTATTGAAAAAAGTGGGCCCAATAATTGTAAAAAAATCATACAAATATATGGGATCCGATTTTTGTGTAGACAAAACTCGCGATAACTCGCAGGTTTTTAGCTACAGGTGATTCGTTTAGATGTTAAATGTACCATTCTTGCATTTCACGCTTCATCCCAAAAGTATGTGAATCAATTATTGATGTTCTACGCGATTACATAGAAGTTAGAAATTGTGTGCATTAGCTAAATTGATTTACTAAATAAATTAGATCTCATTATGCAACTAAAAGTACCTATAACGACCTATTTTTGTACTATTTTTTTGCAATGTCCGAAAACGTGAAAAATGCTCGTGGTTTTTTTCAACCCCAGAGAATAGTAAGGGTATGTAATCACTTCTAGTGTAGTTATAGGCAGCTAACTACCAAGCGGCTTTGATTAAGTTCAAATCAGTAGTCGAAATGGTGCTAGCTTGAAGGTTAACCAGCCCAACTATGAAAGATTACCGCTAGCAAATCCTCAATTTTGGAACAACACTAAATATTTAGTTAATTCTTCCATCAAATAACTGACACTAGTTATATATTAGTATCTAAGATCAAGGAGAGCCAATATTTGAAACCAATTCTTAGGGCCAGCTGTCAAATGAATTTTAATATGGTAACAGATCTACGAAAAATTTGCTGACTCTAATACTTACTAGTGACATTTAGTAAAATAGAGAAGATATTTAAAAAAAATGGTATGAAACTCCTTGATTGAACAGTTATATAGTTTTGGTACGATTTAAAAAAATCGTCATGACTCTCGAGGATTTTAAAAAAGTGTCCTTGGAATATCGTCTAAAAGGTATTAAAAACAATAATTAACTCAATATCTAGAAGGTTGTCCTGAGCTGTATGGTCTTTAGAGCTGACAAATTCAGAAAAACATTTAGAGTTTAGGAAAGAATCAGAAGGAGATTCAATAGCTCTGAAGCTCTAAAACCATATATTGGACAACTCACTCCTTAGCAAAGCTGGTGGTGAATCCTGTCTCCGTAAGTGAAAAATTATGTTTCGACGGAAAAATAACTGGCACTTGCCAAAAGAGGTAGTATCCTCAGAGGACTGCATTAGTCTGTCTTCAGTGTCTCAAAGAAACTAAATTAAATCATCAGACGTTGACATATAGTGATATCAAAACATCCAAATAATCATTTTTGGAAGCAAATTTGGATATGACTAAAAAAAGAACTGTGGCAGACTCTGGTCTACTGCCAATCTAAAATTGGTACTCTAAAACGATACTCTTAGAACACCCAGACACAAGGTATGGAAACTATCAGGCTTTTTAGCCTGCAGTCTATCCAACGAAAAATTAAACTTTTCAAAAATATTGAGCTCATTGAGGAATGGCGAAAATCTTCTTCATAAAAATTAGTAGTCAGTATTAGTTCGAAAAGCTCACACTGGACCAAAATGATTAGGATCAGTCAGAGTGAAAATAATTGACGTATATACAAGAAAGCCTTTGCAAAAATTTATTAGAGCTGGAGCCGATAATTCTAGGCCAAAAGCAGCCAGTTGGAAATACGTTGTAGTGAAATTTGGAATATTATATCACGACGAGCTTATATTGTACTGGAAATCTTTGTACAGGTTTTTTCTGGAAAAGAATTAACAGAATTTTAGAAAAATTAAAAGAATCAATTTCTTATATAACTTGTTTAAAGTCTTTAGCAAAGTTATACCACCACAACCTCTTTAGGATCTTGGAAAGTGAAAGTAGTTGAAACTCTATTTTCCAAATAAAAGTATAACACTTTAATGCAAATGAGATATGTTTGTCCGAGCACTATCAACAAATATGTCTCAAGATCATTAAAACTTGAATATAGAAACAGTGTTAAATTGTTATTTACAAAATTTTTACGATTATCACTCATGCATAGACAATTATTGTATTTTTATTGAAACGTCTGTCTAGCTAAACTAATCATACTTATATAGGTAGACAGACAATACGAATTGTAATTATTACACTTCATGGACAATTGTAGTTTTACCTGTCACCTGAGTATGTTCTATTCTAAAGTGATACAAAAGGTTGGAGAAAATGGATATGATTTTGTTTGGAGTTAATTTTAAATAGACCATCGCAGTTTATTTTCAGTTATTTTCATTATACTGAATCGGATGCATGGAATTGAAATACTTCATCAAATTTATATTTCCAAAGTACTTAAAATTTGAATATCGGTTCCGTGAAATCTTAATTGAAGTGCATCGATACATGTTACAAATGCATGTTAAAATCGTCAAACGTAATTTAAAACATCGTTCAGCAGCAATGTTGAAAAATTGTTGAAGTAAATTTTAAGAAATCTTCAAAATAAACTTTAAATTACAATCAGTAGTTAAGTAAAAATACTTTATTCAACTTCACATGTCTGATTCTTCAATAATTCTGTACTTTCATCGTACAGTTCAATGCGCTTACACAAACGACCATCCAAGTTACACTTCAATTTCCTGTGATTTGATTTACATGCATATTATACGTCTATCGCTTGTGTCGTCAAGGAGACCAGCCAACAAACAATAAAGCAATTTGATGATCAGACCATCCAATCTGCAGTTTCTATGTATGTATTAAAATGAATTGAATCAACCTCATATACAGGTCACGAGATTATCAACTCAACAGTACATTGGACATCTCTCATCATTTCAATGCATATGTGCAAAATAATTTCTGGAGCATTTTATCAAGAACATTATTTTCTTTAGTCACGATCTTTGACTCTATTGATATTTGATGCTTTCGTTTCTTGTAGCTGTCAAGAAAGTGAGTATTTCACTTGAATTTTATAATGGATTGCATAGATGAACGTTGACTTCAGTCAAGTATTATTATTGAGATATGCAATGAACTTTCGCTTTGGATAGTGTTAACTTCGTAACAAAATAAACTTTGGTTCACTTGTTGCTGACTGAACTTCGCATTATTGAAAGTGAAAAGCGAATAACCTATGATGGTATGAAAATATTTGCAAATAAATATGAACTTGAGTTGACATTTTCGGCCCATATTTATCCTTTAACATCAGACTGATGTAATACATAGTCAAGTTCAATTCAAACAATAAAAAGACTTCTTAATATTTGAAAGATACACTTCTGCACACAACACACATTTACTTTGTATACTTTGATATCTTTTACCAAACAAAACACAAAACACACTCTCTACATAAGATATTTTACATACATCGAAGCTCCTTAATTTGGCTCTCAAAGACTACCGTCTATCAACCACTACCAAAAAATATCCACAGAACAGACCACTAACTACTGTGACAATGGAAATTTTCGGGAATAGGTTTATATATATATACAATGGCGACACAACTATACCTATTGTGACAAGCAAAAAAATATACATTTATCTTTTATGTACTACGATAAACGTCTTGAGCCCTGCTCGAAGCAGTCTGCCACACGTATATCGACAGCGATCGCAGCAACTATAAATTGAGAAGGAACTCCAAAGTCTACATCAGTTCTTATCCATTCCTTAAGCTGTACGTATCAACGCATTTATCCTTTTCAACATGAAAGTATACATTACCCTGTTCGTTTTGGCTGCTGTGGTAAGAATCTACAAAAAAATATTCTTGAAAAATACTTCTTGGTTCAAAATATTTTTTTATCATCAGAATTTATTATTTTATAATAACATTATCCTTTTTCATTCAATTTCAGGCTAGCTACGCTATTGCTGCTCATACTCCCGCACAAATCGCGCAGATTCGTCAACAATGCATCCAGGATCTGAAAGTGCCAACCGAGTACGTCGAACAAATCAAGCAATTCAAATATCCCGATGAGGAAGTTGTCCGATGCTACATTCGTTGCACCAGCCTGAAAACTGGACTGTGGACTGATGAAAGTGGATTCATTGTTGATAAGGTCGTCGAACAACTGGGTGTTGGCCAGGATCAAGCTAACTTCAAAGCTGAGGTAGAGAAGTGCATCGATAACAACTCACAAAAATCGGATAACTGCACTTGGGCCTACCGCAACTTCCAATGCTTCATTGCCAAACATTTGATTGCGGTCAAGTCTCAAATTGAACACTAAACTGTTGAAAATCATCAAATTGACTGATATATTTGTAGAAGATAGATTCTTGTATTTTGTGTTTTATATTTTGTGATTATCTCGATCAAATAATAAAAATGTGTTTTCGTATTGTGAATTATAAAACATAGTTTTTTTCCCGATAGTAGCTGTCGTGGACGAAAGCTGCTTTTATTACGCGAACTAAGATATTACTATAAACACTAGAATTTTATTATTTTCAAACCATTCCATCGGTGCATTGTGTGGTGATAAAAGTTCTAGTAATAGGCAATATATTATTAGTTGTTAAACTGGTTGAACGAGTTGCTTGAACCTCAGCCAGGTTACCATTAGTGTTCATGAAATAGTGTTACCAGAGTTCGCTGTGACAATGAAAAGCACTACTCTATTTTCTTCAGTTTATCGAAGTGTATAACCATTACTTAAATGAATCAAAATATTTTAGTGAAAAGTAATTGATTGGTGTAAGATGATGTCAAGATTTTTCCATAAATTCACTTCGTTCATGCACTTTATTAATTCTAAGTTTTATCTGGAAAATATCAAATTATTCTTTAAACTATTAACTCAATGTTCTTCTGTTGCCGTACTAGAAACTATAATGGCAATAAGTGATTTTGAAGAAAATCATGATATTCGACATTGCTTAACATTCTCCTCACCATGCATTTAAACTCTTTCATTTTCATCTCCAATGCGCATCCCATTAATAGCATGTGGTTTTGCCTACAATTATTCGCAATACTTCAAAGTTTGTACGAATGTGCACATAGTCCAATTTTATAATTGTTCGATTCAATACATTAAAAAACTGCATTAATATTTTTCACTATCTTTCTCTCCTCCGTTCTTAACCTTTGGTTAGCCTGCACAGGTTTGTTTTCCATTTCGTATAATTTTGGATCCAATTTTTTTTCATTTCGTTCTCACGCTCATGAAAATCTCAGTCAACATCATAAAAATATGGCTTGAATAGTTTGTAAGTTAGAACGAGACAGAAGGAATTAAACTTGCAATTGCGAGCTAAAAACAAAAAAAATCTTGCACGGATTTAACCCCAAGAAACACTGATTTTCTAAGACAAGTGGAATAATCTAATTGATTTGAATATATATTTTAATATTCGTGGTTCTAATTAAAATTAACTAAAATCAAGAGCTATGTATCACTTTGATCCGATGACTTCATCAAAAATCATACGAAAGATTTCCAGTGCTACCATTCCCGTAAATATCAAAATTTAGGAAAATAGAATACTTTTTACTTATTTTCAATATAGGTTGCTAACCATTTAAAAGTTTTATGGAGGATCACATTTTACCAGCGCTGCAACCAAAAGCCTAATTGCTCAACTTTATGGTCAACACACCCTGCGAATTTCGTTTTTATCCGATGACTACATAGGAAGTTATATAGATATAGAAATACTTTTGGGATCGCCATCCGTGAAATTTCCTAAACTTGGAAAATTTAAACATGTTTAACTTATTTTCATTGTAGATGCTCACCTTATGAAAATTCAACGGACTATCTGCTGGAATGAAAACAATGAAAATGCCTAGTTCTGGACACACTTTGCTACACCGAACCAAATTAGCTTCCCGTTGATGCCAACCCACCCTGCGAATTCCGTTATGATCCGAAAGTATGTGGGAAAGAAAAAAGTTTGATTAACCAACGGTGATAAGTTAAAAATTTTCGTAATTTAATTTTTGACTGTTGATTTTTACTACAATATAATTATCATTTGAAAATTTAACGGCAGCATCTCTTAATAAAGAAATAACAATAAAATTACACAAATTAATGTAGCTTGTGGTCTCATCATAATTTTACTTACCACATTTTTCTGAAAATAAGCTTGTTATAATGTTAAAAAAATAGTATTCATATTCATATGCTTTGCGCCCAGTGTGGGTTTGAGCAGTTATAGCATAAAGTTAATTTAAATGTATCCATATGCTAATTTAAATGTATCTGTAAATCGTCATATCAGACTCAAAACTAATACATCGTTTTGATTGTCTAAAACAGAAGTTTCGAGTGCCCGAAACAGATGTAATTTAGAGAAGGGTTACCGTTCTCATGCGGCGCGAAGTTTTGAAAATCTCAATTTGATAATTTGGACACAAGACAAAATCAATTGTTTGTATATTTTCTCAAAAAGTATAAAATGTTCAGAAAGGTCCATCATTTAAAGGATTTTCCCACGGGATTGCTGTTGCTACAAAATTGCCCGCACATTCTTCAAAAATCATACAAGTCTTATTTCTAATTTCTAGAGAAGACCAGTATATTCAACTTTTCTTCCCTACTCAATTAAATATACAAGTTCACTTTTTCAAATCTCTTCTTACATTTTTACTGATTAACTACAAATAGTGAACAAAATATTGACCTGCCCAGCAATTTAAAAAATATCCTTGAATACTCCTCTGATATATTTCTGTCAAAACTAGCTGGGGTTGTCTTTTTTTCTTGGTTCTCTTCCAACGTTTGTGATCACTCTTGTGTTGTTGCTAATAGCTTTCGCTCTTTCATGGCCTTTTATCGCACTTCAGGAGTTTCAAAAGACTCCATTCTTGGTACTTCATTGCTCTTTTCGTTTATTAACGATCTTCGTTCTTTTTTTAACTTACCCTGCTTTTTGTACGCTGATGATCTCAAAATTTTCAGAGGGATTGATATACAGTGATATACATATACACAGTGATATATCCCCGAAATGAAAATAGTGCCCGAACCAACGTCCACTGTCCAGGACATGATCGAATGATTTTTCAGAGAAAACCGAGTTTAAGATAAGGATAAAACAGCCTAAACAAAATATTATCCAATTCCAATTGCTTCTGGCCAAAGTTTGGACTATGGATTGTTGAAAAAGTTTTAATCGGACCGTGAGGCAGTTGGTGATTTTTTGGAACTGATGAAAGCTAAAAAAAAACTACTAAATATAACTGAAAAGCGATTGAATAAAAAATTGAACTTCTACTGAATGCCATTTTTCAATATAACAGCATAGGAATTTTTACATTCAAACAAATTCTTAGAGTCAATTTTTTATACAAATGAGAGGTTTTTATTGATTTTATTGTGAGATGTGCTTCTTTGTTTCTTAAAGATCTTTTATTACCTGTATCATGCAATCGTTTTTTGACTTCTTTATGCATGATCAAATTGGATATTATTTTTACCAACCAAATGACAGTGGCACAGTTTCATTAAAGTTTAATTTAAAATCATAAAAGACTTTGGCTGGGTGATGATACTCTTTGAATTTTTCTCTTTTCGTTCACTTATGTACACATTAATAGAACTTAAAACCATTAATAAGTTGTTTTATAAATTCACCAAAGTATACTGAAATGCCAATAAATAGATATCTTTAGTTTGTATAAAGTGATGTAAACAAGATACTTCCTGTGGAAAATTCACTTGCTGTCATCGCTTATTAATAAAACGGAATATATAATAAATCTTACTCTGAAAGAAGTAAGCAGATTTTTAATAAACTCACATACTTAAACATTTTTCATTTACCATATTTCACGTTTAATTTATTCATATGTAATTTTGAAGCTTCCGGGAGTTCAAAACTAACAAGTTTTTATAGATAAGTGCAATCGAAATGCAGGAAAAAGATTATACGACTTGATCGTGCATCATTTATGACTCATGACTTGTCCAGATCGCTTACCAGAAATAACAACAGCTACAACATCAAGAACTTTTGGCAGTGTGCATTGACCAACTTTGACCCCGAACTTGATATCTACCGAAATTATCAGCTTTAAGTTCAATGAAGCAGATCACAGCACGTAGCAACGAAAAAGATTTTTAAATAAAATGCACTTTATCAGATCGTTGTATCTGACTCTCATTACCAGCATAGCACATGCATTAAAAACATTTGACCATCATATGTTTACATTTTATTACTTGTTGATATCAATTCAATTAAGCTGGCCCAACTATTAGCAGTATATAAACTATGTATGTGTGTGTATGGAAATTTTTAAGTGGATAGCTTCCTAGTTGTGTGGAATAATATCAACGTACGAGACGACGTTCATCAATGTCACTTAGTTTCCACTTACGAGTATAGTTGGAATATTTTCCTAGGCAAGATTACATAGTAATTGTGGATTGTATCTTCAAAATGGAGGGCACTAACTTCCAACTATTACAATTCATTAGATTTGACTGGATACCTACCAATTTTGTTATATTAGGCTGACCCATAGAGATCATAGGACACTGTAAACAGCATCTATGAGATATCAGTAAATCTATCATTTACCCAAATCTATCTGTCCAAAATTATTTCAGTTCACATTTAGTCAATCAACAGTTCTATAACAATTTCAATTCTACTCAAGCCTATATGACATTATATTAAATAGCTTAATGATTATTAATTCGTAATGTAGCGCCATACAAGCTTAAAACACGCGCATTAGTAGTTTCTGTCTGTTTTAAAATCAATTTCCAGATCACTCATCCGATAATTAAATAACCGATAACATTTCACAATTAATCACCGTGTCAAAATATTTTACGAAAAGTATCACCTTCAATGTGACCCATAACCAACACTGATAATTTCATGTTTACCTTATTAATTTAATCTCTGTTCATTCGATCTGTGCCTACAATGAAGCTGATAGTGCGTTATAAAGAAGCGAAAATAAATCTCAGAAACAAAATAACCCGAAATATCGTAATTTGCAAAATTGATTTGCACTCGACCGGCCAAAAATACGAGAACGGTCGCAAATCAGCTTGTTGTTTACATTATATTAAGTCATATGTTTATGCTAAGGTGCTTCAGGCTATCTTGTTAATGGAAAATGCGGTGAATTCGTAAGATGATTCGGACAACAACAACGAAAAAAAATTATCAATGCAATTTTTTTTGGAAATATACATGTGTAGAAGGGAAATAGTGATAATTATAATAATCTTTATTTTCATTAGAACGTGATTTATTTTTAAAATATTGGATGAGAAGTACAGGGTGGTAAGATATATGAAAATGTTACTTTGTTCTAATTGTGTAAACATTGTTTTAATAAACAAAATGAAAATAAGTTGATAAAGTAAAGTAAAGTAAAGCAATCCCACGACAACCCTTGTACGGGTCTAGGGGTTGAAGCTGGTAGAGAGCTTCATTACAATTTTTTTAATCATTGTGAATACGAGTGTGGAGTGATTAGTTTCACGACTCACTTTACCCCTGATTTAAATCAGGTACCTATTCAGAGCTAGGTGAACTCAAAGCTTGGTGAGCGGACCCTCGTCCGAACCTGGATTCGAACCAGGGACTCCACACGCAAGAAGCCAGTGCTCTACCCACTAGGCTACTCAAGCAAAATAAGTTGATAGTCAAAATAAATATCTTGAAACGCGAAAAATCTCGTCTCTATTTTTCAAATATATACTTTATTTCAGCAAGAAGCTTAGTATAAAGTTAATGCCGGTTTTTAAGGCTTCATAATATTTCCTAATCCTCTTTTCATTATTCGGACAATGCCGCAATATCAAATATAGAACCATTTATTTTAACTTTCAGAAAGGTAACACCATTTTGCTTGTTGTGGTGTCATTTTCGAAATATTTTTGATTTTATAAGAAAGCCATATGGCTCGCTAAATAACAAATATTACTAGACTATTTCTCCATTTACATACGTTTATTGCGCATAGCTCAAAAGTTAGCGTCACTACAATTCATCAGTTCGGATGAATCGAAATTTACCACAAAATCCCATTGTTGATAGAATTTTCTCATCGAATGTGTCATTTTTTTGTTCTTCTGGCGGAGAATGGTGGAAAGGTCTAGATTTGACTCCTGGCTATAATTGCTTTACAAAGCTCAAAAATACAATTGGACTTCAAACAGATAGCAACCAAGCAACCCATATTAATTTTGAAACAAATTAAACTTTTCTGTCTTATTGAAATTGCAAAGTGAGCTGTTTATTTTGTCGTAACCAAGTATCTTTCTTACAATAATCGCAACCACTGAAAAATAACTTTATTTTGTCAGAAAATATTTGGTTCATTTAAGTATTTACTAATTACAACCAAAAAATTAGCTCTACGCTAAAAAATTTTTGAAGCTCAGACCTTTTGTCAGACGTAAAATTAAAGCTGGCAAGCATAGGCACGCCAAAGACTTTGTATTAGAGTGAGCAACCACCAGAATTCGGCACATACTTTCCATAATTTTCGTTGAAGTACTATAAAAGTACATAAGGATGATTTATATTAAAGATAGCTACGCAATAGAGGGGATAATTTGCCCCCCTTTTCACACATCTCACACCACTGCTGGTAAGTCCAAGTTTCGGCGTGTCATATAACTTTCCGTCAAAAAGATAAGCATGACCATCAAATTTAAGGCCATTTGATATCAAAAGTACTTGGGGCTGAGGACATTTAAAAAGACAGCTATGAAGCTAACGACACTATGAAGCTAACGAAAACAAGGACCACCTTGTTTGGCTCATTTGACGCACAGGTGATTCTAGCAGATCAGTATCAGCTCGTGTGAGCAAATTTTTATTATACAATATAAGCATCCCAATGAAAAGGAAAGACTAAATTTATGGCTTAGGATAAATTAAAGGCCTGAATTTCACAAGCACATTTTAGCTAGTTGCAGTTAGACGTAAGTATTTTTTCAAGACACTTGAAGCCAAATTTTTAATAACTTCCATGTTTATTATTGATATCACAGCCTCCAATTTACAATAAATTTGAGAAAGGTGAAAAGTTTTTAATTTTTCACGGGTTTTCTAGTGCGCACTACAAATTCTCTCATTTCGTTCTGCTTTCTCCTTCATTTAGCCATACCACTCTCATAGAAATTGTATATTTAATCAAATTTTTTGTCAGCATGGGTTGTAAGCTTGATGGTATTCCAAACATATTAATTTGATGACTTTGATCATCCAAATACGCATCTTGTCTATTATTTTAACGTTAGCTTCGCTTTCCACTTTTTTCCGTCCTGCTGGCTATCTGCTCGTATCTCACCTATCTGTAAATCCAGTGATTGAACTAACATCCTTTTGTTTCTGTTTCCTTGTTTTGTTAAAAAAGAAAGTATTGCTCTTGAGTACTTGGTTTCATAAATAAACATATCTTTCATATTCTTGACTACTTCCACTTTAGACCGACAGAAGCATTATGGTAATTGTGAACCTTTGCTTTCCTGGATCTCTTCCTTTTTAACTATTCCCACTTGTGTTGTCTCCTTCTTTGGCTTGTCGTCCTCACCTTTCTCCCCTTCTTCTGGTCTTCCTCAAGGTTCCATCTTAGGACCACTTTTATCTAATCTATTTATCAATGATCTTCCCACGGTTTTTAAATCTTCATGTCTTCTATATGCAGATGATTTAAAAATCTTTCGAGTGATCAAAAATACTGCTGACTCTCTGCTTCTTCAGGATGATTTGTATGCTCTCTCTGGTTGGTGTAACATGAACTGTTTGTCCCTTAATTTTTCCAAGTATTTTTCTATGTCCTTTTCCCTTAAGCATCACACTCATGTATTTTCTTGTGCTATTGATGGCATTATCCTCTCTTGTGTCGACCATTTCTCACATCTTGGGGTCACATTTGATCGCAAACTGAAATTCGAAATTCATGTCCTTACTGTCACTAGCAAAGCTTCTCAGATTGGGGCTTCGTGGTTCGTTCCTGCCACAATTCATTTAGTATTTCAACTTGTGTCCACCTGTTTATTACCCTAGTCCGTTTTGTACTTGAATACTGCAGTCAAGTGTGGTGTCCTCGTTTCAAATACCTATCTGATGTCCTTTTCCCTTAAGCATCACACTCATGTCTTTCCTTGTGCTATTGATGGCACTATCCTCTCTTGTGTCGACCATTTCTCACATCTTGGGGTCACATTTGATCGCAATCGGAAATTCGACATTCATGTCCTTACTGTCACTAGCAAAGCTTCTCGGATTGCTGGCTTCGTGGTTCGTTCCTGCCACAATTTATTTTGTATTTCTACTTTTGCCCACTTGTTTATTACCCTAGTCCGTTCTGTACTCGAATACTGCAGTCAAGTGTGGTGTCCTCGTTTCAAACACCTATCTGACGCTGTTGAATCAGTTCAGCGCAGGTTTACACGTACATTACTTTTTAAATATAGTTGGCTGTATTTACCCTTTAGTGAACGTCTATCTCTTCTTAACATTCCTCTCCTTGACCAGCACAGAGTTTACTTGGATGAGAGTTTCCTGTTCAAAATCTGTCGAGGCTGCCTTTCTTCCTCATTAGCATTTTTGTTCATTGAGCGGGAATCCGTAAGGCCAATCAGGTCCTCCATTCTATTTGAAGTGAACTAGTCTTGAACTGGTCCTCTTCCACAATCTATTGCCATTTTCAAAAATATGGTTCGAAGCAAAATTTTTGATTCTAATTAATGAATTTTATTTTCTATTCTTGTTTATAATGGATTCTTTCTTTTCTTTTTGCTCTACTTAATTTTACTTCAGTATTTAATACTTTAAGAATTTCTTGAATTTTTTTTTCTATATATACTTATATACATAAGTTTGCTCTTCAACTTCTAATTAGATTTTGGTTTTTTCTTGTTTTTTTTTTGTTTCTAATTAATATTATTTTCTATTCTTTTTAATGGATTCCTTTTTTTGTTCTACTTAATTTTATATTATTTTTAATTTACCATTTTAATTATTTACTTCTTACACATTTACTTCTTACTATTTTTTCATTGTATCCTATCTATTATTGAGCTGATTTCTTGTTGAATTGATTGTGCGTGTTAGTAATGGGTTTTCTTTTTCTTTTTTGCTCTAGTTAGTTTTACTTTATTTTATTCTAACTTTAATTATTTTATATGCTTATATTTATATATTCTTATTTTATTTTGTTCATTGTATGCAATCTGTAATTGGGCAGTTTGCCTGTTGCATTGAATACACACCAAATAAATAAATAAAATGTATGGAGAGTATTATCGTACTCATCTTCAAAGTGCGGACAGTACGGTGTACCCACCTTACCCATTATGGTAAGGTACCTTCGGAAATAACCGTATGCCATTAGGAATTGGCACATGTGAAAGTTTACCTCTGCGTGGCCACGGCTGATCCATGAGTCCAGTTCTAATGCCTTTTAAGTATTTACTTTTGAATATACTATTTTTTATTATCTGTTTCATTATTTTTTTATTAAATAATAATTTTATGAATTATTTAATTTTTTTTCGGTCAACAAAATGAATTTGCAAAAAATGAACGTTGAATTCATCTGACCAATTTTGTTACTTTGGAATTAAAGTTCGTGAAGTATTTATATTGTTATTTTACCTTTAGATTGTGACATTTAAAAATAAACATTTCGATAAGCAAGTGTTCTTATATTTATGTCAAAAATTGCTTGATTTTATTTTCCAAAACCACGGGAAAGTGCATTTAATGTAAATCAAAGAATGTAAACCAATTGCATAGCAATCCTAGAATACTGACATAAAGTAAATTTGAGCTGTGCATAATGATGATATTGTTCGGACGATTCTGTAGGTCACTTTGCTTGTTAAAATATCAAATATTGCTAGCATGCTACAATAATATTTTTGAAATAAAATATTCTATTGAGTGCCTTTGTATTAAAAAAAAAAAAGACTACCCTTGAATATTTGCGATATAATTCATTTCTTCGCATTACACCTTCGCAATGTCACTTTTTATGCATAATTCTAAGCAAATCAAAACACTTGAACTGTAAGCAAAATTAGTCAACACACAGCTGGATATCAAGTATACAAATTAGACGAAAACATCTCATCATGTCACTTTAATTTATTACCATCAACAATACTGAATGTATTGGCTTCAAAGCACAAACAATGCATTAACCAAATTTTGTTTACTTCCGATTCCATCAAAATTAACTTCCAAAATCACCATCACCCTGTAAGACACATTCAATACCCCCTTGGTGAAAACATTGTTGTAGAATTAAATAACCGGCGACTTTTTGTAATTTAACATCAAGTTAATTGACGAAATCGCATACACCGGGCTATATATAAATTGCCGGTGAATCTTGTAGCACAGATCAGTTGTTACACAATCGCCGACGCGTATTAAGTTTGCATTCAGCTAAGACGTTTTTCAAGCCAGTAAAAATGAAGATTTTTTTGTTGTTGGCCATTATTGGAATTGTAAGTAGACGTTAAATCACTTCTATCAATAAATTCATAAAATTTCTGTAACAATCGCAAATCTTGAAAATTAAAAATTTAAGCGTTTAATATCTCATAATATTATATTTTAATTACTTATGATCGATCTCAAATTGAAACAATTAATTTTTAACTGCAAGGAAAGGTGTGTAAATTTTACAGCTCATAAACTGTGATTAGATTAGTTTGAATTGCTCTTGGTTTCTAAATGTTTTTAATGTAATAAAAATTTCGCAAGAAATTCAACATTTTTTAAATAATTATTTTTCATTCTAAACAGACATCGGCAACCTACACGATCAAAACCCATGATGATTTGATTAAAGCTCGTGGAGTTTGTGTGAAGGAAAACAATGTTCCTGACGACTATGTTGAGAAATTCAAGAAATGGGACTTCAAGGATGATGAAACCACTCGTTGCTACATTAAATGCGTCCTAACTCAAATGGAATTGTTCGATGTGAAAGACGGTTTCCATGTTGACAATTTAGTAGAACAACTGGGACAAGGCAAGGACAAGGCTGAAGTTCGCCCAGATGTGGTTAAGTGTTCGGACCATAATGAACAGAAATCAGACGATTGTACATGGGCCTTCCGTGGATTTAAGTGTTTTGTCTCGAATCATTTGCCATTGGTTCAACGCAGTGTCGAACATTAATTTAGTCGATGTGTTGAAGTGCTAAAAGTGTCATTTAAATTTTAATATTATTGATTGTTTATGAATAAAGTTTAAAATGAATTTTCCGAAGTTTCTATAGTAAATCTTGTTTTCACTCGAGTAAGTAAAAATGTGAATTGAAATCTGATTAATTTAGAACAACAAAAGTATATTATTTGCTGTTTATTATTTAAAGAATATATCCCTTAAGGAAACATATCACTTAGCATCAGTAAAATCGTGCGAAACAATGCAATCGAAGAAAGTTCCCGTCAGCAAACAGTCAACCCAATTAAAAAATCAATATGTCCGAGTTTCTAACACAATGTTCTCATTAAGATAATAGTTGTGCACAGTCCACCTAATTATATTCATGCTATGATAATTCAATATCATGCGATGGGAATAAACTCGCAATTAAATTGATATAAATCTCTGAAGCCTGCTCGATTATAATAGCATTGAACATCTTTTTGTAAGCAGAAGGAGTGCTATGTCAAGCTGGAGCAATCAGTAATTTTTGCCAGGCCTTTTTGGACGATATTAAATAACCAACTTATATCGTAGGGCAGAGTGTGGTGAGGTGGCACACTTTTTGTTCAATGCGCGGAAAAAAACGCGTAAATTGGACTGCATTTTCAAAGCGATTGCAGCATTAAAAAGCTTGAGATTTAATTTTATGATGAGATCAATGACGACCAAAAAATCACAGAAACGTGGTACATGTCTATTTGAAGATGGGCATAGTTTGTGGGTTGAGGTGGCACATCGTGGGGTGAGGTGGTACATTTTAGATTTATTTTAAAAAATGAAACTACAAAAATATTTTTCCAATCATAGCAAATGTATATTTTGAGTTCAAAAATTGGAAAGAAGTTCAAAAACATTTTTTATTCTGATTCGAAGTTCACACAAGTCAAATAACTAGTCGTAATATTGGCACATTTTAAGTGCACTTCACGACCACATGCATTATATTTCATCGAATTCAATTTAGTCAATTTTTCGGGCATCGGTCCGAGGCAAATTATACAGAAGTCCTCTTCGAATGACAAAGAATCCAAGCGCCGAATTTTCTGGACCGGAGTAACTTTTTTTCTTTTACTGGCGTACATTTTTTTGTCGAAAGCTGCCGTTTTTTGGCCGCTGATATGTTGTCAACCGAGGTCAAAAAGTATGATTAAACAGATTTTTTTCGTGGCGTGCTAAAGTACACAGGCCCAATTTCGTTCAAATAATCGTTCAAAGATGCCGAAATGCAGGGTTTGGTCGATTCCTAGCCTGAAACATCTTCAAAAGCGGCTGGTTGAATTGAATCGGAAATATAAATCCGATTAATAGCATCAGGATGATCAACGTTGCTGGAATAACTTTGATTTTCACCTCTTATTTCAGCTTGAATGAAGTCTATTTCAGTAAAAAATCAAAGGTTTGAATGGAAAAATTTCAGTTGCAGAGAATCCCGATTAGATGTTAACTTGAGTTAATGCCGTTTTCATGGCCAACCCAACAATTTCTAGTACATCCTGAATTGCTTGAATCGCATAATGCTTTTCAGGGGTGCAAAGACCGAAATATCCAATGGCTGCAATGGACTGGAAGTAAAAGTATTGTGATATTGTGTCCAGCCGCTAATCGAAGTGCTTCGTAAGTAGTGTGAAATATGTGATTATCGAGAATAAACAAAGTACGAACATTCTTCGTGGCATTAATTTGCCAAAGTGTTGCCAAAATTTGACAAACTCAGGACCTATCATCAATCCACTTCCATTTGCATAACCCACAGAGTCTTTCGGTGCATGCGTCATAAATTATGAATCCAATTTTTTAGCTGAAAATAAGAAACCTGAAGGAATCGATAGCTCATTTGAATTTATTGCAAAAGCCACGGTTACGGTTCAAAAAACCATAATACCAATCTTTTGAAGCCATTATATTTTAATTCCAATTTTCGGGATATTTAACACCAACTCTCCGTGCAAATTCAAAAGATAAACGGAGCAAATTTCTGATGCTTAAACCGTAGCACATTTCGGAAGCTGACACAACATATTCGGCAATCGCTTCTTCAGCAGAAAAAAATCTAAAAAAAAATGATCAAAAAATCACTTGTACTTGCGCGTTGGTTACAAGTATGAGCAAGTTTAATTTAAAAATTAAATTAAAAATTCAAGAAAACTATAGATGTAGTGCTACCTTGAAGCATTAAAAAAACATATTTTTACCCTATTATATCCTATGCAGTCATCAGATTCAAACGAAATTCACTCTGTAGGTTGATTTTAGTATAAGCCAAGTTCGACAGATTTTTGTTTGCGAAATTCGAATAGAATCGCCACTACTATGATATTAACCGTTTTTGCTTCATGGAAAACTAGCAATCAATTTACAAATTGCAATCATGCTGCAATTGACTTAAGTAAACCATATTGTGATTTTGTATATTTCAATTTTTTGCGGGTGGCAAACCTAAAATTCTTTCCTCTCCTATAACCATTAATGCAGCAATTGAATTGTCGTGAAATTCACAGAGTAACTTGAACTAGACATAGGACTGGTTGTACCCAACTAGCACTTTTGGTATCGAATACTGGATAATAGTGAACTGCCACCAGATCGCAGTTATCGATACGCTATTTCCACTTATTTTGCCACGACAATGTGAAAAGCCACTCAATGCACCCATTTGCAGCGTGGTGGCAACGTTCACATCGGAACCATAATCATCCGAAATTTCAAACTCCAGTTATAGTATAGAAATAGTAGCGAAAACGTTTTAAAAACTTGTGAAAATTCTGTTCACTTTAAAGTAGTTTTATTTATTTGTTTGCTTGGTTTTTGCTACTACTTTTGGCCACCATAAAGTGATCAAATTTATGGTTTTCGTTTTGGTGGCAAAAACGTTCCCAATATCGTTTATTAAACACAATTAAGTGTGCTAATTTAATATTGGGTTTAGCCTAGTGGCAATTAGTCATGAAAGACCCTAAGTTTTCGTTACTACAATAGTTAGTGGCGTTTTCCACTAGAAAGTATTAGAAACGTTCTTTTCTTATTGTGGTATCCTCTTGTCATATCTTTCATTAGATTCCCATGCACTTTAAGGGGCTATGTACACTTGGGACGTCCAAAAAAAGCTCTTTTTTAGGATTTTTTTTTAGACACATTAAAATAATTAATAACAAATGTTTTTTTACTTGAAAGAAATATATTTGTAGAAACTATTGTAATTTTTTTAAGGCAAAAGGTTGGAAATTAGTCGAAATAGAGTAAATTTTCGAGGGGTTCAAAAAAAATTGTTTTGCCGTGATCACTGTAGCTTGTCACTGGATCGTCCGAAA
The DNA here is from genome assembly GCA_963978885.1 of Nemotelus pantherinus. NCBI lineage: Eukaryota > Metazoa > Arthropoda > Insecta > Diptera > Stratiomyidae > Nemotelus > Nemotelus pantherinus. Next base: position 13,571,844 of record OZ022265.1, read on the forward strand.
TAAAAAAAGTCGAAGATTATAAGTTGATGATATAGTGCTCCGGATGAACGAAGGACTGTGGTAGATTTTTTTTTTTTTTAATAATGGCGGTTGATGAAATCCAAAATTGTATTTTCGACCAATATTTCACTCACATTTTCAGCTATTGAAAAAAAAATATAGTCCAATCGAAAAATCCTCCGTTCTTCCAGAGGATAATTACTTATCACATAAGTGAGAAAAATTTCGTGCTGATCGATAAAGCCGTTTTCAACAGCGAATTCGAAAACATAGTTTCGAGAAAAATGCTTTTAAAGCATGCGAAAAGCGCTTTATGCAATAGAGACGACTTCATTCAAAGTGATTTATCTCCATAAAGAATTGCCCGATTGAAAATGCAAAGAAAATCAAATCGATTTTTCAAAATTCGAAGTGTGCCTGCCCCATTAAATGAATTAATCGCACTTTTTGTTCAATGTTTACAATAAATTTACACGTCGCAAACACTTCGTTCGACAATGGAAGGAAAACTGTGCAGAAAGTTCCAATTGCCACTTTACAGTTGCAGTTGGGCCAATATAGAGTCAAAGTAGACATCATAGTGGATCTTCGGGACTATAAAGTTATGTTTGGTACCATAGAGTGGCATTTTTTCACATGTGTGGTTATAGATACCATATAGTTGCAATTGTTACGTGATTGGAAAACTCGTGCAGGTTATGGGAACTATGAAGTAAAATTATGAAGTAACAATGATTTTGTAGTGGCAGATCAGCACTCGGCCATCTTTTTATAGCTGAAATATGAAGGTCCAAGAAAAATTTATTTTATTGAGAGACACAAAATGTGCTCTTATGGAAAAATAACCTAAATTTTTTGCAGGGACGTATAGACGGTATTGATACGAACAAAAAAAAACTAAAAAACATAAAAAAATTTTCAATTTCGAATATCATCTTCATTATATTCTCTTAAGAATTCTACTTTAATTCTACTTCTACTCAAAATGCAACTTTGACCTTGTGCTAATTTTTCGTCATAGCCACACAAACACATTGTGTTGGTATAATACATATTGAAACACATAAAATGTTACAACCAATCAATCTTTTATTGTGTTAGTGTAGTATTGGCTAATGAGTATCAATTTGGATTTTGAATCGTGTTCGGCACCGTCCTGAAACTGTCACCGAACGTAACAAAATATAGTTCCTGCCACCAAATGCCAACGTACCTTTTCATTCCCCATTTGGGTAATATAAACGATTTTCGTACGTGGCAAAAACGTATCTTTGGCAGGTTGTTGCCACTATAAAAGCCTTTTTTTAGTGTCAGCAACGTGGCAGCACACCAAAATTGCTAGTTGGGTAGTATTACTTCATATTTCCTATATTTTGAAATTTTTTGGACGGCAATCCGCAAAATCTTTTCACGCTTGTAGCTTCCAATCTAGTTTTTGGAACAAAATTAAGTTCGCAGAGTAAGATGGTAACAACGTGAAGCATATTTGAATGATGAAGCAATCCCACGACAACCCTCGTACGGGTCTAGAGGTTGAAGCTGGTAGAGAGCTTCATTACAATTTATTTAATCCCACTAGGCTACTCAAGCTTCTCGAATGATAGGCGCTAGCAAATTCAAAACCAATCATTTTGTCGTTATTGTAGCAAGAGATAACATAAAATTTAAGAACATAAAATTTTCATATGCTATATATGAGTATCTAGTGTGATAATCTGGTCGTGAGTACAAAAGCTTGACTTAGTATGTATTTAAACCATATTCAATATAGACCGAAATTGACGCTAAAATTTTCTTTACATTAGATATGATATGATGTAATAATAAACCTTCCGTTTCACATTCAGAAACTACATAAAGTTTTTAAATGAAAAGCAGTGACTTCTGTTTATTGCCCAATTTTCAAATTTTCTTATTGTGTTTGATTGCCGAAAGTAAAGTTTTTGTTATCCATCTGTTTTGTATTTTTAAATAAAATAATTTTTGTCAAATTTTTCCCTTAAGAACAATGTGCTCAAACCATTACAATAATTACAGCTTAAATCACAGTTATTTGAAAATCACAATCACCGTTTCACCGCTGATTTTAATATAAGGGCATTTCCAATACTAATGTAGAAGCACCACATTTTTAAATTTTTAAAATTATGGAAATTCAAAAAAAGTGTCGTTTCTTTTTTGTGTTGTCCAACCTTACCTAGCCTAGAGGAATCAAAAACACAAGGCTCCAAATTTGTGCAACTCAAACTGTTGCGTAGAAAAGTTCCCAATAGTAGCATTGAGTTGACCTAAATAGTGCTATATATCCGTCATTACATCATTTTTCAAACAAAAATGATGGCCTGGTAACGCAGTTGATGCAAGTATTGTTGCAAATCTACCGCGCTCCGGCCAGTGTATCCACCGCAATACAATTAAACGTGCAACTATTACATGTATGTACTACAAAACCTGTTTTGGGTGGCAATGTAATGCATTCAATTGTTGCATTCCGCATTGCATTAGCTAAATTTCTGTGTGTGAGATTCAATATGGCAGTAAGGCTGTTTCGCAAAAAGGGTGGTATACCGGATGCTATCTGTGTTTAGAACGACAATCTAGATTTTGTTCAGGGCTAATGACAATCCGTGTTCTACTATCCACCTGCAAACCGTACGTATTACTTGGCTCAGTTTGAGTTGCACCTGATATAAAGTCGTTGCCTTTGACCATCGATCTCAACCAGCCGGAACAACCAAGCGAGTTTGTCTCAGTAAATTGTCATACAAGACAATTCCAGAACTTAAGACCTAAAATAAATCCTTGCGCCACTCTTGATTTAATCGTCTCACTACGCCATCTTCTTTCTTCCTTTCGTAGAATCTTCGAGGTAATCGTATACCACCCGCAAGAGATATTTTGGCACTTTAAACTCCAGTATATACACTCACCTTGCAGAGTTAAACAAGTTTCTCTAAGAGTACCGAACGCCGTAAAAATTTGTTATTATCTTCAGCCCAGCTGACAACCTCGAATACCACCACAATCGCGTATGTAAGCAATTTTGGCTTCGGATGAAACACTAGCTTCAGTGCTTCACTTGTAATGCTATTGAGATCTGGTGATTTCATATCTTTCATCAAAAGTACAGCTTTCTGCAGTTCCTCAATGATAAAAAGTGCCAAGCAACGTCTGGAGTGGGAAGCAACAAACTCTTCCAAAACGGTTTCCACAGTGGCTGCCTCTATTACGCTAGTGGGGCTCGGGGCTCTAAGTCCCTAAGCCTGTTCAAACAACGCGTCTTAGTTATATTATTACCTTTTCGTCATTTATTCCTTTTTAATCGGTGTTCCTCAGATCTAAGTTATGCCTCGATATGATATTCCGAAGCATACAAGACGCTTTCCATGACAGAGCATCTTGCGTGGCATAGAGACCTCCCAGTCTGCCTTGATGGACTTCATAGTTGAGGCTGTGCGCGTTTCAGTGGTCCTTCTTTTTCTCGTGCTCGTCCAGTATCTTGCTTCTGTTCTTACTGCTAGGACCTCAACGAATGTCTTAGCATTTATCCTCTCTATGCTCCATGTTTTCGGCATGTCGTAGACAAGAACAAGACATATTGGGTTGGTACATAGCTCAATCACATTTAAATCCTCTCGCCGTGCCAAATAATTATCGCAGATATCAGCAACAACAAAAATATAACTGTAAATATTTTAAATTGAATCATCCACCAAACCAAACTGACCTATAAGCATATGTAGTCACCTATTTATGCATATCCGCTATCAACTGTTTATCTAATTCAAATAAAATGAAAATATTTTCATACCACAATATGTACGTTTGTTGCTTACGTGTCGGCAAACATTATCAAATTCTTTCGCAATGCATTACAATTCATATTCCTGCTCTGGTTTACCTTTGATTGTGTGCTCAAGCATTCCCAAATAAAGACTACCGCAAACTAAATTGTATACACCGCTGCAGATGGAAATTCGTTTTGGCATATAAATTATCTTGTTCGCACGGAACGTGCTAGCTTAAAATGATAAAAAAAATCGGGGCGCACCTCTTCTGATAATAAACACACTCTCCCAACACAACTGACAAACTGATTCGAGTAATGATAGTAATTTGACAACATCCAGATTTGATATGATAAGTAGCTCGGATAATTAAAATGTATAGCTCTAGCCAGACTAGATGTATCTCAGCTAATGAAGAAGTGCTGCCGGCAGATTGTATTGTCGCTGCGCAAGATAATAATTTTTACAAAATCAATCGCCTTCTGAACAACACTAGGCTGCCCTTGTTATCAGAAAAATTCCCAGAAGACGTGAGCCGTACTTACCATTAACGACCGGGCTGTGTTTTGAGTTTAACTCTTTCAGTTCGAATCTTGGCGTCGATTAGTAGTATCTATTGTAGATCGTAGTCTAGTGGAGCAATGCATATTCCCAACGCAATCTACTTGAAAGCAGTTCTAATTGTTCTCAGTGTCAGTGCACCAGGGGTAATACTAACTCATAGATAAATATTATTTCGATATTGAGTGAAAGTAACGATTCAGCGGAACTTCGAACATTTATGTTATTTACTTACATTTTGTGTTCACTAGAGCAATTGTTTCACACCTGAAGATGCATCTTTTGCTGTGCAAAGATGTCGCAACATATCATCGGCAGATAGTGATCAGAAGGCGATGTGGGCGTATTGGAAATTTCCCGATAAAAAGGAAACTCATTGCTACGTGAAATGCTTGCTGGAAAAGCTTGGATTAATAGATTTAATCACTCGAGGACTGGATGTAAGTACCCAGTAGATATGTTTATCCATATATCGATAAGTCAACTGCAAGTAAGAACGATGCAATCAATGATGATTGTCATCTTGTATGCACAGATGGTCATACAAATTGACATAAATATCAAAATATAAATTCCAATTGATCATGTATCACATTATTTGAGCGATCTACATATCTAAACAAATTGTTGCCTTCAGCAATCTGAACCAATTCAAAACACATTGCGTCTTCGAACGACATACTCATATAGAATAAGTCTGTTTCAACCGTGAAATAAAGTAAAACGGCCCATTTTTTTCCACGAAATTTCGTGAAATTTTATTATTTAATTAATTAAGACAATATCAATCCTGCCCCGATTGTTGTTCTTTTCAATGCTACTATCCTAATCATCTCTCGATAAAGGTAAAAAAACACGACTATCATTGGCGCTGTTGAACCGGAATTCCGATGTTGATACAATAGCTTCACCACTTTTAGCAGCGAATTCATATCAGCTGTACTATCACAATATAATTTTCATGTTTCCATAAAGATCTTACCTTGAGCAATTTAAATAGATATCGGAAACTAAACAAAGTGTAGATTTCATGTATGTGTAACAAACATGCTGACGGCCGTTTTTAAGTTAGGGTGATAGTAAGGGAAGATTCAAATTTTATTAATTAAAAGAGTGTAAGTGTTCGATAGTTTATTTAATAAATTAAATCGCATTCGTTGGAACTAACTTAAAATAGGATAATAGCAAAAATATTATTTTCAAGCTGTAGTAAAATATTCGCTGGAGTTATGGTACTAGTACGAAACTAGACATAATAAAGAGATGTCCAACGAATCAATGAACTGTCCGAAATTCTGTAATTATAACAGTTACACTAAATTCCTGAAAACTAGCACATGCAGCGATGAGATACAGATAAACAGGGGCTGCCAGTTTGGGGTACCCCAAAAATGTCGTATTTTTTACTGCTTGGGGGTAAAAATGTAAAAATATGCCCACACAGTTTGGAGGACATAGAAGTTTTAGACCAACCTTTATAGTTTTTAGTATTTATTTGGAATTTTTAGTGAATTTGCTACCTGTACGTAATATTTTACTAAAGTTTCTAGACATTTGTTGAAGGCAGAAGGTGAATGAAGAAGGGGGAAGGTGAATTTTTCATTTATGATAAAATCAATAATACCATGAACTCTGTCAAGCAAATGTGCTTGAATGATTTCGTTCTACTAGGAAATTTCTTTGAATTTCTGAATTTACTATCCGAAAATAACAAGATTTTATTTGAAAAATTTAGAAAAATTTTATGGACCTGAGAAATAATATGTATAAAAATAAAATTTAATAAGAGCATTTTTCAGTGCATAAGTGGCCAAATTTTTCGTCTTGATGACTGCATCGGAAGCTTTAGGAGCAGAAAGATTTTGAAAGGTACCTCCCAAAGTTCACAACGTAAGAAATTGAAACAGTTACTGCTTGTTTACATTATAACGTAATTTGAAGGATTTCTTTCAAGTACGATTTGAAGGATTTCTTTCAAGTACCTTTCAAGGATTTCTTTCAAGTACCTACAGGATTGCTTGAAAGTTCATCAAAAATCACATTCTATATAAGCAGTAATACTTCTTGTGAATTTGTTAATGCTCTGATGTTTCTGATAAAAGTTATCACAGCTTGAAATTTTACAAACTTTCTTTGCTTACTTTTAGGCACTCAACGTTCGACTTGAGTAAAAAAATTTCAAAGCTTTGTCATAAAACTTTATCAGTTTTCATTTTGCATACTTGCTTTTTCAGAAAATTTTTCTTTACACACAAATATAGTAAAAGCAATCCCACGGGAACCTTCGTGCGGGTCTAGGGGTTCCATGACTCACTTTAACCCTGGTTAGTTGAAGTTCCTATTCAGAACTAGATGAACTCAAAACATGGTGCAAGCAAAGCACAAGAAGCCTGCAAAAATGTTCACTGCTGTCATAGGGTTGAAAACATCCCTATTTGAATTTGACACAGATCTATTCTTTATATACATGTATTAATATTTTTTTTTGAAAATATCAGTTTGATTGGATGAAACACTCCTGAAATAAACTCACACACAAAATTCGACTCAAATACAAGCTCTAAATTCACATGTCGGGAAAAAATTACAGCGATCGAAATCGCAGCAAGCGGGACAGTAGTGAGCAAAATCACAGCGATCGAGATTACAGTTATCAAAATCACAGCAGAAAACCACACCGAACGAAATTGCAGTGAAAAAAAAAACAAGTTTATCGTAGTCTGTGGGTTTGTACGCTGTGATTTCGATCAAAATGATTTCGATCGCTGTGAAGTTTTGGATGAATTTTACTGGGCTTTTTCTTCTAGATTATAAGTTAAGTTAGCAATCTCATACGACAGTAAGAGTTTATTGTCTTTAGGACAAGATTTAGATATAGTTATAAAGCCGTTATCTAGCAGTTGTAATCTAGCATGAAATAGCCTGTTGAAACTGCACATTTATCTTCAATACAAGCTTTTATATGAGTTCATCAATCGCAGTACGTACTTTACCCATGTTGAAAGACCGGTTTACGCTCTCAACATTTTGATATATCTTTTTACAGGTCACCTTTTCCAACTCAGGCCACAATTTGTAGTCTAATGGATTTAAATCAGAACTCCCTGAGAGTCATTTGGAAGCTTGAATAAACTCTCGGACATTTTTTACCAACAATTTTTTACCAGTTAATGCTTTATGCACTGACGTAGAGTCATGTGAATTAAGATTGATTTAAGGGGGACCAGTAGATCTGCTCGATAAGGCGTCAGGCCGAAAAGCGGCGTGCTACGGCGCCTGCGTGTGATTGTCTATGAGGGTGGCAAATGGGTCCAAACTGGTGGCCTAATGCTGGCCACGTTCCCGGCAGCCCTCTTCACAAACCTAACCTAACCTAAAGATTGATTTAAAGGTCTTGTACATGTATCTAAAATATCAGTCCGATAATTTTGGCAGACATTTTGTTCCCACTTGAACAAAAATGGAGGCATGAGAGCTCACTGTCAATCAAACCATAAGGGAAGTGAAATGTTTGCCTCTTTCCACTTTGTTTGTCATTTTTGAAGCTTCTGAGGAGCTATAGACAAGCACTTGATCATTCTGTCCACTGAAACAAAACTTCTACCGTCAATATTTTTTCGTCAGTAAACTAAATTTTGTGTGCATGCCATCAGCGTACTGCTTATGCAAGATCCGAGATTTTTTCATTGGTAAGCCCTTGAAAATATCTGTCAATAAGTGATCAGTACTTCTTTAAAAAGTGTCCATCAATAACGCAAGACATGTATCTTGCAGAAATATGCTTTGCATTTGCCATGATATTTTGTTGCTGTAGTGGATGCCACCGAACTCTCTACTGGCTTAATTGTTGCTGAAGTTCAAACAATGCGAAACCAGCTGGAACGAGGTCGACTACATATTTTCGAAGTTTCATTGAATCGTTCGATAGCACAAATACAAATTTGCAACTTGTCTTTAAAAGCTTTAAAAACTTAAAAATTTATGTTGCTTATTTACCGCACTGACAAAGGGCAGTTACTGCAAGTCTTTTTTTTTTTGTTTTCCCTTCACTTCATGTTCACAGCTGAAAAGATAAATTTTCACTAAATGTTATAGTAACAAAAATGATCAGAAAAAAACGATGTTGGAAATTGCACGAGTGCAGCTTTGCGAATTCTTTTCTTGTAATACTATGAACTTTGTGACACTATTTATGGCAAGTTTAGGCAATTTTAATTAAACATTTTTAGTTATTATTCTTTATTTGATCCCCGCTGATGATGAAAAACGCATGTGTGAATGCTAGGAATCCGCAACATTCGTGGGGACGTGCCAGATCCTGAGGTCAAAACTAAATAATCCTATCCTTATCTGAAAAAATGTCTAATTAAATATAAAAGATAAAAAATAATATACAAATAAATAATATATGTGGAAAATTATAAGCTCAACAAAATTAATAAACACTATATATGTATATGCTAAAATAGCTAAAATTTTAACAAACAAAATAAATCCCAAAATCAATTAGAATATCAAACCAAATTCTATGAAAACTAACTTCCAAAATCAATTAGTTTAGAAATAATGGTAACTTAATAATAATATCCCAATAAACCCGAAAAGCAAAAACCCAATGCAATATTTCTAAAAATCAAAATTAATAGACAAACCAAATCAACTACATCTTCATAAGGGAATAATGGAACAGAATAAGATGGTTAGGAAATTTATGATGAAAAGGGTAAAAGAAAAGTTAAAAATATGGATTAAAAATGTGATCTCACGGCTAAGTTTGGTCCACCGCAATGGATGCAAAAGGACGAAGAAGGAGAATTTTCTTGGCGAAATTGATGAAAGAATGATATTTTTTTCATCTTAATTCCGAACTAAAAGCTACCTGAGCTAATAGAAGCAATAATTTATGGTAAGCAACTTTTGCCACAAGTGCGTCGACTCATGAAATCAATATGAATAAAATTAGCCGTCTTCTCAAGTTGCGTTGTGAAATAAAAGATATCGTAAGTAATATAGCTTTGAGATTGGTTCTCAAAACAAGTTTTCAGGTTATCCAATTCAATTTTTCCGCGGGGCTAATTTAGGGCTAGAGCAATTTGAAATGGTTTAAGCTGTCCCGTGAGACAATTGGTGATTTTTTTGGGCTGGAGAAAACTTAAAAGGGCTACATCAATCATAAAAGGGCTAAAATAGCAACACTGCTTTTATGTCTCTTTACCTCCCGTTATGATGCTCTGGTCAGGGCTGTTAGTATTTTGTAGGTTGGATTCTCGACTAGCATAGGAAAAATTTTTCATATTTTTTGGTGTCTCGGCTACTTGAACGTCCGATTTTGATTTTCATTTCTTATCTAATATGTTTATTTGTACACCTATTTCTACACATTTTCGGTTAAGACAAAAAATATGGTTCTAGTATCTGTGTATACACGCAACACTATATATACCGAATATTTTTCCCCCAAACAATTTCCTTCTGTTTACAGGTTGACAAACTTATGCGTTACATACCAATTGAAGACATAGAGACTTTTGAAGATCCTGATTTCTGGAATAACGTACATGAAGACCTGAGTGGCACTTGTCAATCTTACTACTCCAAATGGAAATATATTTTCGATCAATTTCCTAAAATATTTCAAACCACTTTTTTCGTTCGGATCGAAGATGTTAATAAATTTTACAAACGCTATGTAAGTACATATATGTATGGATAAATGCACTATTCAAATAAAATATATTTAATAATTTGAATAATGTTAGCTTGAGTTATTACAAACAACAACTTTATTCCGATTCGAATTATTTGAAACGTTTCCCTTACAGCCATATGGAGCCAAGAGAAAGGGAATGAAAGCAATCGATTTTTGTGTGATATCAGTAGAATCAGAAGATTTGAGTGTAACTGGTAGCCTTCAAAGAGAAACGCAATGCATGTGGGGATGTATATTTAAACATTTTCGATATTTCGACGCCTATGGACGTATGGATGTAAGAAAAATAAATTATTGATCAACTTATCTCGCCATAATTTCTACTATCTATCTTTTTTAACCTCCTTCCTATTCTATTCCGTTTATTATCGAAACCTTCTCAAAATAGACAAAAACATCGACTGCAAATCAATTTCATTACAGGTGAATGAGGTAATGTCTAGTTTTCAAGATTACGACAATACTATCGTAAATAAACATTCGGAAGACATCAAAGCATGCGTTCATAGGAGCAATCAACAGTATCCGTTGGGGCAGTGTGAAATGGCAAACGTACTCTACAAGTGTTTAGCTAACAATGTGAATTCTAGTACTAAAGTATTTCAAAAAAGAAATAATTGGACTGTTACGTTTTGATGTAATCGAAATGTTTGCAGATGGTTCTTTTTTATAAAATTTTACTCATAGCTCTAGTGCTTAAGTGTGTTGTTATGTATGTAGAGTTTTAACTGGGATATTAAAAAATTAAGATAAACAAATAAAATTTGTAGGTATATGAAAATACAGTTTCCAGTAAAATAAAACATTTATTTTCTTAATCAACACTTTCCAATTTCTGGCCCCATTCAACGATTTTTTTTCCAACGTCATTTTTACACAGCTACGTTCATGAGAGTTCATCAGTAAAATATAATCTATTTGTAAATTTTAATTTTTACATTGTACAATAAGATAAATCTTGAAATCACTTAAACATTTTCTACTAGTTAGATAAATAGGCTCTGAAACACAACAAAATTATCATTAAACCCTATTTGAATGCAGAATAAGTTTGAAAGGTTCAAGCTAGCCTTTGAGTTTTTGATTTAGTTTGGTTGAAGTTCTTTTGTGATTGTCAACATAGCTTCTTCGATATGTTGATGTAACGGTGCCGATTTGTCCAAACTAGGATGCCAGTAGTTTTCCAAGAAGTAGCATGTGCTGCCATCGTCGGTTTTTGGAAACTCCTTAGGCAAATAGGACGAATCACGTGATTTCAGATCGAATTCGAACCCTGGATGTTTGATGAGCCATCTAAATATTGTAAAGAATATTTATGGATTGTCGGTGAATTGAATAACATTTAATCTTGTGTTATAGATGAATCATACTATAAAATAAAAAAATTGAAATTTCAAATTGACACTCACTCTCTAGTCGTTGGACTGACATTGATCTTTCTTGCTTCACTTCCCGACTCGAACTTATTAGCAATAGTCACATTGTGTCCGAATAGACAATAACGTGGCATCTTCCGACCCACCACGCCAGCCAGAACAGTACCGGTGTGCAGTCCGATTCGCATCTGAATACTCTCTCCATCATGAGATTTATGTTTCGAGCATGCATCAATCATACGCATGGCCATCCATGCCACCTTGTGAGCATCATAAATGCTGGCTCGATGAAGCCCACTTGCCACGCAATAGGCATCACCAATCGTTTCGACTTTGTAAATATCGAAATATCCACAGAACTCATCGAAATCCTTGTACAAACTCTCAAGCATGGATATCACCATGAACGGAGTAGCCCTCGAGCAAATGCTGGTGAATCCAACGATGTCGCTGAACAAGATCGTTACATCAGGGTGAGTTTTGGCATCGATGCTGGCTCCGAGCCACAGTTTCTCTGCAATTTCAGCAGGGAAGATCATGTGCAGCAAGCTCACATTTTTCTTCCTCTCCTTCATCACAGCGATGTTAGCTTCTTCGATAGAACTCTTCAATTTATCCATCCGGCGACGAAGACCGTCTTGAGCGCGGGCCTGTTCACCAACCAGGATCACTTCCCGGGTAGCATCATGTAATGGAATATCTGAAATGAAAAGACCGTTGCAAGTCAAGCCGTCCAAGCCATCCAGGAATGGCGATCCAATGAAGAGAAGCGAATTCGATTCCGGGCAGAATACCATTTGTCCTTTGATTTCCAAGCCCTGTAAAAATACTTACAGTTATCTGAAAGCGTATCTTTGATTATCATCACAAACCTCAGCAGAAAAGTCTTGCTTTCCCGGTGGATTCTTGAGTGCTATCAAGAAGGGTGTATTAGTTCTGCGAACAAACTCCCTGAATTTCAACGATAGTCCTTTGGGTCGTTTGAAATTGAAATACGTTGTTGCTTGACGGCCATTACTACTTAAGCAGGATTTGTACAGCTTGCTGAAACCACGACCTACAGAATCAATCGTACATATAATACCAAGCAAATGTAAATCACATTTAATGTTACCTAGTTGAAGCAACTCCAAATCCTCATTCATTATGAAATGCCATGGAAATGCCTTGCAAAATGTCGCTGCGTTCATTTTCAAATCAGTAACATCTGTTGAAAGAGTTCGTTGTAAAGTCGGTTTCTGCTGAGGTTCTTCAGCCAGCACGACTTGTTCGTCTGGAAAGTTGAACAAGTAACGGTATCGTCTCGGATCACCTTCAACTGGCTCAATTTTGATATTAACATTGACTTTGTAGAGAATGCGTGTTAATGCCTTCAGAGATCCGAGCAAAAGCCAAGCAATCACTGGACGCTCAGAAGTGAAAATCAGCTCGCCTTCACCAGCACAAACAAACCCAGTGTCAGTTACTCCTTCCTTGAAAGAAGGTGTGAGAGAATCAAGTGAATTAAAGACTTCTAATTGAAATTTCTTTAGAAAACTATAAAGTCTTATTCTTTTAGAAATTAAAAACCCAAAATTAAAAAAAAATTGAACATAGAACAGATTATAAAGCACTATATACTCTTTGAATTCAAAGGTTCCCGAAAAATTTTAAAAAACTTATATCAATTTCAATCGCAAGTAGTGATGGGCAAAATGGCTCTTTGAAGTGAGCCAGCTCCGTAAAACTCACTCACTTTAAAGAGTCGCTCTTTAAGAGCCACTCAAAAGAGCCACTTCAAGCAACTTTTTTATGGTTGCAAAAGTATAAAGTAAATTGCTATTTTTTGTTGTTTTATTAATAATAATAAGCTTAAATCTAATATAACATAACATTACTTTCAAAATATAATATAGCATATAATATAAATTTAAAAATAAACCATAAAATCATATCTGAAAATCTTTCCATATAAGTGGCCACTCTACTGAATCGTTGATTCACTATCTCCAGATTCTGGGATGTAAATCATTCTTTTCCTTCCACCAATTGAGAGGGTCAGCAGTTCTGGGTATATTTACATGTTGTAAATACTTATCCATTTCGTTAATGCCTGCAGCTACATAGCTTTGCTGGGTTCTTACACTGTTGACTTTGTCATCAAATTTTCGCCATAGCGAATTTTGCGTTCCTTGTGCTGTGGGTACCGAGACTAGATGTATACAAGCAAGTTTGTATGTGGATTCATTTTGAAATGCTAATCTTTTAAATCGTGGATCTAAAAGAACGCTCTCTAGGCAAAACATATTTTCTTTATATAATTTAAATCTGTTTGAAAGTTCTCTTTGGATCACATTTAAAAAACTGCGTACATCAGCAGTTTTATATTCGTTCAGACAGAGTTTTGAAATGTAGCTTATAATCGTTGATATTAATAATATATATTTTTGAAATCGATACTGTTTTCTCACTGCTTATTTCTAGAGTAGCCTCATTGAAGGTGCTCAATATATCAGGGGCTGTTTTACGTATTCCATTACATATTCTACGTATTCCATTTGCCTCTGTTTTTGTTGTAATTTTGCCGTTATTTTGCTACCAAAATGTTTTCGGACGGTTTTCCGTCAGATTTCATTTTGCCGTATCTTCGAAACTAGTCCGCTTTTTCCCAAACTTGTATGGAAATTTCGCCCGAAACGACTCAAAAAGGTCCCCAAATTCATGCTAGTCAAAAAAAAATATTTTGGAAAAATGAACGTTTTTGCCCAATTTCCCCTATCAAAAATTTTTTTTGCCCTTGAAATATCACTATTGTACTCCCCGACCACTTCCAATCATCGAAAACGTCCTAAAGGCAGCTTTTGCCAAACTGTGGCCAAAAAACCCCTTACTCCCCTACAAAACCGAAATTTTTATATCGCAGCAATAGGTCTTGGCCCGTTCTGTCCCAAACCACCTTAACCCCAAATTGGCCGATTTTGTCCGATTTCAGCTACTTTTGCCCTAAAAGGATCTCAACCTTTTCCTACTTAGCACTTTTAGTGGTACTTTCAGTTTTTCCGGACGGTTTTTCGGCAGATTTCATATTGCCGTATTTTCAAAACCAGGCCGCTTTTTCCCAGACTTGTATGGAAATTTCGCCCGAAACAATTCAAAAAATTCCCCAAATTCATGCTAGTAAAAAAAAAATATTTTGGAAAAATGAACGTTTTTGCCCAATTTTCCCTATCAAAAAATTTTTTTGCCCTTGAAATATCACTCTTGTACTCCCCGACCACTTCCAATCATCGAAAGCGTCCTAAAGGCAGTATTTGCCAAACCATGGCCAAAAAACTCCTTACTCCCCTACAAAACCGAAATTTTTGTATCGTAGCAATAGGTCTTGGCCCGTTATGTCCCAAACCACCTTAACCCCAAATTGGCCGATTTTGTCCGATTTCAACTACTTTTGCCCTAAAAACTTTTTGAAGAACGAAAATATTCGATACGAACCTGTTCCATATACCTGTTCTAGTGTATACGCTTCATCTCTAAAATCGACCTATGAAATGCACCGCCTAATAGCCAACATTTGGCTACTAAAATACTCGTGAACCAGAGCAAAATATACGCACGTAAACGCATACTGTGTGTTCACAAAATGTCGCCATCAATAACCGCACACGATCAGTATCCATTATTCGCACAGTTCTTCATTCAACGGAGTCGACTCTTTTATTCCTCACTCGCACAGTGTTCATTCAACGGAGTCGACTCTTTTATTCCTCACTCGCACAGTGTTCATTCAAAAGAGTCGACTCTTTTATTCCTCACTCGCACAGTGTTCATTCAAAAGAGTCGACTCTTTTATTCCTCACTCGCACAGTGTTCATTCAAAAGAGTCGACTCTTTTATTCCTCACTTGCACAGTTTCATTCATTCTTCATTCAACGGAGCGACTCTTTTCACTGTGCAATACGATAGTCGTATACATATGTTCGTGTTCCGACGTTAGAATAGCATAGATTTCGCTTCAAGTACACACGGTAGTCTAATGAAGTATTGCCGTGTGTATATGCATAAGCTTTATTTGGTCGGGTGGTTGTTTGAGTGGCTCCGCAATATCGCTATTGCCACTAAAGTGAAGGTATGAAGTGTGCGGAGCTATTCTAAATGATGGCTCACATAGCTCTTTCAAAAGAGTGGAAGAGCTGAGTCGCTCAGAGTTGAAGAGTTGACTCACACAGCTCCTTGAAAAGAGTCGCTCTTTTTGAGTGACTCGCTCATGAGCGACCCATCACTAATCGCAAGCAACTCTCTAAAGTATTTCCAGAAATCATCCTCCATCATACATCGGCAGAGTTTCCAAAAGAAGGTGGCCTGTCACTTGGTAAACAGCAATTTTAGACATATTTTTTTTTATTCGTTACAAGCTTTAAGTAGAATGGAGAAAGTCTTGTAGCTAATGACGTCACACTTTTATACATTGATTGAAAATGAAGTCTTTGCCAGTTTCAACTCCAGACCCACTAAAGAGCTGTGAACGTGAAAAATTGATCGAAATATTCCCAGAATTAATAATGCGATTCTTATACTGCTGGTCCAGAGAATGAAAACAAGAAAATAACTATGTATCTGTTATGAGCCCTGTACGTACAAAGATAGGGTTACTACCGTGTGGTTCAATTTTTGATATGAACGATAGATCCCTGGTAAGGCTTTAAGATCACTCAACTGTGAATGATAGTATCGATCGTTACTGTGTGAAAATAGAGTAATATCATCGTCTTCAGTGTTGCTATTGGTTTTTAGCTCGAAAATGACAAAATAATGAAACAATTCCAAGCTTTGTACAGTTTTTGATTTCTCAATGTTATCATAGAGCGGCTACCATAGGCAACAAAAATTGAAATAAGACATTATCATTCCAGCGTTGGCTCTAACTCAACGGCTCAAGGGAAATAATTTGCGTATCAATGCCGAAAAATTTCAGTCGTAAGCTACAATATCACTTACAAAGGCAACTTATGATTAGTGTACGGGAAAATAAAAGTACCATAATTTGCAGAGAGTCCATTTAAACTGCTAAATCGCTCTCGGTACAAGGAATCACCTTATATGTGATCATAAAATGACAACTCAAAACATTCATCTTCAGGCTATTAAAGAAATTATTCAGAAACGATCCGCACAGTTTGTAAGTCATTAATATTTTCTCACATCGCCACTGTTCCATCATAGGTTTGAGGTATGATTTTCATGAAACTCATCAAAAAATAGAAATAATTTCAATCCAGACATCCAATCAGATGACGTTATACTTGCATCAAACGAATAAAAAGCCGAAGCATTTGCTAAGTCAACATTACCTTACTGACAATCTTAACGACAGGCAAACAACTCTATTATATCCTGCCAACTCTAACGCTTACATCCCTTTTATAAATGTCACTCGCATTATAAAGATTATATTTTTCTTTTTAAACTTAAAATAAACAAGACGCATGGTTCACAGTTTCACTGTGTTTAATGACTCTGAAAAAGGACCAGAGCATCTCAAGGCAAGTTAAATTAGACCAGCTGTCAAAAAAGTCGAGCAAGTTCGAATTCGCAAAAGAAGTCAAAGCAAAATAAAGCAATTGAGAGGTAATTCTCAAAGTTGATGGATGGTCGGAAGTTCAACCTGTCAATTTACTAATAAAAACTCTACTTCAGTCATAATTTTGACAGTTGACAAATAGCTGGTTGTTTGCCCGAACTTGCTCCACCAGAAAAGATAGAGAGAAACCGTGCTCTAAATTGCTCTAGTTTAACTTCGAGTAGGCTCCTGAAACACAAATCAGAGCAACTTCGGGCAAGTTAGAGCAGCCGAATTGTTCGCAAAACACATTTTGCTGAGATATCTCAACCTAGCTCAACCTTGAGCAGCTCATTAAACACAGATATTAAACTAAATTGTCTCTTAAAAAATCTACCAAATAAAGGGCTCATATATTTAAGTAAAATAATCAATGCATCCCCTAAAACTATGAATTTTCTGGAATCGAAGAAATCAGGGTCATTGGTGTTTCAACACCAAAAAAGGGTAAAATAATGCTAAGCAACTACAGACCTATGAGTCTATTAAGCTGCATTGCTAAAGTGTTCAACCGCGCTCTAAAGGGAGAACGTATAAAATTTGTAGAGGAAAACAACATTTTGGTACAACAATTTGGTGTCAGAAAGAGTCTCACAATTACTCACCAAGTTCATTGTCTGAAAACTGTATCCAAACAAATTTAAACTGCTTCATGTCAACAGGTCTCGTTACTCTCGACATAGAAAAACCTGAAATTTCCAACCTACCCATGTACCATTATCCAGAGTTTTCTAACAGATAGGTGCTTCTTAGTATGCATTAACGGTAGGAACTCTATTCCAGTAGTGGTCCCACAAGGCTCCGTTGTTAGCCCTATTCTGTATAATAGCTTTACCAATGATATCCTTACCCCTAATAATTGTAAACTCTTTCTTTTTGCTAAAGACAGCCATTACAAGCGATTTTGAGCGCAGTGTTATAAAAACTGATCTAGAAAAGAGATTCAAACCCCTTTTCGAATACTTCAGATAATGAAAAATAAAAATTAATGTATCCAAAACTCAAGCTTTTATTCATGTAGTGGCGAAAGTCGGAATTCCTACCAATATCTGACCTAAGCTTAAACAAAGACAGCTTAAATAATTTCGGAAGAGAACTAGACAGAAACATTAACAATCAAATATCATGCCACAGTCATGCTCAGGAAATGTGATGTTGTGACTAAAACCCTATTTATCTTTTAATCAAGCACAATTCAGTCTTATCAAGTGATTGCTTATATACGAAGTAATATTTCAAACAGTTTTGCTGTACGATGGAAAGAAATAAAGGTGGTTATAGTTCCCTGACAAAGAAATCACCGCTTGAAAAAGAAGGTAATCAAAAACGCATTGTGAGCGATGCAATAGATGAAAAATGTTCCTAACTAATTTGTTCAATACAATTTACGTTTGATCGTAAAACATGGAGAAAATTCGAAAAAAAAAGGATGTGAATTTCTTTTACGCTCACCAACAGAACACATTGAAAGCTAAGAAAAGAGTAGTGAACAGTATTAGTAATACTACAGCTTGGATGGATAGATGGACAACCAAAAATAAAGTGTTCACTACCTTCAAGCTATTCAGTAGAATATTATTTTTCTCGTTTCAGAGTTGCCTTGAAAAACAATTATGATTATACAAAATACAAGCTCAAAATAATTATGATTATAGTTGCACAAAATATGTAAATATGTTATTTCAAACGATAAAGAAAGTAATACTTTTTTTATTTCTAGGTTCAAGCTGATCCTACATCAGCCGAATTTGTTTGGACTAAGGACTTTAAGCGTAGAAATCTCTCTTGAAGGACGCATTTTCACCCAACTGTATTTTACACGATGATTAACCGCGCAGTTTCAATTAACCAAACTAAAAGCTCGATTTTTAATTGTTCATCCAAAACTTAGAGGCCATAATTTAAACTCAAAGAACATTGAAATAATTATTACACGCGCATATTCATAAAGAAACGCCGAGATTCTTTCTGTTTTATCCCAATTCGCTTTAGAATGACAATTTTGAACACTAACTGCCCAACATAGGATTACTTTTTCCTTCACACACAATCTGACAGGATTTCTCGCAGTACCCGAATAATTCATCTCTCCAAAAATCCATTTCACACACTTTCTTTACAAACCTCTTGAATTTTCAGCACATCATAAACTCCATCCAACGATCCAAGGAATTCTTGAAAATCCGCTCCCAAACTTCGAAATGCCCTCTCAATAATTCCCGTACATTGCAATGTCATTAGCTCTTCTCCCAGCAAAATTAATATTTCACTTGCACTAACTTCATCCATTTCCAATAAGATATCTTGAATATCAGCCAAGTAGTCGTATTTTGGATAAATTTTCAAAGTTTCCGAACCGACTTTTCTGCGGAAAAAAATTAATGAAGATACAAATTAATGAAGGTTGTAGTTGAAATTATAATTTTTTGATGTTAATCTACAAATGTTCAACGCTAAAAATGTTGCAAAAGGGGAACTAAAGGGGAATTAAGTAAAAATATATACTAAAAATATTTTTAAATAACTATTTTGCAGTAACTATAGTATTTTTGTTAGCATAGTATTATTTTTATTTTATTTATTTATGATTTTTATTTATAATTTATTTATATTTCACTCTCCAATTATTCATTGACAGTGTTAAAAAACGTTAAGAAAAGCTTTTCAGAGCGTTTATCTCTTTGTTCCTAGAATCAATAATATATCAAAGGATTATTCTATTACTTACTTCCTTTAACAAATTTTAAAAATAAGGATCATATAAATTGCTCAATTAATCTAATCGAGAACTGAAGAAAACAACTTACAGATTGACGATATTGGGCCATCGAACACTATACTTTTCCACCAAAGATATCACGGCTGCACTAATATCTTCATTCTATCACGAATAAAAACCACAAATATATTTCAATTCTTCACTTATAACAACAGTAAAAATATCTGAAATTCTTACCGAGGGAGCTGTAAGTAGCTCTATAGCCATCTGTAAGTGTGTCAATGTCAAAGCATCATCAGGCTGTTCAGCTAAGTCATCTTCCAGGACCCATGAAGTGTTCTCCGCCACAGATGTCTGCCTCGATAAGGACTCGGAGCGACGTGTAAATGGGCAAGCCATCTTCAACTTTCACAGAGAAAAAACTGTAACAAATCAATATATTATTCATATGATTGGTTTGCACTGAATTATTAGGATCTTTTTGGTTTAAAAACAGAGTAGAAACGATTTCAATAATTTTATTCACTTTAGTCTGTCATCTTTGTACCCTCTCATTAATTCTCCTTTAAGCTCATATTTGTTCAAATTGACTTTGCAAATTCATAAAATACAGGCTTAGCTATTTCTGTAGTTTTTTTTTCAAGAACAGCTTCTACACCTACCGTTAGTCTTGGGATAGATTAACCAAAATGTTTCAATCAATTAAACTTTCTTATCCTTATCACCGTATTTTGTGTCACGTCTGGCTTTCACGAATAATCTCAAATAACTATACGGATTGCTCTACTTTCGGAAAAAGTTTTCACTTTCTGAAAACGAGTACGTTAGGCTTTTTCCTCAAAGCGCAGATGCTATCCTTGAGGGGAACAACTGTAAACAATGCAACTAGCATTATGTTTCGGTTCGAATAATTTTAGTGAAAAGGACTTGCAGTAACTTTTTTCGATAGGATATAACAGCAATTAGAGAGGTAGAAAGTTAAAAATGTAATTTGTTTAAAAACAATTTGACATTAATGTAGTTGGTGTTTTGAATACTTTGTTTTGTTTAGTTTGGTTTTGCGTACTTGCTTTTATATTCAGGAAAATTGGTTTGATCTATTTTTACTGCGTTTCGCAGTGACACAGTTATGAATACTGTATATTATTAACGACGTTTTAATTTTTTTTGAAATTTATTCATATGAGATACAACGGACACAGTCCAAGTATTGCATAATATATAAAAATAATAAAAAAAATTTTGAAAAAGATAAGAAGCAACACATTCAAACATAAATCCAGCAAAAATGCATTAAAAATAAAAAAAATAAAAATTTTTTAACCATGAAGATGTAAAAATCAGATTAATTAAATTAATAATTAACAGAGAAGAAAACTACTGTATTATTTAAACTTATTTTAAACTATAGCAATGATTGTATAAAGGTGAAGATTAAGAATGTTGTGAATCTTTACTATTCGCAATACTGATGAGTAGTATACATTCGTGGGTACAAATTGATGAATCTATTATTGCGATCTGATTCAGGAATAGATACTAAGGAACAGACATCAGATAGTATAGAAGATAGTACAGAAGCGTGAAAAAGACACGTTCATCAAGGAACAGTCTGTGTGATTCAAGAAATGGAAGTTGTAAAAATGTAACAACAAAAAAGGAATTTTGAATTTGAAGAACAAACAACATGCGAATCTACGTGGGATAGATTCCAAGGCAGCACGTAAAATGAGGACACCACACTTGACAACAGTATTCGAACAAACGATAGGAATAGATACGCAGGAGTTGAAATATTCGCAAAAGATTTTAGTATAAAACCAGATAACCATGCTGAGGTGGCGATGATATTCATAATGTCTAGTTTAGAGTTAAAGACAAGGACAAAGTTGTCAGCCGCATCAAGAAAGGAACGAGAAAGAAAATAAAAAAATAGCAAAGGATTTCTCGCAATAGTTTCAGATATTATGACATTTCGAGATGTTTAGTGTGAGAAGGTTGCAGGACACCAGCTGTTCAAGGTACAAAGGTCATTTTGAAGATGTTTGCAATCTTCATGATAATCAATCACTTTACACATCTTCAAGCTATTTGCATATAGAAGGCAAGATGAGTCTATCCTCCAAAATAGGCCATTTATAAAAAGTAAAAACAGGAAGGGACCAAGAATGGATTCTCTTGGAACTCAAAATATGGGACAAAAAGGAGTTGAAGAACATGAATTGGTAGCTACTGCACATTAACGGTCATGCACATAAGAGGAAAACTAAGAAAGAAGCTAATCGAAGAATCCTAAGCCTTAAAGTTTTGGATCAGCGAAATCAAAAGCTTGTCAGTATCTGGGACATCTACTTGTTTTTTTTTATCCAAAACAGATCCAACAAAATGATTTTAGGAGTGAACTTTCTTTTAACAAAATCATGTTGCTTTTTCGCTACAATGGGCTCGATAAAGAGATATAGCTTGTTATAGACAATGTGCTCCAGAAGTTTGCTGAGTTGTAAGAAAGGAAATAGGACGCTAGTTGGATATGGTAATACGATCACCAGACTTAGGTATTGGGAATATTTTTGCTGTTATTCAAGATGACAAAAATCTTCCAGCGGCTGGACTACATTTAAAAAGAATGGACAAAGGCAAGTCGTCAATGATTCAACTTCTAGAAGATCGGCAGGAAGTGAAAATGAGATACACGGAAAGGAAAGTGAAACATTCTTCGAAGTAAGTGTGGAAAATTTGGTACAGAAGGAGAAAATAAAATTCGGAAAAAGGTCATCAACGCCGAGGGCATCGAAAGCGGAAACATAATTGAGATGCATATTTACTGGTATGCTGTATGAACTTTCAAAGGAGTTTGTGTAACGCTACAATGATTTTTTGTTATTGGAGCGGATGGACGACTCAATACTATTGAAGTATCTGTGCAAACCTATATTGGCATTCCTTTTAGCATCGGACAGCAATCTCGTAAATTCAATTAAGTCAACTTTAGATCTCGTACGCTTATATACAATGCAAGTTGAATCCTTTGCCGCAAGAAGGGTGCGACGAGAACATCTTTCGATTTGTTAGTACGATAAGACGGTGTGAAGTGATGAGTTATATTAGAGAAGAAAATACAAAACTGTTGGTAGAATTGTCGACAACGAGACCCCGAAAGAAGGAAAACGAATTAATGCTATTTATTTTCCAATTCATGTCAGAGAAATCTGTTTTCAAGAAGTTAAAAGGATCAGGACAGCGGTTATTTTAAGGAAAAGAAGTTAAGCCGCAGAATAATTTATAAAGCAAAAAAAATACTGTTATTTAATACTCGTATTATTATTGAAAAGTTGTTACTCGTATTATTATTGAAAATCCTCACTGCACGTTAAGGATATTGAAGTCCCCATATACATTAAAATAGTGCAGTTGAATAGTAACTGTACAAATAAATGGAAAGTTCAGCAAGAAAACAGAAAGTTCAGCAAAGAAACAAGCGCACACCAAAGTAAACAATAACAACATCAAGAGACTAGAGGAATTTAAGACGATTCGAAAGAAAAAGCGTCGAGTTTAACATAAAGACATTACTTTGAAAAAGTGCAATGAGTACAAGCAAAATTAAAAGGAATTTTCAATTTTTCGTTTTTAGTATTACAAACCCATAATAATAAACATATTTATCGATTTTAGGCCTCATTTTTTATTCTTAAGGTACATCTCAACGATTTACTAATTGATTGAAGTGGTAGTTGTTAAAAAAATATATATAGTTGCTATGCCATACAATTGAAACAGAAATAACCTCCTTTCTGGTTAATAAGTTTAACCAGTTTTTTTTCTCCTACCGTCGGGTATCACCTTGTCATGTTGGAGGGGTCTGTTTTAACCAGCATGAGGATGAATCCAAAGCACTTCATCTCTAAGGGTGATAGCCAGAATCTGGAAATTGACCCGTGCTGAACGTGCTTAGTATCGCAGGAACTTGGATTTCGCAGGACCAAACCTAATGTATCACTGCGATGGAGGTCCCTGGTCACATTGGAAAATCATAGGGTACTATCGTTGAAGATTTCATGGCCAGCAACTTTATAAACTTGCCGATAGCGTCTCCTGCAATTACAGGCTCCAGGAAGGCAAGTACAACGTTAACAGAAAATGTGACTACGGATGTGTCTTTCTTCCAAATCCTTGCAAAATATAAGGAAAGTAGCACCAAAGGTCACAGCTCTGGCTAGTGCTAATGAAAGGCCCGCAGGATGCATGGGAAGAAAAAGTACTGCATTCTCGGACTTGTGCAAACCTGTCGTCTAATCGCTGGTATCGAAAGAAGCCGTGAAAAGCGGAAAAGCTCTCGGTCAAGGTTGGCTGGGAAATCAGCGGAACAAAAACTGCAAGGGCTTTCTGACATCCAGTTTCCTGGAGATCCCTTGCAGTTCCCTCGTACTTGGAGAAGTGAGAGAAAGGTTGGCTGGTGATGCCTATGCTATTAGTTTGGGAGAGAAATGTTTCAAATAGATAGCTGGAAATAAAAGCACATCAACTAAACATCGCCAATCAAACAAGGCTCTTAACCAAAAGAGGAAGAGGGCTCTTAACAAAAACTAGATGCCTCTCGGTGTTCAGAAATAACATTAGAGAGCATGGGAGAATCCAGTTTCACTAAAAAGCTTCTTGCTAGCCAGCTCAGATGCTTAATAACGGAGATATTAACTCTGAATATTTCTACACCCGAAGGTGTAAAATTTATTCAGAGCAACCTGCAGCATACCAAGGGTTCGTCCTTTCTTTCGAGCTAAAAAATTGAATTACGTTTCCAACTCACGTGAAGCCACCATACTCAGAGAGTTCTGGTTAACTACGATGCTAGCTCCCAGCGTACCAGCTGGGGCAGCAACAAATTCAAAACCTGAAGAGACCGACTCTTTAATTTAGTAACTTCTGCGGTACTCTCTATACACTAACAATTTTTTTAGCTTTTTCAGTCCTAACAGAAGTGTGGCTATTGATATGTCACAATGTTCAACTGGAATAGCTGAATCAAAAACTGGATGGCTCCTATCAGATGAGATCTATCTCTCTGATCATCGAAACTTGATGTTCTCTTCAACTACGGATTCAATACTCATGGTGGAGAAGAGAAACCCAAGAAACACTGATCGACTTTTTGCAGACAAAGTGTTTCCTAGTACTAAGAGAAAGTCATCGAAGTCAATAGAATCCTGGTTGACCACTTAGAATGGAGACATATTCCGCATCTATAAACGCAGGTGGATCGTTTCCTGGTGAAACAAGAGGTCAGGAAAGATTCCATAAAACTCCTGAATTGAATGTGTAAACGCAACACATAGGTTAATTAATTCGTCAGCAGAATTTCCCAAAAAACTTATAAAAGTTTAGTAAGGACCCCAAAAAGAGAACCCTTAAATTACTCTGATCGTCTGAAAAGTTCTAGAGAGACTTTGAGGTTGTGTAGGGTTCTGAAAAAGGACCAATCATCTAAGCTTAACTCTGTCTACCGAGTCCTTAATGGAGTCTCTACAGGCACTGATGACTGAAATGCAGAAGACTTTGGTACCTCTGGCCAAACCCTCTGTTATTCTTGTCAGTTGAAAATGCTGGTACACAGCCAGTTCGGAGGACACCAGCGATCAGAACTTGGGCGCAATCATGTTCTTTGAGAATTTAAAATCGCTTCGTCTGGGTTGTATCCATCCAGCTATGCTAAGGGAGGCTTAAGGAAATCTTTTAGGCATACTTAGCCCTGGGCTTTGATTAATTACCTTGATGACAGATCAAAGCCAAAGCCTTTACACCAAAGCCAGGAGAAGATTATTATTCACACCCAAAGAATTCCTTACCGATCAGCTTAACATCTTTTATGCCCTAAATGCCATGAGAGACTTTTTGGAGGACATATAAATACTGTGAGCATTGAAAGTGCTTTTGACTGGGCACCCTTTAGGGAGCTATGTAAAGCTGAGAAAGCTCATGGTACGAACATTAGTTAGATGAATACATTTGAAACCTGGAGCTGGTTGTTGTTTGAGAACGAAGGCGACAAATGGGTGTCCATTCTATTGCCGCTCCTATGGCGTATGCCAATCGATACCCTACTAAACAAATTGTAACAAGAACGGCTTCACTCGCAAGCTTATGCTGATGAAGTGGTATGAGACTTGTTTTGACCGCCAGGAAAAAAATGGGAAGGACTAATGAATGCTTCCAATAATGGAAGATACAATTTTCCAACTTTCAGATGAAGTCAAATATCTAGGAGTAATCTGGGAGAAGCTTGTGGAAGTGAAGGTCCGTTGGTCTCTTACTGCTTTCGAGAGGTGCAAGAGAGCTTTCGCCACCACATGTAGTAGTAGTAATGTGAATTTAGGACGGTGAGCACGTACGCATCAGTAGTACAAAACTATGTAAAAAAAAAAAATTAATTCATCACCGAAAAAAAAACAATCAAAATGAATTAAAATATAATTTTCAGAGTCATCTCAATACTTCATAGTTCGCATCTTTTTATCTTTAGTGCACTCAAGAGGCAATTCTTTCTGTCTAGTTTTAAACAATGACTCGACACTTGTTATTTCTGCTTCGATGGCATTGATCTTCTTTAAAGTATTCGCTGCTGCCTCATAAAGTTGATTACATGTCTCCGCTTCAGCTATCGTCTCCATAGAAGGATTGCGATCACTATACGATTTATTACCACTCTGAGCTTTTTCGATTCGTAATTGGATTTGTTTGATCTTCTCGCGAATACTTCCGTTTTGTTGTCGCAGTTTTCGGATTTCTTCCGGGTCTTCTCGAATCACATCAGGCCTAGAAGAAACATTTTTCATGTTTTCGAATTTTCTTAGGAGTGATGTGAAGCCAGTCGACTCAGAAATTGTTGCTCCCATTGGTGGCGGAAGAGCTCGATGTGATTCAGAAGGTGAATCAGCGCTTGCTGTTGTATCAAGATCATTCAAATGAGGAATTTGGTCTCCAAGAATATTTCCGGTACTGCGTTCGATTTCTTCACCTTCATCCTGTAATTTAGCCAGTCGTGAACGGAGTTCGTTTATGTAGACCCTCACTTTTTTGGCTTCATTTTCCACTGAAAATGTTTTTATTGTTATTAGTAAATGTTGCCATTTAAACATTGATGAACTTTCGACTCATCAATACAGATTCGACAGACTATAAATAGTATTTTTTGATAAAACATTCTACCAAACGTCTTTTCCGGCTTAGACCCGAACAAACAAATTTGATTAGTCTACTACAACCTTAACATTCAACTCACTATAAGTTTTCTCTTCGTTTTGATCTTTATTCGATGGTCCTTGTTCTTCCATACTGCAGAATATACTCTCCACAAACTATAAATCAAATGAATAAGTTTAGTATTTGCCAAATTGAGTATTTATAAACTAGTCAAAGCATAATTACAATTTCTTTCAGTCGCTCGTTAAAATTTAAAGCCAACTGTCATTTTCGAATTTTTTCATGAGCGAATTTCAAACACAATTGTGAACATACATTTTAAGTATTGAGTTGAACAGATAGATGTCTCACATATAGATGTAGCTGTCAAATAAAATTTTCAAATAACTGACATCTAACCTATATTCAACCGATCGAATTCCATCAGCAGTTTGTGTGATTGTCTGTTTTGCGTCCGAATTGTGAGAAAATCACTCAAATGGATCGAAAAACTGAAGTGCAACTATCCAATCCGCCATCGGACGTAATTTCTGCGGTAAAATTCGGACCCAACTCCAGTCAGTTTTTAATATCGTCGTCGTGGGATTGCACCGTCCGCTTGTACGATGTTGTAAATAATTCAATGCGCCAAAAATATATGCACGATGCTCCGGTTTTAGACGTTGCATTTCAGGTAAAATACCCTTCTACAAATTTTCTAAGCGTGAAAATATTAAAATTACATTTTATAGGACCCAGTGCATACAGTTAGTGGTGGCTTGAATAATCAGTTGACGCTGTACGATCTCAACACAAGTGCTGAAACTAATTTAGGATCTCACGATGAACCTGTCCGCTGCATCGAATATGCCGCTAAAGTCAATGGAATATTATCGGGAAGCTGGGATAAAACTATCAAACTGTGGGATACTCGCGAACGACAGTGTGTTGGCTCGTATGAACAGAGTAACGGCAAAGTTTACTCGATGAGTGTAAACGATGAAAAGGTCGTGGTTGCTACATCTGACCGAAAAGTATTGGTATGGGATCTTAGGCAGATGGCCCAGTACATGATGCGACGAGAGAGTTCACTTAAATACCAAACCAGAGCCATACGCATTTTCCCTAACAAAGAAGGCTACGTAATGAGTTCGATTGAGGGCCGAGTTGCCGTCGAATACTTTGATCAAGATCCAGAGGTTCAGAAAAAGAAATTCGCTTTCAAGTGTCATCGTAAGAAAGAGAATAACATGGAATTCATTTATCCGGTGAACGCGATAAGTTTTCATAATATTTATAACACATTTGCCACTGGCGGATCCGATGGATTCGTAAACATTTGGGATGGTTTCAATAAGAAACGTCTCTGTCAGTTCCATCACTACGATACATCGATTGCTTCGTTGTCGTTCAGTAGTGATGGCAGCACGCTGGCAATAGCGTGCTCATATTTGGACGAATTTGAGAAACCACCATCAACACCGCATGACCCGACAATCTATGTTAGATATGTAAATGAGCAGGAAACGAAACCGAAATAAGTAATGGATGTAAATTTTAGTTTATGAAAATATCAAAAAAAATATAGGTGTAATTTTAATTTAGAAATGAAAGTTATTTTTTTCTTCTAACATAAATGGTAGCAAATGTTTTAGATTTCTATCCAATTACCTCGAGCTTAGCGATTTCTAGTATATTGCTGCTCGATTTGTTTGCCAGAAAAGCGTATTTTTTTCCTGATAGCAATGATTATTTTAGTTTTGCTTCGAATGGTTTGCTTATAATACTTCGGCGGATTCTATAATACCATATTTAGTGGCGAAATTAGGCCACCTTCCTCCGCTTCTTACCTGCAAGAAACAAAAGATAACTTGAACAACCAAATCATCACTTTATTTCGCCTCACCACCTCTCCTGGGGCGAGTATGATTCTTCGGAACGACTTCTGGCCCCTTTGCACATTGACGAAGGAGTTTACTTCAAGATTTGGTGAGATTACGCAGGGTTCAGTTCTCGATCTTCTCCTAATCGTTCTCTATCAACAATCCCCCCCCTGTTATTCCTTCGACTTATTTTCGGTATGCTGATTTAAAAATATTCAAAGTAACTGAGTCTCTGAACGATCGCCCACAACTACAAAATGATCTTAGCACTTTAGATGGTTGACGCCTAAAGAATTTACTTACTCTGAGCATATCGAAATATTATTTAATGTGTTATACATGTAAACAGCTTCGTGTGATGTCTTCCTACTCCCTTTTGGATACCCTCTCACTACTTTAGAAAATTTCAAGGACTCAGATGTGATTTTTTTAAATTAAATTCGATCTTTATGTAGCATACATTACATCCAAGTCTTCTCGTTTGTCCGGCTTTGCCCTCAGGACTTGCTAACTTGCCTAATTGTGTCCATGTTTTATTCGTTAGTTAGTAATGTCCTCGAGTACAGCTGTTAAGTCTGGTTCCCTCACTATGAACTTGATGCGGTGGAACTGATTGTGAGTATAGTGATCGTTTATCCTTGATGCAAATCCCGTATTTGGAATCCCGCAGTGTTCCTAGATGAGTATGTGTTGTTTAAATTTCTACGTTGCTGTACGTTTTTTGATATAGGCTCTAAGCTGCAACTTCGGACAGATAAAATTTATTATATCCTTTGCGCGAACTGACGTATATTTTCGTTCACCTTTATTGTGTATTCCTAGACGACACAGCAAGCTCCGGTTTGGTTCTCTACCAGAAGTGCTCTCACAATCAAGCGTCAAATCAACCTTTTCATTAACGTCAATGCTCAGATTTTATTTTATTTTTATTACTATTATTTTCACTACTATTATGTATATTACTAATTTTTCCCATTACCTTTTTGGATTGACTTTTAAATCTGTTATATTTTTTTTCCAAATTATAGCATAGCAAATAAATAAAATAAACAACTTGTGGCGATAGAAACCACACTAGACCTATAATCAGATTATACAAAAATCTATATTTGTTTACCAAAAACTTCATTTAAATCGATTGATAATGTTCGAACATTATCAATCGTTAAAAAAGTGTACTTATCAACCCAAACAAATGCTTGTGCACAAGAGGAATTACTCAAAAACTTTTCGAGCACCTTCACATGAAGTGAAATTTTTCTTCGGGGCGATACCGATACGATAAAAAAAACGCAAACTCCTCAACTCAAATATCTTTTTATGCCGAAGTCCGCAAGGCTGCCAGATAAAACCGTCTACACTGGCCAACTTGATAAAGCCCACCTGTCCTTAACCTTGCACAGAAGTTGCAATCCTCTTGCTAATTATTCACAAAACCCCGAGAGAAAACCTATCTATATTTCGAGTTTCCAGCTTCTTAACCACATCCATATTGGCTCACGGCAGATTATTGCAAGCCTGCAGCCAAACTGCATACCTATAAAACCAGCTGAAACCGCTTCAAAACGAAAGTAAATAAAATAACAAGATTGTCTTCATATTAAAAGTACTTTATTTCATTGAAATCGCTAAGAGCAATCAATCTTTTATTTTCTTTTATTATAAACTTCAATCTTGACGCATATCAAATCCATGAACAATTGATCTCAGCAAACAACAGGTTATTTCTATCACCCCAATGCACACTACTCCTTACGAGAATCTATTAGTATTTTTTCAGATAATTTACATCAAGTTATAGTAACGTTGAGCGATACAGGTGTATATGTTTAAAAGAAAATTAATTCAAATTTATGTAATGGAAAAAGCAGCTGCAGTTGAAAAGCCTTCGACTGCTCCGCTGGAAACAGGTAATTATTCACAGTGAATAGTTCTTTTGCTGTAAAATTAAAAGCAATTAGAGATTATGCACTAAGACGAAAATGTTTAAAAACTTACAGTTATAAATAGGAAGAATCCACACGACAAATTCCAAGTTGGTCCGCCAGAATAGTAAAACGGTGCTTATATTGATGACTTTTCAATGAACATTGAATAAACGCAATACTACTTTTGAACGTACGGAGGCCTTTACAGCTTGAAACATAATGGATGGCCACTGTAGGTCAGCAACCAGAACCTCTCAGAAAATCTCCATATTTGGAAATAATTCAAATTTTCATCTTGTAGCACTCGCTCAAATCTCAAGTTCTCTCAATGGTAGATTACTTTTTAAGGACGAAATTCCATTCATGCGTGTAAAGCATCTATGTTTGTCACAAACGGATACGCCGAGTGAAATCTGCATACGATGAATCACCATCCAATCAAATGTAGAAATTGTCCACATGGACGAAATGCTTTTGAGGCAGTTTTCTATATCTGCCTCACTTGGAAATCTGTTTACCGGAATACTGAATCGATGGTGAATTTCACGCTGCTTTCGAGAGATGTCTTCAAGGATAAAAGCTTCAGCTGAGCGGGCGCGGTCCTAAACTTGGTACGAATATGGCTGACCGCGATGAACTGACTGAAAAATGTTTTCACAAATCGAGGCCTCCTGCATGCTTTCTAGTTCGATGCTAGCTTTTGCTGGTAAGACTGCAGGATTTTTACTCATTCTGCTCTTCTTGGACAATACAGATAGTATATCTCGTCTTTGGTTCATAGCTTCTTATACGAAAAACTATCTCCGTAGGTATGAACATCCTTCGGATAGGGCCTAACTTCATTCTAGACTGCACCTTAACTCCAAAAGTTGCGCTGAAGTTTATAGTCAGACACGACTATTCGACAAGTTACACGATGGTATTATTATTTGCTTGTTTCAACGAAATAATTAGATAATGTCCCACGCTGCCGTCAAAACTTTTAAGGAAGAAGAGTCCCACGCCGCCGTCAAAACTTTTAAATAGGAGTCCCACGCCGCCGTCACAATTTTTCAGGAAAAGGAGTCCCACGCCGCCGTCAAAACTTTTCAGGAAAAGGAGTCCCACGCCGCCGTCAAAACTTTTCAGGATGAGTCCCACGCCGCCGTCAAAACTTTTCAGGATGAGTCCCACGCCGCCGTCAAAACTTTTCAGGATGAGTCCCACGCCGCCGTCAAAATTTTTAAGGAAGGGTCCCACGCCGCCGTCAAAATTTTTCAAGAAGAGTCCCCCGCCGCCGTCAAAATTTTTCAGGAAGAGTCCCACGCCGCCGTCAAATCTTTTAATGATGAGTCCCACGCCGCCGTCAAATCATCCCCCGATGCCCACAAGATACCGATGGATTCGCCCGTTAACCACCCGAAACCGACAGAAAGTCTGGTCCCATTCAGAGACATTTATTGAAATCCTTCGCCGCCGTCAATGCTATTGGAGTCCCACGCCGCCGTCAATTTTTTTCGGAATCCCTCGCCGCCGTCAATTTTTTTTTTTGGAATCCCTCGCCGCCGTCAATTCATTGGTATCCCTCGCCGCCGTCTACACAATCCCGCGTTGCTGCCGGTGCAGATCGATGTATAACTCCCACACCCAATTCACCCCAGATTTGAACCCGTAGAAACAGGAACTCATCGAAATTCTCAGAGATCATATAGCAGGCAAACAATAGCGCCATCAAGTACGTACGCCAAACAATAGACGTCCACTGCTGCTTTCCCCTCATAAAAAAGGCAAAATCGCAGTGAGGACTATTCACCCATATCGTATTGATAACTTCCCTGGCTCTTCTCCACTCGAAACTAAGATGCAAGGATAGTCCGTTTCAGTAAATTCCACGGCATCCAGAGCTAAGGGTCATTGTAGACACAAGAATGAATCGCTTTCTAAGACCAGTTCGCCTGAAGTGTTTGATAACGTCTGCAGCATGATTAAAAGAGCGCGTAGATAATATTGAGGCAGGAGAAACAAGTCTTCTTCAGAAAATCCCAAGGAAACTAGACCTTTGACCAATACGGCTTAAGCTACGCCCGAGTGTTGATTGTTGGAAAAGAACTGCTTCATGTCGATATTGTGAGAACGGAACATCCCGTGGCGTAATGAATTAACTGAGCCACGCGCCATGTTGTTAAGACTAGTTAGCTGTACTACACCATTATTTCTTCTAGATACATCTGCTGATCACGAACG
This sequence comes from Nemotelus pantherinus, assembly GCA_963978885.1. NCBI lineage: Eukaryota > Metazoa > Arthropoda > Insecta > Diptera > Stratiomyidae > Nemotelus > Nemotelus pantherinus. Next base: position 13,604,804 of record OZ022265.1, read on the forward strand.
CGAACGATGAACACCAAGTGCTGGATAATCTTCGACAGGTAGACAAGGTCACTTCTAATCGCCTTGACCCAGAAGGATAATCTACGCCATAAGCTCAGTGTTGTTTTCAGGAACTACAGAACTGCTGCATGCAAGACGTCTGCCTCATAGACCGAAATACTTTCAGACGAACCAGGAGCACACTCAGGAATGCGATCATTTTGAGATGGTATGGTTAAGCTGACTGCGACCCACTTCAAAGTTTCAAAGGAAATCGTGCGGAAGAACGCTAGCTTGCCTGCTACTACATCTAGGACCCCCGACTAATATTACTGCACTTAATTTTAATTTCTCGGCCGTTATGCATAAATAAAAGGACTTCCAGAGATACATAAAATCCAGACTCGTTGGCTTTTTAGGATGGAAAGCTTCTCTGAAACAAAACAAAATTCTCTTGGTTGTACGGACTTCATATTTTTACCGGGCTCCCTTCGTAGATGATGCTGATACTAATTTGGGTAGTGGAAATATTTATAGTTGAAATGGAGATTCATTGCTAGTCCAAATCATGGGATCAGATTTTAATGTGTGATGTCGCGTGTCCTATTTTCAGTCAACATGTTCACAGTTCCAACGAATATAGAGTTAGTTATTCCAAAGATGCATTCTCCTCTGCCTACCGCAAAACTCTGATGAGATCAATCGTTGCTAGTTTCCCGAGTCCGTCGCGACTCAAAGGACCAATATTTTGTTCTCAATAAATAAGACAGCATCTCGAAAACTGCTCTCATTTCCTAGAATATACTTTTAGTCGCACAAAATGATGTTCCCCTACCAGGAGACTGCGATATGTTTTCAACTGTGAGGCTTGAATAGTTGTCGTGAGTGGAATCATAGCAACGTTCTCGGTGGCTTCAGTGGGTGAAAATGCTGAGTGAATGCTTTCCCGAATATCAAAACTGTTCGCAGCATTTGTAAAGATTACTGTAATAAACAAAACAAGGTTTCGTTTCCAAATGCACATTTTACCGATCGCTAGATATTTCTAGGATCCGTGACAAAGCATGACTAGTAGTCAGCCAGCAGGTTCTTGCAGAGTTCTAAGGTTGATTAGTGGTGCGTGCTACTCTCAAAAGAGGCCCAAGATTCCAGGTATTACTGCAATAACACATTTCTTGTTCTAACGCCGAAATATAAAATTTACCCAAAACGGATCTTCTCCCACGTTTGACTAACTTTGTTGAGTCCGAATGAATCTTTCTATGCAATTTTTATTCGCTTTAAAGCGCAGATTGATGTTAAGTCATATTGGTCAGTAGTCAGGAATCGGTTATTTGTACTGAAATATGCAAACGAACGTGGTCTTACGGTGAAGTCAAAATCTTTACCAAATGACACTGAGCCGGACTTCTTTATATAAAGGGCTATTCTCGACTAGTTTGGCAAATCTGCATGCATCAGCGTTCCTCAAGTGTGTAATTTTGCTGGCCAGTTTGACTGAAATGAACAAATTCGTCTTGTCTGCAACGTTCTATTAAGATTACCGTCAGCTTTCTCAAGGAATGATTGCGAGCGAACGTTGTGGAAGACCATAGTTGCAAAGTGTGGCACTTCTTTCCAGGACTAGAAACATAAAAGGGGATATGGCATCGCATTAAGTGCAATTTACCGCAGCTAGTAGATGATACGGCTGGCTGCAGGAGGATGCTTCGATCGCCAAACTTGCTTCTTCAGATGCTCTTCGTATTTCGGGCACTACACATGTTGAGAACGGAGAAACACCTATCACTTTTACGAGATGCAAGCACGTCTGAAGCAGCAGCACATATTAAACGCGCGCACTACGCCATTTTCCAAATCGCGTCGCACAGACTCAGATCGATTCATTCTTGGGCTTCCTTGCGATGCGCATTTACTACGAAATTTTCACATTAATTTTACGATCTTCTACAAACACTTTGATGATCTCTTAAGTCCATTAGGACACGGAGAGGAAAGCAAGCTTCAAATGCCGCCGCACTATCTTCGGATGGCGCTCGATATACACGACGATCTGCGTATTTTCACTGGATCAGCAATATAACACTGGTACTGCCGCTCGCTCAGAAAAAAAGATCTCTTTCGGCCATCTTAGCACAATTTGGGTAGCATCTAAACTTTCGATAAGGCCGCACTGCACTCACATAGGGTGTTGGGAAGAGATTTCAACATAGCGCCACAGTACTGCAAGATACAAAATTTTCGAAACAATCGAATGGAAACTTTACCGAACTCTTTGGAGCCAGAGAAGCGGTAACCATCTGCACTACACCACCCACAGCACATCACATTGCAAGAGGGAACTTTTGGGAGATTCACAGCATCACTCCTTTTTGTCACACATCTACACATACGTCGAATTGGAAACATCTTCTTGATTTTTTTCTGGTTTGGTTGAAAGCGTCACACAGATTTTCACTTGGTTGTTGCTGAACTATTTGGTTGCTTTAGAGATGGATGAGTTGATGGAAACATTTTCGAGTAAAAATTGCTGGTAGTAGTAGAGTTGTTGACTTCAGGAATATCACCCTCGTTACAGGAAATCGATCAATCAGAAGCAGCTAGGTAGCCATCACATAATACGAGCAAAGCCAGATTCATTTTCGAGCATCAAACTATTTTTCGTTAATTTTAATTGAAAGGGCAATTCGTTGGCAATTAAGAAAATAAATCACAAAACTACATACTATATAAATAAAGTGCTTGCTGTTTGGATAAGACACATTAGTATACAAACTACATAAATATGCAAAGCTTTTTCTTCGGGTAAACATTTGTGTAAAATCAAATACATGTAACTATAACGCCTGGATTTCAAAATTAATTATTGTTATTAGTTTTTAGATGACGCAATGAACATATGCTTAAAAAGTTCAGTCCACCTTCAGGACATTTGCGTGTGAAACTCGGATAAAGTACAATTGCAATGAGTGAAAATCTACAAGAAATTTTATAAAACGTATCTCTCGTCTACTAAAAACATATTGCAGAAAAATTCTGATTTATAAATGCAAGTAGTATTAAGAAACCATCAAAATTAGGTACAGTAATATTACTGAAAATTACATTCAACTCTCACGGGAAGCAGCTTTTAAACCAACAAAAAAAAAATAGACTCCTTTGCGATCTAATTATGAAGAAAATCAAAGAAAATTATGGATAGTAAACAGCACTTACAGAACACTAAGTTTGGGTACACCGCATAGCCATCATCAAAAGTTTGCTTGAAAATCTATATACATAATAGTTTAAGATATTCCAAAAATAAAATTATGCAAACATTAGATGAATAATATAGTGTGAACATGAAAATGTACAGAAAAATTGCTTATCGACTACGATTTAAAAGCGATTTTGTATTGAAAACAAATATAGATAGTTTGTAAATTATTTTCCAAACTATATAATTGCAATATATTCCCGTTATAAGCAGTATATAACGGGCTGGGTGCTTATTTTCAATGTTTTTTTTTTAAATCACCAAAGTTTCAACTTGAAACTGGTTTATTACATTTTAGTAGAATTAGGAATGAATATTGGTTAAAGTTAGGACTCTGAATTTAATTAAACAAGTGAATTGTTTTGTATGGCCCAGGCATGCTTTCAATTTTTGGGTTTTTTTTTTTTGTGCGCGCAACAAGCGTATGCCGCATTTAGCCAACATGACTAATAATACACGCTGCTTACATGATGTTACACTGAGTTTTGTGTAGAAAGTGTTTTTATACAACGGTATCATAAGTTTTGCATTAAATTTTCAAATATTTGCATGTGGAATGAAAAGTTTGTCTAGAAGCACCCATTCACTTTGGTTATTTTGCAGATACGTTTCACAAATGATGATTAAAAATCAGTTACAATACTCTTCACATTGATTTTTGTATGGCCACTCTACACGAGCATTATATGGCTGGCTTTCAGCTAAACACAAGCATTAACGTTGGCTTTAAATCGAGAAAAATATTCAGAAAATGTGGCTTTGTAAAACAATGAACGACAACTAATTGATACATGTTTACACAGTATTCCACATATTAACTACTAAGGATTTGCGAAATAATTTCACTTAAACTTGCGAAAATATGAAATTAAACAAACACTTAGAGACTAGAGTAAGATTGTAGTTAAAACATTTTCAAAAGATTAAGTAATACGAATTAAATATAAAATGCAAAAATCTTACACCATATTTCGCCCCCTCCGTGGGTTTTGTGAATTGTGTCGGAAAGCGTCTGAATAAAAGTGTGAATCGTTTTGACAAAAATTAAGCAATGGATTTTTTGAAAGTTTCTTCCGGGCATGAATTGTACATATGAAGTGTTACCAAAAATCTCGAGTAGGCTGAGTTGTTCGAAATCTATAGCTGTGGTTAACAAGTTACAAGTGATATCAAGGAAATTCAATGCAATATATAAAAATGTAAGTTAGCAGCTGCTTCCCAGTTTTAAAAATTATACAAAAAATTACAAGATTTAGATGATCAAACAGATTAAAATATATCATTAGAAAATAATGAAAGCTAATTTGTATACTTTTGTTGCGATTTTAGAGGGCAATTACACTGTGATCCACGCCCATATTTCTTAGCACTGAAAAATACTCGTTAGAAGGAAACAATATTGCAAGGCTTACGTATTAGCGCGGTTCGGACTGATTGGATTACGATACGAACATACCTCGTTCGTTCGCTCGCCTGTCCATCGCAGGTGTTAGTTAATAATACAGGTGCACTTAACATATCCTATTACATAGAAATCACCCTGTTTCATTCCCATCATACAAAACACATCTAAACAATTGCATAATAACACATTAGGATCCTGCAGATGAGAGTTAATTCGAAATAGCAAAGTTTTTAAAAATAGAAAACCTTCCCAAATGCGACAGGGAAAACACTACAATTGTTAACTGTAAAGTAAATAGAAAAACATATTTGTGGATTTGTTAGCAAGGGTACTTATCAATTTTCGTAGCAAGGCCATAGTTTCGGCTTCTATATTCGTTAATAGATAGTAGTAGATTTCTTCCTCCATTGAATGCATTCAATATACTTGGGTTTCTCATTCTCTAAAAGCTCACACTTCCTGCTGATGTGTTTCGAGCCCAACAGAAAGACTACCAACACACGATTTATGACAAAACATGTAAAGAAATTCTACAAAGATGCATAATGGGGAAAAAGGCAAATCGATGGATGTATAAATGTTTTAAAAAAATCCTATTACGTTAAAAAATAAAGTAAAATAAAATTGTTTAGCTCCAAATCCACCTCGATGCGAACTGTGTTACTAGATTAAATGTAAAATATCAAGAGACAGAAAAAAAAAACAGAAATGCAAATGCGTAATATTTTAAGAATCGGGTAATATATGACTTACTGAGGCGCCAAGCAGCCGGTAGTAGTGTGAAAATTTGTTTTATACAGTGCTAACTTAGTTCGAAAATTAACCATATGTCGATAGGTGGCACTCAAGCGTGTGCATTTTTAAGTAAACATTAGGATGAATAATGCCAAAAACCAATATGTCCTGTTTTCAATACGTTCATTTCAAATCAAATTCAGGCAACTACGAAACGCTTTAAATCGAAAGAAAAACATTGGTTAGCGGACAATGGGTCCTAGTCTGCTCTTTCGAGGAACTGACGCCTCTTTACAAGCAAACTAGGTTTTGGTAGTTTCATGAATAATAATAAATTACGTATCAGCTAACAAAATTTTGCATGTCTTTACAACTTACAGTACAGCTACTATCCAACTAAGAATATTATGTACTTTGAACGGTTATAGTCCACCATTATATAACATCTGCCACACACGCACGAAGAGATGAATACAATTCGCTAACTAAAACATAGCAGGCAGGTTCGATTACCGATTATTTGCGCTCGCAATAGCGCACGTTAAATTCCAAAAATGTCTAGGTGACTATACAAAACAACAGTGTTAGGAAAATAAAACGGTAAAATGTTACGAATTCGAACAAATATGTTCGTGCCGCTTTCCCTCGATTGCCGCAGCAATTTTTACATAAGCTCTCAAATAATTTGTTGTGATGCAGATGAAGTAGAAAATCGTTATCCGTGCGTAAGAAGAAAACCCAATGTCTAAAAACGTACATTATCTATGGAATAAACAACCAAATTCGTAATTATGGCCTGTCCGCAAGGGTATGTTGGTGCTATGTTTGACCCGAATACCCTTGCGTTCGATAAAATACATACATAAATCGGAAAAAGCGTTAAATGTTTAACATACATACTGCGAACTATGATATTATATTGTGAAAGGGACATCCAAATCACAGAATTACTGTGTATACAAAGCAACCACATACCTTACGCACACAAATAGTAGTCTAGATATGCATATTTAGCTAGAAACATACTGGCGCGTTCCTTGGCAAATTACATACTTTCAAAAATTATTAGGTGGTAGATAGATTGCATGCATAACAATACTGCCTCTCCGGGCCTGCAAACAGTTATTCTTAGTTCGAAAAGTACCATATGAATATATTAATGTGAATAATGCGATTTAAAGCGATTGTCTAAACAGGAAACCATTCTCTTCGTTCACTAGTAATTCTTCCGATTATATAACTTGCCGATACTTTCTTCGTGATTTTGGTTGTCATTGTCAATCGACAGGTCTGCAAGAATTAATTCTAAATTTACGGAAAAGAAATATGATTAGAGGGGGAAACGCATCGCTTTTAGCGACCGTCGGTTCAGTAAACTCTAAAGATACTTGCTGATCGTCTCGAATTGTTTTAAGATTCTGCGAAAATATAAGGTCTTTCTTGGTTACGGTTATGTGACAAAGGTCCTACCCGCTATCAGTTGTTTATAATTGCAACCCCCCAGCACACAGTATTTTCACATACTCTCATTGTGCTTTGCGGAAGAATGTTACATCAAGCATTAAACACCTAACCAATTTGTCTGAAAGAATTTCAAGGTTAGATACACCTAACACCTAAATACTGTTCAAAGTATAGGGTGATTAATAAGAACTCAGCATCAAGTTATTCCCGATATTCTAGATTCAAGGACAGGTCGTAGCAATTTCTCAACGACGGCTAATTGTTGCTGAAGTTTACGTTGCTGTTGTTCATGTTGTTGCTGACGACGATTACGTTGATAAGGTCGATGATGTTTTTCTTGATACTGTTGCTGCTGAACAATGTTCATGGTTGACGACGAGATTAGACGATCACTAGACACAAAACTATGGTAAAAAATAATGCGCCGGTATTTTGTCCCGTTGCAACGGTGTCGAGTAGAAATGATCGAAGACATCAACTGAAATAAAATTACGCTTACATTGTAGATAAATGCTTAAAGATTTGGCTGGAAAGAGGAGGAATGATCGGAACTAGATGGAGTGGGGTAAAAGAGTGTTGTAAATTCAATAAATTATGCAACTGATGAATTCACACGAGCAAGCGTTTGAATTACCGAGTCTGTTTTGAACTAATTTTTTTGTGAATTTTTATGACATAGTTGACAAATTTTTCTCAAGTTTACTACGATGTGTTGTTATTCATTATTTAGGAGCAAAGTGCTACTAAGCTAAAGCTTTTTCCGAATAGTGAATAAAAAAAAAAACTTTAAATATAATATTATTGATGCCAGTGGCGGCTCGTCGGTGTACGCTAAGGAAGCAGTACTTCCCTTGTTTTATTGTATAATAGTCCAACTACAGAGCTTCGAAGGTAGATTTACAGCGACGCAACGAAAACTCAAGCGTATTTCTCAAAACCTCAAGCACTGCGTCAATCCAGTACATACAGTTCATTGAGATATACTACACAGAACATTAAAGTGATCTTGCTTCAATGCTCGAACTCGTGATTTTCACATAGATCTACTTCGACGCTTTATATAAATGATGCCCACAAATACTCTGCAGTGAATGTACCCCCTCGTGGACGCTGTTCAACTCACAGCATCTCGGTGGATAGAGAAATTCGGAAATTCTTGCCCATCCACCCACTAAGCGACCCAGAAAATTTGGTGTATGAATGAAATTAAAACGCTGGGAAGCCATCAGCGTCTCTGTTGTTTTTTTATTATTCCTAAATTGTAATATGAAACTCGGAATACAATTGGCGTTTTACTTGACAAGTGGTGTACGATGATGATGATGACGATGAGTTGGCTATATATTAGACTGCTATTTACAAATAGCAGTCTGCTATTTACAAATAGCAATAGCAGACGGGTATTTACAAATAGCAGTAGCATATTGCTATTTTTAATTAGCCATAGTGCCCTGCTATTTAAAAATGAAGATTTTCTATTTGCAGCATTTTTTAAGGCATTTTTGCGCTGTTCATCAACGCATCCCCATCACCCACGAAAATTTAATCAGAAAGGTTCCATTACTTTGTATTATGACTGTTCAAAAGAATTTAAAAAATATATCTGATTGTAATTGGCATTTAATAGAACAATGAATACATCTCGTCTAAGTTGTGATGTACCCCGCTCATGAGGCATTCTTCAATACACAAAAGCCTATGTCAACTTTAAGATGCTCTATTCCACTTCATAGACTAAACACCGTTAAAACTTTACTTCCAGGCAAATTTAGAGTGCCTTGCCATTAAGATTTTGTTTTCAACAAAACTAGAGATTTTAGCAAATTTAACCATTTTTAGTTGCAGATATACTAGTAAAATCGTATTTACAGTAATTTGAAAAGTAATTGACTTTTAGCGCCAACTAAAACATATACTAAAGACGACAGTCTTGGTATATATTCTTACCACAAGATAGCCTGCAGCATACATAATTAAGTTGTATGCTTATTTCAAGTGTAGGCATTCCAAACAATAACACTCAACTGGTAGAACTTCCTGCTGATCTCCACGATGGACTATATCAATACACGTAGAGCTGAGAAGATAATTGCAGGCCAGTCGATAGACACAGTTCAAAGAAAGTGTCAATAAACCAGATTAAGCAAAAATGGCAGAAATGTCGTTAGAAATTATTTGTGAAAACCCTATCACCCAACAGAGCTCGATAAACTACTATGAAGCCCCAAAACTCCTATATATATTCTAGGTAGGCATCGACTTGTATCTCGGTAAATCAGTTTCGATCGCATATCTATAAAAATTTTCAAAAATTCATATAAACAGAAACGACTTAACGCCAAAGTCAGCCGTCCCCTGAAAATCTGTATTAACAAAGAGTGGATATTCCTAGTATATTCTCAATATTGAAACAGAATGTACAATTACAAACCGTTATCATACGCTTGAAAGCTGCCAAATGTATGAATATATGCAAACATATACAATTTTCATGCAAGATATTAGCACTGAATTTTAGCGAAATATTGAGACTTGAAATATCAAAATTTTCTATTGCGTGCTGGGGTTCATATGGAATTATGTTTGGCAGCCAACACGACTTAGTAACTTAGATATAAGCGACCAAAGCACTTCCAGCATAATTACGAGTGGAATATCATAGTTCTCGCAATATGGATATTGATCAGTGGCACGCTGGAAATTGGCGTTCCGTTGCACTTGTTTCCATAACTTACGTGGCAAAAAATGTGTTTACCATTTTAATACCAATAAATGCAACATTTTGAAAATATACTGAGCAAGCAAATAGATCTTAGTTAAGATCCTACCTTATAAATCCATCGCTTACAAGTTTAAATCTCAGGACGATAGCCGCTGTGGTCGTCGGCAGGTCTCACATTTTGCTCTCTGCTGTTAACACCTTCGGCTTTCGTAACCAAATATTAGCGCCCCAATAATGCTTCACTGGTCCCAATAGCTGTTGTACTATACGTTGTTTCCCACTGTACGTTTACACAGCCCAATCGGCAGGCAGTTCGTAATTTAGACTTGCTAACGCTACTATTCTCTCGAGATATGCCAGAATTGCCTATTCCTCCTTCCTCCTTTTTCTTGGCTGCAAATGAGTATCAACATCATGATAAAATAAGAACCACGGTTGCTATACCTTACACACCGTGTTCTTATGTATAATCTTCATCAAACCTCTACACAACGCTATTTGGATCAAAATACTTAATTAACAGACTTTCACGGACTCACTCTACACTGCACAATCGATGAATTCTTAGTATCTTCCGACATCAGCTTATGCGTTGTTAGTTACTTTCTCATCGCAGAATCGCCCGTCTATTTCCGTACCTCTCGAAGTGCTGAAACTAGATTCATTAATTACGCCCTAAGACCGGCCACTCGTTACAAGCAACCGCATCAAAACAGACTCGAATTCGCTTAGCTCTAAAGTGCAAATTTGTCGTAGCTTACAACACTCTTTTTGGAACATATTCAGTTAGCAATTAAAACAAATAATTTTTCGAATTTCAATCGTAATACTCGAATATATTTTAAGACTTTGTTCTTAGTTTTACATCTAAAGATTCAATATGAACCAGTATTTCTATTATCACATTTACGTACTGTTACGTCTGGTTTGTTTTTTTTTTTTGAATTTGCACTCTATTTGGATTAAAATAATTTACCTGGAACCACGAATGAGCATCTATGACGTGTACTTGTTTTAGAATACGACTCACTTGTATTCCGATGACTCGCTGGCGATGAATCCAAATGAGTTCGCCGCGTATGTACTGCGTCATGGATGCCTCATTCGGTGCCCCAGCATGCTGTCTTGTGTAAAATTCAAAATTTATGAAATATTAAAAGTAAAATGTGGGTCTACTTATGATTTTTCTTTCGGTAAATGAACAAAAATGGAAACGAACATTCGACTGACGACACCGCCAAGCCACAAGCCCGGTCCGGTCGAGAAACGTGTGCATCATTCTTCACATTTTTTGGTACTGTAAATGAAAAACTTTCATAATATAAACATATCACAGAGCAGGCAAAATAGTAGTTAAAATAGACATTTGACAAATCTTTCAAAAACAACTCCCTACGCTACACTAAAAATAACGCTCTCGCTTCAATCCGCATCGAGAATCTACACTACACCTCATATCTCAACTATCGACGACATTGTTACAAAGCTTATTGCTACTACTTAAACTATTGAAAAAATCGTCGAGACGGCTCAGCTCGCACTTCCAGTAGCCTGCGATTTGCTTGCGTTGCTTTTCTTCTTCCTCGTCGTCGCAGTACAAAGACGTTGCGAGATTATCACTCGGGTACATGGGCGTAGTCAGTTGATTCGCGACAGAACCGTTATTTTCTGAGCCGAGCAATTTCGATTGCAGTTCCGACCAACGCATCAAGCGTTCACTCTGCTTACGACGCAATTCGGCTTCGGCACGGCTCAAGGCCGTCGATAAAATAGCCGTCACGCGCAGGTCGCCACCCCGCCTACGTTTCATGGCGATTTTCTTAATGCGGAAATTCTGCACCCAATCACATAGAGATCTGGGCGTATCGAGACTTTGCTCCAAAGCGGACGCCACCATTTTCACAAATTTTTCAAAACACGTCGATATATATCCTTCTGTGATCCGAATTTCAAAAATACACTTCCAAACGATAAACACAATTTTCCAAATGGCAAATTCCCTCTAAGCTTTTTCTATGGGTCTTTTTGTAGATTTTCACAATTTTCAGCAACACACACCTGCTCTTGCAATTATTGCCTTCCGGATTTAATGCACTGCTGCAATTATCACTGCGTGTGGCGATTAAACTGATTAGACACAACGGGACTTTGTCTGGCTATAACCACAACTGCAGCACCAAAATCTGCGATGCTACTTCTGCATCAAATGATCACACTTTCACGACTGGTTACCGACCGATGGCCTCTCGTTGTTTTATACCATCATCCCCACCCAACGTATGTACTACTACGCGATCGGCACGAAAGTAGAGCCACAAAAATCATTTAATTTCCACCCCAAAATAACTGGAAACAACTACAATTGATTTTCATCTGCATTTCCTTTTTTGTTCTTTCCGAAAATCGTATTTAATAAAATGAATATTACTTATAATGACGAAAAATTCAAGCTTGTCTTGCGCATGGATATGTTAAGGTGCGATACGGCACAGTCGTTACATATATCTTCCGCAAGATTTTCTTGCAAGATGCCTGACCAAGGCTGCCAGATTGGGCAATTTATCGCCAATTGGGCTGTCTTTCCTATCAGTTTGCGACATTTTATTTGGGCGAGTCGCTTGCTAATTTGGGCTATATTTTACCATGGTTTCATTTCAAAAAAGAAAACAAATATCCATTCCTCAGACTAAAATGTGATCAAAATTTTGCCGATTTGCTTTTTTCCCCACCAAAATTACAACTACCAACAGAACTGTTAAACTGCAATTTTTCTCAGCTCGAAGCCGAAACCCTCAAAAATAATTGTTCCTTATTTTGCTGCTTGACGTTGAAAGAATTAATTTATTCATTTTCAGAAAAGCATACAATTTGTTTAGAAAATACTTCAAAAATAAACTTAAAAACAGATTAAATATAAAAACACTCTCTGCTTTAATGCATATACGGTTGCACTTACATGCCAATGATGTTGTAATTGCTTTCCCATCTCTGAGAAATTAATAAAGAAGCTTAATTCAAATATCTATAATAATGATATCGATGGTGAAGAAGATAGTGGCAATGAAATACATCAATACAGTAATTTACTGTTTTCTGATGAATTATAAATAATATAATTTAGTTTTATAAGTATGTTTCTAGCGAAGAGTGCCTTACGAATTTGAATAAACGTGCATGACAGTGTAATTTATCATGGTTTTAAGTAAAACTAAAACCAACTAATGTGTAAATGCGATTTTGGGCTGCAAATATGGGCCACGATTTTGGGCTATAAATTGCCACCAACTGGGCGAATTTTTCAAAAAAACTTCTGGCAGCCCTGTCAGCCTGACCTGGCTTTCTAATTGCCTTGCCGAGAGTATGTTTGAGAGTGTGTTTCTAGTTGTGTTTTTTTTTCTAGAGAAAATTTCCAGTTTTCGAAGGTTTTATGGAGCTAAATTGGTTGGTTTGTTGAAATTCAAAGTCAGATTATAGATTCTTATTACAATATGGTGAAAATCATGTCAATTTCTAGTTGATTTGCTTTCATTTTCGTCATTTTAACAAAATCTCTTTCTTCGTAATTGCGCCAATTTTACACACACATCATTACATTTATGTACGGATATGTAAATGTGTTTGACACTCTTTTAACATTCCGTATTCCTATCTCGATGAAAATAGTCCACTCAAGTAGTAGGTAGATAAGATTGCGAGAAAATTTGCTCTTCTTCTGAAAATTTTCCGCAATCAAAAATTGAGGCAAATTATTTGTGATAATCAAGAGGTACCTATGCTGTGATGCCAGTAAACAATTATCTGACTTGTCGCAATGCCATAAAATCAGCATCAAAGGCTTGCGTCATAAAAGTTATTTCGGTAGTGAGTCACGGGGAACGAGCGATGAAAATGAGATTGACGTGGAACGGAAGAGTATGCATGTATGTAAGTATGTTTGTTTGTGTTTTGGCGGACGTGCAATGAAAGATGACCGCATCAGAAAATGCATTTCCAATCATCAGCTGCTTTTCCGGTTTAATCAAACTGGTTTTTCAAAGATAAACTGAACTGGTCAATCAAGATTTACCTGCTTTTTTTGCGAATGTCACTTGGGCCATCGCAATTATTTTACCGTAGATACAATCCGACACATTTAAATGTCGTATGCATGTAGTTGCATCCAATGTTATGCGAAATATATTAAGGAACATTAAAAAAAGAACAGGAATAATTGTGCGAGGATTTTGCTTAAAACACATTTAATTTTTAAACCACTGGGAACATTTTCGTCTTTAGTTCTTTGAAAGATATTCAAGTTATCTTCTTCGAAAAGAACAAGGTATTCGAATTTTCTATACCCTGCAACTTTCGTAATTTTGCCGTTTCGTTTTTGTAAAAGACAACAATTGTAACTTTCTATAGAGGCTAACATAACTTTATTGGAAATTAGCATCAGCTCAGTTGCATCGAAGGCAAAAAAAGATGACAAAATACTTTTACACATAGTGTACGCAACCGAAAAATGAATTTCAAACTCATGGTAATGCGATTATAATATGCTGCGATTTCTATTCACTTCCTAGTATGAATCGCTAAGAAAATTCGAAGTGTATATATACATTTTCATTTGTGCAATATCAATGTTTGCAGCTGAATTTTATTTATGAAGATAAGTTTGTAGCTGACCTTGAAAATATCTCGTTTACCTCAATGGCATGCGAAGATTTTAAAGATAGCTGTGAAACTTATTTGGCATTATCTAGAGGAGATGATGATAGATGATAGGCATAAAAGGCAGGAAAAAATTGAATTGTTATAATGTTTGCCTATTGTAAGCCCTAATATACTGCCAGACAAAATGTTGGATTATTTCGCTTATTTACTAATTATGTTTGTATAAGTAAGGTTCCATCTCTTCAGAACCAACGGGCTACGTGCTCAACTCACCAAAGTCTACCGAGTTTTATTTTTGTTAAAATATCGCGTACAACTCATGATTGTAACGTCTCCGGAATCAACCTTCCTTACATAGTGCATCAACGATTCTCCGCACGACCGTCTTCTCAAATGTGGCTAAGAGCTCCGAGTGCCTTTTGCCGATAAACCAAGTCTAGAACATGGTCTTGAATAGCAATAGATTAGATTTCGGTTATAGAAGAGGCTTGATAGACTGCAGTAAGCTTTTTTACATCCGAGTAACAGCCCGGGTAATTCTTCCTCCATATTTCCATCAGCTGCGACTATTGATCCAAGGTAGTTGAAGGATTGCTCTACATCAAGTTCAAGATCCTTTGATAGTTCGATCAAACCTACGTATTCTTCCTGCAGACGATGTTGCGATGTTGTTTGTCTTTCCTTAATTTATGTGCACCTCCAACTTTTGATAGACTATACGGTGACTTAGATGATGAAATGTTTGATATCTTCTGGGCGTTCTTACGGGCCACTGCCTCATAGGACGGAATGCGCAACGCATGGGCGCACTTTTCAATGGTTTTTATCGGAGCTGTAGCTCGGAAAATGAAAAGGAATCCGTCCTCCATCTCATGTGGTAGTACCTGGCTATGGAAAGGAGAAGAGTGGCGTATCTAGGTACACCCTGTCTTTCAAATTTGACTGCGCTATCCCTAGTCAACTTAATGGAAATAGAGCGATTTATCAAAGGAAGCGGATGGTTTCCTGGTGCTAGTGACTAGGGAAGAGCTAACTATTGTGGCTCCACAATGGAGTTCTTTTGTGCCTATGTTCATCTGTCAATCGACAGCCACTTCAACCTACTTGAATACAAATAATGACCTCCTGTAGAATATCTATTGCAGATAGTTGGATGAAATAGTTTGTGGATAAAAGTGAACATAAACAGCATTGTTAAAAAGAAATAAAGTTGCATTCTGCAGAAATACATTTCAAAGATAAATGGGATAAATCTTTGAAATTTTAATGCAAACAGATAAATTTTGGAATAACCGGTATTAATTTTTCCAAGAATCATACAGAAAAAATAAGAAACGATGTCTCATTAGAAAGGTAACTGTAATACCTTCCAAAAGAGATAAAAATTATTAGACTCCAAATATTAAAAGCAATCATTTTCACTAGGATACTTTGTAAGTCGAAAAATCTTTAAAAGGCTATAGCTCGTTGGGCGGTACTCTAGAGGATGTATGTGCAACAATTTTTCATTAGATTACCTTAAAAAATCACGTGGTGAACCCCAAGGCACCTACCCTGTTCATAAAGCAAGTCATAAGAAAAAGAATGCACGAAATTATTCCAGAGCGACAAAAAAAACGCAACTTCTAGATCATATGCATATTTGCTTGTTGACAACCGTCTGCCATAATTTTATGTATTTGAATAAGAAAGAGCAGTGTGATAACTACAAAAACATATTATATCAGCCTTTGCCACTATGCAAAAAAAAACGTTATTGTCGAAAACACTATCTGAATATTAATTTCACTGTGTACGAAATAAGCGGCGTAAAATAGCAAATCGGATCTTTTTCATGGCATAAACAACGTTTCAAAAATAGCATGAACGTAATTAATTGCGTGAAGGTGTTTGTGTTATTTTTGTATGAGCAAGCACAAGACACTGCATAAATATTTCTTATACGGATGGTAGATAAAAAAATCATGCAACGAAAATAGATATGTAATATTTATTTAGTGGTATCGTATTGTATTATCATATTTTTGGTTTGTTAGTATTAGTAAGCGTATCAAATATGTACATAGCTATATGAAATGTGTAGATATTTGTTTATATATTGAACTTACTTTGAATTGATACGCAATTTCGAGAAAAATGCTTTTCGGGAAACTCTTCAAGATTAGTTTTAGCTATACGACGAGTATTTAATTTTTATTTGTATGAACATGCCTATTTGACCTAACAATGTATGGGGAATACTTAGCAGAAATGTTGCCCCCATTTCCGAAACTAATAAAATTCAAACAAATTGAATTTCCGAGAAACTTTATATTTGTTCTCATTACTTCATAAAATGCGTACGTATCCCAATTCATGCATAAAATGTATGTAATTTGGATTTATAGTTTAATTAATCGTAAACACCCGTAGGAACAACTTTCACGTCCCTCTCAAATATTCGCTAGAATCTTCTCAAACATATCTCGAAAAGTGTATGGGCAAATCGGTTTGAGCTAATAATTTACTGGCAGTGCTAAATAATAGAGGCCAACAAGTGGTTTGTATCGCGTTTTTTTACTTGTTTCCCTAGCACTAACAATTAGGTATTTAAGTACCGACCTACCTACCTAGGTACATACTAAAAAAAATGCAAAGCTAGCAATTTATGCCTCGCTCCACATGTTCGTCAATTCATGCTTGAACAAATTGGGAAATATTTTGGAGCAATGAAAGTTTACGTTGTTAGACCATTCATTTCATATAAAACTACACATTTTCTGCTGACCAAACAAATATGTTAATTTTTCAAAGTGCGTCAAAACAGATATGAATCTAATTCCTATCGAGGTCAAATCTTCAGAGACCTTGCATAATCGATGAAAAAGTTTTCACACACCCATCCATACATGCACTACCACGCTCACAACAATTCGCAAAGCAATTTATTCGCAATAGATCTCATTCCCACCGCAAAACGACAATTTCTATTCCATGACAAACGAATGTCGTTACGTGCCATGCATTCCATGCGAAAAAAAAAATCAATACAAAGAAAAGACACCATTGTAAATTTCAAAAATGACCTCGCTCAACCCCCTAAGCAGCTAGTTTCCCAGCTATTCATTGCATGTTAAATTTTCAATTGTATTGTACTCGAAGAAGGGAAGCAAGTTTTTTCCCGTTTTCTCGCGCATTTGCGCATGACAAGATCGATGCACAATTTTTCTCAACAATTCATGTAGAGAATTCCCTTGCATCAGACATCACAGTAAAATGGTACATAGCAGCTGTTTCATGGTGACGTCAGAGAAACGGCTGCTCGGAATCTCCCTTACTTTTCCCCCGACCACACACAGCTTGCCTTCCTTGCCTTGCCGACAAATTCCATCCAGACCGGACGGACCGACACGAAAACAGGCGAGACAGCCGAACAAGGTCGATGTTGAGTCTGCGCCGTCTGCGCAAAATCAACAGCTGATAGGCGTATATACAGCGTTGTCATATTTTTTCGGTGTCTTCTCGCAAGTTCTATGACAAACAATGGTGCAACAAATTATTTGGATGCAGATTGATTGAATTAATACATAAAACTATCGGAAAATTAAATATCTTTGTAGAAAATGACGATTAGATTGGGCTAGTTTACAAGATTTTTCGTTCAAAGTTAGTTTATGGGCGTCATATAGAAAGCCGATTGGAAAAGCAATTAACGAACAAGATGGCGGATTTAAAGTACTTTTCGCGACCAGTCCTCACAATGAATTTTTTTTATGAGCTTGAGAAAACCGCGAAATCCATTCAGGAGATATGTGGAAGAGCATACGTCAAGTTAATCACACTGAACCGGAAAACAGAGGTATTTTAGAATGAATAAATTTTCATAAAATGCATCAATGCTTATTTGAAGGAGCAAGCAGAAGCGCTGCGAACGTGTGAATGTTCTAAGTTATCAGCTCATGGCCGTTATCGAATTCAAAAATTCACAGTTATACGATGAATGAGACACTTACTTAGAAAATGTGGCTGTTCAAAATGGAGCAACTAGATCAAATATTTGTAAATACTGCCATTGTTAAATGTTTTCAACTGTAGAGCGTCTACTCGTAAACAGTTTTGACAATCAAGTGGGCCATCAAATGTATGTCATTATTTATTCATCATCATCATGTGAAATGGGTCCAATCCTAGCCGTCATATAGAAGGTCAGTCACAAATTGCTTTCTGCTAGATATTTTTACAGTGCTGTCTTCGTCAGATCCGATGACTACCTCCTCATCTTCCTACTCGAGATCCAGTAAATCAAGTCGGTCTCCTAGCTTAGAGGCTGTAACACCACTGCCCTCATCCTCTCAAAGTGGATGTTCCTCAAGAAGGCTCAAATACACCAGACGGCCGTTTTTCACAGCCTTCCATTTTGTGAGGTAGCCTGCCTATCTCCACGTTCCGTAAGGGCTAAATCCTTCCGCAATAAGATTTTTAGGTGAACAAAATCGAACCCGTAACCTATCTTGTAGCTATTGCCCTTTAAATACGTCACTGTTACTCAGTCTTAAAATCTGCATGATCTCTTCAAGTGAAGAAGGCTCGGCAGGGATCCATGCCCTGGATTTCGGCTTGCTTGAAATCTAGTGCTTTTGCACCATTTCCAATTTCGCGCCTGGCCATAGTTGACCCAGCTAGCTTATAAAGATCCGCAGAGTGTTGACCTTGACACGCTATCATCTTGACTCGACCTTGATGCCACTCCACATTAAGGTATCTAGACGATTGCCCAGGATTTGCTATGAGCAAATTATTAAAGCCCACTAAAACCGCCTTTTGAGATGATGCCGTCGCTTTTACTGGCATCGGTAACCGTCCTCACTAGACTGTCTTTGACCATTTAATTGAATGACCGAGTTATTCATGTCGGAGCAGACTTGCGTGTTATTATGCTCCTGCTGGCCGGTCGGACTTGGTTGCTCAGCTAGCTGACATCTGCCGTTTCTGAGTAGCCAATGCTGTCGAAGCCGGGGATGCGCAACGAATCCCTTAATTTTTTCCTAGTCCTTTGCGGGCAGTGTCATGGGAGGGATGTTCTCAAATCTCATTAAAATCCAAGATGCATTCCTCCAGATTCGATATGCCTGACCAGATATGGATTTCGATTTAGTGCCTGAAGTGGAAGCAGCACCAGAACCAGGAAGCACCACCGCTCGGTGCATTTGGGTTTCTTTCCATTAGTACCTAGCATTTTTGCCTTGGGAGAGGGATGAAAACTGGTGAGGAGAGTGTTTTACTAGAGGTTCGCGGAGCAGTCTTGGAAGTCACTTCTCTTGAACCAGTGGACAGAGGTAGAAGCGAGATGCCCGTCGACAGTGAAGCTGGTTTCCCCGCTATATCTCCTCCGGCTGATAATGAAGTACGCCTTGCAACCACTTCTTTTTGGTACCGTAGAGTAAGTCTCCTCCTTGTCATTGGAGGCAGAAGTTGAATTAAAACCGCCAGACTTCTGTCCGACAGATCTCGGCTTAGATGACGTTTTTAGTTTTTTCGGGAACATCTATGCTGTTGGGTCCAAAGTCAGAGCTTTTACCATGGCGCGAATGTGTAGCCACCGAAGTCATCCCATGGTTATCTATACGAAGAAAGGAGGGCATGAGAGGGTTGGGGCCAATCCTTATTGGAGCAAGTGTTCAGAACCAGGTCGGTGCTAATCAGGAGTGCGACTAAACTGAACCTATACGTTCACCTTAATGGCTAAAAAACTAAGAGCATTTTCTGAGACCCGCCACGAACTCATTAAGACGGAGATGATAATGTTAGTCCAGATCCGTTCACGAGTAGATTTCAAGACGAATAGGTCCAGAATGCCAAAATCACCAGCCCAGTGCATAAATCAAAACGGAATCAGAGAGTAGCCCGTGGACAAAAGGTAGGTCGTGCCGGGTGATTCTTTTGGTATGCCACACAAGCAACCAGCTATAGAGCAACTACTCCTTTGTAACCACCAGAAGCATTGTAGGGGTAAGATCATTTTGGCGACTCAGGATGCACCACGTGGAGGTGATCTAAGCTATATCCCTGAGATCGTTTGGGAATCTGTACATCATGGTTTGGTGGGAGAGAATTAATGTGGTAAGGACTCCTGTTTGCATGAATATTTGCCGTGTTCCATTTTTACTAATTAGTACTTGCAAGTACTTGGGAGTAGAGCACAAAAGGAACGCCATCTTCGTTCATACGAGCAGATTCTAATCTGTCAAATTATATGCAGTTTTCAAATGTAAAACAGTTGAAAATAAAGGGAGAAAATAACGAATATAAACTACCACAATCGATAAAGAATATAAAAGAAACTAGCAGAAAATTACCTCTTTTAACTTTCTACAAATTATGAGGGCTATATCTAATTTCCTAGGCGGTGCTGTTAATCTTGACCAGAGATCGGGTAACGATATCCTAGCGATATTAAACCCCCGGTGGAAGGGAAAGAAACTAAGTGGTAGATAGTCCGGTCCTCCAGGCTTGGGGGTTGGAGCGATGGACCGACAATCCGTCCTCCACAAAAATTTAAACCGTTCCGGAACTTACGGAGATGCCTCGGATAGGATTGGACCAACGGAAACGACCCGGCAAACGAAACATGGACTATGCTTTTGGATCCTGGAATGTCAGATCACTAAATAGACCTGGTGCTGTAAAAAAATTATTATTACAGGCCACTCAGTACAAATTGAACGTGCTGGCAGTCCAGGAAACGAAATGGACTGGTAGCGAGATTCAAGACATGAGATCGCACACAATATTCAAGAGTGGGAAGCCTGCAGGAAGCCGTGAATTTGGAGTGGCATTCATTGTGGATAGGGAGTTCAAGCCACACGTTATTGACTTCAAGGCAGTAAGCGAACGTTTGTGTGCGATCCGCATCAAAGCAAAATTTTTCAAAATATGGCTGATAAATGTCCACGCCCCGACAGAAGAAAAAGACGAAGACACGAAAGACGCATTCTATAACCACTTGGAAAGGCTATTCGACTCATTGCCCTCAAATGACGTCAAAATAATACTCGGCGACTTCAACGCTAAAGTCGGGAATGAAGAAGTATATCGGGGAACAACTGGAGGGCACAGTCTCCACGATACAACCAACGACAACGGCCAACGCCTGATTGACTTTGCATGTAGTAGGGATATAGTCATAAGTTCGACATGCTTCCCACATCGACGCATCCACAAAAGAACATGGGCATCACCAGATGGCAATACCTTCAACCAAATTGATCATGTCCTTATTCAGCGGAGATGGGCTTCCAGCATACTTGACGTTCGGACGTTTCGAGGAGCAAATTGTGACTCGGACCACTACTTGGTCAAATCCAAATATCGATGTCGCATGTCAAAGGCGTACGTGACGAAGACGAGTCCTCTGCGTAAGTTTGACATCGGAAAGCTCCAAACGGCGTCAGTAGCAGAAAACTTCTCAAAAACTCTTGAGACTAAGCTTACCCCCATCCTACAAAATAACACAGTGAGGCCGGTTGACGAGGTCTGGATGGAGATGAAGACAGCAATCAAAGAGCTGCAGAACAAGTGGTTGGGTATGAAGCCCGGCGCAAAAGAAACAACTGGTTCGACAACGAATGCCAGGATGCGCTGAACAAGAAAAATCGGGCATATAAACAGTTCCTTGAAAGGAACACCAGGACGAAGAGAGAAAAATATGAAAACCTCCGACGAGTAGCAAATAAGATCATTAGATGTAAGAAACGAAAATATTATGACGAGCAATTAAAGAGCATTGACGAAAATCTGGCGAGCAATAAAACTAGACAGGCTTACAAAGTAGTGAAATGTTTAAGACGCGGATATCAGCCCAAGACGACACTCTGTAAAGACGAAATCGGCAACATCATCGCCGAAGATAGCCAGATTAAGGAGAGATGGGCCTGCTATTTCAAAGAACTCCTTAATCCTGCACATGGCTCAATAATATCAGAGCCGATAGACTTCTCTGACGAAGTCCCGATCGCACCTCCAACGCTGGAAGAAGTCAAGTCTGCCATAAAAAGCCAGAAAAATAACAAAGCGCCGGGCATTGACGAGATTCCGGTCGAGCTAATTAAATACGGTGGAAGCTGCCCTATAAAAGCCATCCACAAATTGATCCAGAACACCTGGGGTCAAGAAAAAATACCGCAGGAGTGGTGCAAATCCATCATATGCCCTATCCACAAAAAAGGGGACAAACTTCGGTGCGAAAACTACAGAGGCATATCGCTACTTTGTACATCCTATAAGATACTGACGAAAATATTAAAGGATAAGATAAATGTATACGCTGAAAAGGTCTTTGGGGAGTACCAAGGAGGCTTTAGGTCTGGTAGATCAACTACGGATCAACTCTTCACAGTCAAACAAGTGCTTGAAAAATGCTGGGAATTTAACATCGATGTCCACCAGATTTTCGTGGATTTTAAACAAGCATATGACAGTATTGACCGAAACATACTGTACAAAATAATGCTATACTTCGGCATCCCGGCAAAACTAGTTCGACTGACCAAAATGACGATGACGTCGACAGCATCACAAGTCAGAATCAACAACAGTCTGACTGACGCCTTTGACACAAATGTCGGACTAAAGCAAGGGGATGGGTTGGCCCCTCTGCTGTTCAACCTAGCACTTGAGTACGTGATAAGGAAGATTCCTGTCGACACAGGGGGTACGCTTCTGTATAAGTCGAACCAGTTAGTGGCCTACGCGGATGACATTAACATCTTGTCCCGTTCCTTCACATCCGCCAAAGAGCTCTTGTTGAAACTTGACCAGGAAGCCAAGGAAGTAGGCCTGAAGATCAATCAGACGAAAACAAAAATCATGACGCAAACAAGAAAGAAGACCTCCATTAGACAAAATATAATTCTTGACGAATATAATTTAGAAAATGTGGACGAATTTATATACTTAGGCTCGAAATTGACAACGAAAGGCAGTGAAACTGACGAAATTAAACGGAGAATACAGCTCGCTAATAAAACTTTCTACTCCGTTTTGGCCCTACTGAAGACCAGCTGCATACACAGGAAGACGAAGCTCCAAGTCTACAAATCAATCATCAGACCTGTGTTGTGCTACGGATGTGAAACTTGGACCCTTACCCAAGCATCCGCAAATATGTTGAACGCCTTCGAAAGACGGGTCCTCAGGCGTATAATTGGAGCTAAACAAGAGTGCGGCCAATGGCGGATAAGATACAACCACGAGTTGTACGAGGTTTTTGACGAGCCGGAGGTTGCCACAATCGTGAAACTGCGGAAGCTGCAATGGGCTGGTCACGTGCAACGAATGGACGAGCATCGAGTACCTAAGAAGGTATTCGACGGAAGGGCCGAGGGTCGAAGGCCAGTGGGAAAACCCAGAAAACGCTGGTCTGACTCTGTCGACGAAGACTGCGCAAAGCTGCTCGGATTTCGGAATTGGAGGACGCGGTCATTGGACCGAGACAACTGGAGGCGTCACCTACGAGAAGCCAAGGCCCGAGAGGGGCTGTAGTGCTACGACGACGATATCTAATTTCCTAACTACCAAAACATTCAACATAACCAATAAAAACCAAAACCACCTATTGACAACTAAATAGCCACCTCACGGCAAAAAAAGGCGTAACTACACATGAACTACTCGGGAACGAGAGCGCGAGTAGTTGGAAGTAGACAGAAGTACTTGCAAGTACTAAATAGTAATAATGGAACACGGGCATTATGTTGGCACATGCTTTACTGCTGTGTCAGAAATATCAAGAATATTTTTTTGGTGTGTGCTGGACGCCTTTTGGAACTACTTCCATAGAGTAAGAGCTCCTGTACCCAAGGTCTGTTAGATATTCTGAAGACCAGTAGGTGCTATACTTGATGTAAAATACAATCACTCATTCATTGACTGACCTAAATTTTTAATTTATTACTCATCTTTACTTTGACCCATTTTCATTAAAAAATCATTCGTAATTCTATTCACAATATCAGGATTGCATACCGAATTGATTAAATTTCGTTTTAGTTTATTTATACCAGTCATTGCCGTATCATCCGATATTGAAGGATCAAATCTTTTAAATCGTTGTTTCAAGACATCAATAAATTCTTCTTCGTTTAATTTCGGAACTGGTATGATCTGCTTTTTAAATTTCAACAGTAATGAATCAAGCTCTTGTTTGGACAAGTAACTATGCGGATGCTTAGAATTAGAGGTTTTACTTAGTTTTTCGTCAACTAAATACCCAAGTATTTCAAAGAAATCGTAATTTTCATTCCATTCTTGGAGCTGAAATGATATAATTGACGTATTATTATTATATTATTTCCTGTTTTAGAATTTCTATACGCAATTAGTTAAGTTAATGAACCTTTTTTTGATTTGTATGCATACCTCATTCGGATTAAGAACGTTCGTAAAATCGTCGTTTTCGTGATAATTCATGAAATTTTTCATAAGTATCCTAACAACACATTCTTGGATTTGAGACTCGGTATCTTGTTCCTGTATTGAGAATTTAATATATACGTATTTATTGATTATATATTAACACATTTGCACTTACGATTGGAATCCAAGCATTTATACTCAAAGCAGGAGAAATGTTCTCAACATAGTGCCACCATTTAGGTGGAACTATGAGAACATCACCAGGATGTAAAGTATAGCTGTAACAATCTCCCTCTAAATCTGAAACACAAAATATTGTTATTTCATCCAATTAAATTATAGGTCATTACCTTTGTACGCACTCTCATCTTTTGGACTGAAAAATGTCTCGCAGCAATAAACACTTGATTCTTCGTAAGGAATCCGACTTGTTGTAAGTTTTGTATGAGGTGGGAAGAGCATCCATGATTTTCTAAATAAGCAATAAAACCATCGTAAATTACACTACAAACAAATGGTATTTTTCAATACTTTCCGTAAACTTGAACAACAATATTGCATCCATATGTATCGTAATGGCAAGGTGTATGTGCATCTGTCGACGATAACCAAAATGTTATATCATTTCGTACTTCAGGAAACCCGAAAAATGCAAAATCAATGTCATCCACACATTTTAATGGCATCTCCGATATATTTTTATAACCAAAAGCCGCCCAACTATTTGCAAAGAGACCTGTTTCATTTAATGAGTTTTCATAAAATTCCTTAACGCTCATTTTCCGTTTGGCGCGAAATTTTTCCCATTGTGGACAATTCGAATGTTTTCGACTTGCAGTTTCGAATTCGATATCCCGCTTATTTGGATTCTCAGCTGTTAGTGAATTGTCAAACTGTGTGCACCAATTCTCGAAAGATTGCTTGAAACATGGCCAGGGAATTTTTAAATCTTTGATAACGTAAGGAACTTGCACGTTTAGTATTATATCTTTTAGATTATTTTCAATTGTATCCATTTTGTTGAACAAAAATTAGTAAAGAATAGTATGAAAGCGTTGAAATACACCCGTACTGCGCGAAAGAAAGTTATCGGCGACTACTTTCTTTAATTTGGGAATTGAAAGTTCGCTACCTAGCAGTAGTGCATAGAAGAGATGTAGAAATCTTGTAACGGCTGTTTGAATAGCTGGTTTATTGAAAATTGTACGGTTTGTTCTATCAAGTAAAACCATTAAAATCATAATTAAAAGCGATTTAAGAGTAGTTGCAGATAAGGGTAGAAGTAGAGCGACACATTATCAGGAAAGCCAAAACAAATCTGTAGTTGTCGGCTTCAAAACTGGCTACTGAAATTCAGCATGAATAAAGGGTCATATCATGCTGAAACCATTCTCTAAGTGCTTAGGAAATATAGCTGCAGTGGCCAAGTAGCCCGTTGGAAACCATTTTTATGTAAGAAAAATCAACAGCCTGACTGCAAGAGCTCTGACTTCTAGAACTTTTTTGGTTCTGAAGACATGCCCTACGCGGAGGAAATCAATTACCAAGGTAAATAAGGAAAAAAGCAAAACTACTGTAGATCATGTTTGCATGTTTAGGCCCGTATGTCCGCAGCTGGTGTCGGAAATTTGAAATTTATTGAAAGGATTGTGGAAAAAAATATGTGTCGCAATGCATTCAAAAATAATTTTTATCAGGAAAACGACCCAGAGTACAATTCGGCCACTATACAGTCCTGGCTTAAATGGAATTGTCCACAGCCGTTGAATCGACCTGTGTAGTCTCTAGACATAAATCTCGGTGAAATTTTTTTGGGTTTTGTTGGAAAACAACATTCGTCAGCATAAAATATCTAATAAAGACGACTTTAAATAAGCATTATTGAAAGACAGACAAATAAAACCTACACATCATTACACAGAAACTAATCGATTCAATGCGAAACAGGCTCCAAGCTCTTTAAAAGACAAAGGATTGTCACACCAAATATCAAAAATCACAATAACCATAAAATTTTGTAAATTGAACTGTATCAAATAAGCTGTGACTTGAAATTCAGGAGTATTTTTCAATGGTGTTAAACGGCAATTTATTGGAGTAAATAAAGTTTAAATACTCTTCGCTTGGAAAACTTTGGAGCCCTTATACGTTGTCTATGATATTGTGGACAAGAAGGGAAAAGGCGAACGCAATTTAATACTCCTAAAATACAAAGGCCAGAAGTCGTTTTGTATAAACATCTGATTAAGCTAAATGAAGGATTTTGACTTTATTTAGTAATGTTTCTCTTAGTACAAACCGATTTAAAAACTTCACAAATGTTAGTTTTTTTTTTTACCATTTCACAACAAATTTATTTTTCTATTATGTATGCCATCATGTAAATTGCTATCCTCGGAAATAATTTTACCGTCTTCTTAAAAGGCATGCATGCAATTTGTGCAACTAGCATTTACATTTTTAGTAGTCTCATACAATCAATTCATCTTACGCACGTTAAAGAAAGCATAATTTAAATGTTCTATTCTCAAATTGCTGAAATTCTACATTTTTTGAAGAAACTTCTGTAAAATGTTAACGAGAATCTCTTTCACCTTCTTTTCAATTGCCAAGTAAGCCCAGCAAAAAGTTCTCAGGATGATTTTCAAAACAGCCAGCAATATTTCTAATAGTATAATGCTATTTCTATGCATGAAAATTTCGCTTGTCAATATTAAACCTGTAATAAAAATAGATCAATTAGAATACGCACGTTAGTCTTCCTCTAGAGCATATGTTATTTACCAGCAAAGATATTCCCTACTAGTAAAATGATAAATGCACCCTGCAACATTCTTAAATTCAAAGGCTGTATTTGCAATTCGGATTCGATTGGTTTTTGTTTTTTGGTGTCTTTTGAAAATGTTTCTCGATTCGTTTGATCGAAATCTTTAATCATGAGCATTTTTTCATATTCATTGCTTGTAATTTTATCGATGATTCCACTTTCGAATAATCGCATTAATCTGTAAATACAGATTTTTATATGCTATAAAATTTTCAACAATTCAAGAGGATCTATTAAATTTTTTGTTATACAAAAAATTCTCTAATTCCTGGTATAATTGAATCAAAATCTTACACTTTATTGAAACTTTCCAAAAATGGACATCCAATTTGTACGGCAACAGCTGAGTATCTTGTGTATAATTGTCGGCTTAGCTGGAAATTACTTGTTCCTAAAGTAAAATTATCAAAACTATATGGCAATGTATTTTATATGCTAAAAACTCCACCATAACGTTTGATATTAAAGTATAGAGTTTCTCTTCCACCAAGAATTGCTTTTTCAGCTCCACTTAAAATATTTTGTATTCCTTCTTCGATAGAATTTATAAGAAAGCGGTCATCAGCATTGTTTTTCATATGATGTTTCATCAGTTTGTACAGGCGTCTGAATATTTCGGTACTATTCTGCAATGAGTACATGATTTAATGATAATTGAAATGTATTGTGAATATTTAAAAAAAAAATAAATTGAAGCATGGATAAATTTTACTCATATGATCGAAATAAAGCAAACAATTTTTCTAAAGCTATTTATCAACTCTCCTGCATAGAACCTATTCAAAACATAACACTAATTTCCTTTTTTCACCTTTTACTTTTACAATATAGATAAACAAATATAAAAAAATGCTCGTATACCACAAAAATATGTAAACGTTGAGAGACTAACTTGCTCTTTTTTGCATAAAGTACGCTGTGTGCTATCCTTTTGGAGAAATTATGTTCTGTTAACTATTCATTGGTGAATTTTTTTTTTTTTGTAATTATTGTTGTTTTGCTTCAATCATGGGAAATAGACTCCTCAGATGCGGTCTGATAGTGATGGAATATTTGCGAACTGTGATTTGAAAGGGTGTGGAGGCACAAATTTAATATTGTAGTGCAATCACTACATCACTAGTATACAGAATGCTTTGGATCTGTCTTGCACTAATGAAAATTTATTGCTGAGTTTATTTAATTGCTTTAATTTTTCCAGGTGGCTGCGTTTTTTCATAGTGCTTTCCGCGAACTGTATATTCCAACCTTCATTGACAGGCATATCCTTCCTTCCCCCAAACAATAATATTTGATTTTCCATCCCAACTTTTTAAATAAATATTTGAGCCTCCGTAGAGCGCATTTTTTTAAAGTGCAGTGGTGTATTAACTTTTCGCCAGACAACGCCCCTCTCATTAGCCCAAAATATGCCATATCTGCTCTGGTCTACCGAAGGTCTCATGCTCCTTCTCAATAGAAATACTGATGACATTGGTCAAATTGGCCACTAGGCAAAAATACCTTGAGGACGCTAGGAGGTCCTGGGTAGTCCTCATATAACGGCATGCGCAACGATTGGGCGCAGAGTTCAACAACTTCTGTCGGCGTTGTGGCTCTGTAGACGAGGAGGTATCTACCCTCCATCTCATGTACCAGTGCCCGGCGTTGACAAGGAGAAAGGCGGTGACACTTGATGCACCCTTTTTCTCAAATCTGACCGAACTGTCCCTGGTCGATCTAAAGCGGATAGTGTGGTTCATCAAAGGAAGCAGGTGGTTTCCTAACTTTAGTGAATAGGAGGGAGTAAATAAACTATTGTGGCATCACAATGGGCCTCTTTTCTGCCTAAGTGCGTCTGTCGGCAGGCCTCTGTCGATCGGCAGCCACTTTAACCTAACCTAACCTGCTCTGATCTACAAAAATCATTTTCCCAAAACCACTCCAATTTTGTCACGGTACTTTAGGAGCTCTCCAATGATCTCTAAGATGGAAATAAAAAGTTTTTATTTATACGTAGCCCTTGTAACCTTTTTCGTAGAGAAAAATGCACAAAAATGCAACAGTATTAAGTCATTTTTTTCATGCCTGCAGAGGCTTTAGGAAAATTTGTTTTTGGATAACTTGTGATAATTTTTGTTGTTGCTTTCATATCCCCGCTCTAGGGCGATTACGAAGGATTTTTTGGTTTTAAAAAAGTATTAATGCTAGTCAAGAGTTATCTACTAGCGGCTGCTGTTATCTCTGCGTAATTTTCACTACCTTCTTTCAACCTCACAGTTAAAGTTTTACCGAATAAAATAGTATCGAACAGCGATGTGCTTTGATAGTCCGGATCTTTGATGAGCTTCAGGGTTCCTTGATTGTTGGTGAAGAGTTTTTTTCAGCTTGACATCGTTTTTCAGTTCAGGCAGTTCGCGGATCAAATGCCGCCTGGCACCCTGCAATAAATTCTGGTTTAGTAATTGAGAGTTCCATGAGATGGTACCCATTTTTAGCTGGATCACGTATTCTGTGGTTGATCTTCTAATCACAACGATGCCAGCGTAATCGTCTGCATAGGACACGTTTGTGATAGGACACGTTTGTGATCTTTTTATCTCCATTAGGATCAACTGATGGGTACATTTCATGGTGTTGATCGGCTGAAATTGGGTATACTTCCTGCATATTTAACCTGCTCAAGACTCTTCTCAGGTAGAACTGTTGGTATCGGAATCTGGGTCTCAGACTGACTTCTTTCTCGCTGATGCACGCAGACTTCGTTAGACCAATGTAAGAGAACTTGCTTGGTCGATCACGCTGTTTTTGTACTAAAAGAAGACATCTTGCACTGGAGAATTGCTTCCTTCCTAACCCAAGAGTCGCACATTGTGCAATTTCTAGAAAACTTTCTAGAGGAGACCGCCAAACACCTCGATAAAAAAATAAGAACACTTTGCACAGACAACGGCCTCGAATTTTTCAGCAAAGAAATAATGGAGCTAACACAAAAACCCTACAGATAAAGAACTAGAAGATTTTGTCATACACTCCGCAACAAACTGGAGTCGCCGAGAGAGAGAGAGAGAGAGAGAGAGAGAGAGAGAGAGAGAGAGAGAGATAGAACTAAACATTCATGGAACACACTCACGCACAAATTCACGTCAACTGACTTCCTGTAAAGATGTGGGCTGGAACAAGCAGAATCCCCGTGACAATACTTCATTCGCTGTGGCACGGAAAACAAGGAGACGTCAATTGCCTTTTAACGTATGAAGAAAAATTATGTCCACATCTCCAAGGAGAGACGAAGAATATGGGATGCCAAATAACAGCAGAAAACTTTCGTAGGCCACAGAGGCTACGGAGGAAAAATCAAAAGATTATCGCGCTTGGTGCCCTGAAAAGAATGACTTTGAAATTCGCCAAGATATGATAATCACCGGTAAGATGCTCAAGGACACGATGGGTGAAAACCCACTTCGACAAAAAACGAATTCCAACATTCCAACAAATCGAACTGGTCTCGAGAAAGGCACGACCCGGAACCAAGAGACAAATTAAGAACAAAGTGACGATTTCCAAGTTACCAAGAAGAGAATCAAGACAGACCCAGAAACCTTGGATATTGATTCGGAAGTGATGGATGACGACGATTGAGAGTTACTAAACAGACAACGCAGCTAATTTTTACCAGAACTCAGAGAGACTGGAACAAGATAAAACCACTCCCTAGATATACTAAATCCTCTTTTTGTTTCATCTGCACAGTAGACCTAAGCGCTACGAGAAAGCTTTGATAAACCCAGAAAGCGAGCATTGATTCCAAGCAAAGGAAGAAAAAAACGAACCCGGAAAGCTCGAGGAAAATATTTCCATTCAACGTTCCTGGCTCCATTAACTATTAGGACTCCCTGAATAAACAAGTTGATTATCTGTAAGTCAGAGTTGAATATGTGTTGGTAAAAGAAAGTACAGTGTAAGTCTGGTTTAGCTCATAATTAATAATGTCGCGCGCGTATACTTCAACAATTTTTCGTTATTCAGTTCCCTTCAAACATACCAATTCATTTTACTTCGTCAAACTAACCTCTAGCATTTGAAGCACAGAACTATCCTTTTCGATATACAGCTGGTAACCTTTATATTCCATAGCATATTCCAATTTGGCCAAAGTATCTATAGGACTTTCACGAGCTGGTCTTGCAAACAAAGATGTTAGCTGGGCTGAGTAAACATCAGCCAGTACATAAGTTGCTGCTATCCAGTAAACAATAACCAAAAATCGGGCACGAGCTCCACCGTAAGGCTCAGAGCATGCTAGTAATTTTCAATATTTATCTATGCAAATTGACATAATAAATACTTACATTGCTTCAAAAATAACTGCACAGTAAACCAGATACATTTATCTAATAAATTCTTCGGTATTTCTCTATCCATAGGCTTAAATTTAACTCGTCGCTTGACCAAAGTGATCTCGTTGATATATTCCGCATGGTGTTTTACAGTTCGTTTCTCGAAGATATTTCCATCAAACTTCCAGTAATATGGCATAATTATTACGAAATAAAAAACTGGTCCGGATAGAAGTACGGTGAGAATAAGGTATGGCCAAACATTTTTTTGGAACGGCCGTACAACAGCAAGAGCCTCATTAAGTCGTCTGGGAGCGTGAGTTGCAAATGCGCCAGAATCTATGAGAGTGAAGAAAGAAAACTCTGCTGCTTTTCGTCGTTCCAAGCTGAGACCAACATCTCCGAAGAGGAAATGCGCTTCCTAGAAGATAGTCGATTCAAAGTAAGAGGAAAAAGTAACTACTGAAAAAGTACTCTATTTTGTATCATTCCTAGTCCGCCGGTGAAAAGAGAATTTCGTTTGGAGCCGACTGATGATCCTTGCGTCCGTTCTTGTGGATCTAAATATTCAAACTTGAAATGCATTTTGGTGGCGATTAGGTTTAGTAAATGATGATCTCGACCACCAATTACTTTAAACGGCCTGATGATGTTCCGCTCAGAAGAATTCGATATGTTGGACTGGCGATAGCTGACGAAATGCCATGGTGGTGACTGTATCGAGAATGAATAAGTAAGTTTTATAATTTTAGATATGTTGTATTTTATCAGTTTGTTTTTTATACAAATAGTTTATATATTTTTTCTAAGGAATTATTTTCATGAAATCGACAAGTTTTGACAACGAGGAACTTTGTTCTTTTGGAGCTAGTAAAGTGATTTAGCCTCACTCCATTTTTTCAGCCTTGAGCTCAGCCATCAATCTTGGCAACCTATGGTACTTAGATTTAGTTTGAGTGCAAATGTTTTGGACTAGAAATTTTTCTGAGGTGTGGGTATGTATCGTGTGCCCTAGTCAGGAATATGAGAACAATCATGGCACTATTAGTGTGTCAGTCTATTTTGTCGAACAACCTTAAAGCTTTATTTCGTATGTATTTCTCTCCTCTTTCGATCCTCAAGTCCTTATGTACGTCAAGTAATGCCAGTCTTAGTATTTGTTGATAAATTGGTGATCTGTTGATTTTGTTTAGTCTTTGTGATTTGATGAGAGGTAAGAGGACTTAAAAGAGTATATTGTAAGCGCTGCGCTTTTTTGTATGTGTGCCGTCCAAGTAAGTCGATCGTCGAAAATGATCCCTAAGTACTTATCCATCCATTACCATTCACTCTGTCATTCGCTCACTGTTAGTCGTGGTACCTGTCTCCTCTTCCGCGTGATGAACATTGCCTGGGTTTAGTCTGAGTTTATCCTAATTTTCCATTTGTGGAAGTACCCAAGAAGCGTATTTATGGAATTGAGATTTGAAGTGACTGCTCCTGCTTGCCGGGATAAGTGGAAGTTGCACGTGCCATCGACGAATGGTGATAGTTTATCCACGGGCAATTTAGGGATATCTACAGTGTGTATATTATACAAGAGAACGAATAATGGAGATTATTGGCGAAATCCAGCTGCGATTTGCTTCTCGGATCAGAAGTGCTTGTCAATTCTGATACAAAATTTTTCGTCCTTGAGAAAAGAGTAAAAAATGTGGATAAGAGGGAGGAGTATTCGAAACTCATGCATTTTGAAAATTGATTCTGAATGCCAAAATTTATCGAAGGCCTTCTGTCAATTTTGTATGGTTAAGCCCCGGTCGGATGTGTTGGGCCATCTTTGCTAGCTGGAGTTTTGTAGATTGAAGTGGCTTGAAGCCAAACTGCTATTCCAGGAGAATGTTGTTCTCGGGAACTTTTTCGCTCAAGCGGGAAAGAAGCTATTGATGAGAAGAGGCTGATTGGTCTGCAGTTCTGGCGGAACGTTAAATTTTTACCAGGCTTCGGTAGAACGATAATGACGGCTGCCTTCCAGGCATCTGGATACCTACTCAGACGAAGTGTGGCGTTGATTATGTCTGTTATGGTTTATGGTATCTTCTTTGGTAGGTGTGTCAAGCAAATTTGGTTAATTTGTGTGATTTTTCAGTCCATTCAACAACATCTTCACTTCCTCAAGTTTAGTATTCTTCATAATCTAGGTCGTACTCGGAGGAGATATTCTCCTGGAATTATGTCTGCAAGGAGGCCACAAAGGCATTAAATTTATCTGCATTGTTGTATTTTAGACCCTGTGTGCCGCAGTTTGGTCGCATTAACCGTTTGTTTTTGGTCTCGAAGTAGTTTAAGTCCATAGGGTGTTATGCCCAGGTTCGATGATTTGCATCAAACTCTCCCACTTCTCATTCTGGTGTTCGGATATCTGACCACATCTGTAGTTGGTTAAGATTTGAGGTAACGGTATAACATTGATGACTGAACTTCGATTTTTTGTCTAAAATATGACATTTAAAAACTTTGATTTTAGAACCATTGTACTTTAGTAGACACCGGCTGCTTTTTTCGGCTTTCGTCTACCTTTAAATAATTTAAATTGTAATATAAAGTTTACATGGTCTCTGACATGACCTTGAAAGAAATCAAAATCGCAATGTGGAACGGCAATATTTCAGCTAACTTTAAGAGCTCAGATCTGTAAATGCTGTTTGAGACCATTTGCTTACAGCTTGGAATGAATTTAATGAATATTGGATTCATTTGTGAGGCCAACTGAACTGAAACTTGAATTTTCGTAGCAACAATTTGCAATAATTACTTACATGTATTACTGGCACGTAAAACGTTCTGCCCCTGAAACTTGAATAAACTGTCGAAGCGTCCGGTAACAACGGTATTCTATACAATCCCAAACTTTCTTCATCATACCAGTTGACCAAGCGTAAATTACTTTTACCCGAGGAGATGGCCTGGTTGTAGTAAATGTGAAATCTGAAAATCACTCCAAATTCATAAATTTGTGATTACATCAAACATTTTAATTATTACTCACGCAGAATTGCGTGGTCGCGTGATAATCACAGCTCGAATAGGTTCATGGAATTGCAGAGATGAACTTCTTGGTGGCTGTTGCGCACCCCAGTAGAACATGAACAAACTGAGTCGATGAGCCAAATTCCGCTTATGAATTTCCGATGCCAACTCGAACGGTTCATGAAATATCAAACTCCAATTTTCAATAGACTTTGAAAGAGCATCGTCGATAAATTCAAAGTATTTTTCCACGCCAAAGAATATGCTACTTGTAATGGGCTGTTTGTGAATCCTGTAGATAAAATCGTCGATATCATCACTAAGTGAATCGTTCAGCACTAAAATCGTTAAACATTTTGGTTTTAGACCGTTGACAATTTCCGAAAGAGCTGTAATCAATTTATATATGAAATTCAAGTGGCACAAAATAAGTGAAAAGTATAAACCTAAAGCCACTTGAGAAAAGTTTCTTTGTTTTGGATACTGTATAAAGCCTTGTGCAGTGCAGGTACTGGTAAGGAGCACTAAACAAAATTTCAACCACATTGTATGGGTTTAATAACACTGATGTGGTATCCACTCGATTCAAATCTTTTTATACTTGCCTTCAGAAACTACCACGGTTTTTCGTGGTATTTATGAATTTAAAATTTGCCGTCATCAGTTCTGATATGATAATTATCTTTGCTTGAAGGATATGAAAGGTTCATAGAACAGAGTATGCACTGTAATTAGATGAGTAGAATTGAATGCATTTACGTTCCTGTTTAAGATTTTTCATTCCTGTGCCTGTTTAAATGATATACTAACTACCTGTTGTATGAAATGACGAATATTATCGACAGTTTAGTGTCAGACAAAATGATGCTTTCTATTGTTGTTTATTTCAAATTACCGTCTTCTGTTCGTTTCCGTGAAAAAAATGTGATAATAAAATGCGGTGACTATATAGAAATGCAATGCGTGGAGATTTCTGTAAAATAATTGAGCTGTGGTGAAACAGAAATTGTTGATGGTAAGTAACAGGTTTTTCGCTCAAATATCGCTGAAAGAAATAGGCAATTGGCTTGGAAGTGACATTATTTTAGGCTCGTGAACCAACTATAACTGTTCAACGGATTTTTGAAACTGTTAATTCGTAAAATAGCAAAAAACAATACTGAAGTTAGTTAGTGGGTTAACGTTGGCGGAGTTGTAAGCGTAGTGCCGGAAGGCTTTGAGAGCAGAAGGTATGGATACGAAAATCTTTTAATTTCTAGATGAGGAAATGGGCCAAGACAACACTCAAAATTTACAAAGTAACGTGGGAAAAAATCAAGCTAACGACATGCAGCATCAAACTAAGAAAAATGATCCACAAGTGCAAAAAGAGAGCTAACAAGTTCTGGATACCAAGAAGCACTTTGAGTGGCAGCCTTTAAAAAGAGAACAGTTAACAGAAATCACACAACAGTTACAGTAGCAACTCTTCATAAACTCAGGCTGCAGAAGTGAAACATCAGCTAGACATTCAGGCTGTGAAATGAAAGCAGCAGTTCGTAAAAGTCGAGGAAGGTGGGAATATACTGAAATCAGACCTGTAGCAAAACAAAATTATGGAAGCCTATCGGACTGAAGCAACTGGCAATGAAGAACCGTTAGTGCCAATTTTTGATAGGTAGACTTCTTGGACTACACACAAAAAAACCGCGAGAAAACAAATTCGATTATTCGATAAGATGATTGATTCGATAAGTTGACCCGCAAAGCTGATGCCCAAAATTATTACTAGTGCCATCCTGTATTTGCGGGTAAATGATTCAAGTTTGCAAATAAAAATCGACAACGAGCCTGTAACATCACCATCTACATCGGAGCTGCTAAGTCGATTTTAAGAAAAAATATGATAAAATCTTGGAGACTTAGCAACGGGAGACGATATATGCTTCGGACGGCCACTGATGAATCAATAAAAGTTCACTGCGAGATTGTTCGACAGATACAGCTCAAATATTTAATAGTCAGTTCCTGGTAGTGGGAATAACTGATAAGTGTGGACTTGGAAAATACTTTCTAGGCCTTCACGGTTTTAACTTGGATTTTGGAGGACGAAAAATCAAGTGAAGGAACAGGTAAGTACTACTAGCGAATAGAAACCACATGTACTTAAACGTTTCAAAGTGACAATTTTACTGGAATATGGTGGATCTTTTGAATAAAAAACCTGCTGATGATGGAATGAAATGCAATGTGTCCTGAAAGGAGTATGTGCATAGATCTGAACGAGAAATCATATTAGATAGAAGTCCTCAAAAAAGGCATATTAGATCGGAATCTAAAATGTGGTACATTTAACAATGTAAACCTAGACGGAGCAGATCTCCTTAGTGAAATTTCTTATTACATCGTCAGGTACAAATTCCGCTAGACCAGCTTTGCGTTCGCTTTTTCCGTGCCGTAAATTTTCCGTCTGAGTTAAACTTACCACTTTTACTCTCATCTGTAAGTATTATACGTTGCCAGGACTGTAGGGGCTCGTTTTCGCAAGTTTTAGGCGCTTCAACTCATATAATATTTTCACCTAGATGTACGAGCGTAGTATCCGTCCGATCGCAGGATATTCCATACAGTACTTGTCGATACAAGAACGCTTACACTATCTAAGAGTTGTGTAGACAATTTTGACGCAATTATTTTAGGATTATCCTATTTTTTTATGATCATTTAGAGCCCGGCGGCGGCCACATCTATGCTTGTTTTCAACATTTTTCTTGCACAAAGGTATCCACAATGCCTTGTACCATTGATTTGGGTCGTCCAGTGATACAAGAAATTAGTCCTTATGATTTGAACTGGTTATTTAGTCGGATGGTTATTTTTTTTCTATTTTTCGCTAGCCTTCTTTCGTTTTGGGCTGATTTTGGTTAATTATATAGTTAAGTGACGCAGCAGCTCTAAAACAACAAAATCAGATCGAATCTTTCTGTTGACTGACTAGTTGCTCAATTTTTGACAAATTTTGAAAAAATAACGGGACTCCTTCTACACACTTCTAGGTAAGTGTAGCCGTATGAAGACTTTTTCCATGGCTTACATGGAGGATATTTGTTTCGTGAAACTTTTCTCCGTTACCGATTTTTGTTATTACTGTTTTTGAACACAATGTTATATCTTAGGCCTTTAAAATAATTATATGAAATAACCAAGTAAAGAAATAAGTAGGCAATTTTAACGTTTTCGTCGAAAATTGTTTGTCCTTTTCTTATTTTAAGCGTTCTTTTTCCATGAAATAATAAAAAAAGATAAAATTAAGAGAACTGAAATCGTAACTTTATTATTTATGAGAGGTTTTTGCGTGTAAATAAATCACACGCTCCAATCTCAACCGAAATATGTTTTCAATTTGAAAAGAAATGTAGACTCGACCTTTTCATGTAACTCGCGACTAAACACGATGGAGATAGAGTTTTCCAAAACTAGGCTTTTTATACTATCCACAGGTTGGCCTTTATATGTACTATCCTTTACGATTAAATTTTTTGGTAAGATTCCAAATTCTCGTTTTTCTTATTTTGTTTCCAAAAAAATTAAAAACTTGGCTTACGTCCGCTGAGTCTACCCGTAAAGATTTTTCTTTCCTTATCCTGCATTCTAAAAACAATTTCACTGGCTTGGAACGAGAACTTTCGGAACTCATCGCGAGAATGTCTGAATGATAAATATTTTGAAAAGCAGGAATATCGTGGTTTTAGTGCTACCTAGTGCTAATGCAACGATTTCTTTCTATCTCTGAAACACGTTGACTGATGAACTTTAAAGTGCCCAGGCTTGGAACAGAGTTCTTTTTCGTTAGGAGTGTGATGTATAATTTTATCATTCCCCAATTGTTTTCATTTCTTATTATTGCGTTACAAAAATTCTACTATCTGGATTTCTCGATATTAAACAATTTTTCAATTCTTTTCTAGCCTTATCTTCAGCATTCTTCAGACAATACTTTGTTTCCAGTATACATTACTGAAGAAAATAAATAATTCTTGTACAATATAGGATAATTCATAAATAATATACTGTTGGTTTTGAATAAATGAAATTTTTTTTTT
Source organism: Nemotelus pantherinus (assembly GCA_963978885.1). Lineage (NCBI taxonomy): Eukaryota > Metazoa > Arthropoda > Insecta > Diptera > Stratiomyidae > Nemotelus > Nemotelus pantherinus. The sequence continues at coordinate 13,643,650 of OZ022265.1, forward strand.
TATTTCAACATTAAAACATACCCAAGACAATTAGCATAAAAATCTAGTATCTACGACTTTTTATCATCTTCAGCTTTAGGTCTTTCATATTCCATTTCATCAACTTTTTGTAGTCCAGAATATCGAATGATTTTTGCTTTGTCAATCTTTAATAAATTGGCATAGTACTGAGCTGTAATTTAAAAGATTCGTTTTGTTAAAACCAAAACACTTAAACGTTTTCGAATGGTATTATTTGTCAGGAGAAATTAAGTTTTTACGTCTATTACCAATCTAATTTCGGTATATACCAGAAATACATCCTACCTGGTGGCATCTCGGCTTCTTCTTTTGATTTGTAACCATAATATTGAGCCCAATCACTGCGTCCTGTGTAAATCATATAACAAACAAAACCGAAGGCATTCCAGGCTAAAAACATATAAGCAAGGCTCAATCGCTGTTTGTTTTTCATAGCGACATATTCTGGAATCGGATTTGTATGACGACGAACAAGTCGATGAAGCCATTTCCACTGAAAGAAACCCATTCTATTAAATAAACAATCTATAAAAGATTGTTAACCAAGAGGACCCTCGGGTAGTCGAACTTGACTTATGTAAACAATTGAACATAACCTCAACTTCAAATGTCATATAGCATCAAATCAAAATAGAGCAACAAAATCAGTCTATTGTGAATAGTTGCGCTACGTGGGATGTCATAAAGATGTCCAAATGACATATCAATTGTCATTGTGTCGAAGACCAAACAAAGTGGGTGGATTTTGCAAAGCATTTTGCAAAACACTTTTCTAATCAATTTCCTGAATATTCATTTTTCATTTTGTTGGGTTTTATTTAAAGTTACGGTGCGCATGAATGTAATTTCAAGTCGTTCTCTAGATCGGTCAAATTCAAGCGATTCAAGCGACGCGGATGAAACTACTGCTTTAATGGACGGACACATCAGTGATTCACATATTCGACAATCTGATCGGAATCGAGATGATTTGGGAGGCAATAATGATCCGCGAAAGGCTCGTGTAAGGATTGGAACTGATCCAAATTACGGGGTAGGTGTAGTTTAGAGCTAGAATATTAGTGATAGTTATTTAAAAAATCGATCTCCGAAGAATTGGTGGATATATATAGATGATCCACTTTCACTTCAAAATTTAGATGTTTCTCAATTTTTTCCCCATAATTGAAATTTAGATTCTGTTGCAACTTTTATACAAATAAATAAATATATTTCAAATGTATTCCTTTCACGTATCAGTCAATTAACGATGCATCTGGATCCGATATTCCAAACGTGCACGTACGGCAAAGTGATAGCGGAAACGAGAGTACGACTAATGGTCCAACTAGACGAAGACGACCACCGCCACATGGTGATAATGGTCCGCCAGAAAATGAGGACGAATGGTTCGAAGCCGAAGAAGAGGTACTTCGTTACGGGGCACAACATGTCATAAAGCTATTCGCGCCAGTTTCACTTTGTATGCTTGTTGTTGTAGCTACTATAAATGCAGTTAGCTTCTATTCAACTAAAGATGTTTATCTGTAAGTAGTTTATGATGTGGATTAGCACATTCCGATTGAAATAACTCGAAATTCGCAGACTATATACTCCATTCCACGAATTGTCGAAGGATCCCGGTACGAAAATCTGGAATGCTTTGGCTAATTCGATGATCTTGATGGTTGTTATCGTACTTATGACCATACTACTAATCGTTCTGTACAAAAAACGGTGCTACAAAACTATTCATGGATGGCTGATCTTGTCGTCATTCATGCTACTTTTCATATTCAGTTATTTATATTTGGAGTAAGTAAATTCCATTTTCTGATAGGAAACGAATCTAACACCCTAACTCCTTTTTATAGAGAACTGCTTAGAGCGTATAACATACCTTTGGACTACCCTACGGCAATCTTTCTGATGTGGAATTTCGGTGTGGTTGGAATGATGTCGATTCACTGGAGTGGCCCGCTAAAACTGCAACAAGCATATTTGATATTTGTTGCAGCCTTGATGGCCCTGGTGTTCATCAAATATTTACCAGAGTGGACTGCTTGGGTAGTTTTGGCAGTTATTTCAATTTGGGGTGATGCGAAATCGTCGAAATGTTTTCGTTTTCTAATAAAATACTTGTAGATCTCATAGCTGTATTGACGCCAAAAGGTCCACTTCGTATTCTGGTTGAAACAGCGCAAGAACGAAATGAACCCATTTTCCCGGCTTTGATTTATTCGTGTAAGTGTAATTTAAATATTTTTGAACATGGAATATTTTCTAAATCATCCCTTCGTTATTCTATTCTACGGGCTATCACTCATTTTCAGCCACAATCTTGTACTCGTACATGGGAACAAATCTGCCGACAGAAGGATCGACTGCCGGAGTTCATCGCGACAATGAAAACCGTTTGCCCGCTACAGTCAATGAACCTGTAAATAATCCGGCAAACGCAGAAGGTACGCCACTTGTGACCTTTAGTTCACAGATGAATGGTACTTATCGACTTTTTTTCTATTATTTTTCGCTTACTTTAACATAAACATAACTAATGCGTACTTGAATCTCTCGTCCAGCTAAAGTGTATACACTTCGTTTGCTCGAAAATCTTTTCAATGGTAGCAAACACACATATTGTATTCATAAAAAACATTTAAGTTTGTGTTTCAAGGGTTTTGTTTGGAATGCGCTTGCCGTTGTTGTTTGTTAGGTTTGTGCACTGCTGAAGAATTTAAATTTGTTGTTCTGTTTTGAGCGCAATGCATGTTTTGAAGAAGAATGCATCATTAATTTAAGAATTTCCCAAGAAAATAAGAGGACTGAGTTTCATCTTTTGTAGAGAGAGGCAAAATGGCTCATGGCTCACCACTGATCGCTCTTTTTTACAGTATTGCGCCGTACGCTCAGTACACTGTTCGCTGCACATTTAATCAAGTTTATTCAAACGAAAGCTTTCGCCCGGAGCCTATGCTGTGCTTATTTCAGGCGCTGTACTGTAAAAAAAGAACGATCAGTGGTGAGCCATGAGCCATTTTGCCCATCTCTAATCTTTCGTAAAATTAATTAATTTTGTTCGCTATTTTGTTTTAAAAATATGGAAATATTTATTTCTTTTTTTGAGTATCCTTGTCAATTACTAAGCATGAAACACAATTTCTCAACGCTAAAGGCTGTTAAATGTTTGTTGACATGGTTTACAAAATCATGTTGATTTAAAAAGCTTTGCTTAAATTAATCTATACTCTCTAATATCACGCTCTCCAAATTATTTGCCCCAGCTTTAGATTCTAAGCCCCTGTTCAAAATGCTTGCCTTCACATCCAATGTATATTCATACGCCACTTTGCTGTGTGCATGCTCATGCAATACATCCATTATGAAAACTATAACTATGAATTTCCCAACCAGATGTCGATGCTGGATTCACACAAGAATGGTCCACAGCGTCAGGCCAACGTGTACCTCGCCGGCAAATTGAAGTCCAAGCCAACAACACGGGCAACAGCAATCGATCAACTGAGTATCGAACGATCACTACTGATCCCGAACGCAATGTTGCTGTGAATCCTAACCAACAAGCGGCTCAACAAATCGAAGAAGAAAGTAAAAATATATAATGTTTGGCCGTTGAATTTTTCGATTGATTTAAATTAATTTGGTTTCAGAGGGCATTAAGCTGGGTCTTGGCGATTTCATCTTCTATTCTGTGCTCGTAGGAAAAGCATCGAGCTACGGTGATTGGAATACAACTATAGCGTGTTTTGTCGCTATCTTGATCGGATTGTGTTTGACTCTGCTTTTATTGGCGATTTGCCGCAAAGCTTTGCCGGCTCTTCCGATCTCGATAACTTTCGGATTGATATTTTGTTTCGCGACAAGTGTTGTCGTTAAACCGTTTATGGAGAATTTATCAGCTGAACAGATATTTATATAAAAATGATTGAAATAGTCGTGATCTAATTAGCTTTAGCATTAATTTTTAGATTTAAAATGAACAAAAAAAGACTAAAATGTCGAGGATTTTGTTAGATAGCATCTTTGATTACTTAGAAAAATTATCATTAATTAATGATAATTTTTTAAAAGCTATCTGTCTGGGTTGCGTTGATAATTCGACAAAAGTAGATATTGTTTGTCAACAATTGATTGTTAACTTATCATACGAAGTCCTTAAATAAGATTGTTATTGTCTTAGAACTTGTTTTTTTTATAACGGAAAAATATAATAAAACTATTTATAAAGTACGCATTTGTATTTTTCGTGTAAATTATCATGAGAGTAGTACTTAATATTTTACTTGCTCTTGTGCTCTTATTACTGGTGAATGTTTCGGAAAAAATCGAATAATGTCAAAAATCATTACAATCGTATGCTATCAGGTTTAACCGAGCAAACCAAAATATTGAGCATTGTTTGTTTGTGGTTTCGAAACATTTGGTCGCAATAAAAAACATGAATATTTGAATTGTTATAGATTTTATGTTTTGCTACGAGGATGTGTCAATAAGTTCGCGGAATGGGGGGTAATAAATGCAAATAGAAATGCAATATATTTTTAATGTGGGTAATCTGGAATATGGTGGGTAATCTAAAATATGGAAGCCCACCTGATGCAGCCAGCGAAAAACGACTCTTTTGAAAAGGCACGTTGTCGAGCAGAATGAGGACACCTTTGGTTAATTTTCCTTTGATGGCTTTTCAAGCAGAATGAGGACATGTCGAGCAGAATGAGGACACCTTTGGTTAATTTTTCCTTATCTTTGATGGCTTTTCAAAACTGCTTTAGAATTGAAGCCTAGTATAAACGTCCTTGTTTTTAACATCGGTCAACAGAATTCCTTTTGAGTCCACAAAAAACGGTCGCCATGACTTTTTCAGCAGACTGATACCTTAAATTTCTTGAGTTATAGTGTGCTCTTTTTGTGCCACTGCATAGAGTCTTGTTTGGACTCAGGTTGATAATGTTGAATTTATGTTTTGCCTTGAATAACGATTCGACTCAATACTCTATCCTTGTTGTTGTTTTTGAGACGGCGAGAAAATTCTCAGTACCTACCTTGCGATTAACTTAGTCATGCCTAGATGATCGTGAAGTATATTTAAAATAGTTGAAAATAGTTGTATCTAATACTCCAACCATTTCAGCGAGCTGTTTCTTCTTTAGTCTAGCATCTCCCAATATCACTTTATTTGATTCTTTGAAAAATTTCCGGAGTGGTCACTTCGATTAGCCGTCCTGCTCGTGACTCGTGGTCAAGTGAGTTCCTTCCGTATTTTAAAAGACAGTGCCATTTGTAAATCATGGCTATACCTGGACAAGAGTCTCGGTAAACGGATGCCATCTCTTCCATTATGGTTTGAGCTGACTTTCCTTGTTTGGTGACGAACTTAATAACAGCACGATGCTGTACTTTTTCCATAACAGCTTCTTCCAAATTGAGTGAGTAGCTTGGTTGATGATAGTTCGACAACTAATGGTTCGATTGAAATAAAACTTGTTATTTATAATTCTAATGAGTCTCTGAGTTCATTACGTCTCGTTTAAATACCATCATTAATGACCTACCCACTCATTCCGCAAACTGAGTGACCCACCGCCGTAATAAACTCAACGAAATCTATGTATACTGCCAATACGCACGTTATCTGAGGACTAAGCTAAGTACGCTGAATCTCTCCTCTACTCTTTCTTCCGGCTATATCATACGCTTAATTGAAACCTGATTGACTGGAATTGATTTTTCCCTTTTCACAGTCTTTTACCGTGATCGTGATCGAGCTATGTTAGGAAAAAGCGATGTTGGTGGTGTGTTAGGTTCCCACGTCTCTTCAGGGAACGCTCTGCTGGTGCGTCTCCCTTTTTCTTCATATTGAATGTATTGCTGTTACCATTGCTCCCTCCAAAATTTTCATTGTTTCCTCGGTATATGTTCCTTGTAATTCTTCAATTGCGGTTTATGGCAGAATTTGAGCTATCCAGCTACCTCAACAATTACGGTAATTTCAATTTTCAAAAAAAAAAGACTCGCTGTACCTCTCTGCAGAGGAGAGATGCTCCTCAAGAAGTAGTGAAGTGGGCGTCTAATATACTAAGGAATCGAAATGTGTTTGCGGAGCTGGGGGATGCGAAACTAAGGACAGACACTAGGAGGGGATGTCCACAGGGAGGAGTATTATCCGCTCTGCTATGGTTCATGCTAGTTGATGACCGTCTCGTGACCCTCAATAGTAAGAGCCTAACTTCTCTCTGCTACGCGGATGATATCACGATAATAATAAGGGGCTCACACATGGATACCTTGAGATCCAGAATGCAGAAAGCCTTAAATGAAACAACCCAATGGTGCGAAAAAGAGGATCTATCCAATAATTCACAGAAAACTAGCATAAAACCATTCACCAGAAAAAAGAAAAATCGAAATAGGAGCCCTAAATATTAGGGGCACTGTCTTATGTGTGCAGGAAAAAGAAAATATCTTGGAGTACACCTAGATAGGAAACTCACCTGGGACAATCATCTAATCAAAACGAGAATGAAGGCCACTAACGCACTCTGGGTAACGAAAAAAGATTGGACGCAATTGGGGACTGTCTCCAAGGCAGACCCTATGGGCATACAAACAAATGGCGAGGCCTATCCTCCTTTATGGAGCTGCAGTGTGGTGGAAGAACACCATACAAAAAACTGCTGTTAATAGGCTGATTACAGGAGCAATGAGGTCCACTCCAACAGCAGGAATGGAGGCCCTTCTAAACCTGGAGCCGCTACACCTCGAAATTCAGGAGGAAGAAGCGAAACAAGCCATTAGCCTATGACAGGCCTATAGGTATAAATCAGAGGACCTTAAAGGTCACCTAAAAATTCTAGAGGACGTCAGGCCCATAATGAAAATGTTGAACCTCAGCGACCAAATAAAAACCGAAGCAGCATTCGGGAAGAGGTTTAAGGTCAGAATTCTATCAAGGGACAAATGGGAGGATGAACAATCTCCTTCGTACAAAGCAGCGCAAATATGGTATACGGATGGTTAAAAGATGGATTGTGGAGTAGGAGCAGGGATTCGTAGGTCCCAAGTAAAAAAAAGCATTTGCCTCTCCCAAAGGAAGCCACTATCTATCAGCAGAGCTATCTGCCATACTAAGAGACTCACAATCAATAAAGATTAGGAACACTAAAAAAGGTCAGAATTAAGATTCTATCGGATAGTCAAGCGGCTCTCATGGCTATCAATCGCGATCAAATAAATTCGACTATACTCTTAGAGGTGAGAGAGGCCCTAAATGAAATAGAGGCACAAAACAGCCTCACTAAGGAAACGAGGAAGCTGATACCAGAACCAAAGAAGGAGCAAAAATGCCCTTCATAGGTCGTTTTCCGTACAGGGGTTTTACAAAGGCATATACGGGCAAGGTAATGAAAACATGAAGCAAGAAAAAGATTGAAGACTACTGGCTTAATATTGCGGATTTAAAACACTCAAAAAAATACCTTGGCTTCGATAACAAAAGTGCAAAAGAAGCAGTGGCTCTCTGCAAAAGTGGTATAAGAGCCCTATGCGGAGCAATGGCAGGACACCTTCTTTGCAAAAAGTATCTTCACAGGATAGGTGAGGAGCAGGACGACCGCTGCAGATACTGTGGGGAAACTGCAGAGTGTGTAGAACGTCTGCTCACACTCTGTCCAGCACTAGCGAGAAGAAGATTCAAGCTCCTTGGCCCTGCTCTTCACTCCATCAGGTACATCACAAATGTCCCGTTAACCAACATATCCAGATTCATTAGAAGCCCTGGACATCCTATAGGAGGTAACGCAGAGGAGGCACAATAGACCCAGGAGGTCGCAATGCTAGGGTCCTTCTGGACTCACTCGAGGCTATCAATCAATCCATCAATCACCCTCTTCTTTCAGTCACAATTTAGACTAAAAGAGCTCCTTCTCGAACCGTACGCTTTAAACACCATAAAGTAGACTTCGCTAGTATGAGTTTAGTATTATATTTCACCCATCCACAAGCCTTTATTTCCAACTATAGCCTCAATGTCCTCCTTCTTTGCTTCGATAAATCTCTTGAAAGAGCAGTTCACAACAGGCTACTTCCTCTTCTGCATTCTTTCCTTGCTTCGGAGCAACATGCTTCACTAAATTGACTGTTTCCGCTTTAGACCAACAGAAGAAAAAAAAATGGATGTGGTATTCATCAACTTTCCAAAAGCTTATGATTCTGTGAATCACACAATTCTTCTTGCAAAGCTGGGAGGTTATTGAGTGTTCGGTCTTCTTCTGTTTTGGCTTTTATCCTATGTGTCTGGTTACCTGTGCTGTAACTGTGCAGTCCACTACATCCTCCCCTTTCAGTCCACTTTCTGGAGTTCCTCAGGATTCAATTCTCGAGCCATTATTATTCCTAGCTTTTGTTAATTATTTCTTTTCGTTGTTTAGGGCCGGATAATCACAGAGAGTGTGCTCGATGGTGTCCTCTTCCATTTCGCAGCTCTTGCATACATTGCTGGATGTCAATCCCATTTTGTTCGTATGAGATGCGGTAAGGCAGTACCCTGTAAGCAAGCCGATAGTAGTTCTCAAGCGGTTTCTGCTGAGCTTGAGCAGTTTCTTGCTTTTGCATAGATCAGTTGATGGCCATAACATTTGGGCCACCATGTAGTCCATTTTGCTTTCCCATTCGGGCTTTAGTTTGGCCCATATGGCAGCATCTAGTTTGCTTGTGGTGTTCGCAATTGACCGTGGTACAGTAATGCAGGGGCTATTACTAGCTCCTGAACCTTTCCTCGTCCATTTATTGGCTTTTTCGTTGCCTTTGACCCAACTATGTCCTGGCACATACATAATCCGGATAGGAATATGCCTCGTCTTTTCATTGAGAGCCACTCTGCAAGCGTTAACAGTTTTTGAAGATCATCTGTAAGACGCAAGAGCGAGAATGGCTGACCTGCTGTCGACGCAAATTGTCGGAGACTCGCAGTTTTTTTCCTGCAGAAATTCAAACCAGGCCGCTTTAGAATTTTGCACCCTCGAGAGGGTTTCTCCGATGGCTGCTTTTCTCCCGGAACGAACATGGGTTCGAGTTTGAGTTTGAATTGGTTGAAGTACTGAAGCAAACGCAAATCTGTAGTCCAATAATCTGCCCGCTACCTCCATGGTATGTATTTTGCAGCTGTTTTCTCTTCTCAGTTTATTGAACTTAATCTGAAATATACGCCAGCCGTCGGGGCCCTATTGGTGTACAGTTAACATACGAGAATGTCGAAAAACGGCTTAGGGAGGCTAACATTTTTTTCATTACCGTCGAAGTCAGTGTGACCGCGTCAACATCTAGGGTCAACATCACCAATAGGAGACTGGGGCTGTCTGTCTCATATCAGCCAGGCCAGCTAAAATGGAGGCATTTTTCTGCCCCTGTAGATTTTTTATTTTTCAATATTTGCAAGACCTTTAAAGATCGCCAGCATACGTGCATTATCATGTCTCAGCTGGGTCTGATTTGTCAGCCCATGCCTGAGAGCTAAGGCGGGTTCTTTACGAACAATAGCCCTTTTCCCTTTTCCTTGTTTTGAACTACGGCTAGTATATTTTCATAACAGATGAAACATACATAGTGTCCCCTTTTCTTGAAGCGTATCCGCCCCAGATTTCATGACCCATGCAAGCCGTGGAGTGCTATCAAAGCGGCAAACTAGCAATGCCGACGAGGGACCTTCACGGCGATTTCAAGGGCACTCTGCTCCAGGAGCAAGAATCCTTTTTTTTCTTTGTCATTCTTGGATAGGTCTGACCACCTTGGACTTCATTGGACTTCGGTTCAGTCTAGATGCTCTGTCAAGGTCCTTATTTTTCAAAATCGCTACAAATTGGTTTGGGCTAAAACTTGCTTTGGGTGACCCTACCCAAGTAGGAAAATAATTTATGAGCAGTAGCTCATGATTCCCATGACTTCACGTCTTAATCCGGATTCTATTCCCACTGACATGTCTTTGAATCGAATCCCTTGCGATTTCTTATTAATGCTGTTCGGTAGAATAGCGTAGCTCTCGAAGACATACTCAATACCTGTAGCTGCCTTCCCATCCTTTTAACGTCACTGGTTACCTTCCGTTGTCTTTTTGAGCTTTTTGGCTCAGAGTGCAACCTCGAGCCTAACTTTGGATTATTGGGTTTGATGGTTTACCGCCATTCCTAGTCCAAGTCAGTCGAAGGGAACCTAACCCTCTTTGTGTGGAAGCTATGACATCGTAATAATTTGTTTTTGTTCAGGGACTAACCATTTTTCCAGGGGTTGGTTCAAGCTGTTGTCGGATTACGTGTGGTTGGCGTGGTGCTACAACCACGTCCTTTCAGTTTGATCAAATTCAGGAGAATTGTCGGGTCCGGAACAAATAGCAATTTTGTCATTTGCTCCCTTGCCTCCATTCGTTAGTAGACTTGTGAAGGGCAGGTAGACCTCGATATCGGGTGTTTCGCTTTTAGAAGCGACCAAATTTAAATCTTTTTTATTAACAGCTAGTGATCCAACATCAGTTCAACTGAGCTGATCTGCCCAGACACCCATCTTCAAAACCGCTCCAAACTGAAATTCGACCGGCTCGTTGAACATATAGCCGCCATGGCCTCTTGTTTGTCCGATTTTATTCTTAGCTGTTCTGCTTCGTTTGCTAACACCTCTACCTTCATCAGTTTTTTCACTTGCCCGCAGGATTCTAGAATATTTCTGGCTTCCCGTCATATAAATGATGTGGTAGACACTTTGATGTAAACCACGCTCATTATTGTTCAAATCCCACATACCATTTTGTGGGTGTAGTAATCGTCTGTGCTTATTCCAAATTCCTTCATTAGAGCCTCAGCGATTGTACTTTGACGAGTGCTTGCTATTCAAACTACTCCGTTGTTCCATGCTCTCCTATTTTGGCTATAAGCTGTGCTTATGCAGTATTAACCGATCGGATAGATCTGGATTAGCTGGTTTGGTTTTACTAGATTAACGCACTTCTGCAAGTAAATCCATCAGGAACAAAATTCAAAATTTCAGGAACAAAAACTGAAAGTATCTGCATACTTATGAATTTTTATTTGCAAATATTTATTACCTTTAAGTCTCAATTTCAATTTGGAAAAAAAATAAAACGAAAACAATCATCCCTTGCATCCTTTCGCATTTTAAGCCCTCTTCCTACTTCATACTATTCTACTTGAACTGCAAGTTCTGGAACCAGTTCCACTCAGACCATCTACACCTATGTACGTATGCAATGCAAGTGCAAAGTGTAGAAACCATAAAAGATACAGATGAGGTTATAAGACGGATGCTGATAAAATGCAACCTCTAATCGATTCTGTCACTCAAACATAATATATTGTGAAGTTTTTATTTAGCGCTAGTACGGTAAAATCGAACGACGATGATGTTGCGGTACCTACTTCTAGCTTCTTCACAATATGTTCGGAATCGAATGTGAAGAAGCGTTTATTTCGCTACCATCATGCTCGACGTTTCACTGAAGATTTAGTTGATTTTATTATTTTTTTCGATTTTTTTCATGTGCTTTCTCCTCTCGAGACGAACGAACATAATCCAGAAATCGTTCAATAAAATCGAGGTAAAGGCTCACATTCCATTGGATCTATTTCTACGATGATATCATGTCAAATTAATGTTGTTTTTTCGTATGAATCAAATTTGGATTGGATTCTTTGTGCATCGATACACACATATTTGTCTTTGATTAATGGTTGTTTGGCAAATAAATAAATGAATTGACGTTGGTTAATGCTTTCCCAATTCGCTGACTTGTTGGAAAATATTGAATATGTGCAAGTCAATTCAACGATTTCTTCGAAGATTTTAAAAGATTTTTTTTTTGCTGTATTATTGCTGTGGTTTAATATTTTCAAGCAAGTGGAAAAGCAATTCATTTTTCCTTGAACAAATATGATTATAAAAATCTTTGTTGATTTACTGTTACTCGCCTAAATAATAAATTTTCGTAATCGAATTCCATCAAATTCTACGAAAGCCATAATAAAATAATCCAAGATAATCTTTTTGTATGCAAATAATCATTTTCCTGAAAACTCATTTCTTCTCTTTCTCAAATAAAATTTCCGCTTTTACCATGAAGTCAAAGTAAGTTTTTTTTTTCAGACACAGCACTTATACATTTTCCCACATTTTATTCAGCGAAGATAGACTAAAACCGAAATGACATTGCACCATACAAGTAATTAATATTTAATAAAATGCAGCTGCAAAGTTTTCCGAAGAAGTTTTTAATTGATGCATAATTTCTTTCATTTTTTACTTAAAATTTTCATATTTGCGTTGTTCGCTTACTGTTCAGTTCAGATCCATCTCCGAAAGAGACCCACTGTCCAGTCAAAAAAAAAAAGACTTTCAACTTTAAAAAAAAACTGACTGCTACAGAACGAACAAAAAAAATGTGAATTTGCTCGGTTACAAGTTGAAAAGAAACAAGATAGAGAGGGAAAATGGCTAGTGGGAGTTCAAGGAAACTAGTAAAATGTGAAAGTTTCCGTTTCTCAACATTTTTTTTGCGGGCAAACTTCCAAGAGTAATTTTTCTTAGGAAGAATTGCTTTTTTGTTGATGTAACTCATCCGATGTTTGAAGTCAGAAGGACAACTTTATGAAAATTAATACAGAAAAAATAGAATGGATTTGTCCGACTTTTGAATAGTAATGAATTGTTGTGTTTGATTTTTTTTTGCTGGTTTCAGGAAAATCAAACTTAGTTGCTTTTGAACTACTCAAGTCAGTAAAAAATTCTTTCGATTTGAATTCTATCTAAAATAAGACATAGTTGACAAATGGTGCTCTTGAAGTGTTAAGTAAATAATAAGAAAATTAAACTGTTAATTTAAATTTTGTATATGATAATGTAGTTTTAGTAATTTGGATAAAATAAATTAATTTTTTTTTGTGTTATTGTGTTGGGTTTTTATAATTATGTAATAAATTTCATATGTTTTCAAAATAATTGATAATCTTTTATAAAACATCTCGAGAATTTTAGCTTAATGAGGTTTCTTTCTTAAGAACCTCAAAAGCGTTATTTTTACTTATAGTATATATATACTACTACCTATGCTCTGTAATTTGTATATACCGAATGCTACGAAAATACTTGTTTTTCGAAAAAAAAAAGTATTAAAGCTACTCAAAGAGTTTGTTAAATAAAATAAGAGTAATTTGAAATTCTTCAGAACATAAACACTCATATAACTAGGTCAATTCATTTGTGGCGCCCAATGTGGGCTCGTTTAGTGAATCGGGCTTAGTAGGCTTGTTTAGTGAAAACCAATTGACCTGGTAGTATTTTAGCCGAAAGGAATCTCATTAGAGATTCCGTAAATATGCTTTATAGGAGATTAGGGGATCTCACACTTAAAGTTTAGGTAGAAAAGGAGATATTTTAGATGTTGTAGGGAAAGCAAACTGGGCCTTTGAATATGAGAAAGATAGAAAAAGGAAAATTCTCACAAAGAAACTGAAGGAGCTGACGAGAGGAAAGGATACCATGGAAAAGAAAAAGAATGCCGTAGAGACTATCCCCAACTATGTGGTGAACAAATCCACGGTTCAATTAACAGGAGAGCAAATAAAGCTGCTTAACCAAGGTCTGAATTTTGCTGTCAAGGAAACAAAATTTCCTACAGAAGGCTTGGTAGTAGACGTCGAAGCCGCGGTAAGAAACCTTCCCGAACAGGAGAGAGTACCAATTAGAGACTATGTGGCTAAACTTATCAGGACGAAAAACTGTTAGAGGGGGAACACTGGAAAGGCCCAAAGGGTGCTTAAAGAGTTGGCTAACAAACCTGTCTATTATACCAAAGCAGATTAAATAAACGCCGTGGCTATAATGGACAAAAATGAATATGACCGATTAGTTATGGAAAAGCTAAACAACGGAGATTACCATGAGCTAAGGAAAGGTCCCTTATCAGACTCTATCAAAAGAGTTGAAAGAATCTTGAAAGATGCAAAGGGACAATTACAGAGATCAACAAGCTGCGAGTTCACAACCCGGCGTTGCCAAGAATTAGGTGCCTTCTGAAGATATACAAGGAAGGAAATGAGCTAAGGGAAATTGTAACCGCTACAAACGCTCCGGCAAGGAGAATCGCAAAGTGGATTGTAGACGAGTGTAGGGCCTTAGGGAAGATTAGCGATAGAACGGTTAAAAATCGAGATAGAGCGACTTGGAAGAGTGGCAGCAATAGGGGAAAATTAGCTAGTTGTATCGTTTGATGTCAAGGATCTATTCCCAAGCATGCTGGTAACACAAGCACTCGCGTTCTTTGAGGACTGGCTATTAGAGAAAAATAGCTCACCGAAAGGGAGGAAGAGGGCTAAAAACTATTTGAAACTTGCCTCGGTTTGCATGAATGAAAGTTACTTTACTTTCAGAGGGAAATACTTGAAAGCTATGAAAGGTGCTGCCATGAGAAATCCTTTATCCCCACTAATGAGGGAGATATTTATGGACAGACTGGAAAAGAAACTTCATGAAGAATGTTCACTTCCTGGTGTCTGATTCTAGCTATCATAAAAAGAATGCTTTAGTAAAAACTTTGAGGAAGTTGAGCCAATCATGAGAACACCTTCCACGTCTGATCATTGGCATTCCCAAAAAATGGCGCCCTTTAGCTCGATGATCCACCGGCTTTTAGCAGTGCCCATGGATCAGGAAAGCTTTAACTCAGAAGCTAAGTATATTAAAGATGCCGCGAGATTTGACGAGAAAATAATTAGAAACCTTGTCAAAAAGAAGGAGAAAATACAACGTGATCTGTTAACGACGCTCTTTACCCAGGAAAAACAAAAAACAGCCAAAAGAGTTCCAATTATTTTTACGTCAATATTCAAAAAAATTCAGGAACTTCTTGAACGCTTTGATATAAACCAGTAGGGTCAAAAAATTAAGTGCTAAATTATGTCACGTGAAAGACAGAAAAGATAAGAAGGAAAAAGTGGAATATACAAAATTACTTGCCTAAAATGCGAAAAAAATATACATTGGTCAAACGAAACGGTTAGTTGGTGTTAGAATAACCGAACATAAGCAGGAAGCAGCCTCAGCAAGGAAAAGGAACTCAACGGCAGTACGATCAGCAGTAGCGAAACACATCCTGGAAGAGGAGCACAATATAACATGGGACCACGTCGAGGTGATTAAGGAAATACAGCAGGTACAAAACTGGATGCGCACCAAAACCTGAACATATGGAAAACCCCGATGGATAGGCGACTAAACACAGACCAAGGAAACTGTATATCACCATTGTTTAGGTTAATTTGAACAGATATTTTATGATGATAATGTAATTAATATAGATAATTAAATGTACTTAAGTATATGATTAATAGATATTTAGCTGGTTGTTAGTATTAGTCAATACTTTAAAAGTAAGCACCTTAAATAAGATACCTAAGTTATTTTAAGATTAGACCGATAGAAACTGAAGAAGAGGGCAGATTAACCTCAAAATATCGATATATGTCGAGTAATGAAAATAAATCTAACTTCAATAGAAAAAAATTGGTTTAAATTGAAATATTAATTTATTGTCTTAACAGCTATGAAGATTTTAAATACGTTACCATAACAATTTGAAAATTAACTATGTTATATTTTTATTACCTTTGAAGGGCTGCATAAAATAAAGTTTTCAGTTGGCTTGCACTGAAAAGTTTCCGAAGATTTGGCATCGAGTTTCTATACTATGCTGAGTTACATGGATCCGAACTAACCTTTAAACTCGTGTGGGACGAGATTCAGGCACGCATATCTCGCAAAAGTTTGAATCTCAAGCCAAATCTTCTGGTCTATCTCCAGTATATAAATGTCATATGTTGCCATAGTAATAAATAATTTTTTTTTAAACCTCACCAGAATTTTTACTTATATAGCTGTCTTTCATAAGAACTTTAAAAGCGTCATATTTACATGTATATAGGTACTACCTATGTTCTGTCGTTGGTATATACCGCATGCTATGAAAAAACATATTTTTTTCAAAACGCTAAAGCATTAAGGCCTCTCAAAGAGTTCGTCAAACAATTCAAGAGCATTTTCTTGCATGAAAATTCATCAGAACATCAATATTAATATAACTGAGTTAATTCATTTATGGCGCCCATTGTGGGTTCGTGCCGTGATTAGGATAAAACTAGTGAGGTGGAGTACGGGTTTTCTTCTCCTTTTTTGTTGATTTCTCCTTACTAATAATGAGACTTAATAGTGAATTTCGCATTACAGGTTGTTTTAGTTTATATAAGCTGAAAACATTTCAAAATTTAATTGCTGTACATTCGATTATAAGTAAGTTATAGTTAATATGAAGATATAAATATATAATCGAATTTGTGTTAATCTTAAAATTTTTCTAACACAAAAAAAAGTGACCATTTTACTTTGTATATGTCTTGATATGTAAACAAATAACCCGATACTCTTTTCCATGAAAAAGTACTCAGCAATCTTCAATAAAATTTCAAAGATGCCATAAAGAGATGCGTTTGAAACAAACAAATTTACATGATTTCCTTCTATTTTTCCGGAAATTCTTGATATCCTATATATTAAAAATTCATTTTACAGTCATATGTATGCAGTAGTACTACATCGAAATAGCTTACGACCACGATATCATAAATAATAAAATTTCGATGCAAAAGATTTAACAATACGAAAAACATTGAAAGAATAACCCGTAACAGAAAAAATAGCTTCTTCTAAGATCAAGCATCTCGCGCCTAGAATCAACGAAGCACCGAGCGGTTCAAAGTCTTTTTTATTACAAAACATCATGTTTGTTGCTTATTTGATATGGGTTGTTATTCCAGCAGACAACCACATTTTTTATGTCTTGATCAATTGGATATGACCGAAGTAAATCATTTGCTCGATGAAAATTGTCTGTAATTTCAATGGGTATTGCGTCGATGGCGGCAAGTGCATAGATAGAAGAAACGGGATATCGTAGTCGAATAAAAGAAAGGATGTTTGATGATCGAACCCGAAAAAGGGTTTTTTTTCTTCGTTGTTTGATTTGATATGTGCGGCAGACAGTGAAATGGCTTTTCTCATATTAAATTGTGCACATACGATTTCGAAATGAAATCGGACGTTGGCTTTAAAGGTACATATTAAAGATAGATGTGAGATGATAACATTTTGTTGGCTTCATATATATTATTAAAAAAATTAATTAATTTATGCCTCGATTTCATCGAACTAAAAACACATTCTAAAAAACAGTTTATAGAAGCACCATCAATAACTTCAGCAAACGGAATTGAGTACATGAGGCATCGTAAATGCCATTCAAAATATCAAAGACCCCAAAACTACAACTGGCTCTACCGCTACACATGTCAAAAGCTATAAATTTTACTGTACCAATCTGAACCCGTATAAGATACTTATAATAGTATTTTATTGAAACATACATGACCCATTTTCAATCAATTATTATTCAATAAGTCTTCCTTACATAAACAAATCGAGATGAAATTTCAAACACTAGCAATAAGATAGTCTCCAGAATCACACTTCATATAAATACATAGATCAGGTCACACATAACTCAGCGTAACATAAGAAACTTGAGAACATACTTCAATCCATATTAATTCCATAATTATTCAATTGAAGCTCCTCCACACCCAACAGTATACAGGCCATGGATTGCCCTCCACGTTACAGCCAACGATAGAGAAGAAATTCAATACGACAAACCAATAAAAACTTGTCTGGTCTCTGGTTCCTATAAAATTTCATTTGCAGTCTTTTTCCATTATAATCTAGAATAAATGGAAAATCTAATTGGCCATTCTGTTCAGTTAGTACAGTAGTGCAGTGAGTACGTCAGGTTCGGTTCGTGCAAGTACTTTTTGTTTAGAGCCTGAATCGTTTGGGGGTAGTAGGTATGTTAGTCCGGCTAGCTGCCTGGCTTTTATATATGGCCTAGCAATTGGCGATAATTTGTTTTAATTTATCGATTGAGGTGACCGGTATCTAAATTACGAGCAAGAAGACAGTTAGTCTAATGGATAGTAATCGGTGGAAAGATAAAGTAGCTGTTGTGACCGGTGCTAGTTCGGGAATTGGTGCTAGAATTGCCGAAAATTTAGCAAATGTCGGGGCAACAGTGCTTGGATTAGCCAGACGTGCTGAACTTATTGATGTAAGCATTATGATGTTAATGTGTAATTGTGCGATTGTCATGAAATAGTGGAATAAACGAAGTTGATTATGTGTATAGTCTATACAAACTAAGTAAAACCATAGTGTTTGTGGACGAATTTTGCAGTAAAAAAAGGAATTCGCTAGTTACTAGGAGTGTACTTTTAAACCAAAATATGTAGTAATAAAATAAGGAGTGTCCCAGTCACAAAGCTTCAAATGGCAAAAGCTACTGGACATAAAGGATGCGAAACCGCGATCATATGATGGCCACTCCACTTAATAACCCATATCTAACTAGATTAGAAATGACAATATTGAATTTGGAACATCTTTTGGCCAAAAGCTTAGATTTGACTAAACAAGAGCTTTAAAATAATTACCAAAAAATCTTATATACTTGAACCCTAGCGTACGATTATTGCTAGTGAAAAAACGCTTACTGCTCGAACTACAGGAGACCTATGGTTGAAACCCTGTTCCCATGTTTTTCGGGTGGTGCGGATGATTTTCTATTCGATTCATTCGACACCAGCTGCAGCATACAGGAGTTTGTTTGAGAAACATTTCTAAGGCACACTTTTGAAAAGTTCTGTACATTATCGAAGAATAATACATTTGAACTATCTAATGGATTTCTTTCTTGTTTTTGGAGCGGTCTTTCAAAATGTAGTGCCGTATAAGATGATCGGTCCGATCATAGTGTTGTATATTAATACCCTTACTCGCTTCGATATAAGGGTGGAATCGCAGAATAGGGTACAAATCATGCCAAATGTGGTTGCTGCTTTGCTGAAGTGCAGAGAGCTTGTGCTACAGAACTTGTGGATACATCTTTGCAGTTTAGGCAACTCCATACTTGGGTTACGGGCGTCATACCAAGCTAAGAGATCTTCTGCGTAGAGATTTATTTTAACATTGTGCGAGCTCATGACATCAGTAAGGAGGTGAAGATTTTGAGCATAGTGGGCCAACTTTTGTACCTTGAGAAAAGCTTGAGTCTAGAGGAAAGAGGTCTGAATTAGTGCTGTTTTACGTGTTGACCGCCCATTTGTTCCAAAAGAAAACAGGCTAGCAACTTAGTTATCATAGATATCTAGGAATGTCAAGAGACACAAGTTGGTAGATTAAGTCTTTGTTTCTCCACATCAATGAGACTAGCTATCAGAAATTTCAATTCGATTGGAATTTTCTTTTGCCTTGATGGGCATCAATAGTTTCTTGATAGTGATGGGCTGCTAAATAGTGGACTGCTATTTTTTAACTGCTTTTATAAATAACAATAGCAACTTACTATTTCTAAAACTCCAAAAATTATTTTTTCCTAAAATGCGATTTGATTAACGTGGTAGCAGACAGGAGACATCGGTCAACAGAACCAAATGGCAATAGTCAGAGCAGCAAGCATATATAAATATATTAAACTGTACATGCGCTATACATTTGCTATAGCTATAAGCGTAGATTTCGTATGTTTATTTTGCTGCTATTGTTTGATTTTTATGGCATCAATCGTAGTTTCATCATTCACTTTTAGGAATATTTCCCGGCTTGTGTTCCGTTTCCCGTGCACAGACTTTTTGCACATTATTTAGTTGACTGGGCGATACGACCCCAAACCACACACATTATACATATCAAGTGAAAGAAATCCTTCGCACCATTGTGAAGTGAGTCATATCATCTCATGATAACTAAATACCACAGGAACCAATCCGATCGTGCAATATGTAAATCAAACCTGCCACAATGCTAGAATAACACTGACTGGCTTGAAAACAGCTTACCATTTTTTAAATGCTATTTGAAACTGCTATTTAGAAACAGCATTAGCAGCTGCTATTTGAAAATAGCAGTTTGGTCCATTACTATTTCGTGACCTTTTTTGAAGCCAAACTCCCGAGCAAGAATGAGTTCCCTCCCAGCCACTGGCTTATAGAGAGATAGATCTTTCTAGCAATATCGCTAAATTGAAGGGTAGTGAGATTGGCTGGATATTATTAAGGTTGGTGTTACCTGGTTCTTTCTTATTAAAAATAATTTTTGGTTCTTATCAAATATTGAAGCACCTGACAATCTGATAGTTGTGAAAAATTATAACGAGTGATATGAAAAAAAAACGGAAATCTCAGAAAGGTTCGATGGAGCTGTAACATTTTCATTGTGACTTTGATAGTTAGTAAAATTAAAGGAAAATAGTTCCACCAAGTCAAAGCCGCTCTCCCTCTTATAAATGTGGTCAGCTCTCCCTCTTATAAATCCTCACTGGCTTTGTCACCTGCAAAGAGTGCGGAAAAATGTTCTGCTATAACAGAAATATTTCTAGTATCGTCGGGAAAAGGCGCACCATCGACTGTGAAGGCAGAAGCACGACCTTTTTTTTAGGCTATCCTATTGATATTTCGATACATTTCTAGATCCGGCTTGATGCTTTTCAACTTTTGCTCGAAGATGTTGCACAGATGAGTCCTTTTTTGGCCATAATAAAAAGCCTTCATGCTAGGGCTGCTTTTATCGTTAAAGCCGTTCAGTTAACGATGATCAAGAACTGATGAGATTGGCGCCTTTCCCGACCTCTGCGTGCAAGACAAGGATATCATCAGAAAGATCTTTGTATGGAAAGTTCTTATACGTTCGAGGATCAATTTCTTGTCATTTGAAGATCGCTCATTTGAAGAATGCTCTGACCTGGTCATTTTCAGAGGCGAAGTATATAATATTCTGGTGTTTTGTAGAAATGTATTGTTAGAATAGCTCCCTGTTAACTTTCTTCGTAAAGCGAGGAAAAATTGAGGCACGCAAGCTAAAAAAATGCCCACTATTTATATTTTTGAAGGTTTATTAAGACTTTTGAAGGATTACTTATACTTTTGAAGGATTATTTACACTTTTGATAGAAAAATAAACAGAAGAAATAGATGGATCTGTTACGCATCTGTACCATAGTTTTCGATATTTTTCAGAACCTTAACTAACACTACATTTAATCAGTCATGACTGATATAACTTTTAGGGGATAGAAAAAGAAAAAGATATCTTGCCTAGTTCGGTCTTGGTGCCAGTGGGTGCCCAAACTTATCCAAAAAATGCTGTTTTAATTTTCGGGGTTTGAAAATGGTCTGACTTTTGCTAGTTTCCTGCTAAGGCTCATACAACTTTTATTCTGCTGGCAATTAATGGCATTATGCTACTAATTTTGTAGTAGCCCCATAGCAGATAATATTCGAAATTATTTGTGTGTGTGAGCCAAAAAATCGATCGGACATTTTTGGCTCTTTTCATTTTGCTAGTTTTCATCCGTAATTTGTTCCATTACTCCTCTGGTTCCTGGCAAATATTCTCACTCTACAGCAGTAAGTTTATATCCAAAAAGCTTTTATACGGGATGTTAAGAAAGTGGCTTTCTAAATACCGTTGATACCCACACAAGCAACAACAATAAGGTTCTCCATCCTTCACTAAAAGTGAGAACGTCTAAATTGTTGACCCTTTTACGTCTATATTATCTTATTCCATTTTATATATAGTGCCGTATTATTTTGTACGTCCGGCATATTATTTTATTTTCTATTAAAAATTCCGTTTACAGTTACCTGATTTGAATGAAAAAATTGGGCTTCTACTTCATTTAGTGATGCAATTCTGTTTAAACGTGCACTTTATGGTTATCTTAGCTCCAATTCTGAATTTTTTTTGAGAAAAATTCAAAATAAGTATATATCTTCTAATCGAGTTTCTTTGGTGATATAATGGTGCACATATTTTGCACACTGAAATGTTGACCGTCTGAACTCTTTCATATGCAAAAAAAAATTGAGTGTTTAAAATAATTTAGTCAGTGTATTTCTCGATGTTTTTCCATTTTCGAAAAGATTTAGTGCGTTTGATAGATATTCTGAAATTTATGATTTTCTTCGTTTGACGTATATATAAATATGTCATTCGTCAAGATCTGAAAAAATGAACTAGATTTTTCTTTGCATAGTTTTAAGTCTACCATAGCTTTAATTTCACTTTTTGATCAATTTATTTTAGAGTATCTAAGCTGTATCAAATCTTAATGTTGATTGTTTCTGTTGTATTTTTCATATTTCAGCTTCCATAGTTAGCGATATGGTTCCTTTCACATTTCAGACACTTTGTACATTTCGAGAAAATTTTGTTTTTTGGTTAGATAAGATAAGGGTACATGAAATGAAAATAAGACTGGTATTTAAGATAAGATTAACATTGCCATTTATTCGAGTTTTATTTGTACGTAACGAAGGATGCTATCTTTATCTTAATAGAGCCCAAATGCTGTTTAAATTTTTTTGAGATCCCGTATTGTATTTTCTTTTTTTTTTAGAGCTGGTAAAAGTTGAAGTTTCCTTTTTTATATCGTTTTGGTTTTGTGGAAATTCAAATAAACTATATTTAATTCAAAAAATTACTAAACAATTGAATAGCTGAACACTTGTTTAGTGAATTTTTAAATTTACTTGTTAAGCAAATGAAGCAAATACTATAGCATTTTTCTATAGATTATCCTTTTTAGTCAAATTTAGGTTTTTATGGATTGACAGAAGAGAACAATCAGAAGAGAATTGTGAGTGCTTGGCAGTCTTAGTAAAAGTAAACTTAAATACACTGTAGGCCTAGTGAACGGAACTTGAATGCTTTTGAGTTACTCAAGTAGGATTGCGACGATTTTACGACACATTTAGCAAAGTAAGCATTGGCCATGAAAAATACGTCGAGAATACAGTGATGGAATGAAGTTTAAGGGGGAAAATACATGTAACTTCTAAAAAAAATCGATTATTTTTATTGCATTTGTTTTAAATACTCTAAAAATACAAAAATACTTGAAGCGATATTCGGATTAGTTCTCGAGTTATAGTCAGTTATAGGCAGCGCGGCGTTCCCCAGCCGGTCTAGCATACCTGCCGCGCGTCCTTGACTACTTTCTCTTCGGCGCTATGGGCGGTTCTCTAATTGTGTAAAAAGTAAAGCAATCCCACGACAACCCTTGTACGGGTCTAGGGGTTGAAGCTAGTAGAGAGCTTCATTACAATTTTTTTAATCATTGTGGATACGAGTGTGGAGTGATTAGTTCCACGACTCACTTTACCCCTGATTTAAATCAGGTACCTAATCAGAGCTAGGTGAACTCAAAGCTTGGTGCGCGGACCCTCGTCCAAATCTGGATTCGAACCAGGGACCTCACACGCAAGAAGCCAGTGCTCTACCCACTAGGCTACTCAAGCTTAATTGTGTATCCCTACTATATTCTTATTCTCTAATTGTGTATCCCTACTATATTCTTATAAATCTGAAATTCTAAGAAAATATAGATTCATGATGTGCATTTACACTTGTTTATTTTTATGATGTACAAAGGGGCCTGTATTTATGAATCTTGTAGTAAAAACCGTTAGATAGCCGGCTTGAAAATAGTTGAAATATCAGCTTATATATAGCCGCCTGGATGTTCAAAAAAGACCATACATTCCTCTTGCACCTAATGAATGATTTAGGTATCGAAATAAGCCCCAGCTTATTTAGTTATCCTAAGAGGGCCGACCACGACAGGATAGAACGATATAACCGTCGAAGTCTTTTCAGCTCAAAAGAAGCCCGAAATGCTCGCCGTGACCTTCTAATGCACCAAAATGATATGCATGAGGAGGCTTAAGGGCTGTTCTATGGACCTGGAATTGCCGACATACGAATAAGCTATAATAAAAACTAATAATCAATGATTTTTATCTACCGCAAACTTTAAACGCGTTTTTCTCAAAGTAGTACTTTTTCAACTTCCGTACAAAATATCTCAAAGAATATTGAACCGATCTGGCTCAAATTTATACCACATCTACAAAAGAGTATTTTCTACTCGTTGAATTTACATGTTATTGTAATTTCGAAAAAAATAATTTGTTTATTAATGTTTAAAATGTGATTTTTTTGAAAAATAATCGAATTTTTTGTTTAACCTAAAATTAATGTACAATTTTAATTTTTTTAAATAAATTTTATTGGTTATACATCTCATTAGCATATTTTTTTCTTCTCTGACCATTAAAAGTTCCCCGGAAAAGGCGTTAAGTTGTACGAGGCAGTTTTTGGTGTGTTTTTTTCATTCGCTCGCGCCGCCGCCATTTTGTGCTGAAAAATTATTAAAAAAATATTTTCATTTACTTTGAGACAGGATTTAAGGATTTAATATTAAAAATTTTCTGAATAAATAATATAAATTTTTTAAATCAATCTGAAATTAGCAATTTTTTTTCAATTTTACATGTATTTCCCCCCTTAAGTAAAATAAAACGCTAGATAAAGCTGACATTTGTTGGTTGGATTGAAGAAAGATTAAGTCTCCAACAGGCCCTGTCTCCAGCAAAAAAGACATTCATACATTCAAAAATAGAAAGAAACATGGGCCTAAAATGAAGCTTTGAGGAATACTAGCCATTTTTAAAAAAATGAATAGAAGTCCATCAGGCTAAGGGAGCTTTGAGCTGAAGTCTGATAGAGGAGGGGGGGGGGGGGATGAATCTACCAATTACTAACCATTTTAATAAAAGGAGTTGGAATTTCATCAGAACCTGGTCCTTATTATAGACTGGCAACTGATGAATCTGGGGCGAAAATTGAAGAAAAGTGTTCACTAATTTGATCACTACGTGTAATAGAGGGTTGAGATGCATAATTAGAAGGTGTAAAATTGCTTGAAAAGTTGCCAAATGGCTTTAAATTACTACGCATTTCGTCTTTAATACTAAATTAGTTTCGCGCTTCGCATTTTCAATTTCTAATTTTGTATCGCCTTCTAGTTTTCGATAGTTTTCAAGATCTCCAACTAAGCCTCCAATTTTTTTTAAGGACAGAGATAAAATGAAACAACAAGAAATGAAGAAAAACAAAGCCACGGATGCTGTAAATGTTTTCAACACAATTCTTACTAGTAAATTGTGAAAAATGGTTTGTCGATCTAAGGTTACAAGGAATTAATACATAATTAGCCTTCTAAATGTTGTTTTTGTTTTTCGAAGGTCATTAATTTTTCCTCTAGAGACAATTTCTATTTTTACATTAAGATATCGTGTGAATGACAAGCGCATAGTTGATTATTTTTGAAAGTTTTTCTTTTAAATACGACAATCTATTTTTGACTTACTGTTTAAACAAAAAGAGGCCTCGATAAGTTTAGAAGCTTCGCTTAAAGACCGACTATTTGAATTTATTTGTCGCTTTTTATAGAGTAACTAGTTACTAGGCAAAAATTTGAGAGAATTATCTGATAGATTCTGCAAAATAAATCTAATAATTTACTATAACTAAACTTTCACTGACAGATAACTAGATAAAAATCTTTGAGTAGCTTCAACACTACCCACAATCAAACTTACCTGTTTCATCTAATCAATTCACATACTTCAAATCTAATCAGATATCCTTAAACACTCACAGTCTCGACACACCTTCTCGAATCTCATCCTTCACGCTAGCATCCTGTTACCCGAATTCATTTTCGTTCAGCACTTCTTGTACTTAGCCGATTAGTATCTAAATCTTAAGTGACTTGTAATAAAGTTCGTTGTAAGTAATTTTCTCTACAAACATTTTCTTTTCCGATGTGTCGCTCTGGACTTTCTTCATCACTTCCGGCCATTGCTTTTCGACCGTCATCGCTGCCGCCGTCATGACCATTATTCAACCCGGGGAAAAAAAACCAACAACAACTAATCGTAACACACTGATGACAACATTGATAACATCATATGGACAAATCCGTATATTTATTCGTACGAATGTGTGGTGTTGGGGACGGGGTTGCGGGTGTTGTTTGACGAACAGAAACTGAATGAAAACGTTAAGGGAAATGGAAAGATTCATTCGAGAAAATGTGATTTGACAAACGAACAAGAAGTTCGACAAACTTTCGAATGGATTAAGGAGTGTTTCGGTGGAATTGATGTTTTCGTTAATAATGCGGGATGTATAAAAGCGGCATTTTTATTAGGTGTTTATTGAAGGGATTATGGAAGTGAACTTATTAATAAAAACTTTGTTTTCTTGGTTCCGGGGGTGAATTGACGTGTAGATAGTCCTACGAAGGATTTGAGAGATATGTTCGACTTGAACTGTATTGCCACATGTATGTGCGTTCGAGAAGCGGTTGCGATAATGCGCGAGAATGGTGGGAAAGGACATGTTGTGATCATAAACAGGTATTTATTGTTATTATTTTAAATTTAGCTTGATATTTATCTTGCAAGTATGTTTCATGACTCGTTTCGAATGTAATATACCGAATAAATTATTGATCTGTTGTTTCAGCATTTTAGGTCATCGTGTACCGGACGTTCCGATTCCATTGTTCAGTGTCTATCCATCAACGAAACATGCAATTACTGCGCTATGTCAGACAGTTCGGCAGGAGATCAATTTTCATAAATTGAATATAAAACTGACGGTAAAGTATCCTCTCAAATATTTAATCTTATCCGATTTTCACTAGTCCATCAGGAATCCGGAACTTTGAGTTTTATCAATGAATTTTCGTTCCGATACAACGGTACTATTTCCAAGCATGCAAATTCCTTCCCTGCTACTCTCTTTGCTCCTTTGTATACATTCTTATCCTTTTGCAGAGCATCAGTCCAGGAATGGTCGATACAGATTTCCTAGCCGTATATGATTCCTTAGTGTACGCCCAATTACCCAAGCTACAGGCCAACGATGTTGCCGATGCTGTGATGTATGCGCTGAACACACCGGATCATGTGCAAGTAAGTTCTTTGGAAAATGCTTTCCATTCGCATTCTTATCTGTTCGTAAAACTAAAGCAAAAATCTGATAGTAACGAAAGGAAAAAGTTTCTTTTCCACCATTTCGTGATATCAGGAAAGTTGCTTTGAACATCAATAACTTTTCGATTGCATCCCTCGACCGAGCATAGTTTAATTTTCTTATCCTTCTCTTTACGAACAGATTGACGATATTGCTCTGCAAGCCATGTTTCGGCATCAGTAAGACAGCAAGGATGAATCGGCTGAATACGAAAAGGATATCTATAGGATAAGATCGAATGACCACTTATATACATACACACGCAGAGTGAAAGGTACAGAGAGCGAACGTGCAACCGGATTCGATGAACGGAATAGAAGAAAAGATGCAAGATATGGAATTTTCGGAAAATTTTATGCATTTGTAGAATGTCCGATGGAATAAGTTTCATTCGCTTTTAATAGAGTTATAGATTGATAATAACTTTTGATTGCTTCCATCGGAACGAACGTTCCACTAATAAAATGCGAGCATTCGATTTGAGATGATGGTTTTTGGGGTTAATTTATTGTGCTCTTTGGAATTTTGGAATGTTTTATGATATATTCAAACTTTTTAATGGAAATGCTTTATATTTGTTGGCTACGCGATGATATAGCTTTTTTGCTTTTAATAAATTGTTGATATTAATTTGTTTTACTTTTAAATTGTTGATGTTGCATTGCTTTTTTCTAACGGATTTTCTTCCAAGAACAAAGAAGAATTGACTTTTCAATCGATTAATGTGAGCAGTTCGTTTTGAAAAAGAGGAGTAACAAGTTACAATCGGAAACACCTACGGCAAAAAGGACAACAAAAACAATTCAGATTAAAATCAGCTGTACAATATGTCTCACTTTTCTATATAAATTATTTTTTTTTTTTTTTTTTTTTTTTTTTTTTTTTTTCAAAGAATTTCGTCTAATACAGACTAGTAGTATTTACACATTTAAGACTTACAACAAATCAGTCAAAATGGACTGTTTTTGGCTAAGCTCTTTTTCAAAGATGATACAGATAAATTAAAATCAAATTGATGATAATCATCGTTGAAATTTCTTTTGATGCACGAAACGGGCTCATTAAAGGCGTAGTTGGTCCGATAGGCAGGGACAGATAAAATTTTGACTTGTCTCATTCTGTGACCCTTGGTATTGAGGCCAAATAAACCTAAAAGGTTTTCACATGAAATGTTACCCATGAGGATCTTAGCAGCAAAGATAGTTTTGAAATTTTCTCGTCTCTTATTAAGTGTATTCATGGCCAGTAAGTTAAGTCGATTAATGTAAGGAGGCAAGTGAAGAGGATCTGACAAAGCAAATTCACGCAAACAAAACCGAAGAAATTTTTTCTGAATGGACTCGATACGGTCCACATAAACCTGCTGATAAGGCGCCCAAACTATACACGCATATTCAAGTATTGGTCTTACTAACGCACAAAAAAGAATCTTAGTAAGATGTATGTCATGAAACTCTTTGGATCGCCTCCTCACAAAACCCAAGGTAGATGAAGCTTTTGATAAGATGGTGTTAATATGATCGTCAAAAGTAAAAGAATTGTTTAGAGGTACTCCTAAATCGAGTACTTTGTCAGAATACCTTAAGGGAATATTATTCAAAGAGTATTCAAAGCTCAACGGATGAATTTTACGCGTGTACGAAATAACGGTGCACTTGTCAATATTAATTACTAATTTATTAAGGTCACACCAGGTCGTGAGGTTATTAAGGTCAGCTTGAAGTTCCAAGCAGTCGTGAATATTAGATACCTTTTTAAAGATTTTGGCGTCATCAGCATATAGTAAAATTGATGAATGTTTCAGGACAGATGGTAGGTCATTTATGTATAAAAGAAAAAGTAGAGGTCCTAAGTGACTACCTTGAGGAACACCAGATAAGACAGCAATTTCAGACGATAGGGCGCCACGGAAGGATACGCATTGGGTACGACATTCCAAATAAGATGCTATCCATGAAATAAATAGCTGAGGAAAGTTAAACGAGGACAATTTACACAATAAAATGGAATGATCCAGCTTATCAAAAGCCTTCGTGAAGTCAGTGTAAATACAGTCTACCTGAAATCCTGCCTCGATTGATGGGATAATAATGTTGGAAAACTCAAGCAGGTTGGTAGTTGTGGATTTGCCTTTCAAGAAACCATGTTGGAAAGGAGATAATATGGATTTACTATGAAACGCCACAACATTGCTGATTATCGCTTCAAATAGTTTAGCAACACATGGAAGTTTTGCGATGGGACGATAATTGCCTACAACATTTCTATCGCCTTTTTTATAAATAGGTGTAACAATTGCGTATTTCCAACCACTTGGAAAAATACCGAGCGACAGAGAAAGGTTAAATAGGTAGGCAAGGATAGGAGACAGGGAGGAGATACAATATTTTAAGATAGCGCTAGGAATGCCGTCAGGGCCTGGTGTAAAATTATTGTCCAACTTCCTAGAAAACGTTAAAATGGTATCTTCGTCTATAAACAAGTCTTTCATTCCCAAAGAAGAAGTTGGGATCATTGTCAAGTTGTCATTATAATTATTACTATTAGTAGAAGGTTCCGTATTATATGCGGTACGGAAATGATTAGCGAAAATATTGCTAATAGTTAAAGGATCGGAAATGGCCGTGTCGTCTGAGTTAAACGTGGTGGGATACCCATCATGGAGTCTCTTGGAATTAATAAAATTCCAAAACCTTCTAGGCTGCTGTTGAAAAGTAGAATTAAGATTTCTAAGGTGAGTTTGGTAAGAACTTTCGACCTCAGAGTGATAAATATTTTTAAACTCTACAAAAACCAAAAAGTCAGAAACAGAACGAGACGAGCAATATCTTTTCCAAGCTTTAGATTTTAAATTTTTTATATGGCGTATTGCCTTCGATTTCCATGGAACTTTATTGCAATTGTTAGGGAAAGAGACTGGTACTAACTGGGTAAAGCATCCAAAAAGAATTGAATGAAAATTGTACACTGCCTTATTAATGTCTTTTTCTAGCAACACAGTGGACCAATCACACCCTGCAATGAGATCATTTAGTACATCCAAGTCGACTTTCTTAAAGTTAAATTGACACGGTGAGTTATGTAAAGGAGTGCTTAGAGATGTATTGATTTCGTGGATGGTTAGAACTGGTTCATGATGTGTTGAATCGCAGAGAGATGATGGACAGTGCTTGACTTCGGACGGGTAGGCGTTTGAAGTAAAAACTAGATCCAATAATCTTCCATGACTGTTCAAAATGCTGTTTACTTGGTTTAAGCCGCACGCAAGCATTGCGTTTATAAACTCCTCGGCGTACGGGCGATTACCAGGAGAAAAGGTTGGGGCTAATGTGAAGCCGTCGTCAGATAAGTTCCAAGTAATTCTGGGTAGGTTGAAGTCACCCATGAGGATGAGTTCATCTTTTCCATCTAATAGGTCACATAAATGATGAGTGGCGTTAAGTACTTGCTCATAACAAATCGATGCTGAATTAGGAGGGATATATAGAACTGCTAAATACAGTTGCGCCATTCTCAGGTCCACACGAGCACAGACAAGTTCCAAGCTATCGGTGTTTAGTATGATTACTTCTGATACGCGATCCGAACTGCGCACGGCAAGCAATACGCCCCCACCTACCGGGGCGTCGAGTAAAAGTCCATGACGATCTTTACGGAAGACAGAAAACCGCGAGTCAAATAGTTCTGTATTCAATATCTTCGCGCAGAGCCAAGTTTCAGTTAAAGTAAGTTTGGTCTGCTATTTTTTCGTATAGGTTCTTTGCTTTCCTCTTGGCAATTTTTACTACTACTACTAAGAACTGTTCTTTCTTGGAGCTAGTGCATTTGACAGTCATTCGCAGATTTTGGTGGAAAATGTGCGAAAGTCATATGTCTAGGATATGACTATGAACTCTGCCAAATTGTGTAGGTTCATCAGGAAGATGCATTCTTATAGATATTTCCATGATGAATCTTTGGAACTCGATTCCAGCTTGATTGCTTCTCATGTCTGCTCATTGGCGGTGATATGCATTCAGGACTCCTGCAAGGAACACAGGATTTCCTTCTTTAAATAGCTCGTGGAGATCCGGGCCAAAGCTGAATTTCCCAGGAAGAATGCACGCGGAAATCGCTGCGAGCTCGAAACAATCAGTTTGCATCTTGATGACAGTTGCTTCCATCTGCTGTAAAGTTGAAGTTTGGATGTAATTGTGGCGTATGCCCCTTTTAACTAGTATTCTGCTCTACTAAGCATAAAGGTTCTATATACTATTTCTCTCATTTTTGAATTAATACCGGATTCAAAAACTACATACTCCATTGCATAATTCTACAAAATTTGCAAAACCTATCCTTTGTGAAAGTATGTCAAAGTGAATATCCGTTCCTCAATTTGATGGAAAAGACTTGAGGAAGCCCTGAGCCTGCAGGTCCTCTTTGATCTCATCTGCGGATAAGCCATCTTCGGATCAGCACACCGAGGCTCTTCTCTTCTGAGAGAAAAGGGGTGTGAAATGGTACCTTCTCCTCAGCTCAATATTTAGTAAGCTTACGGTGTTCGAAACTTGTAGTCAGAATCACCTGGACGCCAACATTAACACGCTTGACCGATTCGTAATTTGTTTTATGGTCCTTGTGTGACCTAGTTATTTGAGTTCACTTTTAAGGTTCTCTGAATATAACTGGGACCGTGGTCTTCTTTTCTTCAGTACTGTTGTCAAAAAGAGACCTTTTTGGCTTCTGTGTCACAAGTGATTTCACAAGGTCTTGTGGTTTCCGAGTTGGTAGTGCAGGATACTCTTCCTCTCCCTAGGTTTCACCGGCGGATACAACAAGATCACGGGAGAAGCTCTTCGATTTTTAGTCTTCTTTTCGTTTGAGGTCAGTGAGTTTGTCGGTAAAATCACTAGTTTCCATTTTAGTTTTGGTTGCTGAATATCTAATTTATTCTGTTTTTTGATGAATAGATCCATCAATTTGTGGTTTTAGCTTTTTGTCAAACTTCTTCCATTGTTTTTATACATCGCTATTTATAGATTACTGCGCACGGAAATAACTGTTTTTTTTTAATAATTTGATTTCTCGCTTGAAAATCCAACCATGTCTACTCGCAACAAACTGTTGACTGAGACTCACAATTTTTTACGTCTCTGCAAAATGGGCCGATAATTTTTGAACTATATAGTTTGGTAACAATTCCGCTATCATTACCATAGGTCCTTCGCACTAAGGTGTTGATATTCCTGTCATGTTGCCTTTTGATCTTCCAAATTATTTTAGTATTAGCTGTGGTGTTTTTGCTATCTGACTCATTATACTTCTGCTCTCTGCCTTTTTTCATGCTAAGAATTTGTCCGTTAAAAAAATAATGGTGTATTTATATTGTTAGTATTGTTTATAGGAAAAAAC
This sequence comes from Nemotelus pantherinus, assembly GCA_963978885.1. Classification (NCBI taxonomy): domain Eukaryota; kingdom Metazoa; phylum Arthropoda; class Insecta; order Diptera; family Stratiomyidae; genus Nemotelus; species Nemotelus pantherinus. The sequence continues at coordinate 13,676,107 of OZ022265.1, forward strand.
CTAAGCGCAGTAATAAAATCTGATTGATTGGAAAAAAAACGGGGGTCAAATTTTCGGAAAAAGTGCATAATCGTGAAATTAAAAGTTGAAATCGTGAGTTAAACAGTCCTAATGGGCACCAGAAACCATTTTAGCTTGCTGACTATATCTAATTTATCCAAGTAATGAACTTCAAAAGTAATGAATCTGTTCTATGTTTCTTATATCGGCCTCAATTAAGATCCCAGCACGATTTTAATTTCATAGAGCTGTGGCCAAAAAACCCATGATAAAATTACTTGTCCCCATCACGTGAAACAATTTTGAAAGAAGAAATGAAAGATTCCGTCATAAAACACAAGTTCAGTTTAGCTATGAGCTGGGTTTGATTGGAAGAAATACTTTACGTTCATAAACCAAAACAAGAAGCAAATCTGTCGGAGCTAACTTTTGGCGATGAATATTTTCGAAAGTTTCAACACTACCTGGCCACTGTCTATTTAACGACCGTCAATTTACTCACCAATTCTAGACTTCACGGGCCAAGATTTCTTGGCTGTGATCCTTCTTTTACTTGGAGGTGGAAATCAGGAGCGGATACCATAAGAGTATGATCAGTTAGATTATTTTGGATTTCAACCGACTAAAATTCATCTCTTTGGATCAAGGGCGTCCCCACGGCATTTTGACTCAAGTATTACGTAGTGGGGATCATTCAGCTTTCATGTTCAATTTGAAGATATTGGCTAGATTTGCTGCTATCCTTTCATCTCTTTCTTTGCAAAGGACAGCATGTATCAACGACAAGCTCTTTGATACCACTAGCTACGATTTTTTGGATGCTAACATCAGATTCTCTATACATTTTACACAAATATTTGGACATGAAGAAGCTATCCGCGAGATGGGTGCCGCGATTACTTACACTTGACCATAAGCGGAATCGTGTGATCACTTCAAAGGAGCGTTTGGCAATATTTTGCCGCAATCAGTATACATTTTTGCACCGTTTTGTTACCGTAAACGAAACACGAGTCCACCACACCACACCAAAGACCAAGGAACAATCCAAACAATGGATTTTTTCGGGTAATCGTGCACCAAAGAAAGTCAAGGTGGGTTGGTCTGCCAAAAAGGTCAAGGCTACAATCTTTTGAGATACATCTGGTATCATTCACTTTGATGACCTTGAAAAGTGTACAACGATCACCGGCGAATATTATTCAGAGCTTTTGGACATATTCGACATGAACTTGAAGCAGAAATGACCGCATTTGGCAAAAAAAAAATTATGTTCCATAAAAAAAATGCAACGGTGCACCCGGTGTAGCCACCATGGCAAAAACACATAAATTGGGCTATGAACTGTACCCCCATCCACCATATTCTTCAGATTCAACTCCCTGCGAATATTTCCTTCTTCCAACCCTGAAAATATAGCTGGGCGGTAAGGATTTGGGTCGAATGAAGAGGTCATCCCTGAAATAAACGCCTATTTTTAGTAAATTTAGGAAACCTATTATTTGGAAGGGATAAAAAAATTAAAAAAACGCTCGACTAAATGTATTGCGCTAAAAAGAGACTATATTGAGAAATAAAATGCTTGTTTATCGAAAAAAAATCGTTCATTCAAAAATTCACTGACTCAAACACTTCTGGAATTTTTTTTTACGATTACTCACTCACTCACATACTTGCACCGCATCCGTATTATCTAAATAAGGGAAATCATATATCTTTGCTCCAATTTGCCAACTTAAACTCTATTTGTACTTTTCAACGTAATATTTTACCTATAATTACTCGTACTTAAGTTTCTACTATCTGTCACGCAAGTTTACTTTTTTGAGGAACTGATGCTTGTTAATTGAACTACACTTGAACAAGCTGCAAATAAAACATAAATAAATATTTACGAATACAACATTATATTCGATTCGAAAAAAAAAATTTGCCAACCAGCACGACACATAATTTAGTGGTAAATTTTTACCAGCACTAATCCACAATCAAACAAAATACAACAGTCAAAAACCATCACAAACAGATTAAAAATCATAAAACCATCACTTACAACGCTCTTACACAAAATGTTACTGTATCTTTGCTCATCCCGTAGAGCAATGATAATTTATTCGTATTTATCGCACAATAATACTACTTTATGTCCATAAAACGTTTTTATAACCTGTACAATATACGTGGTATATTAAAATTTATAACTATCCTCTTATAGCAAAGCCTTAATGAAAAATGCTTTGTACGACTATACTACGTAGTCGTCTATAACGTTATATCCTGCAATCGCAGCTCATCTACTGTTAAGATTCGCACCGAACAACGAAGGCTAGAGCAAGAATAAAAATCGTTCCTTATCGTACACTTATCCTTCACAGGACATTTTCATATTTTTAATTTAATTTATACGAGCTATATAAATCTTGATAGGTACTCACTGTAAATCCACACGATTCGCTAGATTACGTGCACGCACCCGTACATACGTAGCAGGGAGCGTAAACGATTTGACAGTCTAACTACCAAAAGATTACACAGGGATGTACTTGAAGGATGAAATGGCAAACTTGCAGTAGAGAATCAGAGCCAGCAATGAAACAGAAGAAGAGTAAAAGGTTATGAAAATAATCCATAAGAGTTTTATAAAGAATGGAATGCAATTCATAAAATCAGATAGCATTCGTTGCTAAATGTTGAAAAATATTTCGTATTTGAAGTGGAAAATAGTTTTCCTGTCGTTGGATTGACAACGGAGAGCGATAATGTTTAAATCAATGTTGGAGCTAAGAGCGCTCACTAGCTAGAAAATAACGTTCAATTGCATTCATATTTGATAGTGAAACCATTCCGTACATGAATTCCGAACATGGTTTTGGTTAAGAAACGTGTCGTCGCAGAGAATGCAAGATTCCAAAATCTTAACCACCAGACAGTATGAAGGCGAATGAGCAAGAAATTCCATTTATCCAAAAACGATTTTGCCTCAAATAAACTCAGAATGTCTACTGCTTGCGAATCCTTTTGGGGACCGCAATAGTTAGAGAGTAACAACTAACCAACTGAGAAACCGACACTGAAGAGGCAACGAACCGATAAATATTTTCAGTCAGTGATGCCAACTATTGATTGAAAAATGTTGAAATGTATGTGATTGAGCTTAGAGATAAAGTCGTATAATTTAAGATGGTTTTGTTGTTTTAGAACTCATCGATAATTTTACGAGGGAGAGGTATGTTTAAATGAAAGCTAAGGGGCAGATTAGTATCCACTGTAATTTTTTAAGGATTCTTTTTTAGACGATACAACGAAACTTGTTTTTTTTAAAATGGAGATCTTGGCACAAGAATTTTAATTTTTATATAATATAAATAATTTAAAACCCAAAATAGAAAATTAGAGCAGATGTGTCTCGAATTTCATTTTAGGTCCCAGATACTGTAGCGGCACCTTTTCTTGAACGCTATTGTCAGTTATAATGAAATCTGGTTGCAAATTAGGTCGGGTTTAAAAGACACCTGCTTTGGAAATAAAAGAGGCTTTGATGCTCTCTAATATAGGTTACCGAGTCAGATGAAAAATATAAAAAAAATTCAAATTTTGAATTAGTTGTCGCAATGATTTCATAATCCCTATTTAAAATAAGAGAATATTACTAAAATAAACCAATTCGGAAATCAAGCCATAAATAATTGCAAAAATCTCTAGAGTTAGAGTTAAAATAGCAAGAGGGATATGCAGTAGAACAAATCGAATTAATTTGTCTTTAAATGTGTTAATTTTGCCTGGCTAGAAGCTATGAAAACATGTCGAAACCAAGCGAAACCTTACTAAAGTTCTGAAACTAGTGGCTGCAATGTAACTAAATACCATCAGAGGGTTATTATTATTTGTGCAAAATATTCTAATTGTATTCTGATGATGATGTGAATATAGAAAACTGTAGAACAGACGGCCAATACACAGTTGCATAATGGCATTGACAGACAGATATGCGTCAATTTCACAATATATAGGTAGCTAAGAGTCAACCCTGTTTAATTATCAGCGAAGCTAATAACCTCTCTATATCGCCACAAAATTACACTCTTTTGAGATGATTTCTACTTTTTACTATAATAAGATTCACCGGCTTTTCTGTACAAATCAAAGGCAAATTAAGAAATTGGTTTTGCAAAAAGTTTATAAGCAATGGGTTTGTGCCTGTGCCATCAGAGCATTGAGTGTAATTTTGACAATTAAGCACTTTGTTTACGGTTGTTGTCATAAGAATCTTTCATAATTGCATCTTCATCCCGAAGATGATTTGTACGTTCCTAACAAAATTTAAAAAAAATTTAATTCACCTAACAATATATAATTATATACAATTATACTATACTTAACAAAACTATATCATTGCTGCAGGAATGCTCATTATTTAGTATGATTTTATATTCATTTTTCAGCCGAAATGTACCGAAATAAGACATGAACAAAATCGGCCGAACGAAACCACCTAAGTGCAATCTAAACGTATTTTCTTGCCTTTAACGGCTAAAACCGTAATCATATGATTATGTGAAAAACATCCTATATGAAAATATGCTACCGACTCATTTCTGTCCAAAACAGAATCACTTAGCAATCCTTACTATAAACAAATAAGAGTCATATTTTTAGTGTCGTGGAAAATGCCTTTTTGTTAAAAAATTCACAATAACCAAGAGCTACTTACGCTGGGCGATTTTTAAGGAAAAGAACCTGAAGAGAAACAATTTACTACTAACCCTCCAAGCCACCGTCTATGATATTTTTTTACGGCGAGAATCTTAATCTCTCCATCAGTTTTTCCGTCTGTTCGAACCCCCTAAATTTTCTTGTTCATGCGATTCTTGTTCATGGTTAAAAGCAATTTTTAAGCAATTTAGAATAAATTGTAAGCTTTTAACAATGTAGAAAAAAATATTCATGAATATTTTTCCATTTTCTGAACATTTTGGCTAATCATTCAAGAATTTTCTTAATTGGTGACCCACATTGGGCGCCAATTTACCACTTCCTCAATTTTGGTGATCATTGCCCAGTACTGACTGCCATGCACCGATATTATCATCAATCAATGAAAAACGCACCAATTTTAACTCCTGTACTAATTTCGCATCAATCGAAGGTCCAATCGAACCCAGGTCAGCACACAAAAACAGAAGAAATCATCGGCTTCGTTTATTTACATTAAGTTTTTGATAAAAAAATCCATGCTTCTAAATGTGCACAATTAGTGAAAAAGAATTTCAGTGAGTTTCATTGTCTGTATTTCTAAACTTACTTTATGAGTAGATTTTGTGAAAAACTTCGATAGTGAATTAGTGGTGTGGCTAATGCTGCAATTGCTACATATTTAATGTTTAAATCAGCTGCTAGCTTATGGTTGGCATTCCATTGTTTTTATCTTTTCTACTAAGTGAAAACCCCGTTTTATTTTTTTTCCGTTTTTTTACGCTTGGTTATATTTGGTTATATATGTCTGCAACGAGAAAAGTTTGCAGCGAGAAAAGTCCGCAACGAGGAGCTCATAAATTCATTGGCAGTAATTTGTTGATAAAAGTTGCCTCCCTCATATTTAGCAGATTGTTTTTTCCATAGCGTAGATGGCAAAAAAAAATCTGCTAAGATAGCCAGTTGCCCCTTTAGACCGCGGAGCATGTGAGGTTTGACTCACTAAAAAAAGACCATATACAAATCCACATTGATAAGAGTCGGGACTTATCTAAGAAACTCTTCAGCCCGGTCGGTGCCCGCACACTTCAAAAACTACCACAGTTCATGGGTGTGGAATTTTAACATCAAGAGTTTAAAGTATCCATTCGCAAAAGATTTAAGGCAGTATTCTGGTCTAGAGGCTCGATTTTGAGGTGATTTAATATAAAATAAAAAAAACCATAATCATTTTTAGTATCTTTTTTTATCCGCTTTTTACTAACATTTTTAAAATATAAAAATGTATTAAAAAAAATCAAAATTGATGTTGATACAGGTTGGTGAAGTGAAGACTAAAAAAAAAACTTGTCTCATGGTTGACATGATTCCAACTTTCTAGGTGGTCTGAAACGTAAATTTTTGATAAATTCTATAAAAAGGAGAATGTAAAATTAGTCTGACGTAAAAAAAACTTTTTTTTTTGCAAAATGGCGTCTATGTAAAAAAAAATCGTTTTTTGTCTAATTTTTTCAACTTTGGAATTTTTTATAAACCGTAAAGTTTTTTTCTTCAAAAATCCGTACGTCAAACCAATTTTAATAGTGTTAAGAGGATTTGTGCAAAATTTCACGTAACTAGAGATACGCGTTGAAAACTTAGAGTCTCGTTTCGGGCAGTCTGAGTCGTTTAATGGTATGTTATACTTAGATTTTTTTAATCATTTTTTTTTTATCATTTTAATCATGCAATGTTCTTTCTTCAACTTCAAAAACGAGATTTTCGGGAGCTTCTTTAGAAGCTCAGAGTGGTTAATTCGTTGTTGATCGCGTTTGTTGGCTTAGTTGGCGAGTCACAAAAATAACTGTACCTTCAAAAATAATTCGAATTGCCAAAAATCCTCTTAAAAGCTTATTCGTAAAGGTCTAAACTTTGAAAATATGCAAACAAAAAAAATCGATTTGATCAAATTTCTAGACCAGAATACCCCCTTAATCGGTCTTGATGAGGAGATAGATGTAACGGGTTATACTACGAAAAACCGTGAAGATAAAAATGTAAGTACTTATTTTGAATGGGCTTAATTTTGTCAACATAAATTGTTTAATACGGCGCCCATACAAGACTTGCGTATTCGGCAATAGGTCTAAATAAACTGCGACAGAGGGTGTTAAAAAAGTGTCGTTGTATTCTTTCGAGCGTTTTCTGATAAAATCTTAGGCATGACTAGCTTCCAAAAACATTGAGTCAATCAGATCGGCAAATGTTAATGATTTATTCAGCTCTACTCCTTCGAGTACTTTCAATGATCTATTTAAAGGTACACTCAAAAGTAAGTACTCGTAGATTACTGGATTATTTTCAAGTGTGTATGATATAAAAGTACCTAGTCAGCACTAATAGGAAGATTATTATCTGAACACCATCTGGAAAACGGTGTAGATCCTGCAACAAATCATTGTAATCGTTAAATTTTCGCACATCTTTGAAATTTTCGAAAGCAAAACAGATGACGACTGCAGAATGGAATCTACATCATTAATAAATAACGCAAACAGTAAAGGGCCCAGATGACTACCTTGTGGAACGTCGGACGTGGTATTAATTTCAGATGACAAGGCACCGCGAAGGATACACGTTGTATTCGATTCATCAAGTAAGAGTCAACCCAGTTCAAAAACAAGTTAGGGAATTGAAAGGAATAAAGCTTAATAAAGAGTATAGAGTCTTTGTTGGTACACACTATTTTTACTCTCATTTTTATGAATGGAGAGCCTGATACTTTCGACACAGCTTGATACAGAGCAAAACAAGTGGTTATGTCTTTTTGAACTTAGATATATTTTTATTTTTGTACTCTATTTGAATTTAGAATTGCTATATTGCAATTTCTCATTGGTTTAATTCATTATGTAATGATCCTTGAACTAATTTTGTATCACTCTTACTGATCATATTCCTTGTTCATCAATTTTAAAGGTGATGAAGCCACTGAGGCAAGCTTCTTCTGTAAGGCGATTTGGTATTCCTCCCGTGACATAGAGCTATCATTACAGCACAGACTTGATAAGATGAAATTCTATTCTATGTTTCACTAACATAGCTGCCTTCACCGTTCGAATTATTTTCAATATTTTTCTGTGAAACAAAAAAGGGCTCGATCAGCTTTCAACAAATTAGCACCGTTGGCATTTTCTTCGTTTACCAGACCAACGAGCTATTAAATACATTAATTAATTTTTTCCAGGCAATTAAACAAATTTATTTAAAAATACAAGTACACATAGGTTTTAGAGTTTTGCGATCGAATTTTAAAGATGAAAAAGCACATATTGAATAAAAAACGATCATTTTGATAGTTATATTTCAAAATTACCAAGCAATGGCATCACTGCCATTCAAAGATTGCAACCGATCTAAGACAACTCCGAAGAACGAGCTATTCTGCTTTTGATTTCATCCTTCCCTAGCGTCTACATAACCATACACAACAATCTTCCAATCCTTCGTACGATACGAAAATCTTGTGGTCATTCAGCATGCTCCTGAAAATGGAATTTAATGAGAATGTAAGAAAATCCTCAATCTATTCACAACACAGCTTTGAGGAAGACATTAAGGATGTGTAGCTTGCGGCAAGAAACTGAGCAAAGAAAACCATATAGGCATCAGTGATAGAAGATACGGTCACAGGACACCCATGAAGTAACATGTGCTGGTAATGACTAGACTGTTTCCTATTTTGGACAAAAAAAAAATACTTTCTAAGGTACAATACAAGTGAGATTGTATCTTGAGACAGCTGTGACGGTAAGCATATATGAATGTATCTACTCGTACTTCGGTCCATTACGTTTCTGGACATTTAGACTGTTTTATGATGTAGAAGGACCCTACAAGATCCGTTATGGGCTATGTTGTTTCTGGTGCTGTGAAACATCAACCTTTGTGAATAAATGATGAAGTTCATGTGCACAGTCGAAATGATGATAGGCCATATATGAAAGATGATGTGGAAAGGGAAAGCAAACGAAATGAACCTAAAATTGCATTAAGTTTTAATGTATGGATCTGCTTCTGTTTATTAGAGGATAGATTGCAGCAAAATTAATTGCAAATCCTGAAACTTGAAACTCTTATGCTAGAAATTAAGTCGTTTCAACACATCTTTGAAAAGTTGCATTGCTCCAATTAAAGAACAATGCAAACAATTATATTCGGAAAATAAATCGAATTAGCTAAATTTCAATTAAAAACTATATCTATATTTCGATTGACGATACGTTCTGACATGAAAAGTTGTTTAGTGATCCTTGAAATAGTTGCACTAAAGAACGCGATAGTTCTTAATTAGCGTTTGTCTAATTTATTCTTCTCATTTATTTTTCCCATTTTTTTTTGAAATTAATAATTAATATTAGTATTTCGAAGCTTTGTACACATTTAAGCATTAACATTTTGTAGTGAATTAATTGAAAACGAAATTGTTATAGGAAGACTTGTTTTGTTTCAAATTAATTGTCCTTACTTAATGTAAAAAATTATTGTGAATCACTAAAACCCCATAATATTTTAAAAATTAATTGTACCCTTTCATTATGATTCTCTTTACAACTTGAAAATAAACATGACTTTTGAGAGTAACTTCAGGCCACCAATACTGTTGCTTCTGCTATTGATCAGCAAAGACAGGTGGATGTTCTTTACACAGATTTCTCTTAGGCGTTTGACTCTGTCAACGATGAGCTTCTACTGTTGAAATTAGACAAATATGGTTTCCTTGGTCCGTTGCTTTCCTGGTTTTCTTCCTACATTCATGAACGTACTTGTGCTGTTACTGTGAACTCCTGTTCGTCTACTCCCTTCTATTCCTCCTCAGGTGTTCCACAAGGTTCGATCCTTGGCCCTTTATTATTCTAATGATCTCCCGGGTTTGCTAAACTCTTTTTCTCTTCTATATGCAGACGATCTAAAAATATTCAGAGTAATCGATACAGTCGAAGATTGCTTACAGCTTCAGAATAACCTGCTCACTCTTGTCAACTGGTGTAATGCAAATCATCTTGGTTTGAATGTTTTAAAATGTCGCCAAATGTCATTCATGCGTAAAACTTACCCACTAGTATTTTCTTACTACGTTTCTGGAGCCTCTCTCAATGTCGCTTTTAATTTTAAAGACCTCGGAGTAATTTTTGACCCTAAAATTTTATTTGATAAACATATCTTGCACATAACAGCCAAAGCGTCCAGACTTTCGGGTTTTCTACTGAGATATTCTAAATATTTTACAGATGTCTCCACTTGTGTACACTTGTTTGTCTCGTTTGTCCGCAGTATTCTCGAATACTGTTGTCAAATTTGGTGCCCACATTTGCAATATTTGATTGATGCAGTTGAATCTGTACAACGCAGGTTCACCCGCTCTCTTCTTTACAAATTCAATTTTGCTTACTGTGGGTATAGTGCAAGACTTATCATGCTGCAAATACCATCCCTGAAATCTCGCAGACTTTTTCTCGATGAATGCCTTGTGTTCAAACTGCACCGTCAACTTGTTCCATCTGACCTCTGCAATCAGATTTCCGTTCGTGCTACGGATCGGTCAAATATGTAGATCCACGTTAACGTTTAACGTTCCTTTTGGGCGGACTGACACGTACTACTTTTCACCGCTGTCACTCGGAATAGGTTCTCTGCCACCGACCTTGTCACGTTTCAAAACCATTTTAAAAGACAAAGTCGTTACATTTGCTATTTAATACGTTTTTATCCCTTTTTTCCTTGCTCTTATGATATATTAATTTTAATTTTTATTTATTAATTGGCTTTCGATATTCTGTTTGTTCTATATATATGCTTAAATTTTTTTATTTCATTGCCCATTTCATAATAGAATTTGTTCTGTTATTTTGCAACAATATTTTGCTTACTACCTTCTCAATGTAGTGTTTTTTTTATATATTTTTATTTTTCTTAATTTTGAATTTATTCTTTTTCACCTTGACTTTGTTTATTATTTTTGTTCTTTTTTATCATTATTATTTTGTGCTTTCTATATTACATTCTTTCAATAGTAGATTCTTGGTATATTATATATTTCTATATTTATTAATTGGATTTTATCTGTTGAGTATATGTAAAATAAATAAATAAATAACATTAAATTCACGATATTATTAAATCTTCCTAATATTAACCATATGGGTACATTTTCACTGCATCAATAATACTACAACAGAAAATACAGTGTACTAACAATCGTAATTTAAATTTGTCAACCATAATAAGCTTTAAATCACATTACGATAATGAAAATGTCCCTCAGCTCGAAACAGCCAAGCGTTCGAAGATCAAACGCATTATATGTTATTTGCCCATCCTGTCATAGTTTGCAACTAAATCTCTGCACATTCGGTTAAATGAAAATGAAAATTGATATCCATCTGAAATATAGCTAAAGCGAACATATGTGCATATTCATATGTATCTAATATTTCCGCAGACCGGTGTCCGGGAGTTGAAACCAACTTTTCCAGCCATCTAGACAAATCGTGTTTGTGCGAAACCGGAAAGAGTAGCACATGGCATTACACTCATGGCAAGTCTCTTCCATAGGCCTTTTTTATTGTGCTCCAGATGCATTTCGAAATAATTTTTAGCGAACCATGAACTGTATGTAGTCCTGCCAACTTAATTTAATTATGTCTCGCCAGCAGTAGAAGGTTTATTTTATGAAAGCAAGCGAATGGATCAGTGAAAAACTGCTCTACGTTCTGCAGCTAGTTGGAGATGGTAGCTTCCGTGAACTTTCCTCAAGGCTTCTTGGTGTCGACTTACTGCGTGCTGGTTTCTTGCAGAAACATTATTTACTTTTAATTTTCTCTGGGCTGTATCTGTAGCGTGATGGTTCGCATGATTCATGATTGTGGGTTGCGATTCCTTTTCATTAGTTTTGGATGCAGATTGAGGGCCGGCATGTTACTGGAGCGTTTTGTTTGCGGAGCAGATTGGATAATGTATATTGCCTGGAGGCTTGAATTTGTAATAATTTTAGAAGTAATTACGAATGGTAGGTAATGTTTGGGGGAGAAATTAGGTTTTTTTTGGGATGGTAAATGTTATTAATTGGGTATAGGTAGTTTAGTCGTCATAAACCTTTGGCGTTGATTTGAATATAATTTGAGAGAATCAAATGAAAATAAGCAATATTATTTCGTTGGTTATATAATTTCTATGGCTCTGGGCAGAATACCATCATCTGTGATTACTAAATGGGTTTACATAAATACATTTACACATGATATAGGAGCACATTTATAGGGTATTGATGCAAACATATCTAGAGTATTGATGCAAATGGGTCTCACCACTTACTGTCGCTTAGTCGAAAACCCTCGAATTTCACAGATATCGACTTTTGCATTTATTTGTCTTGTCAATCGTTTCATCAACAGGCTGATTAAAATGTTGGAGGTATTTGATTTAGTTTAGGGTTTGCTTTCTTGCCCGTCGATACCAATTATCTGTGCAACACTAGCAATGCAGATTTTCAAAAACAAATATTAGAAGCTTAATAAGTAACCAACTGACTGGTTTTGATTTTCGTACATTATCAAGGAATAAACTTGATATATCTATTTCTCACGGCTAATCAGAGGTTGAAAAGCCGTCTGAAATAATTAAGTTCCAAGCTTTTAACCCAAAATCAGCTCTGAATTTTATCTTGTAAAGCTAGGTGAACCAAACAGACGTGAAAAAACATTTTTCCAAAATCTTTCCTTAATCTAAGATGCAACTAACAAATTTTTGATATTCTTTTATTTAAATTTGTAAGAAGCTTTGGTTTGGGAAACAGTTTGTATGAGCTTAGAGTCTAACAGAATTTCGAATTGTCAATTTCAAAGGAATAAGAGAAAGTTATCTATTGCGCGAATCATCTTCACGAATTTGCTGTTCAGATGTGGGTTGTGAAGACCTACTGAAAATTTAGAGTAACACAACGCTCTCCATTTGCTCGAAATACACACGCCAGTTTGAACTATTTAGATGGGAAAACTGACTCTGGGCAAGATCTGAGAATGGTTCTTTGATTAAATCATGCAGAGTTGATGACAGTTCGACACAGTTTAATCAATTGCAGCTAGTGATGGGTTGCTCAGGAGCAAGCCAATCAAAAAGAGCAAAAAAAAAGAGCTATGTGAGCCATCATTTAAAACTGCTCTGCACACATCATACCTTTACTTTAGTGGCAAGTGTGATATTGTGAAACCCCTCGAACAACCACTCGAGCAAATAGAGCTTATGCCTATACACACAACAATAGTTCACAGCACTACTGTGTGTAAATGAAGCGAAATCTAGGCAATTCTAGTATTGGAACATGTACATATACAAACAAGTTTAAAATTAGTTGATATCAATAAATCATGCCATTAGCTGTAGTGGACAACTAGAAAATCTACAAATTTTTCGCGAAAGTAACAGAAACTTACTTTACAGGAATACACATCTTCAAGAAGAAACTTCAAAAATTAGTTGAAACAAAGTGAGGAATCAAAAATACCGAACTATTTATATATGGAAATTATCCCACACTGGGCGCTGATGCCAGTATCATTATATGATCAACAAACTTCGATTTCGTAGAAATTCAACGCTTTTATTTTGCATCAATACTACTTTGGTTCCATGATCAGACATTTACAATTCATGATTGTGTACGGCTATCGTATTGCACAGAGAAAAGAGCCAGCTCCATCTGAAGTGTGAAGAATGAATGAGAGCACTGAGCCAGCACCGTGTGCAGTGCGAATAGAATGTGAATGATTACCATATGGTGGCTATTAGGCGGTGAATTTACTAGGCGTATTTGGTTTTTTGAAGGCTATGCTGAATATTTTGGCAATTAGAAAATTCGAAAAAGGTCTTATAATGAGTAGAAAGTTAAAAGAGACATGAAGTTTATTTAAAATTTTCTATCGATTGTAGTAGCTTTTATTACTAATGTTCGAAGATGAGTAGAATGCGAATATGACTATTTCTTGGGAACGCATCATTTAATTGAGCTGAAATTTTCAGGATACATTTGTGTACATATAAATTAGGTTCAGATTTCACTAAATGCTAATTATCTTCAGACCTTTGGCGCCGGTGGTCGGGGATTAAGTGATATTTTACGTATCCTTATAGTTCTATCAACAATTTTTTGAAAAAAATTATTCAATAAGATTTTTTTTTGCAAAATATATTTGATAACGTTTTGGAAATTTTTAACCTTAAGGGGGTAGTACCGGTAATAATTTTGAAAAAATCAGTTTTTTTGTGTTTTGCATTTTTCAATTTATTATACCTTCAGAAAACACGTTTCAAAATGTTATTAAAATATTCCCAAAAATAAAGAAGTTAGGGCAGTTTACGGCAGACCGCTGCTTTTAATTAGTGCGAAAAAAATATGAAGAGCTCTTAAATCAGGCAGAAAAAGCGACAAAGGAAGTCCGTTCGGCAAAAAAAACTGCTCAACTGCAAGAGCAACTGGCTTATTTGGACTCAAAAAAGCTTATGTATGGTCCAGAGATTGCAAACTGAGCAATTAAAGGTGATAAAAATATATTTTTTAGATAATATTCAATAAATAAACGAAAAAAAAAACTTTAAACGCGTTTTTCTCGAAATGACGTTTTTTCAAACTACGGACACTTATTCTCCGGATTGGCCGAACCGGTTTAAATGAAATTTGATGCACTACTTTATTCGAGTATCTTGTGTGGTAATCTACCACAATATAGGACAAAAAGCGAAACAAAGTGAAAAAACAAACGATTTTTCGAAAAATATTTTCAAACAACCTCCATTTTTTTTCATCATTTTTTTTTAAATATTGTGGTAGATTACCACGTAAGAAACATTCCTCTTGAAAATCCGGTTTAGTTTTTTTTTGTTTTAGATTCTTCATTCCTAAGATCATCTGTCCGTAGTATGACGAGGCATTTTTCCTCTATAAATAAGTAGAAAAATGAAAAAAGTAAAAAAATATTTTTTTGTAATCTTCAAAACGTGTGCAAATTTTAAAATCTATACAAAATAAAGGAAGTGAAAGAAAATATTGAAAATAAGGCTGTTTTTCAAGCATTCTAACCGGTACTACCCCCTTAAGTGTGCCTAAAACAAGATCGAACAAATTTGATTAACCATGAATTGCGATACCTTTTGACAAGATTATCAAATCATTATAACATTTAGAGGACATATTGATACAGTAAAGTTGTAGACGAACGTAAATTTTCATGAAAGCGTTCGCAACCTTGCAGCTATGGCAAACACTGAAAGCGAAAACCTTCGAATTATCAACCCTCCTGAAAGATTTTTGCTTTTTTTTACACTACATTTTACACTAGATGCAAAGATTATCATTTATGATTATTGTTAATAATCCAATTGATGTTAATTCCAAGGTTTATTTTTTGAATTTATTTTATATGTTATGTTATATTTTTAAAGTTATGTTATGTTATTTTAGATTTTGTTTTATTATTATTATTAAAACAAAAAACAGCAGTTGAGTTTACACTTTTGCAAGCATAAAAAAGTTGCTTGAAATGGCTCTTGTGAATGGCTCTTAAAGAGCGGCTCTTTAAAATGAGTGAGCTTTACGGAGCTGGCTCACTTTAAAGAGCCATTTCGCCCATCACAAATTGCAACACACTTGCAAACTAGTTCCATATCTATTGGAATTTGTTGGAGCATCTGCTTAGGTCCCACTTTATTGAATATATTTATTTATATAGATGTGGCTCAAAATCAAAATGAAAACATGGTATTTTTGCTGATTGAAATTGGAATCCTAATTTTTTTTTTATTTTTTAAGCCTTATGTATTTTGTATTTCTTAGACTTACAATACTTAAAATATTTCCGTGTTTTAATTATAGCTTCGTCAGACTACATAAATATATTAAAGTGCATGCTTATTGTTTTTTCAATGAATGAAAATGAATGTCTAAACTTATCAAATAAAAGTGCTCCATATAAAACTACCAGACGCGTAACATCAACCAGAATCGGCTCGTATTGAAATAATTGATGCAAATGTTTATGCAAAACTCTGGTTATGCCAATGCAAATTATCCTCGTCACGATATTAAACTGCAATAAAAGTTTTCAAATTAGGCCACAGCAGCCACTTCCGAATATATTCACAATACTATTCTATATGTGCATGTACATATATACATAAAACTACAAACTTTACATCATACAGTCACGAGTACCGAGTATTAACATACAAAAGCACTCGCATAAATTTTTGCGGAACTCCTCCCTTTTAAAGAAGACCAAATTTTAATGCAGTACAGTAGTAGTATTAGTAGTGGCGAAAATGGTCACAATGCATTCAAAATATCTAGATACCAAGCGTGCCAACACTACAAACAGATAGGCGACTCACATTTCATAATTACAATTAACGTTATTAATTAGTGGACTGGGACAGTGTAAGAGCACGAGTGGTTTGTAGAAGCATGCCATAAATGTTTATGAGTGCGGGAAATGCAAATTGCATAACACAAAAACAGAATGTAGTAGAAAATGAGGGAAATTTTTCGCTCTTCATATGCCAGATATTAAGTCATTTATGGTTACAAATTATGCATTAATTGCAGGATCAAGTGGTTATTACTTTTGCAGAATAGTATTGCTACGGGTTTTCAGCTGTAAAACGATTCAGTGTACTACGTATTAATTTTTGTTGAGACATACTGCATTATGATAAGTGTAAATTGAATGAGTTTTTTTTTTAAATTTGAATCAAATTTGTAGTAGCATTTTTGTGGCTTCAACTTTTGCAGATCCTGAGACTTCATTTCAACGTAGACCTGTTTTGGGTTTGTACTTCATAAACTTTCATTTCAAACACTTTCTACCAGACCACATTGAAAACCACTTGAAATGTATCCAATTTTAAAATCATTTCAAAGCATTTATTCCTCAGTTAAATCTAACGATGGCAATGCCCACAAATAAAACTTTGCGGACGAGAAAACTAGAAGTTTCCTCAAATGCACTTTGCATTCTTAAGTATGTAGACTTGGGCCATCAAGTTGATTTACTCACCTCGAAGATATACCTTAGCACCATCCATCGTCTTCTTTAAGATTAAGAATGCTGCAGGACATACTATTTGATCTGGGCACATGGTACTATCGTAGTAGTTTTGTAAGATTTTGAAATATTCCGTTGTGCTATTGGTAAGAATTTTAATTCACTGCAGAGTTTCACTGTAGAGAATAAGAAGAACTTCTTACACTGATTTAATATTGTATTTGCAAATTGACGCTTGCGGTGAAGAAAGAAAACTCAGAATTTCTCGACTGTGACTGGCAAAGTTATGCATTTTAATGTGATTTGTTTCAGTGGAAAATAATTTAGCTGTCGTATTCCATGTGGCTTTCATCAAACTTTTTCCACTTTGGAGCAAGTTGAAAATTAGTTGAAATTAATAAATCATGCCATTAACTGTACGAGACAAGTAGAAAATCTACAAATTCTTCGCAAAAGTAACGGAAACGCACAACTTCACAGCAATGCACATCTTCAAAAAGAAACTTCAAAAATTAGTTGAAATGAAGTCAAGAATTAAAACTACCTAGCTATTTATATATGGAAAATATCCCACACTGGGCGCTGACTGCAGTTCGATTATATTACCAATATAGTTCGATTTTGTAGAAAGTCAACGCTTTTATTTTGCATTAATACTACTTTTGATTCGATGATCAGACATTTACAAGTCAAGCAATATGAATTTTCACTCATATCATAGTACCGAATCGTTCCATCCTACTACATACATCCTACGTCAACTCTACCCGGGTAAGTAAATGATATTTTTATTTTCGCGCAAACCCAGGCAACGACAGAGATGTTGAATTTTATGCGAAACTTGTTTGCCGTTCCGTTTTTCTGTCAGAACAAATCGTCAGCTGACGAATCTGCTTACATCACCAAGTTACAGATGAAAATTGCATGTGGCAGGATATCATAACGAAACTGTCACTTGCCATATCTGTCTTCATCTACGGAGTCAGATGCGTGCATAAACATTCCGAAATACAATATGGTGAAAGTGTTGCTACTTTTACTGTTAGTTCTGTTGTGTTGTTATAGTCGCAACTCTTGCTCTTGATGCTATTCGTCTGTTTTGTATTCAGAGAGATTTCATCAAAACAGCTGAGGCTATTGTTGCTCGAGTATTGAACGTAAATTGGACTATTTGCTATGACAAAAGATCGTCATCATGTTTGATAGAAGGCATGATTGTATGCGAATATATTTGCACATGTATGAAGTCGAAATAACCGAGAAATATTTCATGTGTAAAATATCATGTTAGGTTCGTCATGTTTGCTGGTTTAACTGAGCTATTTTTCGGGTCAAATGTGAAGCAACAGCATGAATATTTGTCGGATTTAATCAAGTCAAGTGAATGTAATGTGCAACAAAAAGTTTTGATGAGAATTAATGAAACCTGAATGAGGTATATGATAGCTTGAAACGTATGTGATGGGAACTATTTTGCAAGAAGATTACTGTTATACTTGCATGAAATTGTGCTGTACGCGAAAATGAGCTCTAATTGGAAGCCGCCAAATTAAATTTTGTAAACAAAGATAATTTCATTTGCAGCTTAAAGTTTCGAACATGCTGAGAAAACGCGTGAATTTGAAATATATCTGGGCGGGTTTTTTTTCCCCAGTAATGATTGGTGATCAGGTCATAAGCTACGTAAAGAAAACATTTATTCTGGGGTACTCAAATTTGTTATTGAATGCCTTTTTGTTTCTATGCTCAGAAAAACATATTTTTTAAAACTCTCTCAACTTCATCCTAAAATGAACGACGAAAGTTACTTTAACTTTGAGACGGTTTTTCCAAAAATTTAATGTTTACTCTTAGCTCTAAATTCAAATCCAAAGGAAGTATATTTCTATAGTTAACATAGAATCAGGGGGTCCATTAGCTCTGCTCGCTAAGGCGTCAGGCCGAAAAGCGGCGTGCTACGGGGCCTGCGGGTTCGAATCCCGCCAGTGCCATGGCTGTAAGTGTGAATGCGTGTGATTGTCTATGAGAGTGGCAAATGGGTCCAAACTGGTGGACTAATGCTGGCCGCGTTCCCGGCAGCCCTCTTCACTAACCTAACTAACATAGAATCAAAAATAGAAAGGCAAAAACAAACAATTCTTTGAAACAAACAATTCTTTGATAATATAATCAAAGAGCGTCTATTTGTTATAAGGAATTTACTCTCAAACAGGAAACTATCCTCCATAAACAAGGATTCAAACCAATTATGGAGTATTTAGACATCACAAAACTCTACCTCCGCTTTAACCGGTTGACGGAGTATTTCTTTCATACTTAAATGCTTGTTCGTTGTGGAAGTTAATACATACTTTTCATCTGAATACCTGATTTCTGCTGGAGTTCCTCAGGGCTCTTGTCTTAGTCCGAAATTTAATATCTACCTCTCAGACATTCCTAAAGTTGCACACTGCGAGGTTGCTATGTATGTGGATCATACCGGATGTTACAGCAGCTCAAACGACCACCAAATAATCACAGATATTATTGAAGTCTACCGAGACCTATTGTATCAGTATTACTACCGCTGGAAAATTAAAGCTAACCCCACGAAATCCCAAGCGGTCTGTTTTTCATTGAAAAGGTGCAGGTCAAAACTTCTAATCCAAAATATTAGCTTTCTCAAACAAAACATTCCTTTGATGGACTCAACTTACCTAGGTATAAATCTCGATGAGAAACTAACTCGCAAGGATCATGTAGACCTCATACGCTTTAAAACAAACAAAAGTATTTGTGGTCTTCACAAGCTGCCAATTGAGACCAAATTATTAATTTGAAAATTGATTATCCAACTAATAATCACCTACTGTGTTTCTGCCTGGAAAAACTGTGTGATCTCTAATAAAAGAAAATTGCAAGTTATCCAAAGCAAAGCACTCAAAATTATACTCAATAAACCATTTCAATACTCTACCAACCTTTTGAATAAAGGAGCAGATATATCTTCTGAGCTTACTCATTGAAAAAGTAGCCTCAAATTTTATAGTAAGGTATGAGCACCTAAACGAATAATTTTTAAAAATCTTTCTCTAAGCCTCCATGCTATTTAGTTAGCTTGTGTCTAGGTTAAGGTAGAGTTTAATCACGTTTAGTTATCCGTGCAAAGTTTTCTTAAAATATTTTTTTCTTGTGTATAAATAAATAATTTTAAAAGTTTTACATTTTATATTGCAGCTTATGCAAAATTAGATACAGCAAATATGTAAAGACAGTAGCCTTAACCTTAAATTAATATCCACCTTACCATTTAAAAGAAAATTTATAGTTAATAAAATTTAACTTGAACTTCAACAAAAAAAAAAACATGTACATATCGAAGGTATCTAGATATGTTTAAGCACAAAAATTAGGCATGAAAATCTAGTATACAAGTCGTAATCTTAGTTTTAATCTACTTCTTGTATTAAAACTATAAATTTTTGCAAAAAGAGCTCTAGGCTGTGCAGGCTAATTTATAAAAATATGTCCGAAAACAGGTCTGAAACCCAATTCTGAACACATCGCCATATTGAAATTAGTAAAAATACTTCAAAAGAGAAAAAAATTAACTTTCACACATGACATATCAATCTAAAAAATAGCACCAACTGCTGGCACTGAGGTTCCACTTCACAGCGATTTCTGTCCTTTAGGTGTTCTTTTAATTATTTACTAAGAAACCACGTAAGATTCTTCAGGCGTTCTCTTTAAGGAATTAATTTAAAGGGAGACCTTGTAGAAATTTTTTCCCATAAGACTAAAGAGTTTTCTTGTATAAAAATTGGTTAGATAGTTTACTACCAGAATTTCCGCGGTCTGGTGACCAAAACAGTGGAGATCAGGCCCAACTCTGCTCTAGTCTATGATTAAATGGTTTTGCGTAAGAGAAACCTGGCTGACTGAAGATATTTACAACAATGAACTACTTCCTTTACATAATATCTTGTGTAAAAACCGCGATAGCGCTGTCTGCGGTAAATCAGATGGCAATCGAGTCCTAATCGTTGTAAATAACGCTCTTCACGGTATACTTTGCTTTGATTTTTGCTCCCTTGTCTCTCTTGTTAAATGTGTTTTTGTTCTCATATCTTTAACTCTATCTAAACACTAGTTTCTGCGTCTATCTACATCCCTTGTAGCAGTCCTATTTAAACTTACGAAAGTTTTTTTTGCGGAACTCGCTTCCTACTTTAACACTCAGTTTCCAGGGATGCTGGATTCTCAATTATCACACCAACTAACGATATATCATTATGTATTTCTTCTTTCTTTACACTGTGCTTCTTTCCTTGCTTTAATACAATCCGAAATTCTTATAATACAATTTTTGATCTTGTTTTATCTAACGTTCTTAAGTTCTCCGTCACGGTATATACAGTGGTGGCCACGAGTTTTGCACACTCGTTATCTGTGACTTTCAAGTGCAAATATCTTCTACTGTTTTACGTTTTTCATTCAATTTCTTCTTCTTTTGTTTTGCCCACAATGTGATGATTATTTCACGTTAATTTCGTTTGTTTCCTATGTTCCGTTTCGTCTCGATTCTCATTTAATTGCAAGTGGTACGTGATCTAAGCTGGACACGAGTTTAGCACAACTTGAAATATCCCTAATTACGGTGTTAAGTTTCTGGTAAATCGAATTGATTGGTAAGATTTGCAATTTTTAGTTCATTCATGATTCCTGTTCACATAAAATGTGTGTTTAGAAATGGCAAAAGGTACATGGTGCACAGAGGCTCAGCGGCAGGTAGCTCATCAAATGAAGAGCAGTGGAAGCACCGCTATGCACATTGCAAGTGCTTTAAGATGTTCCCCAAAGATGGTTTACAACGCATTAAACCATATGCAGCAATATGGGAACTCCAAAAATGTAAAACAGCGACCGAGAGCTCGAAAAACCACAATTAAAGAGGACTCTTTGATTTATAGAGCCGCAATCAAGAACCCTTTTAACAGTTCAACCGTTATAAAAAGGGATATTTCGTCGGAATTTGGCATTTACCTATCCTCAAGGACAACAAGACGACGGCTCAATGAAAAAAATTGCGTGGATGCATAGCACAGCACAAGCCGCTTGTGTCAAAAAAAATCTAAAATCTCTTGCCCGTGACCATTTGCGAAAATCGTTGATTTTTTGGAAAAATGTGCTTTGGAGTGACGAGTCAAAGTTTTGTCGGTTCGGATCTGACGGTAAGCGGTACGTATGGCGTCCTTCGAACATGCAGCATCATCGAAAGTACACTTTGAAGACCGTTAAGCACGGCGGTGGAAGTGTGATGGTGTGGGCTGCCTTCTCTTGGTACGGCGTTGGCTCCATACATAAAATTGACACAAGAATGGATTAGCATGTTTGCAAAAATATCATTGTTAACACAATGATGCCATTTGCTGATGATAACATGCCCCTTAGATGGTGTTTTATGCATGACAATGACCCAAAACACACTTCGCGCACAGTGAAGGGATGCTTGGAAGAGAGCCGAATCGCTGTTCTAAAGTGGCCAGCCCAATCACCTGATCTTAATCCCATTGAGAATTTGTGGAACGATGTCAAGGAGCATATTCACATAGTAAAACCTCAGAATATGGCCGATTTGTGGACCGAAATTCAAAAAGCTTGGTACGCGATTCCGAGGGAACGTTTTATGACCTTGGTCGAGAGCCTACCGAGGAGATGCGCTGCTGTCATCAGAAATCAAGGATATCCGACAAAGTACTAAATTATTGCGTTTAAATTTGTTCTTTGTTATTTTTTTTGGCATTATAATAAACAGCTTACATTTTGTGTTAAATTCGGGTCCAGCTTTTTTTTCATCTTATTCACAACTAAACTCAAATAAAAAAAAATCGGAAGACAATAACCACATGAAACCAACATGACATAGCCATCACATCGTGGGAAACACTCAGGAAAAAAATTGGAATGAATAACATATAACAGTAGAAAATATTTGCAGTTGAAAGTTACAGATACCAAGTGTGCTAAACTCGTGGCCACCACTGTACATCCCTTTTTCCTTATGTACCTCCTGAACTCTACCATGCTTCAGTTTTCTTAGAAATCAAGAGAAAACAAGAGAAAATTTCAAAAATCAAACGTTTACATTTCCCTATAACAAATTTCACAGCCATGACTATTGAAATAATTGGAATTAATTGGATCTCTTTCTTTCGTGATCTTCATATTGATATTACTTCACAAAAAGTTAACGCATTTCTTTCTAACTTGATTTCGAAATTTTACCCTAATTTTATCTTTCATCTAAAACAAATGCTGCTGCCTGGTTTAATGCCCACACTGTAAAATTCTTCAGTAAAACAAAGAAGGGGCACTTAGTAAATACAAAATTACAATTACAAAGTGACCTACATGAATTAGAGAGGCTACGTTCTGAAGCGATAAAATGTGTAAAGCTTTTACATCAATCACATCGAAGCAAATATCCAAACTTACCAGCCTAAATCCATGGGGTCCTATAACTACTCCTTAAAAAGCTCTTTTGGTATTCCGAATGGTATGAAGTGCAAAAATATAACAGCTTCCTCACAAAATCTTGTTTTCGCAACAAAATCCTCCTTCTTCCGCAACTTCTTCGCTCCAATACTCTTCCACATCTCCCTCAATTTGTACAAACCATATTAAAGTATAATGCTTAATGAATTCCCTTGATACCAGTTTTGGCTCTAGTATTGATGGTATTCCAAATTTCTTAGCTGAGTCTTGAACTTCTTCTTTGTGTGTTTCTCTTTCACTAATTTTTAACTTAAGTATTACTATACACATTAGGCATTACAATATACCGATATTTCCTCCCCAATGGAAAATGGTAAACTTTTTTCCCGTACACAAAGCAGGTGATCCTAATTATATCTCAAATTATTGCCCCATTTCCCTCCTATTTTGGTTCAGTAAACTGTTTGAAGGAGTTGTCCATAGTATCTTATCTAGCTCCAGGATAGCACAGGTTCATAAACGGCCAATCTACATTGACCAAATTGTTTTCTTTCGCCAATGCTATTGCATCTGCCTTAGATCAACAAAAGCAGGTAGATGTTATAAATATAAATTCTTCTAAAGCTTTTGATTCTGTGAGTAATGTTTTTCTTCTTCTGAAGCTTGAAAATCAAAGTGTTTCTGGTCCTCTATTCTCCAGATTCACTTAATATATTGTTAATCGTACTTGTGTCATAGCTGTCCATTTCTGCATCTGTGTTTCATTTTATCGTATCTCAAGAGTTCCGCAAGGTTCAATTATTGACCCTTTGTTGCTATTCTTGTTTATCAATGACCTAGAATCCGGTATACGTTTGCTTGTATTTTGTATACCAACGAATTCATGATTTTCAGAGATGTTTGACTCGAAACTCAAATTCGAGCACTATATAACATCCCTGGCAAGGGGTCTAAATTGTTTGGCATTATCCTTAGATCCTCCAAAACAACTGCTAACTCTTCCGCCTGTTTATGGTTTTTAATTTCAATTGTTTGACGTGTTCTGGAATAATGCTTTCAAAAGTGGTGTCTCCAATACCAATACCTATAGTTCATACCTTAGCATCTTTCCAACGTAGGCTCACCAGCTCATTATTTTACAAATTCAACATCCTTTATTTTGATTAATATCATCGACTTTTGATATTACAGACTTCCTCTTTTGAATCACGCAGAGTTTTCCTGAGCGATTATCTTTTCAAACGGCATTACAGTCTTCTTTGTTCTGAACTATGCAGCCAAGTTTCTGTTTGGAAATCTAGTCGAATCAGCAGCTCCTCTTTTGTGTTTAGTATTCCTTTCGCTCGAACTTAAATTTACTTTTATTCGCCATTATTACGTATTGTTAGACAAGGTAATTATGTGGAGTTCGGTCCTTTTTGTTTTGAAAAATAACGCCGTAAAACCGTTTGAAAGGTAAAGTCAATTTTTGAACATGTTAATTTAATTTTTGAACATATTTAAACATTTTTATTTTTTGATGTATAATAATTTTTCTTATACAGTACTCTTATGCTATAAAGCTCTTTGTCTTTGATTATTTTTCTTTCATTATTATTTTCTAATTTATAATTGGATGTGAGCCTGCTGTAGTAGAAATTTGAGCTAATGCACATATATATAAATAAATTATGTTTGCAAGATTAAATATTTTGTTATGTTAATCCTTGATATACTACCTAAAGTTCTTCCAATTTACACTAAGAAATTTTTTGAAAAGATTTCACATCGCTTAGAATAAATACATCATAATAAACAGCATCTACGTTGCATTTTATAGTGCCTTACCTACGAATCAAATATTCGGCTTAAAAAAACCTCTAAAAACAACCATCTGGAATCAGACCAACATACAATAGCTATCTGTCGACTCCTAGAACGAAAACAAACTTATTTTTCGTGGTTTTTATCTATCCTATGACCAAAATCTTGAGCCAAACTACTACACTATCCATTAACGATATATTTTCATGCCAGCCTGCATTAAAGTTATCACAACGTTCTTAAATCACTGGAAAATTGCACAAATCCTGCAGTTTACCAACCACTTGGAAAACGACTTGTGAAAACTTCTTTATGTTTCTGTTTCGCTCCATAGAAAAATCACAGAAAAATATACACATCGATGAAGGCCAGAACGACGGTGTACTTGTAATACAGATTCAGATACAAGAAAACAGAGAATGGAAAAGAAAAAAGCAGTATAAAAGATTCGTGCCAAGACGGTCGTTAGAGGGTAAGAAAAATCAACAACTGAAAAGTACGGATCCTAGAAAAACATACAGAAGCCTAGTCAAACAGGTTCTCGTAGTGAAGCTGTACCATTGCCTACCAAAAAAAAAAACAACTATTATTACAACTATTATTATAGATGAGTGTATCAAATTTGCTATGAAATCAAATATAATCAAAACCATTTTTTGACATTTACACAAACTCAAAATTGATCCCCAGCAAACCCCTATCATCTATAAAATCATTCGTGCGGTGACCAGTCGGACCGATTCATGAAGGCAACGAATAACATACACTTAGCAAGATCCGCAAAAAAAACTATGTGGCGAAAAATTGGCACTGACTCAAGACATAATAATCCTCTTGTTTAACCAGCAGCAATACGTGATGTCTCGAGAAGTACGAGACACTCGTCGCTCGTTTCTTAAAGGACACATAATAGGAGCTTGCTGCGGGTCGATCAGCATCGGGATGCTTGTATCCTTGGAGCTAGGGCATTCATGCACTGATTGCATCCGTTGTCGCAACTGTACTACTGCTGCTATTCCTGTGTGCACAAGGAACGAGACGACACGGATTTATACGAAACAATCTTGTGGCAGTGTTATTACCCGCAACATCTTTTGCACACTCCTTCCAGACGGCTGAACTCTTTATGTTTATGAACGAAATCGATTTGAAATTATTTTATGTCGCCTGGAATGTAGCTGTATGAATACAACGAGCGCTTCATGTTCAGAGCTTATAGATTTGATAAATTGACTGTGTTAAATAGAATGTACTAATAGATGTGGTTACAAGGAGTTAAACGGTTGATTATTAGTAGAGTGATTGAATAATCTAATTTGTAAAGTATTTGGTGCAATCAAATATTTGATTTAGATTAAATAAAATATTGAAATACATAAATTAACTACTAAACTCGCTCGACGGTTCCCTGACGATTAAAAAAGACTAAGATCAATTTTCAAACTTTATTGTTATTTGTAAATAAATATTGTCTTCAATGCCCATTTTAAAACTTGATTTTCCTACTTTTTTCTATTTTCGCTTATAGTTATTTGTATTTTCTGTTGAGCATACTTCCATAATTTGAGAATTTGAAGAAAATAAGGGAAAGAAGAGAAAATTTTCAAATGTCCGTCAATTGTCTGTAATTGCTCTCTCGTTTTCCAACAGTATTGCATTGTAATCATTTTACTATTTTATCATCTTTTGCCTAACTGTACGATCATTATATGGTTGCTCTCAAATTATAATATTTCATTATGAAATATTATAAAAGTGATCGCCCTGTAACATACGAATTCATGCAATTTGCACGGGGGCTGATCAGCATGGTTCATCCTCAGCCGCTTCAGGGATCAGTCTAAGTTTGTCGATTGGATTGAACAGCAAATACAACTACGATGGCTTTACATGTAAAATACATGTAAAATACATGTAAAATTTTCAATAATTTGAGTTTCTTTTTTTGCATAAAAAGTTAAATTAACATCTAAAAAATATGTTTGTAAAGTTTTAGAATGAAACTCACCTTATTTATTAACTATAAACTCATTTAAGTGCTCCGTCTCAACTCGACGCTCGAGCGCTATTGAATCCGTACTGGAGCGCTCGACCCTCGCTAGTGAGTCGAGAAAATCGCCGGAGCTCTTTGACAACTAAAAAAGCTCGTCGAGCGTGTCAAGAAGAGCTGAGAAAAAAAAACGAGTACTATGAACGTACTGAAGGACTCCTGTATGGGCCTAGAATCGCTGATTAGTTGATAAGTCAAAATTCATTGAGTATCTGTGTGTCAAAACTACGCGTTTTTCTTGAAACGACTTTTTTTTAAATTGGCGGGCAATATAACTCAAAAAGTTCTCAACCGATTCTTATGAAACTTGGCACACGTTTTCTCTATAATATAAGCTTCTAGTTGAATCTGAATAATGCCAAAATTCTTTTCAAAACTTAGCATTTTTGACCCAAAAACTGTCGAAAAAGAGTCAAAAATCGTACTTTTTTATGAGGCGTGCTCATTCACGAGTTTTTTGCTTCTATTTTCTTGGTTCAACTAGAAGATACATTTTCAATAAATACACTCCAGCCCATTTTTTTGATTTCAAATTGCTATAACTGAGGCTAAAAATCCCGCCGATTGATGCCTTTGGCAGCGAAGGTCTCAGGAGGTTGGTAACTACAGCGGATATTTTGAAAAAAAAAAAATAAAATCAGTTTCTTGTATTTTAATATGTAATGAATAAAAATGATCACTTTCAAAACGATTCATTGATTCCCTCTATTTGAAATAAGTCTCTGAAAAACGGTCTAAATTCAGGCGTTTACTTTTATCGTGTTTATATGTATGTTACTGAAAGTAAAAACTTTACAAAATATTCTCCGACATGAAAAGGAGTCAATTGCATAGCAAACAAAAATAACTGACACATTAGAATCTTTACAACATCAGCCAATGCACTCAAAAACCGGTATTGAAAGACATTTTTTGGCTTCGGACTTCTCATTCATCGTCTGACACAGACATTTTGATCAAACTCAATAACAAAACGGAGAAACAAAAGTTTTTTTT
Organism: Nemotelus pantherinus; assembly: GCA_963978885.1. NCBI lineage: Eukaryota > Metazoa > Arthropoda > Insecta > Diptera > Stratiomyidae > Nemotelus > Nemotelus pantherinus. The sequence continues at coordinate 13,704,199 of OZ022265.1, forward strand.
GAGAGTTTTACGCCAGATTTAAGCTCACTAAGAAGCAACTTTGTCTTCGAGACAAACGTCTGCAGTCTGACAGCTGCAAATATCTTAACGAGAATTTGGCAACAAAATACCGCTTAATCTTTCGTAAAGCTAGAAAACTTCAGCAATAGCACATTATAGAATGCGTTTTCACTCGAAATGGCCTGTGTGTGGGCGAACTCTTTCCCTGGGCAAACTGACATATTGAATTCTATTGACAGCGGCAATGCAATTGTTGCAAAGGAAACAGTTTCACAATCATGGTATATAGTTTTTAGTTTATTTTCGTTTCTGTTTTTTATTTGCTTCCAAAGGTTGACTGATGCTTCCGATTTTCATTTAAGCCATTCACGGGTGGTACCGAAATATGTCTAAATATGTTGTTATTTCACAGCTTGATGATTGTGTTGAGTTTTACGATCGTTTTTCGATAATATAAAGTTCTATAGTTTGTTTCTAGTAAATGATTTAGATCTTACTCATTTTACCAGCTCTATAGCACTCTACTTGAGATATTTATCCATATGCAAAATGTATGCAAAATGTTCTACGTTATAGTTTTCGAAGCACAAATTAATCTTTATAACGGTCAATAATGAAGCAGAATGCCATCGCACCTGCTAGACTCATGGAGATTTGACAAATATCGATTGCTGGGCTCTAGTAGAAGATTTGCTAAAAAATACCATGGCATCAAATCTATTTTCTTTCATCTACTGATGATTAATTCACGTTTCGGCAGAACAATATCTTGCATTTGTACAGCACACATTCGCTTTAGAACAAGAACAATTGAAAAATCGCATAATCCTTAGTTCATCTCTCAGCTACAACATCTGACTGACAAGCGTGATAAAAATGATTTGAGACAGCTGCAAATGATTGAAATTTCAATCATATATGCAATCTTTCGGCAGTCTCGAAATAAAGTCACCATTGAACTAAGAAAGACCACGCGAAGGGATTTTATCGGAAGGTTTAGGAATAATTTGCGCTCTAAGACGCTTTAAAGAAATTTAAAAGACTTAGGAATCGTTAGACGAAGTATCCCCGATACAGCTTTTTTCCACTGTTGAAAGGTGGAAATCTTCAAAAAGATGTTTCATTGCTCCTGTCCTGGAACATCTTGGATTTTTACCGACTAAACCAACTTTTTCTTCTTCCATACTCCCCACGGAACTGCTTATACAGCATTACTTCGCGGGGATGGATCAGGCTTTACCTGCTACTAGACATCTTTGCTTCTTCCTTCTTCCTGCTCCGTTTCATGTCGCTCAGTTTGAGGTTTATATTTTTTAGTTCTGTTTTGAAGGCATAATATGCTCTTTGGGATTCCAGTATACAGTGTACGATAGTTTCCGCTGATATCCTTGTGCCTAGTACCGTCTCTAGACTACTTCTGTATACTTCAAATCGCGGACAACTGAACATAACGGGTTCCGCATCATCAGGTACATTTTTACAGATTGGACAATAAGTAGCTTACTGGCTATTACACACGTCGCTTTATAAGACGTTGTTCAAGGGACGCAACAGGTTCGGAGTGCAATCAGACGATAGGCTGCTTGCATTTTTGACCGATTCGATGTTATTTGTTGCGCCGATGTCAACATTGGTGCTGCGTACAGTAAAATAGAGTTCACCATTATTAAAATCAGTAGCATATGGCTTTGCCTCGGGCCGCCTCTATTGGCTAGCATTCTAGCGAGTACTGAACCAACAACTAATGCCTTCTTACCAGCTTTCTCCAGATGAGGTTTGAAGCTCAATTTATTGTCGATAGTTACACCTAGGTATTTTATAGCAGGCTGTGGAGTAGTTACGCCAACCTTTATCCGTACTACTGGTAATTTTCTTCGCTTTGTGACTAATACTATTTCCGTCTTATGGTCAGTTAGTTTAAGCCCAGCGTAACCAAGCCATGATGTTATCACTCAGATTGCTTTGTTTGCATAAATTTCAGCTTCTTCAAAATGACGGACTGGAATTACGATGACAATATCTTCGGTGAAAAATACCACCACAACATTTCTGGGTACACTTCTGGTATCACATCGTACATTATGTTCCAAAACAGGGGGCCAAGGACAGATTCCTGTTGTACTCCCGCCGCTACCAGATAAAGTTGCGATCCTTCATCTGAGTCGTAGCATAAGACTCTTTCCCTGAAGTAGTCGTCGATAAATATGTTAAATATTTAAATTCTATGTAAATAAATTACATGTTAATACATGTTAAATTCCATTATCGGCCAGCGTGCGTACAATACGGTTGATAAAACGAGATATTTATCCATATCCGCAAATTTGCCTATCCAAACCTCGCGGGATCGATGGGGTCTCTTACGTCTAGTGTGACCACAGCGCAGTAGTCTCTATTATCTTTGACGTTGATTGCTAATTCCCACACCATTTGAGCAGCGTCCAAAGTTGATCGCCTTCTTCGAAAATCGAATTGCTGTATTGATAGTTCCTTTCTGCTTCGATTTCCAACAGCAATCACTCATAAAGGACCCGCTCGTAAACTTTCCCCATCGTATTTAGCAGACATATTGGCCTATAAGATGATGGTTCTTCAATTGGTTTATTATGCTTGGGCAGGAGAACCAGTTGTTGCTGCTTCCGCTCCGTCGGAAAAACACCATTCCGTAGAAATGTTGTAAATAAACCAGCAAAGACTTTTGTTACCCTCTTTACCACCAGCTTAAGTGCTTTATTTGGTATCGCAGCTGATCCGCGCGCTTTATTGTTACCGATTTTTCTTATGGCTGCCAATACTTCTCTTCTGCTTACCGCCAGCACGTTTTAATGATCGACCTGTGTTATCGGCAGTATTTCACCCCGATTCCGTGGGAATAGCGTTGTGACTATTTCCTGTAGTATCTTTGGCCACAAGATTTGATGAGAACTCTTTCGCTTCTTTGTAGTCATAACCGCTTTGTACGCTCCAACTCATGAATCGGAATTGGTCTCGTCACATAGTGCTCAAGTGCTCTTAGCGATCGCAAGTTGGAAGTTCTTCCGGGCGTATTTAGACTTGCTTTTCAGGTTTTCGTAATCTATGTTACTTCTGTGGCACTGTCTACATCGCCTAACTTTGGGGCATATTTCACGGAGCTCCTCGATTTCTGCACTCCACCAATAGGTTACCCTGCTGGTCTTATGAAGACAACGTCGTGGCATGGAGGGCCACGATCTTCAATATTATGATCTTCAAAAGCCTGCTGAATCTCGCTGACAATATCCGCAAACTTCGTCGAAGTAGTTCCATATCAGCGGCTAGCATTTCCCTGAATGTTTCTTTGTCCAGCCTTTTATATGACCATCCAAACATGCTTTTCCTCTGAGAACAGTCCCGCGCTTCTCAACTCACCCCCTAGCGTTGGTTTTCTTTCATATTCCACCAATATCAGACTCGGTGCTGCGTAGCAGCTGTATACATAGAAGTCATCAATTTTCGTCCATACATATCCATTCCCTAGTTGTTGCATTACATCCTGAAACGCTCGACTCTCAGACGTCCATACTGCTGCTTTACTGCTTGCATTCGTCACCCAGATACCACTGTGGAGATTTCGATGTTGATTGCAAATTATGGCGATATCGGCTTTGAGCTCGTAAACCGACTGTGAAAGCAAATTCTGTGCTGCTTGACAATGATTGAGATTCAGTTGTATGATCTTAATTTTTGTCTGGAGTTTAACGGTTTCCTGAAAACTGGGCACTGCTGCTACTCACTTCATCGTTGTTATCGCAACCTTCGGTTTTCCTGCAGAAGAGGCAATTCGGATCCTTGCTGCAATTTATGGCTACTTGATCCTTTTCTGTACATCTTCGGCAAAGCTTTAATCAATCATATGAGTTTCTGGAGTTGTTCGCTATATGTCCGAATTCGAGGTATTTAAAAAACCTTTTCATGGAAATCTGCTCCCGTAACCTACACATTACCCACCCAATTTGGAATTTGAATTTTGTTAAGGCCGTACGTGCTTGGTCAACTGCAAGATATAGAGTAGCTGTTTGGGTACCCCTGAAACATTTTTGAAGACCCATGATAGTTGATTTCTCCACATTTGTCGGCCCAGTTGATCCTTAAGGGCACTGCAGATTTCCTGTTTCGTAGTGATCTGGTTTAGATCTCGGTATTCAAATGCTACTCGCTGGAAATTCAATCGCACGTTCGCTTGTTCACCAAGAGACGCCTCAATTTTGGTCTTGAATTCCTCATGCTCGGATCCACCAGATTTAAGTTCGAGCAATGTCTGTGTCCACTAAATGCGGGTCACATTGCCACTTAAGTTTTTACAATAAGGTCTGCCTTGATTTTTCGCAGGACGTCCGCGTATGTAACGCCCTTTTTAGCGGTGATAGTCATTACCTCCGTTGCAACTGCTTCTTTTTTTTACCTTTCGATTTTGCTCCAATCTCTACTCTTTTGCTTGGGACTACTTACCGCTCGTTGCACAGGTCCTCTACTGCTTGTTTGCCCCAGTTTGGCACTGGAAAGAAACTTCTTCGGCCTTCTCACCGTTTTTCTTTTTGGAGTGGCTTGTGGCTCGCGTAAGTCGGCAGTTTCCTCTCTTGGCTACTTTTGCACTTCTAGTTTTCCTGTGAGTCGCCCAGCACTTGCCATGACACCTGGTGGAGTGGATTTTTCTCTGACAGGTGCCTTCGGTGTAGTTTGCGTTCCTGTTTCCACCTTGGCCTGAGCTTGCACTGCCCTGTGTGCCATTTGCAAATCTCTCCTCTTGTTGTAAGTCGATCATATTGCCCGTACTCGATCCTTCCTCGCGTTGTGAACGCTATGACGCAGGTTCACATACTCCATCAGATCAAGAATGAGGTCCCCAGTTTCGTGAGCACATCCGTTACGGGTTCCTTGTTCTTATTAGAAAGGGTATTACTCAGGTTTCCCCGATAGAGCTGTCATTGATATTGATTTACAGGCACTTAAATGCTGTAGTTACACAGGAAAATATCAGCAGGTTGAATTTTAAAAGTGAAGTGGCCGACATTTGGAACAATCCCCCAACATATTTCGATTTCCGCAGTTTACGCATTTTATTAGTTATATTAGTTCTTAGTTCATATTAGTTCTTAAAAATGAATCATCTTATTTAGCAGATAAAATCATAAAAATCAACCACAAAACTTTCGAGCTCCTTCTCTATCGATATTTAACGGCTTTTATGTGGCAATAACATTAATTGAATATTTAAGTAACGAACAAAATTTCAAAATTTTAGGTCAGGTGCACATGCTCAAATGTTCTATTTTTATATCTGTCATGTATTTCTTGCTTCGTTTTTCTTACAGTTCCATATATTTTTAGTTTTTTGTTTTTTATAGATTTGTAAGTATGTAATTGTTTAGGTTGCTTGTTAGAGAAAATTGATTTTGAATATTTTCTACATCCTTTTTTAATTTGTTCGTTGGTATTAGTTTTCAACATTAACTTGATTCTTTGCATTGTAAAACTGTAATATTATTGTAAAAAAAACATATGAATTAAATAAATTGAAATTGAAAGAATTCGAATATATAATATCAATTTAAAAAGAAAATTCAGAGGAGCAAAAGATTTAAATTTATCTAAACCAAAATCCCAACGTATCTGGTATCAAAAACAGATTTCAATGGATTTCAATTCTAGCCTTTTGTCATTAAATTATTTTGAATAGTCAACAAATTATTTTATATGACTTCTACGTAATTTGGTGACGATGACTATATGCTTGAAACTCTTTACTGTTTTTATTCTCTTCTGAGGCATGAAAAAGGAGAAAATATAGATTCATTAGATCTTCATGTTTCAATGCACTTAACAATATTTATTATTGCTTTTTTATGCTCATTTTTTAGCAAATTTAACAACAAATTTACTACGAATTTTTACTTCCGCTACAGTTGTTTATATAAAATCTACTGCTTAGCTACATCAACAATGTTAAAAAACCATTTCATAAAAGGAACAGCTTCACTCTTCCTTTTCCAATCGAAGAAAAACAGCAGCCATCAATTTCTTAGAAGAAAATAATTAAAGCAATATTGACCTTTTAGCACTTGATAATTTCCATTCTTGATCTCGGAAAATTCCTTTAGCCTCGATGTCAATTTCGTAAAATCTGATGTATGTCCTCCCGCATGAAACCAATCAATTGATGAATATCATGCATTATTTATCAATTAATTTTGCATATTTATGCGAACTTGAAAAAGAATTATGAATAATCATTAATGAACGTATTATTTTTACATTTCGGATAAAATCGTAGTATAAAAGCAAGATAATTTTTCATTTAGAACATCATTCGAATCCTTTCGTTTGTTCTGCGAAGAACATCCTTATTTCGTATATCAAAGGGAAAATTTACTTCTCCGGTTCATTTGGATTGAGACTAATCCACAAATTTAAATATAAAAAAAAAATGTTTAAGATTATTGTTTTAGTGCTTGGAATCGTAGAGCTGATTCGTTTCAGTCAAGCGTTTTTCATCGAAAGGTTTGAAATTAGTTTTACATTTTTTTTTTGGTGCGATTATATTGACAAATATCTATTTCCAGTTCTAATGCAGATAATCCGGAATGCTTCTTCCGCAACGACGAGTTAGGATGCGCCCTCGGACACTATACGGATGTTTGTGGAAAACGAAAGTGCTATCGATTGCCCGGACAACAGTGCGATATGCCATCGGATCAAATTTACAACGCCAAGTGTCATTCGAGTCTTTCTTGTGCCTGTGGACTTTGCTATGGATGTACTCATATCGGTGGCCAGTTGGTGTGTGACAATAATCGAACTTGCCCTCATTTCAAGAACTATCGCTATCAAAAGAAACAATCGAAACAGCCCAGTTTTGAATATAATTACTAGATTTTCGATATGAATTGGATATGAACTCGGATAATAATAAATTTTTGAAAATATTAACACAAAAAAAAGTGCAAGTAAAAGGTGTACGCACCTATTTAAAAAAATTTACAAAAATATATAATGAATATTATGCAATTGGTTGCTGGAAAAATGTGATAGAATTCAAATAAAAGTGCTTTTCTAATACGGCATACATGATTTGAGTATTTTGATAAAAATATACATAATAATTGGGCGAAATACTATTATATCATGTTCGAATTATAATCAGATTTCATCATTAGGGGTCTATTCTTTTTTGATGATTTTTCATATAAATTTAGGGCATACTTTCGTTTTTGATTTTTTCTATTTGATCCAATGGTAAAAGTTGATTTTTTACTGATTTTCGAAGGAAATTAGTATTAAACTCGTTATATATATACTATATATATATATGGTAGCAAAATGATTAAGGGAGATAATCTCTGGATTGGCAAATCCGATTGAGCTGAAAGTTTCGAAGGACATAGATGTATATAGTGGGTAGGTCCAATTACTTGCTAGAATTCAGATATCTTTAACCCTTTGGAGGCGGCGGACTTTTTAGTGAATTTTCAGGTACTCCTATATTTCCAAGCAGTGTTAATTTTTGTTAAAAAAAAGTATTGGGAATGAAAACTTATTATGTTTTAAGTTTGCCTATAATAAAGAATTGGAAATTTTGAGCTGTGTGTGGGTGCTGAGTGCTTAAAAGTAGGCAAGGATTTTGTTTCAAATTTTGATTTGTCATAAATACTGACAGAAGCATTAGATCATCGTGTAAATTGATGTTGACAAGACAGTGCGGGTAACCTTGTAGCAAAAAACTCCTTCAAATCATCGACCCTCCTGAAAAATTTTTGCTTTTTAACAAAAACTTCAAATCATTGATAACGTTTAACCTTTGCACAAGAACGGCAACGCATCACCAAATTACCTCTATTTTCAGTACTCCAAATTTCTGTTCACGAGAACTGATGACCAGCTAATCCAATCATAATGAAATTTACAGGACATGCTGGTATTAACTCGGACCAGGTCTGATAGAAGTGATTTTGAAAAGCAAGCAAAACTTTGGTAGTGGTACCATCATGAAAAATCATTAAGAAAATAAACTGCTTTTTGGCCTATAACTTCCGATTCAGCTATTACATTCTAAAAAAATTCACACAATATTTGGACCTTACTTTAGACAACATTTGGTCAAAATTTGGTTGAAAAATTGGAATAGAGTTGCCAGCTATGGTGATTTTTGTCTTCTAAATCTTGCAAATTTGCTCAGGATTTTTTCCCCCCTATAATTTCTGGTTCATTCATGAAATCAAAACGAAGCTCTTACAGTAAATGAACCTTAATATAAAGCTAATGTTGTAGGAATTTCGAAATGAACTTCACAGGGTAGGTTTAACTACACGTAAAGCAGATTTGGTATATATTTTGCTTCGCTGCTAACACAGGGTAATCAGCACAGACATTTTCGTAAATATTGCACCAATGGATGCTTCAATCAAATTATATACTCACATGTAAAGCATTTGCAATAAAAATAAGGAACCAGTTTTAAAATTTTCCGAGTTTTGAAAATTTTTCGGATGGCAGCCTCAAACGTTTAACCGCTGAAACTTTCGATGAAATCTTGCGATGAGAATGAAATTCAAAGGATAAGTTGATTTAAGGGGGGATATACATGTAACTGCTAAAACAAAAACGATTTTTTTTTATTGCATCAAAGTGTTCGAAATACTCTTAAAATATACCAAAAGAAGTTTTGAAGCGATATTCGTATTAGTTCTCGAGTTATAGCCAGTTATAGACAGCGCGGCGTTCCCCAGGTCGGTGGAGCTTTAGAACTTTAAACGCCTTTTTCTCAAAGTAGTACTTTTTCAATTTCCGTACAAGATATCTCAAAAAATATTGAACCTATTCGGCTCAAATTTATATCACATGTACAAAAGAGTATTATCTCATCGTTGAACCTACATTTTCTTGTAATATCAGAAAAATAATTAGTTTACCAATGTTTAAAACGTGATTTTTTTGAAAAAAAAATCGATTTTTTTTAACGATTTTTTCGATTAATGTAAAAATTTGATTTTTTTTCTAAATTTTATTGGTTCACCTATGAACTATAGATCTCATTAGCATATTTTTTTTCTCTGAACGCTGCAAGTTTCTCGGAAAAGGCGTTAAGTTGTACGAGGCTGTTTTTGATGTGTTTTTTTCATTTGCTCGCATCGCCTCCATTTTGTGTTAAAAAGTTATTAGAAAAATATTTTCATTTACTATAAGATATGTACTTTGAGGATTTAATATTAAAATTTTTCTGAATAAACAATATATATATTTTAAGTCAATCTGAAATTAGCAATTTATTTTCCATTTTACATGTATTTCCCCCCTTAAGAATGAGTTTGGTATGGTAAAATTATTACTGGTTTGTTGGAAAAGTGTTCCCAGCACTGAACATTTTCATCATCTATGTTATAATTGGTTATTGTTGCAAAAAATGTATAACGTCTTTCCACATTTTTTGGTCACTCAAAGACAAAAAAAATTTCTTCGAAAATAAGTTTTCTGGCGGTTCTGATGCGCTAGACTTTTTTTCTCTCTTAAAGTCGTGCAAAGGGCGCATGAGTTAAACAGGCGGGTGAAAAGGAAAACAAATCTTGGCTAACAAATACAAAGTATCTCAAAGCAAATTATTGTAAATATATATTTTCTAATTTTTCCTTTACTCCCAAATTAGTAATAAAATCTAGGAGCAGCTTTTATCGAGCTATATAGCTTCTTATTTTAACCACATAAACTGTATCCGTACAATCTACTAGAATATTATAGTCCAACTTTTAACACAGCTCAATCTAATCATCTGTAATGCCAATGTAGCATAGTTTCTAATTTACTACTCTTGAGCTGCTACATATAATAAATATTTGCTGCAATTTGAGTTGTTACCCATATGGCTCTGAAAGCATCCAAGATGTAATGCAATGGATCGTCTAAAAGACGATATAAAGCAATGGAACGAGTGATGGTGGCGATGGCGGTAAAGCCAGTAATTCAAAATTTATCGCCAAAACTTTTTATGACTTGATGACAAATTCCCGGGCAAAAGTTTTCCGATGATATACGGCGTACAAAATGTGCTCCGTGAAGTTTAAGAGTGTTTGTAATTTTCGGTGCTGATGAAGTAAAACGAGCGGAACAGTAGTTGTGGCAGTGCATATGATGTTGATAGTGATACTAATTTTTTATAAGCGGTTCGCTGCGTTTTTTTTTAACTTTAGGATAGATCTACATATATAATTGACAGTTTGGGTTTTGTTGAAGGAGTCCTATATATCTGACTATCTCGATTGTTTTCATGTGTCTCTACGTACTGCTTTTGAGGTAATTTTTTTCTTCCAAATTTAACTCGCTTTAGCTATGCCATTCAATTCAGTTCAAATTATATTCTTATTATCTTCCCTGACTAAGACATTAACGAGTTTCGGATTGAAATAATTACACCACGATCTGAAACGAAATTGACCATATTTTGCAGTAAACAACAACTGCAAAATGCTGGTGTCGGTCCTATTGAAACCCATACAAACACATGTGGGTGATATTTGTGCTTTGTATGAAACGTTTGCGTCACGCTGCGAGCTGTCCACATTCGAACTGAATTAAATTCAAACCATTTGGGCTTAACATTAAATTACATTGAGGTTTTTTGGTGTGTGAATTTTATTGGACTCGAGACCAATTATTCCGGACGATTCGATTCTCATTGCTTACAGATGCCTTCACCATCACAATTACTCGAACGATATCCTATTCTGCTGGCAGTGGTCGATAGCAAAAGGATTGTGGCTTTGATAGGTATCTGGTAATGGTAATGGTCATTCAGTTTGAGACCGAATAACCGTAGATAACATTTTCGATCTCGTAAACTTACACGTATTTGGGTCACTGGACATTCCCATGATGTTTTGAAGTGTTGACAGTTTGAACAGAAGATTGCAATTAGAAGCGGAATCAAAATTCTATTTAGATTGAATTAATGATCATCTGATTTTGCGAATGCGAACAGTAAAACAGGTAAGGTTATGCGAAAAAAACAACAAACTTCCCAATTTTTTACAAAGCATTTGTAGAATATTTTACTTAATCCATTTTTAAGATTATTATTGCTATATAGAATGGTAACTGTGATAAGTGCTTTACGCTGGATGAAAGAGATTAAAATCAAAATTATGATCCAGTAATAGTAATATCTAGTCCATTAAATCATACTTGCGCCCAACGTGGGCAACGGAAGCCCCACGATCAGATTTATGGTGCCTATATATGTTTGGTGTCGAAATGATTTATTTTAAATAATTGTTTTCAATTTAATACGGTAAGTTCTAGCTTTCTATATACACATGATATCACTTTCAGTTTTTACTACCTACAAATTTACAGAAAATTAAAAACACTTGATGAATTGCTGAGTCGCTATTTATTTTTGATGTGCTGGTCTTTAAAAATATACTATTAATTTATAACTCAACCATTTTCGGTTAGTAACTTATATGATTTATAATGCATTTAATGGATTCCGCGAATGTGTGTTTACAGCTGTGCCGTTGCATTGTTTTACATTTGTAATATTTCTATTATGTGTCACGTGTACACTGACATGTTATTACTTTGCTCCAATTCTTCTTCTAAACTTTATATCCTCTTTGCATTTTATTTAATCTAAGCTTTTAAACACCGCCGGTGTTGTTCCTTTTGTTTGGAAAGCTGCAAACGTTTTTTGGATACTTAAATTGGGGAGTGTTGAAACTGTTTCTAAGTTTTTCCTGTTTTTTCCTGTTTTACAAAATTGCTCGAGCGAATCATAAATAACAGGGTGTATGGCATCATTGGACATGTGCTCTCCAGGGAGCAGTACGGATTTATTAAAGGCCAACAAATACACGAATCTCGCTAAAGCGTTTGACAAAGCAAACCTTACCGTGTGGTTGGTTAAGCTGCGCAATTTTGGCATTTTCGGTATCCTTTATTCTTCGTTTCGCTCCTATATTGCTAACCATAGTTGTCGTATTGTCTTAAATGGCTGTGTTTCTTCTCCTTTTTATTCTACATCTGGTGTTTCCCAAGGTTCCATCCTTGGGCTGCTCCTGTTCGTGTTGTTTATCAATGGCGTTCCCAGTTGTTGCTTTTCCGTCTCTCTCCTTTACGCGGATGAAATAAAGCTTCGGCGCTCTATTTCATCTTTCGAAGACTGTCTGCACCTTCAATCAGACTTTACTGCTTTGAATGATTGGAGTACTGTTAACTCTCTTTACCTCAATATTCCAAAATCTCTTTTTATGTCCTATTATAACAAGGCAGTTCCTATCCACTTTGTCTACACATCCTTTCCGGTAATATGTTGTGGTGTGTAGATCAACATAATAACTTTGGCATCGTCTTCAATTCTTGTCTGAAATTGGATGTGCATGTTCAATTCATTTCATCAAATAGTGTGGCAGAGTGGCATCTTCAAGAGTGGTAGGATTCGTTCTTCGTTTTTCTCTTAATATCTCCACTAGTGTCTGTCAATTCACTTCATTAGTATGGAGCATACTATAGTACTGTTCACAAGTGTGGTCTCGTCATTTTTGGTATTTGTCAGATGCACCCGAGTCTGTCCGATTCTTGCTCGTTGTCTTCTGTAAAAGTTTATTTTGCCCTGCTGTCCTTACGATGAACGATTAAAGTTTGTTAACCTTTCCCCGTCGCACGTTCGCAGGTTGTTCCTGGATGACTACTGTTTATTGTACAAAATTTATGTTGGCCTTTATTCCATCAAAATTTCTATATCCGAATTCGTAGCGGGTCTTTGACCGACCTATTAGACCCCAGTTTCATTTAACCATCACTTTCGCGCATACATAAGTGTTTCTCCTTTCACCATTACTTAGAATGCTAATCCTTAGTTTCAAGAGGATCATACTTCAAATGTTAGACCCTCGTCACCTGGAATGCTTATGTTTCAATTTTCATTATTACTTTATTATTACTTTCTATTTTTCATTTGCACAAATTTAATGTTGCTATGATTATTATATTATTGTTATTAATATTATAAATATGTCTATCATACATATGTCTTTTTTCTTTTATTTAATACACTTTTCTTATATATTTATGTTTAAAAAACTTTTCTTTTATGTATCCAGTTTCTGTTTTGTAATCGGGTATGTATCTGTTAATTGGATCTTGATAAATACAAGAAATAGATAACCTGGTGATTTAAAAAACCAAAACAACATACGCGTACTTACCATATATTGATATATAATGCAAAGACACATATTGCTATCAAATCAACGGCAAAATATTCATTAAATCGAGAAAATTCAAATACGAAATGCATAAAAACTCGCACGAAAATTTACAAGAAAAGTTGTTACGAAAAGCGGCATTAAAATTGTGTTAGAAATTGCATGAAAAATAACGTAAATCATGGAAAATGAGATGCTATATTGGATTGAAAATTGTACTGAAAAAAAAGTATTGAAATTGGTATGAAAAATTGCAGGGGAAATCACATCAAAAATTGTATAGTAAGTCAAATGCTATATTGCATGCAAAATTTCTGGAACGATCCTATAAAAATCGTATTAAAAGGTGCATGAAAAATAGCATTGGTACTTGCATGAGAAATTATATTAAAAATAACTTGAAAATCGCATAGAAAACCATATGGTTAATCGCATGAAAAACCGAATGCGAAATATGTATGTAAAGCCATATGAACAATCGAATTGGATTGAATGAGAAATCTGATGAACAATCAAAAAAAAAAAAAAATGGCATGAAAAATGGCATGAAAAATGGCATGAAAAATGGCATGAAAAATCGTATGAAAAATCGTACGAAAAATCGTATGAAAAGGTCCGAAAAATCGCAAAGAAAATTGATTGTAAATTCACATGAAAAATTGGTCTGAAAATTGCATGAAAAATTGCATGAAAAGTCATGAAAAGTCCTATGAAAAATCGTATGAAATGGTATCGTTTGGAAAATCGGATCAATGAATCAAGATGAATTGCATAAAAAATCGCATGCTAGATCACATAAGAAATTAAATGGGAAATCGCATGAAAAATTCCATGAAGAACTCCCAAAAAAATTTCAGGAAAAATCTCATGAAATATGACGTGAAATCATGGTATGGAAAAACCACGGGAAATCTTGCTTGGAAACATACGTTTTTCTCAGATCAAGCGCAGAAAAATAGCTTGATAAATTATTGGCATTTGATGTGATCTTGGATGCGAAATTTGATGCGATTTTTCATACATGAGAAATAGCATTGAAACTTGCATGAGAAATTGAATTCACAATAACTTGAAAATCGCATAGAAAATCATATGATTAATCGCATGAAAAAAATATAAAATTTCAGGAAAAATCTCATGAAATATGACATGAAATCCTGGGATGGAAAAATATCGGGAAATCTTGCTTGGAAACATACGTTTTTCTCAGATCAAGCGCAGAAAAATAGCTTGAAAAATTATTGGCGTTTGATGTGATCTTGGATGCGAAATTGCATGTGATTTTTCATACAGTTTTTTAATTTTTTTTCAGATTTGATGCGGTTCTGATGGGATTTTGATGCAAGTTCGAAGCGATTTTCTAAGAAAATTTTCATTGCCATGTGATTTTGCAGACCATTTTCATTTCCTATTTGGTATGCGATTTCTCCTACTACTTTTCATGAGATTTATCGAGCATTATCCTCAAGCAATGACTGATGCGGTTTTTCATGCAAGTTTTTTTTTCGGATTATTCAAGTGAATTTACTGTGACTCTAGGGTTACATGTGATGCAATTTTTTATTCAATTTAGTGCAAAACTATTTTTGCTTTGTTTTTTTTCTGTGATTTTCGGTGCGATATCTTAGGACTTTAAATATAATTTCTCATGGAGTAAAATTTCATGCAAATTTATTGGTGAGTTTTCATGAAAATTCTCATGGGACGTTTCATGCAATTTAGCATAGGATTTTTCATTCAGTTTATCATGGGATTTTCATTTGATATTTATGTGATATTTCATGTAATTTTACGTGTGATTTTTCATGCATTTTTTCGGGCAATGTCGCACGCAATTTTTTCGATTTTCTATACGATCTCTCAGTTGAATTTTCATTCCATCCAGAATCGCTTTCGATATTTTATCGCCACATTTCAACAATGCATCCCCATTTCCATTCAATGTGTGCTGCCTGAAGCTGCCTGTAAATAAGCACGGGCGCAGCACGTTATTTTGAAACCATATCGTAGTCCAGTTTTTCGTTGATTTCATTTTATTATTTTCGATTTAAACAGTCGTCAGCTCAGCACCATGCTAGCGTTACTTACTCTCACTCGAGAAAAAGTATTCTTGGCACTCTTGCATCGAAATACAATGGGTTACCACATTTTTTTTGCACATTGCTCGTTTCGACGAGGCTATTCTGGCGCGTACAAATTGAATTCTGGAATGTGCTTTTCGAGTGCCATGCAAATAGTTGAGTTATAAACTGGCTTCAATACTTTTCACTATATCGTGGCTTTCAATGCACTCTCGACTGCCATGAATTGTCCACAATTGATGGTCTAATTATTCCACAGCGTGAATCCGTATCGTTTCGAATAAGTTGGCTCGAATACTCCTTTGGGGCATTCATTTCATTGGTTCGCCGTTCGCAGTCGGTCCTGTATCTAATGCGTTGCCAGACTTTTCACGCGATACGTTGCATTATGTGGTTCTTAGTTGAGGTCCATTGCATTCACGCCATTTACGAACAGTTTTATGACTCTTCTTCTTGGTCTAACGCGCACACAACAAACGAATAGCACTTTTGTCGTAGAAGTGGCGTAAAGTGGCATCCAAGTGCTGTCCGACCGGGCATCAGCACGTTTATTAAAAACTTTATTTGCCAGATATCCTATTGGGAAATTATTTCGTACTATGTGCAATTTTATGGGAGTCATAGAGTTTGAATGAAAATGGTACATTTCATTAATTAATTGGGAAGTAAATAATAATATAAAATTTAGGAAAATTAGGTTATTACAATGTTGGTTTTAGTTAAATGTGAATTAATCCAATGTAAACACATTGTGAAAATTTGTATGTGGCTTGAAATAATAAATTATTAGATTAATTTCAGGTAAATTTAGTTGCTTATATCACAATAGTAATGTGAAAACCTTTAAACCAGATTCGCGCCCAACGTGGGATAAAGTGGTCTTGCACTTTTGGAAACTGCGTAAGCTATGGAGTCTAGCTGTTGCGTTTTCAGAAAAATTTTGATTGGATACTACTTATTATCCAATATTGACCAATTTAGACAAGTATTTACATTAAAATGAACCGGGTTTTACCTATTCGGCGCATTACATATTTTTTGGATTTTTGTGAATGTACATTCAAAACCCAGCGCTTTATACTCATAGGATAAATACCTGTTGTTTGCTGTTCTTTTTCAATTCTCGAGGTCAAAATCTGTAATAAGTTTATATTTGCTTTAAAAATTTAAATCAATCGTTTGCTGACAAGCTAAATGGACAAAAGTACGCCCTAGAAGAAATAGTTTTAATGAACTCAATAATATTGAAAATATATTTTATAAATTTTAATAAAGAATATTGCCACATAGCTGCACATCAAGCAAATGAAACAAACACAATGTGTACTTGCAAGCATTACACAATGTTTCACCTACATTAATGTTCAATCTGACAAACCACAACCATCGGAAATTCATCTTGCACCTCATTTATTATTCAGTTTCCCGAATGCAAGTTAGCAGGCACTTCAACTGAGCGAAACGGATGTAAATGAAAAGGTGAATGCACATGAGAATAAGGCTGCTTCCTTTTAATTAAGATTATACTTGAGTTCTTTACTTTAACCTAGAGCCAAGTTTTAGAATTGATGGGCGAATTTCGCAACATTCGTTGAACTTTATCAGTTTACTCAATCTATTCTTGGAGTAAATTTTCATTTTTTTTCTTTTGATTGTTACATAAGAAAATATCAAATTGCTTGATCAATTCGCTATTTATTTTGCATGATTATATTTTAATTTAATCGTGGAGAATATTTTATACAAAAAGCTCTACACTTTAACCCACACTTTAATGCGGTAAATCTGAAAAATTTTAGTATAAATATTCCTGGAGACTGGAACTGTTAAAATAATATTTTATTAAAATTTACTTGAAAATACTTGGTTAAATTAAGTTTTCCAGTTTTTCTGGATCTTTGTAAAATAAATAAAATATTATCAAAGTCTAATCAGCATGGTAATATTAAGTACAATAGTATTTTGTGCCGAATTTAAATTCAGGTGAATGACTTTGATTGGGGATACCAAAATAAGTGCTGAATTTTTATCTAGTTTAGGTATCGAGTAACATAGTGAGTAGATTACTGCCTTCTAGCGAATGGGTTCCCTGTTTTGAATCCAAGTCCTAACGGTGATAATAACCTGAGGTTTGAGTTAGCCAAGCTCGTAGTTTATAACTAAGATAAATAAGGCGTGAAACTATTAAAAAAAAAATTTAGATTGTAAAAATTTAGTCCTACAAACTCAAAACCAAAAGACTCAAAAATGGATTGTGGTGGGATACTTCATGTTTATTATATTTTGCAGATTATTATTGCAAATTCAGAAACAATAAATACGATCAAATCAGAGGATATTCAACGTTTTAGCGATACCCATTATTTTTAAACAGTTTTTCTTAAGTAAATTAAACAAAGAGTAATAGAGGTAAGTAGATAAGCAATTATTTGGCATAAATGGCTTATAGTAATCTTTAGGTTTAAAGTATGTTTTGTTGAACGTGCAGTACAGTCTCAAAACAACCATTCAATCTAAAACAATAAAAGCTTCAAACAAGATTGAGACTTACCTACCCAGGCGCTGCAAAGTCCAAATGGTATCATTACAAATTGCTATAATCCAGTACTAATGGAGAACCATGCACCATTACTATTGTTACTAGTGCAACAAGATCGATACTACGTAAAGTAAAGTCCATCAACTATGCAATGGTGGAAAAATCTTGTACCGAAGAGTCTAGGTAGAAGCTGCGAAGAAAAAAAATTGAATTTTTTTACAAGTAAAAATAATCGTTAAGAGGCTCACTGTAAGCTAAGGTCTAAAGAGCTAAGCTTCAAAAGCTTCAAAAAATCACCTAACCTTTTTTTCTCCTTTCTTCCACTCTCTCCATTACTTTATCAACATGTACAGCCCATGTGCATCATTTTTCGCCTTCGGTAAGTTTTACAACTAGTTTATGGGTATTAAGGACAACACTTTATTATGCTTATCTAAGAATAACTATAAAAAATGCTAGTGTAAATGCCTGTGCCGCACCAAGTAAGGCAACGCATTTTAATCGTTTTTAGATTTTGGTTGTATGTTTTACTGCACGATCTGATTAAGAGGTTGTGTATAGTCTTTGTCACTAATTAGTTAATGAGCTCATACTGGTTTTTCTTTTAAACTCATTTTTCTCTCTCGCTCTCTCTCTCTCTCTCTCTCTCTCCATTTCACGGGTTTTTGTAGCTAATTTTTCTTTCATTACTTGTGTGAATTTTTTTTATTTTCCATTTCGAATTCTAAATGAATACATCTCGATTAGATTTGTCATTTTAGTGCTCATATCTGCTGAAAATCGAAAAAAAACATGATACAAATATAAAAATTTACATATTTATATGCTAAAAACAACCAATATTTTACAAAGCCAATACGAAATCAACATGCAATCGATCTGCTTAAATGATAGCATACCACTCAGCCAACTATCGTAAAACCAACATTATGTTAGTATATTTACTTTTATGAGTACGTATACGAATTCTTTTCATAATAATACACTGAACTTATTTTACCTTACTCACTTACTTCATCCATCGTTTTACAACGTTCACTACCAACTTCCAGTGTCCATTTCACTTCATTGCACCCACACACGAAGTGGTTTATATATTTTCTCATATCCTTTTCTTGGATTCCACGTAACATATAATACAACTCGTTTGTCATAAAGACGTCAAAAATACACTGCAATGTTAAATTTACGACTAATAAAATAAACCATTTCCTCAGGACATGGTAATATCATTAAATCCAGCAAGAACTCGTTGCGCTGCATCGCTTAGGGAGTTGTTGCAAAGAAGAATCGCAGTAAAGAGGAAAGCGTAGGATAAAAAAAAATTGTAGCTTAATAAGGGTGACGGAAGAATTACTTAGTTCCTCAGCTCAGAGTCTTGAGTCATACAAAGTTTACTCTGAGTTTGCTTAATTCCGGAGCAGTCACATCTGTGCTCAAAGTGATTATCGTACAGTTGTGGTATCTGGATGATTTAACCCGCGTGCAATCAGAATGAAAATGAGTTTGCGGATATTTGATTATGATTCAATTAGAAGCAAAAACAAAAAGCTATTCATTTTATACATCAAAAGTCAAGAGGATATGAAAAGTAAGCACAAGGACATAGTTTGAAAAACGGTTCACTATTTTTTCTCCAATAACAAAAACGAAATACAAACACTCAAAAGGGTTAATGAAAAATTGAGGGAAAAAACGGTTCATTTCGAAAAACTATGTACAAAAGTTTAGTAAATTGGCGGCAAGCAAGTGGGCTACAGATTATCCTGCTCAGTGCAATCCATCCAGCTTGAACTCACCTCTTTCGCAACTAGGACCTTTTTGCTACTACCGCTTACAAACCTTAATGACTCCAGTTCAACTTTGAGATGGGACTAATGGAGTTTGTACTTTTTCATTTCTCGTTTCTGAGCAGTGCATGCAAGGATTAAGAACTTTACGATCTAGTACGTTTGACGGAAGCACATCTTAGTTTATCGTCTTCTTCGACAAACCTCTCACATGTTTCGATATTAATTCAACCAAGAAACTGTTTCGTTGAAAGAACCGACCTACGAGAAATCGTAAATGTTTTGTCCAAACGTACTCGTAAAATTGACTTTGCCACGTACAACACACAAACGACAGGAATGTGAACGAAAAGCTTGCGCATACGTTACGGTTGAATTTGTGGTTGAAGTTACGGCACTCACGTTGTGAATACCTCGGTCAAGTCAAACTTCATCGTAGTTTATTGGACAATTAACAGTCACGTCCCTTTATGGGTTTTGTTGATTTCACTAAAACTCGCAAAGTCTTAATGAAAAACGGGAAGTACGGAAACCTAGGCTCAGAGATTGGGTGGCTGAAGTTGATTGCCAGGTCATGTTTGTACGACAAATTATGTATATTTATTTAATTTCAGAGTTTTTGAAGGATTAAAAGTTTACCAATGTCATTAATAACGTTTTGGACACGGGTAAAATTGTTTGGTAGTTGAAGACATCTGATGTCAGATGGAAGATAATTATCGAGACTTAGCATTTTAGAAGTTGTTGTTTTGGGTAATTTGATATGCTCCCCACAAATTTTATTTTTTTTTTAAATTTTCTAATTTTTTCTTGGATGATACAAATCCTCGTAGATTGATTGTTGTTACCTTTTTACCTCTGAATGTTCTTATTAGCCTGATATCATTAAATCCTTGAAATATTTGTCTCAATACCTATGTTTCCAAGTCGGGACCTGTCAGCGGTCATCGTGCAGTACCAGGAAAATGGCAGGTTGAAACACACGATAGTTGCCTCAGCTTACTTTGCCTTTGACTTCTTATTCCCGCAGCCGATACAAAAGTTGAAGGACCAGGTCGAATCACTGATTGGGAGAGACTAGAACTTGTGGTGGGCTGCGATACTAGCTCCCAGCATACTAGCTGAAGGATTAACAAATGCAACGCGTCAGGAGACAGACAGTTTGATTTTGTAACTTTAGTGGGGCTGATGATTTCAAACATTGAGAGTTCTCCCACATTGGTCACCCCAAACAGAAGGGTCGTTATTATTGTATCACTATGTGCGTCTGGAATAGTTAGATCAATAACTGGATGGCGTGTATCGGATGAGGTTTCACTCTCTGACCTTCGCTGCTTGGCGTTCTCTTTAGTCATGGATCTAACACCCGTGATGGAAAGAAGAAATCCAACGAAGTCTTAAGTTCAATAGTGGTAGGATAAAATAACCAAAGCCAATAGAATCTTAGTTGAGCACTCTGAATAGAGACATAATTAATAGCTATGAAGAGGCCTGTCCAATCAGTAACATCAGATGTGGCATGACGGTTCACTAGTGAAAGCGGGAACTACATAAGCTCAGGAAAAGTACCAGGAAACTTACTTCTCAATCGAGCTTGCCTGGATTGCCTACAGAACCTCACAGAAAACATTTAAGAATCTGGTGAGAACTCCCAAGAGGGAATCATTTAGATCGTTCTGTGAGAGACTGGAAAGTGCACGGGAGACGTAGAGGCTTTTCAAATTCCTAGAAAATGATCAATCATCTAAGCTGGACTCTTTAAAATGTTGTGATGGTGAATTTACCAAGTCCAAAAAGGAGTCTCTATATATTTCACTTTGGATTGACTTTTGGATTGACTTTGGAGTGACATGATCACAATTCAATAACCTTTACAAGTAAATTATATCGATGGATATAAGTCGTAGATGTTAAAATTTGCCACAACTAGCGTAAATCAAAATTAATGATTTTCAACTGCAAGTGGTCACATCAGTCAAGTATGCACTCTGTGCTGGTGTCTAATGAGAATCAGTGCATACTTTCGAAACCACTTTGTCAAATAAAATTTTCAATGTATTGTAAATAAATTTTTTTTCAATTTTAATCATCTCGCAAAAACAATTCCAATTTACTTCGATAGTTTAATGGAAAGATATAATATTTTGCTAAGAAACCTCAGATTTTATACAAGAAAGATACGGGTAATAAAGTTTTAAAATCATTTAATGTCATAAATTTTAAAAAAAAAAAACATAAAAATGATAAGATCCTGTAGACTAAAATAGGGTAGCTGCTTATTTAATTTGATAGGTTGGTTATTCAGCAATCTAAGGTAAAAATGTACAAATATTTTTAAAAAGACTGTTTTAAAAGACACTGCTTTTTGAAGAAAAACAGAGTAACTGTGTAGATTTTGAATACATGTTCGTGCACCTTATTAAAACCAAAATGCATCCACAGCTATGAACGACTTTGACCTGATATCTACATCGAACTTAGGAATGTTTCCTGTGTTACTACTTGGCTGAATTTTCATGAAAGAATGCGTGCCATTTGAAATGTTGTGGGAGCGTATCTTCATACGTCGCAAACAAAGGTCTGTCTCAACTGCTTCACGTTACGGTCAACATAGCCTGTGAATTTGGAGTTTACCCGTTGACTACATCGGAAGTTACAGGTATAGAACGATTTGGGGAGAAATATCCAATACCTTGAAGATTTAAAGATTTGTTGTATATTTTTCGTTGTAGTTTTAACATCTGAAAATTAAATGGTTGCATATGTTGGTACGCAAGAAAAAAATATGCCCGGTGCTGGCAACTCTTTATTTCCACCGAAACTAAAAGTATACAAAGTCAGCTTCACAATGAGGCCAACTCATTGTAAGTTTTGTTTCGATCCGATGACTGCGTAGGACGTTTTAGGCGTTTGAGTATTGAACGCATGGCAAATTTGACGTATAGGTTTTGAAGGATCCGAGCCATCATCAAAAAAGTCGTGGGTTTAGGAGCTTTCAAATGCCGCACTGGAAAATTACCAGCCCCTGGACATGGACGGTATAATTTTCCACCATTAGCCCCTTCAATCCTCTCGCGCACAAAGCATGTTAAAGCTGCCTTTACGCCATTTCGCTGTCAAATTGGAGGGAAACTACTTGGATTTGACCCGATTTGACAATGAGCAGACAAAAAATTACTACCATCCCCTTCAATGTAAATCTTATGGGCATGTCCACTCCATTTATACTACCTCACTGAAAATTACTCACCGCCGCTCTGAAGGAAAATAAAGGGAAAAATGCAAGCGGCCGTTGGTGGAGTACGCAGATGGGGGCTACAAAAATTCGTTTCGCAAACGAGAAAATCTTCACCGTGCAGGAGAAATTCAATCAACAGAATGATCCGGTAAAGAGAGGCAATCAAGGTTGCACCACTGAACTGCTTTTATTTTGTAAAAAAAGCATGAAAACCTCTTCTAAAGTGTGCCAACAGACGGATTTGAGCCGTATTTTGAAGCTTCTTAGACAAATAATTTTTCGAAACTAGTATTGGATGTTCTAGCAAGACAACGCCGACTCATAATATAAAGGTTATTTAGTGAAAGGCTACCGTTCCTGTGCGATAAAGAATTTTTAAAATTTTGATTTGACTGTATAGAATAGCGAACTTATTGATACTTGGCATTTTTTCTAAAAAGAAAAAATTTTTCAGGCATGCCGTTAATTTGAAGGGTGTCCGTATACGTACGTGCTTTTGCTACAGGGCTTCCGGCACATTCATCAAAAACGACACAAGCTTATTTCTTGAACATATGAATGTGAATTTCGTAAGGAATTGATGACACTGAAAGATTATCGCCGTTCGAAATTTTACAAATATTATTTGTTGCATGTTAGGACGCCCAGGATCTATGGTTTCCAAAATATAATCAAGCGGGAAACATGACCATTTATTATTCTGATATTTATTATTCTCAATTATTTGGTTCTCAAAAGAAATTAAGGGATGCCTATAAATTTTCTAAAATGGCCAATGTCGCCAAAGGATATAAAATAGTTTCGTACATAGTAAACTCCCACAAACCAGAATCTCCTGAATATTTAAGTTTGATTGGGTTATATCATATGATTTTTCGGGCAAAGTGTTTGTTCTACAAATTTGTGTACTACGGCAAATTTGTGCTTAAAATACCATAAATGTCGAACTATGAATTTTGGAAACGGTGAAAACTGACCAAGATTTTTGAAACGTCCATTCTTCAATCAAATCTCTTGGATAAACTTCTTTACATAATCCTTTTTTAATTTTAGATTGAAGTTTCTTCACAAGTTACTTCCCCCAAGCTGTACCATATATGCCAAAATTTACTGTCCAATGCCGATGTATCACAAAGATTTGTTGTGGCAAGAGGAATCAAATTAATTACCTTTGCACCTTGTTAGGAAATTGGTTGCGTTGAGAGAACCTTTGTAAGCCAACTTAAAGTGTTTCACCGCTGTAGCAATGCAGCCCCTCTTGGGCCTTGGCCTACTTAAAGTTCTTGGTATACGTGGAAATTGTATACCACCAAGTGTAAAAATGTTGTTTTTCCTTTTTTCTAACTAGCATCCATTTTAATGCAAATTTTGTGCTTTTTCACAAACTCTTGGCTACTTTTTTCCCCATTGAACAAGTTTTCCGATGCGTACTATAATACATTAATTTCACTGACATTTCATTACGAATGTAAAAAAAAACTGAAAATGAGCAACGATTAGCATTTTTCAATATTGCAAGCGTATTTTAATTGTATCCTTGTTTTCCAAACCATTGCATGTAATACCCAGCATAATCATCCTACGCGCCAGCCTACATGCTCACAAACGCAGATACTCATCAGAGCACGTAAACATCATTCTGTCGAATGTGATTAAAACACTTTTAATTGCAAATCGATTTGTATTCAGGTGTAATTAATTAACGATTTGAATCGTGCACCAAAACTATTTGCTGTAAATATTTGTATCGTAGTGAAACTGAAAATACGCGTGAAAATACGTGAATTTGTTGTTCACTCATTAATAATTATCATTGTTATTCGGACATATGTATCTGTTTGACTTGGTCCTGTCCCTGTTAATATTTTATTGCCGCTTGTCGATGGACGCCTCATGTTGTTCTGCTGGCGACAAAAAACATAAGTGCATATTGAACTTTTTCATCGAATTTTTGATAAGTAAACACATCCAGGCTTGTCGTTTACGAGCTAAATAATTGATTTAATTTTAAATTTTCATTATATTCGAATCGAAACTCACTTTGATAGTTAACTGAAATAAACACATGCTAAAGCTGAAATATTACTATGATTGTGGCATGAAACCTACAAATGTTGAGGCCGTTGGAGATGAAAACTCCGTCGCAATCGAGTTAATTTTATCGATTGAATTAAGTGTGAGTTTGTTTCCGAAGTGCAGTTTAAATTGTTTCAATAAATAATTTAATTGCTTTAATTGTAGTTTTTGTATTTATAGTCGGTGTGGTTAAATAGTTATGATAAATTATAAATCGTATTTTTCGGGAATTTGGTTACGTAGAATTAAGCTATGCTTCATCTGATTGTTCCTCTTTAAATAACTCATGAGCTTCTATCTTTGATCATAGTGAACTTTCTCGAATCGATTTTTTCGAAAATTTTCTTTGATATAACATACCAATCACCCTAATCCGATTATTTTAAACTTCATACAATTTAAACTCCGAAAAACTAACATAACACCACCTTCACAATAATTAATAGATTTAATCCCTCCACTATCTTGTCTGTCGCAAACCACAAGAACGATTTTCCAACTCAAGAGTCTAATATTCGTCTGAATCCATAAATAATAATGACCCCATAAAAACCCACTGGAGCATCGAGACAGAATCTTAAACCATCGAAAATTATTTGCTGAGAAACTAGCAACTGTTGCACGAAACGAAAAATGAGAGGAAAAATGCAAATGGCCGGGTACTTTTGCAATGAAAGAAAGACACTTTGTGCAGGATCTTAAGGTATGTAATGTAAGGTAGGTAACTAATATCTATGGTACGGTGTATGTGGCAAAGTCTTCTTTTATCGAAATTTATGTAAGCACCTGGCCATGGCAGAGCTCAAGGAATTACGGAAAACTAGTCTCGAGAGTTTTCAAGAATGATGACGGTATTTAACCTGATCTTAAGTGCTTTGTGTGAAATGAAAGAGTTCCATGGGAAATGAAAGACCCACTTTCATAATTGGTCCTTAGATGAAACTACATGTTTGCTGTTTAATGAGTGTAAATTCGGACAGAATGATGGAAATGCGGATGATTAGGTCATAGTTTTCTTTTTAATTTTATCGTCAGAAATCATTATCGATTGCAATAAAATATTAACGTTGGGATTTGTGATTATAGCTAGCTGCAAAGTTTATATATTTTCTATTCCAATAATTCTGATACCTACGTAAAGTCTAACCTTTTACAATGAATATTATTGGTTTGTCTGGTCGTTTTTTTTAGTCAAATGTTGATTGACATCGACTCCATCGTTATAAAGGTTACAAATGCCTTATGTTTTTTTAGAAGACGTTCGAAAGAATTGATCGACATTTTCTTGAGTTGAATTCTCTTTTGCAGCCAAGTCAGGCGTGCCTATTGTTTAATGCTTCAGTTTTGCACGGGCTTTGAATAAAACAGTTTATATTGATCAAATTGAGTCCATCCTTTTGCTTCTGCCTTCGTAATCTTCTGTATCAGAGCTTTTACATTTACTTCCTTATCAAGGTGCTTTAATTCCTATGGAAACGAGCACCTTAAACTACCGACGTCAAAGTTCAAAAATCCTATGCGGCGCGAAACTTCAATTTCTAACGACAAACTTTTCAGGTGGGTCGATCCCTCAACATCAGACCGAATGATTTCTGATTTCTGTGTTGAGGTTAAAAAATAGAATTTTTAGTGTAAATTCATATGTAGTTAAATGGATGAAGAGTTGGGGAAAGGAGATGTGATGCGCACACCCAAAAGGCAGAAAAAGAATGAGAGTATTGGATTTAGGACAAAGGCAGCCATGAAACAGGCTGATCTTGGGACATGCGGTCCAAATATTTCTTTGGTGGTTGAAGATAGTGTGTTGAAAATGCAAAGAAGGAGTGATAACAAGAGTTTGGAGGTAGATGGTTTGGAGAGTATAGATATGCTTCAAGGAGGTGTAGGTGAAAATTCTAGAATCGGCAAAAATAAGTGCGATAGGAATAATAATAGATATCTGGCAGGAACAAAAAAAGCGGAAAAAGTGGAAAAAGTGAATGGAGAGGGGGAGAGAGATGTAGATTGGATGATTTAGCTTTTTATGCTAGTATTAGAAAAGAAAATATTGATCATATTGATAGAATAGAGAACAATAGGTTTGGGAGAATAAAAATTTTCTTCAAGGAGGCAAAAGATGTTAATGCTATGTTGGATGGGGGTTTGTTTAAAAAATATAATATGGTGGGATACATCCCAAATAAGCTCATTTACAGGTTTGGCATACTTAGGAATATTCCATTAGAACTTGAGATAGACCAGGGGTGGGCAAACCTAATACTGGTATGATCGACATTAATTTTTTTAATTTATGCGCGATCGAATTCGAAAGATGGGTTAAATTGAAAACAAATAAAAATTAAATTAAGGTCTTTATTGATATTAACATATTAAATACATTGGATTACTACTTTGTGCAATGTACTTTATTAATAAATATTTTGAATTAATTTTTGATGTATATGAGTGACTCTCCATTTCATCAAAAAGTATTGTAGAGTTAGGCTTTTAAGCCCTGAAGCACAATCGAATAGATGCCGTTAAGTGGTCACTAGTCAGAGAACTCCTAAGTTGCGATTCGATTATTTTCATTTGAGAAAACGTTGCTTCACATCGATAAAAATGCAAATATCCTCATTGCCACCAATCTCAATAATGGATATTTTTTATGGTAATAAAAACCAAAAATAATTTTCATTTGCGCGTGCTATGGTTAAAATTTCTAACTCTAGATTCGATGAATTCAATTGTAAAGTATGAGCTAGATTTGATGAAATATCCTCGTTATCGAATTCTCTAAAAGGAAATGAAATAAATTCAAAAATCGGTTGAAGGTTATTGAGATTTGCAAATCGTCTCTCGAATTCTTGTTTAAAATTTCCAGTTGAGGACAAAACATTTCAATATTACATGCACCAGTAGGTTAGGTTAGGTTGTACCAGCTGGCACAAGGCCACCCATGGACCTATTGGTACATAGTGCTGCCAGATAAATGGGGCAGGAGAAAAAAAATCAGTCTAAGCGGCCATCGAAGGCCCCGGACTCTTTCGCGAACTGAAAAATGTCTTTCAGCTTTCAGCTAGATTCACCAGTAAGTTTAATATGTTTTTCAAAATATTTAAAAATTTTGCCTATTTAATTGTGAAGCAAAACGTTTCAATTTTACTTAAAAAACATTTACCGAACTCAACAAGTCAACAATATTTTCCCTTTCCTTGTAATTGTAAATTTAGCAAGTTGTAACGGCCCATAAAATCCGTAAGAAATGCTAATATCTTTACCCATACTGGATCTTCCAATTGTTCATGTTTTTCTCCCAATGTGTCCAAAAATGCAATAATTTCAGGCAAAAGATTTAGAAATTTTTGCAAAAATCTTCCTGAGCTAAGCCATCTAAAGCTTAGTACTGTTTTCGATTTCACGTTAAATTTTCATGAAAATTTTGACGTGAAATTTATTTCGGCGAAAATTTAGCTTGAAAATAAGCAAAAGTTGTACTCACTTTTAAGCGTGAAAAATTGCTTGGAACATGCTTTCGCTTTGAAAATGCAAATAGCTTTGGCACACATCTCCAATCATTTCACGCCAATTTAATAGGTGCAGTTTATTTTTTAGGCTAGTTCTGAGTTAATCGTGAAGCTAAATTTTGACATGTCTCCATTATCTGGTCATTCTTTCGAGCAAAAATTTTGAAAATGTAGAAAATCGTGGACACTTATCATTTCTGACGATGTCAAGATGTCAAGAATTTCAATTTTTGAACGATTTTATTATTGAAAAGATATTTACACAATTCAATTTTAAAAATTCAAACACCAAATGTCACTATTTAGCTCGAAAGAATGAACTACACGAACTACATTGGCGTGAAAAGATTTTAATTTTAATTTTATTTTATCTAAAATTGAGATTAACCTTTCTTGCGCTGTGTGTGACAATTTACTATCTCGGTAGCAGGGAAACGAATGCAAATGCAGGCAAGGTGTATAGAACAGAGAGATTTAAGAAAATGAAACAACCGTATACGTATACGAGATTTAGTGAAGCAGTTTTACTAAAATGATATAAATCTATAAACTGCACAAATCGAGAGCATAGCTATCTCGGATTTTCCCGTTGGCTTCTCCGCTTTTGTGTGAATTGAAACTGCGTGGACTGTCCGATTGGATCTATTAACCCAAGGCCCATTCCAAAATGTACTGAATAAATCGTCTACTAAATTTTTAGCTCACATTTTGAATTAACTTAGTAAATTATTAAAAATGTGTGTGATCAACTGTCGAACTGTTTGCGATCGACCGTTTGCCCACCCCTGAGATAGACGATATATTGAATGAAGGGATCCCATGTAACAGTTTCCGAAACAGGTTAAAGAATGTCTCAATTAAGAATGTAGAAAGGCTTTCTATGAGAAGCAGACATAGCCCAAATGTATTCGTTTCGTCCCGTACAGTGAAGTGTACCTTTAAAGGAGATGCATTCCCCGATTATATTAAAATAGATTATGTCAAAAATAAGGTATAATACTACATTTCTAAACCAAGACAATGCCTAAAGTGCGGAAGGCTGGGGTATACAGCCAAATTCTGCAAATGTCCAGAGGTGAAATGTCTAAAATGCGGAACAGTAGGCTGTGAAGGAAACTGCTCAAAGACTATATGCACTTTATTTGCTTCGCTGACCCACATAGCAACTGATATGCACTGTGTGCTGGTGTCTGATGAGAATCAGTGCATGCTTTCGAAACCACTTTGTCAAATAAAAATTTTCAAGGTAAATAAAAAAAAAATTTTTTCGATTTTAATCATCCTGCAAAAACAATTCCAATTTGATAAAAACTGTCCAATATGGAAAGCGGAAGGAAAGGTATTAGAAATAGCGGCTATAAAAAATGTTACTTATTTTGAGGCAAGAAATATTCTCAGCAATTTAAACAGATTTCAAGGTCTTAATGAAGAGGGCCTTAGTGCGTTCCCTTCCACTCTTGGCAAAAGTTCATTAGGCACTAGAAATACCAATAGAGAAGTAAATAAAGCCTTAGGAAAAAATATATTTGTGGATGTCATCAAAATGAATCGGGGAACTGTTATGTCTTCAGTTATCAGAATGGAACATATTAAGGAGAAATTAGAAGCAAGTCCTATATTTAAAGATCCGAAATACTTTGTAGTAAGTGAGTTTGAGGGGTTTATTAACTTTCTTCTGGAGAATAATAATGAGGATAGTCTTATGAAAAGTAAAAAATAGTATATTTGAATTTGTGTTGAATGCTAGCAAAAAACGTTAATTATCCAAAAATTCTCTAAATAATAATGTAGATCTTACAAGCGAACATCCAAGTATTAATTAATAACAGAAAAATATAAATAAACGAAAATTACAATATAACAATCTCGTCAGGTAAAATCATTTAAAATTATCAAATAATAAATAATCTGTTAAGAGAGTACAATATAATTACGAAAAACAGGTCAGATATTAGAGGGGGAGATGTTTGCATTTTATGTTTGCATCAAGACTCAAAGTGTCCGTTCTGCCAAACAGTTGATGGTATATACCATCAGACTTTTCACTGTCCGGACTTTATTAATATAAAAAGCAGATATCAAATCTTTCAGTATTTTAATTCACTACTCATTGCAAAGAACACCCCAAGAAATGAGGAATTTTCCTAGAGGCAGCAAAAATAAATTTTTAAGGAATTGGACTTAAGATATGATTTGTAACTGTATGTTTAAGGATTAAAATTAGTAGAATAGGAGATATTACTGAGAAAATTATAAAATATAATCTGTCCTATTGGCAAATAACTGTTATTTGGTTGAGCACTTCTATCCTCTATTAATAAACAAAGGTATAAGTCACTAAGTTAGTTGGAGCTCATTTTTGCTGGAGGTTTTTTATGTTTTCAAGTTATGATTGCAATAAGTATATGTGTCATATTAAAATTTTCATCACCAATAGGACTCTAGAGATCTACTACTGACATAGGATATATTATTGTAAAGTAATAACTTTATAGTTTCACATTTTTCAAAGCAGTAAATTAGATTATGAGTTAGTCATGACCAAGCAAAATTTGCACTTTATGGTAAGAGCTCGTAAGTAATGTGACCTAGAAGCACTCTAATTAGTTAATGGTCAAACCTACACGATGGTGGTATCGTTAAACGATGGCTGATACTTATTGTGGTAAGCCAACCTAATCATCGTAGAACAGGATTCAGTTAACGAAAAATGAATAAATTAGCTTGTATGTTGTATCCGAATTTCTACTATCTGTATTCGAAATCCTATTGGTTCGAGCAATGCTGGTTTTGTATGAAAAGCACTTATTTTAGCGAGCACGTGTGTTCATCAATTCCCACTCTTCGATCAGTTCTGAGATCTTTTTGGAATCAACCGACTTCGTAAGTAAATTTTACTGGTGTATTTTTTCAAGCATTGATATCCTTTTTTCACTATATGAAAACATTCTAAAATATTGTGCTTAATGCCATCAATACCTGTTTCGAGATGAAAAAGATAAAATCAAATTTATTTGAATGCTTTTAATGGTCTCGCCAACATCGTCAGCCCCCGATGTTTTCTGAATTTTTATTTCAAATATTTTTTTTCCGTGAATTTAAATGACTTAGCTCCTTAGCCAGCAAAACAAATTCACGTGTTTACGTAAAATTTTTTCAGCTGCCTAACGACAAACTATAAAAATTGAACCACAAACTTTTTATAACTAACTGAAAGCAACCGTGTGCCAAATAGAAATGTTTATAAATTATACAGCAAACGGATCAGTGGTAACAAACCAGTCTTTATTCAATCTTTCTTCCATTAAAAGTAAACAAAATGATAATGTATCATCTTGTTTTCGCGGGCTAATTGAAACCAGTTAGTCTTTTTTCGTACTTGTTTATACCAGTTGAAAGCATATGATCGTAATAGTCGTTATTCATTCGAAACTGCCTCTGGAATTGTGCGATGTTGTCCTGACTCAAAATCAAGTCCGAGATCTTTGGGTATCTGAAAAAATATTTAAGAATATAAAATTTAATTTTATTTAAACTAATTATCAAACCCTCGAATCGGAGTTGAATAGGATCTTGTGACGGTCATTATTAGCACCAGAGCAGCTAATATCACCTGTAAAAACAAGCAATGTTAATAATCCGCCAAAGTTCGAGCTGCATTTCTAATGTCATCAAAAGCGATATCACATTGATTTGCATGGTAAGTGTATGTAGTACGAAAACCAATTTACCATCCGCAAGCTGCAAGTAATATCTGGTTTCATGACTTGTTTGCTATGCAAATATCTATTATTCGGAAGTACGAAAATGGGAAAATCACACACGCGAAACCGGAGTAACTTTTGCAGAAAAGTTTTTAGTAATCTGGACTAGATACGAAATCAAATGATTTCCCGCTTTTATACAGTCTGTGTAGATCACGCGGTGTTAGGAAAAAACTTGTACATACATATGACCTACACCAGCATTTTGTCGATAGTTTCCTATGGTTGAACTATGCATTAATGATGCAATATTCAATGCACTTCGCAGCTCCAAGCAGCTTGACACATGAATTTATCTCACATGAAATAATCTAAAGTTAGTATGTGAGACGACAGTGTTCTTGGGTTATGAGAAACGTGCGTGCACCTATAGGCGGAAAAAAACTTTAGTCTATATCGATGATTCAGTTTAGCGTCAGATGTGTATCCAAATAGCTGGAGCAAAATTTAGCATTTCTACGATCATTGGAGTACTGACAATGTAGCTCTAGCGTAGATGCATTTGTCATTGAAGATTGATTTGATGGAAATGGTTGTTGAATGACGGAAGTCAGTGAGTGAAAGAATTTATTTGATTCGATTTTAAGCGGAAGAGGCAAGCATGTTCAGGCTATGTGCGGAAGTGAAAAATATATTTTTTATATAGAGCACAATTATTGAAAGTCAGAAAATGATTACATACACCATCACCTTCACACTGTACGAAACTATAGCTCAAATGCATGTAAATGTTTCATCACCAACTCCACAAACTACATTTCGCGAAAAGTAGATCAGCTCGTAAATTGACTAATAATTATCGTTTCCAATATTGAAATCACGTCAAAATTGCATCTATCTTTTATACGGTTGAAAATTTAATAATTATTAATTATTCACAATCATATGAAATTATTTATGTTGTATTGCTGGTAGCCCGGAAATGCACTATTTAACGTTTCGATCAAAATTAATCTGACCGAAAGCTGGAAGCAATCGACAAGATACGAATGTGGACATGGACTAACTCGAGCCATTGGCAGACTCTACATTTAAGTCTGAGCCTTTGCCAATTCGAGAGTAATGGCCAAGTAAATGTGGTGTAGAGCACTAACTGGTTTACTTTCGGTTGATTTCAATAACAAGAATTTAATTTGTACCCAGGTATTTTCGAAGCAACGAACTTGAGATCGGGCGATTTTTAGTTACTACAAATTCTCGATTGAAGCATCATTATTTATTAGTTTTTATTTAGATGTAGAGTAAATATCTGAGTAGAAATTACATACATTTCATACATAATCTACTAATTTTATGTGCATGATTTCATTATTTAAAAAAAAAAAAAATACAAAAAATAAATCCAACAAATAATCAAGAGAATGAGAAAATTACAAAAAAAATACTACAGATCCTCATTTTTACTGCCATTATTAAATTAAAGAAATCAAATTAACATATATTAGCATGGCATGCACGTTGCTGCACTTAAATGATCCTGGTTGAATCTACGGAAAGTAAAATAATCCCACGACAACTCTTGTGGGGTCAGGGGTAATAATAATAATAATTATATAATTTTTTTTATATTCATTACATTGTACATAGATAACTTAACTAAAGGGGAATTTAACTTCAAAGAACTTATACTTAGCGGCTATCCTATTTTGGCCTGCTGGCTCTTATTGGGTTTTTATTTTTATTGTTTTTTATCATTCATTAATTTCCGATTTACACTTATTAACTATTACCTAGGTAGTATAATACCTGAGGTTGACTTAGCAATATAGTACTTAAATACTAACTTAATTTACTAAATTAAATCCAGCTTAAGTCTAAATACAACTAGCTTAGCCAACTTAGACCTAAACTTAACCTAGGTCTTAACTATCCTCTCCGATTCGTTGGAAGGCCAACATAAGTGAACAGCATGTCCATGAGCCGCCGCTGTCCTGCTGTTTCCGCTGAACGCATAAATGGCTCATTAGAGCCACTCATACGTCCGATACCCCGGATCAGTCCGTTTTCATGTCCGTTTGTCTGTGCGTAAAACCTTGTCGTCAGTTCTACAACCCGGTCCCTAAGCGGCTCAAGACCTGTCTCCTGATATAGGAGAGAGTTCTTCGGCCACTTTTTAGTTACCGGGTTGTAAAAACTGCCAGTGCAGAAACGTAGAATTCTCCGTTCGAACATCTCCGCTTCTGCCATGGCTGATTTGGAACAGGTAATCCAGGATGGGTATGCGTATGTCAGGATTGGCCGAATGAGTGTTTTGTAGCAAATGGATTTAGCCTTTGTCGTCATGCCCATCTTCTTGGCGAAAAGATGTCTGATGCGCTGAAATGCGGACCTGGCTACTTTTATTCTATGTCGAACATAGGGGTTAAATTTCAAGAATTCATGCATATCTACTCCAAGGTAGTGCAATGTAGGATTAGGAGTAATTCTAGAGGTTCCGAACAAGACAGCGAATTTTTTGGCCTTGTCGCGGATGGTTTGGGATCCCCGATACTTGGAAGGGTTCCTGAATACAGTCAGCTGTGTTTTGCAACTATTAACCTTGATGCTCCATTCATCAAAATAAAATTTAAGGTTGACCAAGTAATCTTCAAGGCTCTTCGCAGCTTTGAGTGGGTCTTGGCTCGACGCGAATAAGAGCGTGTCATCTGCATATTGTAGGACTTTAACTTGAGGATTGTCCGCTGGAAGAGGGAGGTCAGCAGTGAAAATGGTATGTAAAACAGGTCCAGTGACAGAACCTTGTGGCACTCCTGATGCCACAGGTCCGCGGGGTGAATTTGTTCCATTAACGCTAACATAAAATTGTCTGTTGCTAAGGAAGCTTGCGGCGAGTCGTATTACTATTTCTGGAAATCCCAACTTGATCAACTTGTATAGAAGACCTCCGTGACATACACTATCGAAGGCTTTCTCGATATCTAAGGCACAAACAACCGTCGGAGTGTGTCGCTCATTCAGGTGTGACACAATCTGATCGTGCAAGTACGAGATAGCGTGCTGGGTCCCATGCTTACGCCTAAAGCCAAATTGATATTCTGGTATGATATTAGCGAGCTCGCAGTAGGTGGAAATCATTTCCAACCAAATCTTCTCAAAGAGCTTTCCCAAATTAGGAAGCAGAGAGATCGGGCGGAAATTGCTGGCCTCATTATTTTTGCCTTTTTTTTGTGAATAGGAACAATCTTACCAATTTTCCATGTGTCAGGAAAGTAACCGTTTTTCAAGGCATTATTGAAAATTATGGAAAGTAATCTGAGCATAGAGATTGGAAGATGTTTAACAATAAAGCTAGACACCCCATCATGCCCAGATGACTTTTTACTTTTTATACCACCTAACAACCTCACCTCCATGTGCTTAACAATATCCGGCAGTAGTTCGTGACCCGTTATCAAGTTTAATCAAAGTGGAATTTCTGCCAACAGTAGAACTTATGATGTCGTTGACGCTAACCAACAGGCTATCAACTTGACGGTTTGTCAAATTTTCTGTCTCGCACACATCAAGATTTCCTACCCATATATCTATGTCGCGTTGAAAAGTACCCCAATCGGTGTTTTTGAAAGATCTTACAGTTTTTGGGGGTCTCTTCATGAGGCTGAAATAGGAGCGAAACTGAATTTTTAGCCTCACAGTAAAGTGACCAGACATACCGGCTTGAGTCCAGCAGTGTGGGCGATCAATACTGCTGAGCAGATCATCTGACACGAGGAAAAAATCTATTATTGAGCTACTACTTGGTCTGGTCGGAGAGTTAGGAGCAACCACTTGCAATGGAATAGGAGGACTACTTTGGCATAGCCAATCGAGCCACACCCTACCATTTCCGTTGATAACAGAATCTCCCCAATGAGGGTGTCTCGAATACCACCACCGATAAGCGAGTATTTAAACTGAGAACCTAGCGAGTTGATTGCTCCGAAATCATATAAAAGATTTGATTTTGATGAACTGCGTCGAACATATAGAGAAGCTATTAAGATGCGTCTATGGTCTGAGCTTTTTATCACAGCAGCAGCAAAGGAACAACATTTCAGATCAGGCACCAGTAAAGGTTGCATGTCCAAATTACTATTAACTAATAGAGCACTGACACCGTTTTGGTTGTCGAGGACGGTTTTGTATCCTTGATAGCCAACTCTATGGTGATTTGACAGTTTCGTCTCTGTTATAAGTACCAAATCCGTACCCAGCACATCAATTAGATGTTGAGCAGACGCTCTTTGACCATTGAGATGAGCGAAGCACTGTTGAATGTGGTCACCTCAACCATTTTACTTGGAAAGGGTTGCCAGCAGTTTGACTGTGACTAATAGCCTCTCAGCATCAGTTCCAGCCGCCAATATTTTGCACATTAGAAAATTGAACTCGGTGCTGTTGTTTTTCGATTTATTGCATTCTGGCGCTTTTGGTTCTCTTGTGGAACTGCCACTGATGTATACTCTTACTATAAGATACAATGTATATTGACCATCAAATCGTATATAAGGTAAACCATTTCCTTAATAATTGTCAGCAAGTATCCTTGCCTATCGTTAGTTCACTTCATTCTTCCGTACCGAATACTCAACTACCGAAAATAGTAAGTCAATTACAAGTGAGATTGCAGTCGGTTCTCACTTCCATTCTAATGAAGGCAGGTTTAACGAACTTGCTGTATGTGGCTATATTGAGAACTATGTAACCTGTCTGCTTTCAAATTCACCAACCAGACGACCTAGCTGGGATAGTCTTAATTATTTCCAAAAGTGCGACCAGAAGGATATACTCTAATGACGCATTATATTCCACGGGAGCTCCCAAGTGAACGTGCTTAAGTACTAAGCTTGCCATTCGTCGACTTTCTATTTGTATCCTTGTCGTTTGCCTCATTATCGTCAACACCTCGAGACTTGTCGACCATGTCATACCATGCCGAAAATGGCTTAAGTCCAGGATTTTCATTCTGATGTTGGGTACTGGTTGGTGAATCGTAAGCAGGTCTCGAGAAAGCAAAGTGTAAGTAGTAGACGCAAATCGAAAAGATAGAAATGTTAAAACAAACCAGATATTTTTTCTCCATTATGGATAGACTAAAATAACTGCAAAAATTACTAAAAATGCGACCAAATCAACTCTACCTTACAAATTTTAGAAACGTAGGCACCCTAATCTAAGAGTTTCGTTTGTAAATTACTAGGCCAAGGCTTAATTTTCAAAGCCTATAAAAATTGAATGAACCTTAGCTAATCTAAAAAGCCACCAACCACCACGTTGGTATGTAAGTTTTTATTTAGCTCAGAATACTAAGTTAGAAAAGTCAAGTCAAACAAACACATCGCTTTCCATTTCAACCGAAATAGCTTCCAACAAAGCACATTCACTTTTCAAGGCTGCACGTCGGCAAATTCCTAAGCGGATTTTTCCAACATAACATCGAAACGCCGTGAATTTTCGGAATTTCTCATCGCGTATTTTTTTTGATCTGTCTTCACCTACCGCCGATTACGCTTCGAGTAATTTGTGATGTAATAAAATCAAATCCGTGATGTGGAAATTTCAATTTAGGGATTCTTGAAAGACAGCATCGTTCCTAGCACAAGATATTATCTGATCCTTCGGCGAACGGTGAACAGCATCGGGAGCAGCAGCATTAGGAAATCAAAGGAAGAGACGACATTAAGTTTCTTCTTCTTGTTCATCTCCCCGCTAGATATTCTCGCGTTACGCTACCGGGTCAAAATGGACTTCTCATCTTTAGATCTGTTGGCTCAGTTTCGGATACGTCATCTTCTGTTATTGGGCTGTTGCTGTTGTTTCTTTTACGAACGATATGACAGGCCTCAAGGTTTCAGTTCGTGGAAAAGTCGAATTTAGATGAAAATCAGTTTGCAGGGGAGCAAAGCGGATAAGGCTGATTTGTAGTGATATGCGGTAAGTTCATTTGCAATTTTTGCTTTGATGTTGGAAGTTTGGCCGCGAATCTACATAGTAGATTGAGTTTGTGCAAGCTTGAGAATTTGTTAAGTGATTATAATTTTCGTTTGATTCTGCCTCTTCGGATCGATTTGCAAATATTTTTGTGGACTGATATTAGACATTCTGTAAGTGGGTGGTTTGTTATTAATAAATTTTTGGAAAAATTAGAAAGTAATCTGCGAAATTCAATTTGTTAGAATTATTATTTCATTTGCTTCATTGGAGATTCATTTTTCAAGTTATTCCATTTGGAAGTCTGAACTTAGGAAATATGTGTTTATTGTAGGTGATTTTTTATGCTTGTTTCTTCGTTACGTCGTGTGTGTTTCTAACACAAATAAAGGGTTTTTTTTAACGGTGCTGCATTTCGAAACTAACCACTGTCAAATGAGCTGATGACAGCAGTAAATGTCACTCTCATTTTTACTCAGCGAATAATTTTACACCACACAGTGGCGTCTACAAATTATGGGAATTATTTTCAAAATCAGTGTTCAGTTGAGCAAACTGAAAGATCACTTCATTCGTTTTGTGGCCCGCATAATTTTCAATCAGTACGTGTTTTTTATGCCATGTAATTGCAAATTTTCACAACTAGTTTACGTGGCTGAGCCGTAAGCCAAAGAACAGATTGAGACCAGTGTTTTCCGAAGAGAATATCGCAACTGTGGAAGTGTTATTGTCGATTCGGAGGCGTGCGCAAGAATTGGGATTTGTCCCTCCAATTTGTGGCAAGCTTTGCACAACGATCTCGATTCGAAGGATTACAAAATTCAACTGACGCCAGAATTACCACCATATTTATTGAATGGGCCAGAAATCCACTGGAAGTTGATCCTTTTGTACGGGGAAATTTTATTCCGCGATGAGGGTCGGTCCTAGTTCAATAAACAAAATCGCCACATTTGGTGCGTGAAAAATTTCAGTCAAGTCAATTGATGGGTCCAAATTTATGTACAGGTAACTGCTATCCAAAAGTAAAATCGAAAAAGTTTGATCTAACTGATAATTCGGATCTAGAAAAAGGCGATCAAATTTGGACGCGGTCCGGGTGGTAGCATACTAAGTAAAGAAATGTAAAGATAATGGAGACTACTGCGCTGTGATAATAGCAGACGTAGAGAATATCTCAAGGAGGTCAAAATACAAGCAAACAGAGCAATTTGAGTAATAAAGTCATGGCTTGAAAGACAACCTCGATCTTGCCAAAGATGAAACGGAAATAATTCTATTCATTAATTGAACGAAACTGACAGGAGTAAAGATAAAGGTTGCTGAGTGCATAGCTGCTCGTCCTTAATCGCGGAATATTGGTGTGTAAGTAGTCCTGTGGGAAGTGCTAACGAAAGAGGGAGAGCCATAGGGCAGGAGCTATGAGCATATGAATGAATGAATGCATGAAGTGGGTTCAAATTGGAGCGGGTAATGCAAACACTGCATGGAGCGGGTCCTGCGACATTTTGGGTCTTTTATGCTTCCTCAACGTTATGTCTTAAAAAATATCCAGACATTTTGTGAACTTCGATATATCCCCAGATGGAATTTTT
Organism: Nemotelus pantherinus; assembly: GCA_963978885.1. Lineage (NCBI taxonomy): Eukaryota > Metazoa > Arthropoda > Insecta > Diptera > Stratiomyidae > Nemotelus > Nemotelus pantherinus. The sequence goes on from OZ022265.1 coordinate 13,743,912, forward strand.
TCGAATATCTTAGATGGAGTAAAGAGTAGCTCTAATATTCGTCCGGCAAAAAGTGGACAGTGTTCAAGAAGATATTCTAAACTCTGTTACTTCTCTACAGTATTTATAACAGTCATCTCGCTCCTTTCCTTATTTTCCCTTTCTTTCTCCGAAAAAAAGATGGCTTGTAAAAGCTAAACAAAGGACCTTTATGTCACTTTTATAGAGAGCAACTAGTTTTTTTGCACTTTTTGTACTAGAACTGAGGCAAGGTTTCAAACCCTTCAGGTTGAGTACGGTTTTTCCGATCTCTCTATTAGTCCATGTTTTGATTTCCCTCTTAACGTGAGCCTGTGGAAAGCCTCAGCATAGAGTAGAGCTAAGCTGGGGCAATTTTGCCCCATCTTGGATCTTGGTATCATTTTCCTCTTTTTCCTATTACTTCTCATGACCAGAGACTCATATAAGCCCCAGGGTGTTCTGCGCTACTATTTCATTTAGGGCCTCTCTCGCTTGTGTATTGTACCGGCATGTATTTTGTACCTGGATCGTATGCTCCCAGCTTCTACCCTACAATCCATCTCACATATTTTTCTTCTTGATATTGTGAGCTGCATATTTTCTCGAATGTTGCTTTAGTATCTATTCGACCTTTGAAGTCGAACAGTCCATCTTGAAAATTTGCCTGTCCTAATTATTTCTCTATACCGATTTTTGTCCTGTCTGGGCAGAATTTGTAGATTTTTTCAGAATGAGGGTGCATTCTGTACTCTTTTTGTCATTGTCAGACAATGTTTCTAAACTTTGAACACCTTTTTTTTTACTTTTTTCTTTTAACGGCAAATTTTCCAATTTCGTTATACCGTGCGGGGCTGTTGGATGGATTTTAAGTGCCTCATGAGAGAGTGGTACTAGAGGCAATGCTATGTGATGATCGTGCCAGCTCATTCGCCGTAACCATAACGCTACTTTGAAACTGGCTTCTGAACTTCTCCTGGGCCATACTTAGAAACCAGAGTCTCGGAATCACTCGAAACAAGGGAAAGGAGTGAACTTATAAAGCTCATGTCACTTCATGGTAAAACTAATGAAGCCTTTTTTAAAAAAGATTGACAAATGATATGCCATAACGGAATGCTCGCATTTCTGAGCTCACAGTTATAAAACTGTCGACTTAGCTAAGCATTAAACAAAATTTCACCTTAAGATGTTTATAGCGAATTCGCATTTATATTTTATCATTTATCCACTCATTTACGTATTGAAATATATTTGATTTTTTTCTAATATTAGCTGCTTTTTTTACGCATCGATCGACAACCGGTTAGTGTAGGTAGTATTAACCAGAATCGTTGTTGCTTTCAATGCTACCAACTTCAACCAGTTGTCGATGGAGACGCAAAAAACTGCACCTATTGTTGAATTGATTTACACCACAGAGTGAATTTATCATAATCGTCCACGTTGGGCGCGTAAATTTTGTCATTAAATAAATTGGGGAAATGCAGCCTTTTTTGAAAATTAATAATTTGCATATTTTTTTCAAATAGTTTCAGAACATTTTTGCAAACTTTTAAATACTTTTTCGAGATCGATATTTGAAAATGCTGGTGTATTGTATTGCATATTTATTTGAGCAAAAAATGTATATTTATTTGTCCTCCAGGATACTGAGATTTGTATCTGCAGGCCTGTTGTATGCTTATCGCCTGTTTTGCCACTTCCTCTTGGATTTTGAGGATTAGTGGTTCAAGGTTTAGGAGGGCTCCCATCCCTGCCATTGAGATGGACGTCATTGGTCCTGCGATCGATGGGTAGATTATTCTTTGAAGCATATTGACCCTGCTAACAAGAGTTTTGAGCTGGTTTCTGCCGCCACACTGCTGATCTATATAGGATGATAAATCCATATAGGATGATACTTTTATTTGTGTGTCCAAAGTGCCTACCTTGAAGATAGTATCCTATTGCGTTCAAGCAAGTGTTTTGTCGCCCAAAGTACCTTAGTAAACTTCAGTGTTGTTTTGTTTTGATGACTTGCCCAAGTGAGTTTCCTATCCAGGTTGATTTCTTAATACTTTTCCTTCTCCTGTATATGCACCTTTGTGAAATAAAATCTGGAACCGCACAAGTTTGACAATTTAGACCTACTACTCCACCATTCATATAATATCGAAATATCCCCTGCGGAAAATTTTTGGTCTTGTCAAAAAAGAAGAAGACTAAAAACTGTGGTGCAACAATCAGCTGTGTGAAAAATATTACAACTCATCTATTTTTATAAATTTTCCAAAGAAACTCATTAATTGAACCATTTATTTGATCACGAAATTTAAATCACTTAGCACTTGTCTCCTTGAAGCTCCGTACTCCCAAAACTGATTGTTTAATGAAGCCATTGCATGACATGCATCTACATGCATCTACATGCTTATTTACAATTCCAGACAGTCGACGGTGTTTTGATTTTGCCATTTCCGTAGCGTTTTAAACGTCCAAATTTTCAATTAAATTTTCATTAAGCATACCATCGTTGAGATATGTTTTTCTATAGGCTGCCTCAATGTGGTAACGCTCCATTGCAATGCCGGCTTGGTATTGCGGCGCGTCGTTTATAAATTCGACTGATGTATGACTTTCACTAAAATGTAACAACTGTTTTCGGTGGAACTGTAGCCGCAGGAACCGCAAAACTAACTAAATATCGAGTACATGCTACATAAATCACTGACTCACTCCCGTTAGCATACCGTCGCTACGACTTTTCCTCCCAAACTGGGTAGTCGAGGGAAGTAAAGGAGCAGAAATCACTCAGTCAGTCAGCAACGTATAAAACATCATGGTGAAATTTTCAGGATCGAAAGGACGTTCAAATCAAGCAAGTCTATTTGCAAGGTGAATGTCTACGACGAAGGGCGTCGGATATAATTAATGTTTAATTAGTTTTAGGGTTTTTAATTATTTTCATTAAATTAGAATCTAATCGTCTGTAAGGTAGGTGTCTGGGGTTTTTTTCGAAATGTTTGCTTAACGTTGAAAATACATAGTCTGCTGGAGTTACAAAAATTTTCTTTTGCCTGCGAAGTACATACTATGAATGAGTTCACCTCTTTGGTTTGGAAAAAATATACAAAAATATATTGAACTTTATAACTGATTAAAAGTCATAGATTGTAACAGATTGCACAACAAATACAATAAATTGTCATTGTTTGAAATATGTTTTTATTTTCTAAAAATAAACAAACAATGAACATCATCCAAACGATAAAACTACCATTACTAACGAAAAACTCTCAGTACCTCTTCGTATCGGAGGCAATTTGTGTGACTTTTCACAGGAGAAAAATACGATTCGAAAGAAAAGTTTCATTTGAAAATGCGAAAGAGTCTAGGACGAAAAGTTAAACTGAATCTCTTGAAAGTTGAAAAGTTTCCACGAAAATGTATCTTTTATGTATGTTTTCTGGTTTGCAGCTTTATGAATCCCTCGAGATGTTTCCTGAATAGATCAGCCTGGAATCGAATACGTTGATCTGACTAGTGGGAAAAAACTAGCGTACCCACTTCTAGATACCATACGTACATACATACATACATAGAAGCGAATATAAAACTACGAGCTCATTCAGCCCAATACATGAACAGTGTGCAGAGCAATGACAGGACGAATGAAGAAGATATGCTCCCATGGCACACATTTTCCCTCTTTACATCACAGATTAGGGTTTTCACTGGAAAATTGACAAAAGACATTGGAGAAAAGTTTTGCACTAGCCGAATGCCTGACGACAGAATGAAAATATTGATGTATGCAAGGATCGTAGGGCGTGCTATGTTTTGCTTTATTGGAAATGTACATTTTTTCGTGAATTTGAAATAAAAGTATTTATGAGGAGAGTGAGATGAAATGTGTGGATTTGTGGAAGGTATCGCAATCGAGGGAAGTTGATGCAGTGTTTTTTAAAATCTGGCAGATATAGTTTAGGGTTTTGTAAGAGAAAACTGATCAGGATACAGAGTATGGGGCTATAGGGATGAAAACTGATCAGGATACAGAGTATGGGGCTATAGTATTGTTGATTCTGGTTTATAAAATAAACAGAAAAATTATATCGTATTGAAGTTTTCCTTATGTTATTATAGCACTGTTGGGATAGATAGCACTGCTATGGTCTTTTTTCAAATGACTGAGATGTCTGTCCCCTTGTTAGCATACCGTAGTTTTGGACGGTTTCATCAGCCTGCTTTAGGTGCTTCATATTTTTCTTCTTGATATTGTGAACTGCATATTTTCAAAATTATATCGTATTGAAGTTTTCGTTATATTATGATAGCACTGTTGGGATAGATAGCACTGCTATGGTCTTTTTTCAAATGACTGAGATGTCTGTCCCCTTGTTAGCATACCGTACTTTTGGACGGTTTCATCAGCCTGCTTTAGGTGCTTCCAATATTTATAGATACGATCCCGCGGGCGTTTCAACTTACCCAAAACCTATTTAGGGAATATGTGTACCTGATTATTATTCAAAAACTCAAATTATAGACATAACGTCCAATAACACGTAGTTCTGTTAGGTTATTTTAGGTTTATATCCTATAAAAGAAAAACCTAAAATAATATAACTACGTTTTCAATAAAAAAAACTCACACTGAATCAAAATCAAAATCACGTTCAAAATCTAAATAAATTAAATTTAAACTAAATCCTCATGATTGAAAATCTTTCACATGAATTTTTCATGTCATCTAGTGCTAAATCTGCACAATTAATGCTTGGGATATAAACATGATGGTCTTAATCCGACAAAAATCCACATAATTTCAATTGCTCTAATTTCCCTGTATTTCTCGCGATAGGAACCATAATTTACTGACCGTTGGGAATATTTAACATTTAACATCGGAACGAACTATCACTGTTAGCGGCTGAATTAAACAAGGCATGGCTACTGTGTCGTTAAGTAACTTACTTTATTTAATTGTTCAAATAGAACAAATCGAGGATTGAAAATGGAGCATGGCGGTAGTGTTTGTATGGTGTAAGGGGATTTGTCAAGGATTAAAGACTGGAAGTATTAGATATAGGTCAACAAGAGGTACTATTGATAATGTTGGATTATTTGTGCTGTTACATGATAGCAGATGTAAGTTTTCATGTAGGCGCAAATCACTTTAAATCCGGATGAAGTGCGACATAACGTGATTCGACGTGAGCAAGAGTTGAATTAGAGAAATCAAATTAGATCATAGAAAATAGCCTCAATGCAAGTTGACCTGTAGATATTCATGTAAATATACATGTAGATATTCATATATTATATGTATTTGGAAAAGAATTATCTTCAGAAATAGTTAGGAATTTTTTTTATGCTCATATTACTCATATTTGTTTTTTTATCTTCGAAAAACGAATCAAAATAAAATAAAAATTGAAAATTTTCGCTAGAATAGAATAATCAAATGTTGTTTAGTTTTTAAAATAAAGTACTTTCAACTGTCAACAAGCCCCAATTTTTTTTTTTTTTTGGAATTGAAACCACTAGATGCTCAGCCATAACTTTAGTTAGGGTTTTTCATTCTCCACATAATTGCAACTCTATTTTATAATTGTACTTTTCTAAAAGTAACGCTCATATCCCGACGCAAGGTGTGAAATTTTGCTTGCGCATAGTGTTTTCAAACGCCTTTCAATCTTGCACCAATTTAAAATGCTGTTCTAGTAAATAAATGATGAATTTTTGAGTGCTTGTATTAAGGACAAGACTTTTAATTTATATGAATTGTAATTTCGCTCAGCACTCGTTGAGTTCTTCCTCATGAAATACATTGGATGAAGAGTATTGTCATCCGAATTTTTGTGTGAAAGAACAACTCCCTACCCGTCTTTCGATGCATCCACATCGGCCCGGTATCGAAATTATTCCAGAACTGGCCTACGATCTAGTGTTCCTTTTAATATTTTATAGCTGCTAGCTTTTAATAACCCATTTTAAAGAATGCAGTTTTCTTAAGTAAGAGCAAAATTTGGAATGAATTTCTGAAAGTAATTTACCTAGGCAAGAACACTTGGCAGCTGTTTCACTGTTTTTAGAATGAGAAAAGTCAGCAATGCCTTGTATTTCAATGGAGATGATGATATGTTTAAATTAAAAATACGGTGTCCGAGATCCTCGATATCGCTTTCGAGACATTGGCATTTTTTACACTTGATCCTTGCAGCATTCTTGCAGCACCGATCACAATAGTTCTATTCCTTCTGTTATTGCTTTTGAGGACATTCGTAGCCTTGAATGATAAAACTCTTCAAAACCAACTTACTGTTTTTTTTTATTGTGAATTGCAAAGATCAATAAGAACTTCTGAGAACTCATAACGCCCGCAGTGAGTAACAAAAGAGATTTCGTTTCTCCTATTTTTCTTTCTTCTTTTTCTTTCTTCTAGTTTCGTTTCTCCTGCTCATTTCTTTTACTGTTCCATGGAAAAATCAATTTTCCACATCCAACTTAATAAAGAACTGGATTCCCAGTAGCTTATCGATCCACTCCTTGATGGTCGATAAATGGTATCGATCCTAGAATAACTTCTTACATATAAAATCCTTCATAGTTAACACAATGTCTGTCCATGCTTATCTTGACCAATACAAGTTGGCTTACAAAGACAGAAATGCTTTCTTGAATAATGCCTTATTCTAACCACTGCGCGATTTGTTGTTTGATTATTTGTTGGTTTTTTGGTGAGAATCTTCTGGGTGGTTTGTAAAACAGTTCGTCTTCCAACCATAGAGACAATTTTCATCCATATGGACAATTCATTTAGAAATGTTGGTGTTTAATTCATGATCAACGAAATTAATAACCTTATCACAGCTTTCGTTTTCAATGCTCCTTTAGTCAGAAAGCTACAAAAGCTCATCTTTTAAAATTAAAGCACAACTTTAAGCCACGAGAGGAATCAAATAACTAATTTTGAATTTTGCTATTTACACTTCGCTTCTAGGTTTTTCCACGATACGAAGGGCGGCTGAACAATTTTGGGCCTAAACACCTTTAAGTGTCCCCAATGTATCATTCTGTATGTCACTAATTGCTGAAATCCTCAGTAGTATAAACACTGATTTTGGAGCTGTAATTCCAGGCAAATCACTCCTGGGAGGACAGCGATAGCAAAGAAGAGTAGACTTTGTAGACCAAGTCTTTGTGTACACGCTGACAGGATACTTTCAAGTCAGAGCAATCAGCATCGAAGAAGTTAAAAATTTAATCAGATGTCCTAACAAGTAAAAATCACCCCGGCCATAACGAGTGGCTAAATCACCTACTTGACAATATACTGATGACACTAAAAGTCATAGTAAATGCACTCTTTGATTCGCACAGCTTTTTGGATGTCTGGAAGTCAGCGGTTATAGCAGTATTACCAAAACTGGAAACCTCCCAGTCAGCTTACTGACATATTTGTTGAAAAATCAATTGTTACCAAATACCAGTTCGGCTTCAAGACACTACATTCCTCGAGCTACAGCTTGCAAGAGTGTTACTCCACAAACGTAAAGTGTTTCAACCAGAGAAAATCAGCAGGCATGATCTTGTTTGATGTAGTATTTATAGTACCTGTGGCTCAAAACTTTTCAGCCGCCCTCATTTCTTAGCAAATCCAGCGTGTTGATAGTTTGGCATGCAAGACTGTTTTTTAAAATGCATGCATTCATTCCAAATCTGCATCTTTTCTCTAGGTCAGAACTTTCTGTGTTAGAATTAACAATCACTTCTCTAAAATGCGACCAATAAAAGCTGGAGTTCGCAATTCGCCTAAAAATGCCAAAATACAAAAGTAATCCTTTTCGCAGACGACACATGCATATTCGCTATCTCTAGGCAGGAAGCCTAGAGATAGCGAATATGCATGGCCATGTCGTCAATCATACAATCTTTTATACATGTTTGAATGGAGCACTTATTAAAATGGAAGTCATCTTCATAACAAGACAATACATACAACAAGCACCACAGCTAACTGTAAATGATCAGATAATAGAATGAAACGTAATACTTAAGACTTACATTGGACAATAGACTTTCTTGGATTAAACATATAAAAAACACAAGACAAACAATCAACGGAGAACTGTAAAGACTCAAACTACTGAAAAGACGAGGAAAATTGAATACGATGAACAAAACGCTACTGTACAAACAGATATTTTAATCAAAGTTGACATACGGTAGCACTGCCTTCTACCAGCCATACAAAACGAACACACACCAACTGAAGATATGTCAAAATCTGGCACTGAGGAAAATATTTATTTGGCTTTAATGATATATTAGGACTAATACGTACGCAACAAAACAATAAAATAATTGGACAGACTAGACGGACAATCTAACTTTGGAACAGCTAAAAGTAGTAAAGCGTCCTAATGAGAGATATTGAAGTCTTCGACAGTTAACGGTCTACTGCGAAATATCTGCATTCAGTGAAAAGCAATGTTGAAGTGACGGTTGAGTTGCGTGGCAAATATTGCCCATCCAGAGGAGGGGAGTCAAAGTGCCAAATGCAATACCTCCAGTAAAGCAGAGATCTCGGATTAGCATCATTTAGTGTGATTAAACCATCAATATCAACATTTTTGAATGATCCACGCATTGTACGAAATCGGAGTCGTGGACTGTCATAAAATTCTTAATGAAGAAAACCAAAATGTTATCGGGAAAATTTGAAGAAAAGTCTAAAATCTGAATTGTCATTTGCCACCATAAAAAGATGGAGTTGGGTGTCGCTGGAAGATTTGGGCGTCCAAAGACTGTCGTTACCAAAGAAAATATTGGAAGTGTAGAAAAAACTTGTTCTACAGGATCGACGAATCAACTTGTTACAGATGGCTGAAGTCATAGGCATTAGCACGGATTAAATTGGTAACATTGTGGCGAACATGAAAAAGACGTTCGGGCAATGGGCGGAAAATGCTCTTTCGGTTCGATAAGCAGTGTCAAGCCACAGAAAGTTTTGGACTATTGTGGCAATAGCCCGACGTTTTTCTCTTATTGTCACTGTTGATAAAACATGGAATCGGAAGTACGATCCAAAGCCAAAGCAAGATTCAATGCAGTGATTGACAAAGTGAAAGAAGCCACCCGATTTCGAGATGGAAAAGTCGGTATCATTGATCCTGGCCACTGTTTATCGACAACCTTTCTAGCGGATACTGTAACGCCGCATTGATGACAAAAGTGCGAAAGTGGTTGTCGAGAAAAGGAGAGAAAAACTAGCGAAAGGAGTCCTGTTTTTGCAGCGCAATGAACCCGTGCGCACTGCGTGAGTTGCAGGACATGTCCTGGATGAGATAGGATTTGAAGAAATCAGCTACTCACCCCACATTCCAGATCTAGTGCCCAGCGATTCTTTATTATTTTATAATTTGAAATAAAAGCCTCCGAGTACGAAGAATTTCGAGTGACCAGGAAATGAAGGTGGTAGTACATGAACATGCCGAAGGGAAAGACGAAGTATATTTTTTTTCAATATTTCAAGCCTTTGGTAAAGGGAAATCTTATCTAAAAATAATTTGTTTAAACATTTCTATCAGCATTTTTTACACTGTTGGCTCCAAACTTTTCATACGCGCCCAATATTAACTACATAATAAATCCACCAGTTTTTTATGTTTTTGTAGCTTCTTTTTAATTTAGCGTTGTTCTATATTGTTTAAGCCCTCATGTAGAAAAGAATTTATGTAAAAAATGGTTATGTTTTAAATTTTAATTGATTGGAAAAAAAACAATACAAAACTCTTCATAATTGATAAATTTTTCAAAATATGGCTCACTGAGCTATTTAGATAAATTAGTAATTTTTAGTGAAAATTGTTTGATGAAATTTTTCTCTTAGACCTTTTATAAAGATATTGTTTTTACAATAAAATTTGGAGAACTCAATCTGTTTTTGGCAAAAACGATTGTTTTAATTAAATTTTTTACTTATATTAACTACTCTGAATTTTTTGAAGTTTATTGAAATAATCTAAAAACTTGCCTACAAAATTTCTTCTACATACATACGTGTGCCTCAAAGAAGTCATTGTTTTACTGAATCCTGTTGCACAAGAGAACATTAGCTTTTTCAGCTACGATCTTCCATATCTTTCAACATGGCATGAATTTAAAGTAGTTTCGGAGAGTTTCAGAGTTTCACAGATTGTGCTCATTTAGAACTTGTGTCAATTATTTATCAAATGACAGCACCAGCATACGAAATATCCTTAATTGGCTGAAGTTTCTGATTTTGAGGGAGTGGTTTTTGAATTATTTCTGGCTGAAAACTATCATCGTAGTAATTTTAGATAAAAATCAATAAAATTCATTCACTTGAAAGTAATCATTAAAAATATGAACTCGAAGAAACTTTGTTTGAAAACGCGAATTGAAAACATAGTATAAAAAATATATAGCAAGAATCCACATGACCCTTGTCACCACTCAACTCTATTAAGTTTTCACTTCTAATACGATTTCCAAACGTAAATCTAAACATATTGTATATCCTCTACGGAAATCTAAACATACATATATCCTTTTCTGCTAATGAGACAAAGTTTCAGCAGCAACGTTCCCGATCTCTGGACGAAGTTTGCATCGTACAACCGACAGAGCCAATAGATCTGATAATAAGTTTATGGTCAACATTTATACGAAGCTAGAAGTCTATTATAAGCACGAGTACATTCAACAAATCCACTACTGCACACTCTATCTTCATTTGCACTAGTAGATTTAGTATTAGCTACGAAACCCGGAACTGGTGGCGATTCATCGAGTAGACTTCGATACGAGCGCTGTTTTATTGCCTGTGCGTAAAAGTTTTGAATTAGCGGAAGAAGTCGTAAAATAAGACCGGAAAATTGATTATAAGTTGTCTGAAGTCTTCGATTGATTGCTTTCCCATTTCGATTTGAAGTTTACTACACGGGAGAGTGTTGTTAAGATGAGTAGTTCGAGGAGGATTTTGAATATTTATGGGAAGCTTTAAGTTTAAATAGAATAAAGATGTAACAGCCTAGATGCAAAAATTTTAAATTTCATTTCAAAATGTGGAACGAAAGAAAATGGTGGGGTGAAAGCTAAAATATCTGCACTTTAACTAAACCACCATGAAACACCAAAGTTAACCATAATGCTCTCTACTCGGTAACACTTTCTGTCAGTAAATTTCACACTTCCAGAATCCGGAAGGACCATGCAACCTTTGCAGAATAGGCTCCTTCCAATCTATCAATCCATTCCGTAAATTTGCCCGTCCACCATTATTCTCTCTCTTTCGTTCGTGTTTCCTTTATTTTTTCATTTGAAATAAAACCTTGTCTTGTGAGCAGCAACAACAACAACAGCAAAAAAACGTTCGCCGATTTGATGGAAGAACATAAAAAGTAAATTGAAATGTTGAAGATTGTAAATCACATTTGCCGACATAAAAATTGTTCGTTTGAATTTCAGCGAAATGAGTGGAAAGCAAAGAACAATTTCGAGAAACGTTACGTGTACGTTTGGTTGGAATGTAGCATGGTACTAGATAAAATAAAAAATGGAGAAGGAAGACAATGATTCGACCTAAATTTTCGCATCAACTGAGTAATTTGAGATTGATTCCTTTTGGGAAAATTTCCACTGCAGGTTTTAGGATTGCTGAAAGGAGAAACGTCAATTGATATGATAATATCCTGGTGTTCGATTTTTCGAAGTAATTCCAGAGAGATTGATTAAGCAATATTTTGTTGTAAGAATTTTTGTGGTAAAGTTATTATATAAAAACAGCAAATTAATCTGTTATTGTTTCAAAATAACCCTATCCTCGTGAAGCTGTAATCCAGTGTCGAATCCAGCACTAATAATTTATCAAAGTTTTAGTGATTTCAACAAGTTTTAGTAATCAATTCAAGTTTTCTTATTCGGGTGTATTAAATCTAAATTGAAAGAAAGCAGGATGGGAAATTCGAAGGTAAATTGATAATTTCGTGTTATTTTCAATAAAAATGTTTCATAATCTGAACAATAATTAGCGCCGAGCACACTCACTTCGTAACAGTTCTCAATACTAAATATAATTGTATAATTTTCAAAAATTATTCTCAATTCATTTTATTTCCACCACAACCATTCGATTTATTGATTTAAGCTATTTGTATAAGAATGAATTTCGAGAGAAATTCCAAGCTAGCAATATCTGACATATTCCCCCGTTATTTAGCACCATCTTGAAAAATTATTTTCTCATAATTTTGAAGGAGTTGTAATTTCATGCTTTTTCTAGACTTCCAGCGAATCCTCTTTGTGTATCAATCAAATGAGTTTCTGATTTTAAGAACTTTGTCCCTCTTAACGAACTTCCGGCCTAGGCAAATGGACCTGCCATTAATTATGGATATGTAATTAAGCTTTGTGATTATAACATTTACATGGCATGGATTATTTATACTCACCAAACAAGCCTTCTGTTTATTTTCATCAATATTTGGTGAGGGATGGAATGTTTGACGTTTCATATTTAATGTATGTTTAATGTATATATCGACATAATTTGTCGGTCTCTAGTTGACTCGTAAGTGATGAAATATGCATGTATGTTCCCAAGGATTACTAGGTAAATATGATCCTAGAGCATAAACTAATTAGGCAAAGGGTACATTTAGGATGTGATTTATTATTAATTTCCTATCGATGTTTGGTATTGTAATTGATGATCTGATTGTAAGTCGACATTTAGGTTTCATTGATTAATGTCGCTAATATGTTGAGAACATTGTCAGACATGCTGTTGGTGTTTGATATAGAAATAGTGCGGCAGTAGTAACCAATCTCCTTGGGATCTAAATACAAAGCCATTGTTTTGTTTAGCAATAGTATTCAAACTTTTGATTAGTGAAATAATTGGAAGACAATGCAAAGAGTACGACGGTAATGAAATGAAGTAAATGCGATGGTTGTCGTCATCAACGTAATTATCCAATAATAATTAAAGATTTCATCATTTTGTTGTATGTTTGGTGCCTAGGCACATATTATTTTTTTAATTTGAATATCAGTGCTGCCGCTGGTGTTTTTATTCTTGTTTTTTTCTTTTTTTTTTTTTTTTTCTTTTCTTTCTCTGTTTTTGCTTTTAGATTTCGAAATGTCCCCAGTCACTTCAAACAATTGTTTTGACCCAAGTGATGGATCCACTCTTGTATCATGCTTTGGCTTTTGTGGCCTCCCGGTGCACGCCAAGTATGCTGGTCTCAGTGCTCCGGTCAGTGTTTTTATAATACTGTGCCGATTCAGGAATACACTATTTCTGTACTACGTGCAGGAAGTATTCAGTATCCGCGCTTAATAAGAAACTCTGTTCACCCCAACGTACAATGATGAAATGGTTTACCGCAATCAACGACACGAAATGGGAATGTGATGCTACTAAGTTAGATTTTGATGAGGTTTTGGCTTATATCGTTGACTCGATAGTTGAGTTTCCAAGCATTTATTCATTTATCAATCCGTAAGACCGACGCCTTTCCTATCTCCCATCTCATCTCCCCATTGACCTTTTGGACTGCTAACCCTAATTGGAATATTAGTCCTAATACTCTCCAGTGATTATACCAGAGACTTATCTTGGCAAACCAAAGACTCACCTTGACAGTGAAACACCGAAACAGGACTTTGTAGTTCTATTCACTGAAGCCTAGCAGAAGCAGAAATGCTGCAATTTCAAATGCTCAAAGACAATAGAAGCACCAGCCGTCCTCACATCCACAACAACATTACAACATTTTCCAGCAACTGCAATTTCAGCAAGCACTTATTCTAAATTATGCTCAACAGCAAATGCTTTTTGTTGATGCACTATAAAAGCTGGGCCTTACTAATGCTATCTCACATTTTTCCTTTACATACATCCAATAGAACTGTTACTTAATTTTATGTTTTATTTGCGCCCAAATGACTTCTTAATGTTTCTTCCTGTATTTCATGTAAACATCTTTAACCTTACTCCGGTGAAGTACCATCTGACTGCAGTGGGCTGATTTATTGGCAGTTTTCCATTTTCGCTTAAATAGTCCTTAATCAGTAGTTCTTCAACAAAGAGCTTCAATCAGATATATTTTACCATTCAGATCAATGCGCAGACTCTTCCCAGGCTTTGATATTCTTAAAGGCTTACTCGTTTAAGACATGATTCCCGTTCAAACAGCCCCACCGTTCTCTCAAACACCTAAATGAATAGAGGATTTCCATTCAAATGCTTTCAGCGTTCTTTCAAACGTTTAAATTCCAAATTCCATTCTATACAAAAAAGACGAACTATTGCAATTCCTTAGAGAGCGGAGACTTGACAGCTTACTCATTCCGAGAACTTTTCTCGAACCAAGTAGGCAGCTTTGTATCCCAAACTATCATTTGTACAGAAATGATAGACTGACAGGCAGAGGAAAGAAGGAACATCAACCATCATGTTTTAAGTATCCCACCCCTTAAGGGTTTGGCACTACTGCGATTGAAGTGCAAACCAGCTTCCCTGAATTTATTGCTATCGCAGCTTATAGATCTCCTTTTGCACAACATTTTACAGAATACCTCAGATCAGCGACTTTGAAGATCCTGTCTTCATAGGTGGAGATTTCACAAGCCCGTCAGCCCAGAAACTTGCGCTCTTTTAAATTTAGAACGTCTTTATTGTCCCTCCAAAGAAAGAGGAACAGCTTGGCTAATTCGTGTCATCTTGGCTAATCATAATAGCTTTTTTATGTCTGAAAGAGTCTATGACCTAGGTAGTTCAATAGAAACCCTTACCTTATGCATTTTCTAAGCAAAATACAAACATACGACTCCAATTGAGGACAATCAAGATTTCTATGACCTCCACCACTCCATAAAAATTCTCATTAGAAAGAGAAATCAAATTAAAAGACGTGCTAGAAGCACGTAAGACCCAAGACTACATATAGAGGCAAACCGTTTAGCAAATGTTACATGGGTACAAATCAACCAGTTCAAAAACAAACAATAAGAGCTCTTCATGAAGAGTATTGAACCCGGAAGTGACTCATTTTGACTGTTGTCTAAATATTTCAAGACAAAAACCGAACCTATCATGCCTCCCATTCATGGCACAACTGGCCTGAAATTCAGCAAACCTGACAAAGCCAAAGCTTTTGCGGATGCCCTTGAGTTACAATTCCAGGATAAATTCTCTTCAGACGACGACCTTTACAACGAAGATTGCATTGACCAAGCCGCTTTAAAAAAACTAAGCTCAATTCCTCCCACCGATCTAGATGAAGTCAAAAATTTGGTGGGCAATGTCAACAACCGCATAGCATCAGGTCCTGAAAAAATCTCTAGCCTCTGCCTCAGGTACTTATCGAATAACATCTTGCAAAACATTGCAGTTATTAAAAATTGTATTTTCTTCCTAAAAAATACCCAAATTACTGGAAACTGTTCACAATTATAGTCCTCCCGAAACTAGAGAAATATCTAACATTCCCTCGAAACTGGAGGTTTATTAGCCTTCTCTCATATCTGGCTAAACTAGCAGAACTCATTTCGCTCTTCCCCTACTTGAGATACTGTACCTCAACAACGTCCTACCTAACGAACAATTAGGCTTTAAGTCCCAACACTTCGCCGAGCTACAACTATCTAGAATTGTTGAACATTTAAAAACAGGATTCAATAGACGTCAATCTACAGGCCTGGTTATGATCGATGTGGTCAAAGCTTTTGCAGCTTGTGGCCAGGTATAATCGTCCAAACTTATTTATTTAAAAATTCTTAAATCTTATTCCTAACTCATTGGCATCTTTCTACAAGGAAGAAACTTTTCAAATCAGAATAGACAGCCATCTCTTGTCCCTCAAGGCTCACCTCTCTCGTTAATTTTGTACAATCTGTACACCGCAAGCATCTCTCGTTCCAGCAGAACAAACATATCCCTATTTCCAGACGACACGTGCATCTTTTACTTCTCAAAGCAAGCACTTACTATTTTACTCCGGATACCTAAATACCACTAACTGAGCTCTCTTACACAAATAAGTTATAAACTTCTTTATAGTAGTGCAGCTTTCGGGTAAACGACTAAAACAAACTTAAAAAAGCTCCAAGCATGCCATAACATTTCCTTAAGAATGATTTTTCAAACCTGTTAGGACCTCAGGTATACACAAAGTCTTGAGATTGAAAACAGTCAAAAAATGCATCCGTAACAGAGCTCTCAAACTTTTCGATTCTGTCGACAGACACCCAAACAGGTCTTTAGAAATTTTAAAACTTATTCATGTAACATATTCTTATAACCTATCCTAGTGTTTTAGGCAACTCACAGAATAAAACTTATACGTCAAGTTTTAAATTAGACCAAACACATAGCAATGCAAGCTACATTGTTTGGGCTAAATATTGTCCACCGCCACAAATGGAGTAAGGGTGCAACAACAACACTAAGTCCAAAAAAATCACAGTTCCCAGAGATAGGTATATTTTCTCATATTCTTCTTTTGACCAGGGATGTCGAGTCGAGGTCGTAGCCTTTTCGCCTGGGTATTCAACTGGCTTTCGAATGTACAGGGCCACGACTCCGACTCTACAGCCCTGCTTTTGACCTCTAGCTTTGAAAGGTTGATACTAAAAATTCATTGGATTGAATTTATGAGACAAAGTTCGGGAAATTGGCAGGATCATCCACAAACGGAATTGTTGAAATAATCTTCTGTTATAGTGATAAATCTGCTACAACTTTTTAATAGAATTGACAGAAAAGGTAAAGAATTGATAGAAAAGGCAAAACAAATTATTGTTAAAATATGTATCCATAAGCTCATCTATGACCAATTCAAAAGGGATTGTGTCAGTCAATAAGCTTGTCTTAAGACACTTTTTTGGGGGAAATTATAACTGTTCATTCTTGATGCCATCGATTGTTAGGGAAACTTCATGTCTATGCTTTTGTTTAAAATACGTCATTTCGTTACAAAAGTAGAATGAAGGCTTTCCTAAAAACAATATAAATAATTTAAAAAAATATATAGAACTCAAGCATGAAATAATTGAAAATATTTAAATATAGCCAAGCAAATTAAAAATCAACAAACCGACTATGCATGTAATTATTTCTATTTAATTTAAGTGAAGAAAAATATGCATTAAATTCTCACTTAAAGAATAAGTTCTCTCAACAATTTTTTATCCATTTACTTTCGACTGGGTTCTATGTACGAAAAAGTGCAATTTCAATTCCATCCTCAAACAATTTAATGTTACTGCTAGTACTTTTTTCGTCATGATATTCTTTTATGGTTACAAAGTGCTCTTTAAGTACCGCCCGCTTTAAGTCGGTTGCCACGTTAAGATAATCGCTCTTATATTTTCTTACTGTTCAAGCATCACAGGCGTCGGTTTCTTCATCCCTATCAGCTTTACATGGCTTTGTTACTACCTTCATTTTACGAAAGAAGAAAAGCAGGCAACTTCAATGACAAGCGTTTTCAATTGAAAGCTGCTGAAACAAAGAGTTGAAGGTGTATAGTGTGAGTTTTAGGATTTAGTTTTTTGATAGGTACATATTACTTAATGGATTTGAATGTGGGAATGTGTTTTTGTGATAGTTTAAGTTTAGTGTGGTTTTAATCTTGAATATCGGTTTCGTATTATGACAAAATATTTTTGTGTGAACAATGAAGCTATTGATTATACGGTAAATAAAAGTTTCCCACTATGACTTTTCGTGGATCTGAGAGCGAAAGTAGGTGGTATTTGTATTTTGGAATAATTAGCTGCACGATCTTTTTGGACTTGGTTTTGATTCACAGCCATGTTGACTCGAAACCTGATTAATGTTTGAAAGACGAATTCCGTAGCCACCTGGAGCGATTATGCTTAGCCATCAAATAGCTTCAAAATAATACTCCCACGAATCCTACTCCAAATTCATGGCTTCTAGCAGGCTTCCCACTTTTAAATATTGTGTGCGATCTCATGTCTTATATCTCGCTGTCAATCCATTTCGTTTCCAGGATTGCCAGCGCGTCCAGTTTGCACTGCATAGTATGAGTGCTTTAAAGACATACAGTGGCTCACAGCTTATTTGATACAGTGACTATTTAAAAATGCAAATCACTGTAACTTTGAAATTAAGAACCCTTTCCAAAAAAATTTAAACGTATTGGACTAGATGCATGTTCAGTAAATACAATGCAAACAAAAAAGGTTCCAGCAATAGTCTTCGGCGTCCGATAAAAGAGAAATACCACTGGCGCAGAAAAATTGCAGCTCACAGCTTATTTGATACAGACACTTCAATGCGAATAAACTTCTATTTGTCGCACCGTTAATCTGTCTTGTTTTTGTTTCTTGAATTTTTGATTGTGTTAGACACTGGCTTAGGTAATTTTTAGCAAGATCTTGTAAGCTGAAGTGCCAAAATGAGCCAAAATTGTAAAATGTATATTCAATTATGATTGTTAACGTGAAATTGAACGATTTTAGTACGTCTATGTTTTATGAATTCCATACTAAATTATTACAACTAAATAACGCATACTTATAGAATTATAATTATTTTACATGATAACTGCATTTACACAACATTCTATAGATGCATTGAAAAGAAATAAGAAGTTTTGAATCATAGAATTTACATACAAAATATTTTAGGTAAAATAATTTTTAAATTTATTTCTATTTTATTGAATATTTATTTCCGCATGTAAATTCACTATAGAGCAAAATATACTTTCCATACCAGCACATGTAAATTTGGTACGCAGCATGACAAATCATCGAAATTTAATGGAAGACATAAACAAATTTACCTTCATATTTAATTTTATACAATTCTTTCAAACGCAATACAGGCTGTTGTGATTCGATGAATAAAATGATTTAAAATTAATAAATTTGGTAAAAGTTATGCAGATTCGATGCTATTTATTTAGCCTACGAGTGATAGTTGTTTCGCCTTTTCTATTTTAATTTCCCGTTCTTTGTCTTTTTTGTCTTTTTCGTCTTTTTCGTCTTTCGATCTAAAATAAAATAATTCATTTTCGAGAACTGGGTCATCAGGAACTACGAAATCGTATGATCGATAATCGAGTGGTATGCTGTAATTAGTAAGAATAAACAATGCTGATTATGTTTACACTGATTGTAAAAAATAATTATTACATTCATCAAATATTATTGCTGATAAATTGAGCTCAAGACAAGCTTGAATAAATAAAAGATTCGAAATCAGAGATCATTATTGTATCGACATTTCTCGAGAAATCTGCCCTCTTCTTCAGTGGCTATGTGTCTATCGGTGAAAGAGGGCAGATTATCCTTGAAATATCGATATCAATGAGAAAATTGAAGTATATTAAGCTTTGAAAGGAATAAATAGACTTTTATTGAATACACTGGGTTTTGAAAGAGTGGTGATATCGAATGAGGTAAATTCATTTAAATAAGTGCTACTATTCAAAATATTTTTGTAGAAGCAAATTTAGGAAATTTTTTTAAAAGAGTTTTAAAGTCTACTGCAAAAAAAAAATTGCTCAGACTTTCCTATTGCTGGAAGAACAAGTAAGGTGAATGTCGTTTACGCTGATGATAGCCAACGATAATGAAATTTTAAACCAAAAATTCTATGAGTTACAAATAAATTCGGCCGATTGTGTAGAAGCTCAACCTTAAATAAAAACCCTTATACGTTTCAAGTAGCTTATAAAACATATCTTAATTCTGTTCATTTAAAGGTATGCATTTAGGTTCATAAGTTTTCGATACTTACAGAAGTATTGGGGTTTCGTTGTCGGTATCTATTTTCACAGGCGTAATTATTGCTGAGTCGGTGAAAATGAATAAAACACACGACAATGTAACTTTCAACTAAAACATCAATAAGACGATTTATAAATAAACCAAAACTAGCAGTAAACAATGATTTAAATAATTTAAAAGTGTAGTTTATGATAAAACAATATTAAATACATTTCAAATAATTCCAAACTATGATATCTTAAACTAAAACTTACAAAAAGCGCTGATGGATTCATATTTGCTTCAATTCTATTTTCATAAACAAAAACAAAGGGCCAAGGTATGCACTCGAAATTCTTCCAATGAAACTGCCCAGCAAAATGCTGCGTTTCAACTGAGATCTGGAGCAAAATTGGTCAGTATTTTAAAATCGATATCGTATCTCTTATCTTATTTTCTCTTTTGCATAAATGTAATTAAAAATTATATCCTATTTCTTTAATCAGTTCTTGAGTTCCCATATGCGTTAAGCGTCAAAAGCAATCAAAAACACGATGAGTATGCTTAATTGATGGTAGCATATGTTAGTACTTGTTCTGTACAATTTGATGCTAATTACAAAGTTTTTTATTAATAAATTTTATGAGCCAATCAAATAACGGGCTAATTGAAATGGATGTGAATGAGACGAATTTCGCATAATTGGGTCAGGTTTGATTATGGTGCGGTTAAACCTAATATTAAATTTCAACTGAAATCTGCAAATACTTGTTTTTTCGTGAGAATATTATATGGGTTTGTAGCGATATACGAATAGGAGAGTCGGCAAGGCATCTCAGCTAGACCGAAGTCCAGACGAAAACCTGTCAACATGTATCTTACTACTTCGTTTACTAGCCATCAAAAGGAAAAAGAAAGAAAATTTTCCCCTGTAGAGCAGAACACCCTAAGAATGAACATATTCCATAAAGATTTGAAAGATTACTTGCGGATATTTCAACGGTTTTAGTACGTTTTTATTTTATGAATTCCACAATAAAATATTAAAACTAAACAATGCATACTTATGTTATTATATTTATCTTCAACGATGACAGTAATTATATAACTTGCTATAGGTACATGTCAAAAAAAAGGAAATTTCAAATGAACGAATTTATTGCTCATATTTGAAATATAATAATATTACTTTTCAAGACTCAAAAAATTTTTTATTCAGGATCCCAACACAACGTTTTACAAGAATAATATTGTGCGTGATGAAATTCGAGAGATCACAATTTAAATAATTCTTAACTACTGTTAAGGGCAACGAGCGTGCCTAGCGGGCGGTCGATGGAACGATGATACGAGGCACACGGGGCATGAGAACTCAAATTAAAATCACTAAATTCTTTGTTGCGACACAAAAGAACGAGCGCAAATGAATGTTTGAAAAGGCCGTTCTTTCAAGGCGGCTTTAGATATGCGGTGTTTGTCAAAAACCTCCTATTCGCCAAATACCGAGCACCTAGTCAAGTAATTTGGCTTGGTGCTTGCTGAATGACAAGCACAGTGAATTAGACATTCGGGCATTGCCGAATGTTCGCCAAAACTGGAAGATAAACGAGCTGCGGGGATCTGACACAGTGCTCGTCTACTTTGATGTTTGTTGAAAGTTCGACAAGCTACGGGAATAGCGAGCACCCGAATGTTTGTGCTTGGCCTAGGGTAAGCACTAGGCGAGCAACCCAACCACACATGCGAAGTTTGCCAAACTAGGTGCTCGCTATTTGACAAACACCGCATATCTAAAGCCGCCTTCAGGTTCTCATAAATCGATATGCCACGTGTAAGTTAGGTTAAGGATGAAGTATTAAGAGGTATTAAGTATTACAAGCTACCGAATAAAAGTATATTAATTTGTAAAACAAACGCTTATTTATTGGGTACTAACCAGTGGTACTCTACAACTACTATAATTTAAAATATTTATTATGTAAATAACGATTCGGGAGTAATATATTTCATCTTTCATCATAACTTCATATGACAGTTTTCTGAATTCTATCTGACTAAATCCTAGACTTAACCTAATCTTAGCCTAGATTGATATTTACTATTAAAGTGTGTCTCATAACTCTTGCAAGATTTGAATTTGCCGCTGTTTGTCCGGTAAAGTGTTGGCAACCGAAAAAACAAAACAACTTGGAAGCTGACAGTTTGGGGTTAGTAGAAATGGAGTGCTATACGAAAGAACAAAGCGTTGTCATCGTTGAACAATACTTCAAAAATAATGAAAGTTTGGCTGCTACAATGCGCCAATTTCGTACAACATGTGGTCGAAATATTGATTCATCTTCGTCAATGTGAAGAGAGTAATTGAAAAATTCAGGGAGGCTGGGTCAATTGAGGATGCAAAATATACTGGCAGTCCAAAAACAAGCCTTTCAAATGATAATATCAAAGCAGTGCGTGAGAGTGTTGGTGAAAGTCGAGGGACATCCATTCGGCGTCGTGGACAACAATTGCAAATTTTACGAAGCTCTCTACATCGTATACTCACTAAAGATCTGCGTCTCCATGCTTCAAAAGTTCAATTGACACAAGAGCTGCAACCTAATGATCATGCACAGCAAAAATCGTTCGTTGAATGGATTACTGAAGAACAAGATAGCCCAGTGAAATCCGACATAAAAAACGCGAAACTTCGGAAAAATTAGGCGAAAGCTGAATTTTGGTGTGAACCTTGGTACTAGCGTGTTAAACCAAATGTCAAAAGTCCCCATCGATCCGAGTGCTGCGTCACTTTTTATACGAGGTCAAAGGTCACCAAAAGTGACCTTTCCTAAATATCTCAGTAACGAATACGTCTTTAGAAAGACAATGTATGACAAATTTTTAGCTTAGAAAATTTCCAACAAAAAAGATTTGAGAATTTTTTTCTGTAACCATACCCGTTTTTGAGATAAATTGATCTAAACATTCGTTACTAACAGCATCCTCTTTCTCACGGCATGTTAATAATATCCGATTTTGATTACGACTTGGCATGTTTGTGAGTTTGTTTTTCTATGTTTAACAGGTGCATTTATAACATATATAATACTCAGTGCTTGTAACACTTTGCTGGCACTAAAATCAAAAGTCTACCACGACTGTTCCATATAAAAATCAACCTATCCTGTGAATGTCGCTACCATTTGATGATTGCATCAAAAGTTACACGGATAGAAAGATGTTTGGGGTTGTCATCTGAAAAATTTATAGAATTTGGAAAATTTAAGCATATAATAATTCTTTGCATTGTATATGTTTACCATTTGAATACTTAATATCCGCATCTGTTGTTACAAAAATTACACAAATGCCTGGTGCTGCCAACCCTCGGCTAACATCAAATTTGTTTATTAGCCGAGTAGCCAGCTTAGCCTGTGAATTTCGTTTAGTATAATATATATACTCGTATATATATATATATATATATATATATATATATATATATATATATATATATATATATATATATATATATATATATATATATATATATATATATATATATATATATATATATATATATATATATATATATATATATATGTATATATATACACGTCAATAAATTTATTTTCTCTTCCATTCGAAGAATTTTTTTCGTAAAAAACAAGTATTCAAAATGAAAACTGATGTTTTGTGCTTGCTTATAACAATGAATTGCAAATCATGAACCCTATGCTGGCGCTGAGTGCCTAAAAGTAGGCAAGGATTGTTTTCTTCTAATTTTGATTTGTCATAACTTCTGGCAGAAACATTGGATCATCGCCAAATTTTCAGAACGTATTAATGTTGACTAAAACTATTTGTATAGATAACTATAATTTTATATGGTCGTACGGGCAACGCTGTACCTACGGCAGACAAATGAAAAAAATTAGCCAAACTTTTTATAAAAGTTTTCTGCCATGACTTTTCGTGGATCTGCGAACCAGTTTGGGTGGGGAAATCATCCATAATTATGCAAACGGGGATGATAAGTTGCACGAATAAATTTTGGTGGCTTTGATTCACAGCTAGGCTAACACGAAACCCGATTTATGATTGAAAGACGCATTCTATGACCACTTGGAAAGATTATTTGATTTAAATTATACTCTCATAAATGCTACTCCAAATTCATGACTTCCTGCAGGTTTTCCACGTTTAAATATTGTATGCAATCTCATGTATTGTACCTCGCTGCCAAACCATTTCGTTTCCAGCATTGCCAGCACGTTCAGATTTAACTGTATAGTATAAATATTTTAAAAACATGTATTCAATTCGGATATGAAAAATTATTTACGTGTATATCAACGGTTTTCGTAAGTCTTTGTTTTATAAATTCCACAATAAATTATTGAAACTGAACAATACATATTTATAACATTATATTTATTTTACGTGGTAACTGTAAAGAACTAGAAAAGTGCGAATCAATAAATTTACATAAATTTTATTTGAGATAAAATAATTTAATATACATATTTCCATTTTATCGAATATCTATTTCCAAACGTGAATTTGCTTCAGAGCATGACGTTGTTTCTCATACCAGCACATATAAATTCGGTACATAAAATAATAAATCATCGACATTTCATGAAACCCATAAACAAATTGACCGTTATAGAATAAATAAAATTGACAAAAGTGACGCAGGTTTGATATTTGTGTTTAGCCTAGGATCGTTATCACTACTTTTGGGCCAATTCTGTTGCTCATATTTGCAAGAATTGGGTCATCAGGAAATACGAAATCGTATGATCTATCGTCCTGTGCACTGTAATTAGTAAGAAAAAGCAATGCTGATTATGTTTACACCGATTGTAATAATATTTATTCTATTCATCAAATATTATTGCTCTTAAATTGAAAAAAGAAAGATTTGAAATGAGAGATCAATATTTGACAGATATCGATATTTTGAGTGGAATCTGGTCTCTTCGTCAGTGTCTGCAGGTTTATTGGTGAAAGAGGGCAGCTTATAAAAAATCAAATATAATAAACTTTGAGGGGAATAAATTGATTTTTATTTCAAATACTTGGTTTGGAAAGCTAGACGAAATCAAATGAGGTAAATTTAAATGAAATAAACGCTTTTTTACAAAATATATTCTATGAAGCAAATTTAGAATTTTTTTGTACTACTATAAGAATATTGCTGCTTTTTTTGATATTTTTTTTTTCCGAAATATCAGAGCAATCGTAAATAGAAGGAATACATCGACGAACAAACTTTTTAGAAAACTGTATACCGAAATAAACTAGCCAAGGAAATAATTATTCCACGGTAACTTCATGAAACATTAAAGCGTTGCATCAATGATAGTTCAAAAAGTCACAGTATTAGGAAAAATTCCAAAATTTGTAATGTCTGATGATTTACAGTTGCATTATAATATATAATGGCTTTCAAAAAGGGTCTGAAAGTCTACTATAAGAAAAGATTGTTTAGATTTTCTGATCGTAGGAAGTAAAAGCAAAGTGGACTGTCGTTAACACAAATGACTAATGAAAGTTTATACCAAAAACTCCATGCATTACAAATAAATCCTTCTGGTTCAAGTGTGGAGACTGAGCTCTAAATAAGTTCCAAGTGTTTCAAATAGCTTATATAACTAATCATAATTTTGTTCGTGTAAAAGTGTGATTTCAGGTACCATAAGTTGTCGATACTCACATAGGCACTGGGGTCTCGTTGCCAGTATCTGTCTCCACAGGCGTATTTATTTCTGATTCGTTGACAGGGGATTTTCTGACAGTACTTATCTCCGTAATTATTGCTGATTCGATGAAAATAAATAAAACGCATGACAGCGTAACTGTTAGCTGAAACATCAATAAAACAATTTATAAATAAACCAAAACCAACATTTAATAAAGTTTTAAATAATTTAAAAGTTTAGTTTATCATGAAACAATATTTTTAATATAAATAAATTTCAAATAATTTCAAACAAAACTAAAATATCTTGAACTGAAACTTACAACAAACACAGATTGATTCATAATTGCTTCAACACTACTTTCATATACAGCTACAAAAAACCAAGCTATGTACTCGAAATTCTTTTAATGAAACTATCTAGCAAAATAATGCGATTCAACTGAGATTTCGTTGTGAAATTGGTCAAGATTTTATAATCGATATCGAATCTCTTATCTGATTTGCTCTTTTGCATAAATATAATTAAAAATTATGTTACTATTATATTTATCGAATCAGTTTTTGATTTCCTATATGCGCTAAGCATTGAAAGCAATCGAAAATATGAGGAGTAAGCATCAATGAAGGTAGCATATGTAAGTACTTGTTCTGTATGATTTGCTGCTAATTAGAAATGTTTTTAGCAATAACTTTTATGAGGCAATCAAATCTGGAGTTAATTGAAATCGATATCAGCAAGCCGAGTTTTAGATAATGGACTTAGGTTTCATTACGTTACGTTTGAGCCTAATATTTCATTTCAAAAATTTGTCTATTTTCTTGAGACCATAATATGGGTTTATAGTGATATACGAATAGTAAAGTCGGCAGAGTATCTAAATTAGACCAAAGTCCAGTTGAAATCCTGCCAATACATTTGATGGTGAATTATCAAAAGGACAAAATATATCAAGAAAGATGTTTGCTCAGAGAGTAAGGTACCCTAGAAATAGACGGAAGGAACCCTAGTTTACATTAAAGGGGAACCCTTTTATCTGACCCCGACGAATGCTAGTTTATCGCTTTACTAGCTTTACACAACTGAGAAAGGTCATGAAACGTGGAGCGGGTATTCTGTTTAAAAGAAAATTCCTAGTTATAATTCATATTTCATGAGCTCGTAGGTAGCCGCAATGTAGACAAGAAAACAGGCGAAGGAGTTTTATCCGTACAAAACAGAAGAGCTCTTGGGAATTTCTTTATTTATTTATGTATTTATTTATTCATGTACAACATACAGATTACAATCCAATTACATGCTGCAAGTTAGTTTATTCTTGTTTTTAACAAAATTTTGAATGTTTCAAAGGATTGAGGCGTAGGACTGAGCTGGGGAGAGTTAAACGTTCTCGTTAATCATGGTAAAGGCGAATCAAAGTAAACTGACGATCTCGCAAACGATATTTCAAAAGTTTTTGGGCACCGAGTTTCACGCGTTTGATTGCGGAATTTGATGTCTTCGCAAATAGGATCATGCGAAAGGTTGCGACAGATTTGGAAGAGAAAGCATTGATCGTGGTAGATACGACGGGGAGACAGTGTATCAAGCTTGAGAAAAGAAAGACGATCATTACCCTGTTTGTAAGGTAACCAACGGGAGAATTTCCTTTGCACGGATTCAATGGATTTTTTTTATCACATTCACATTGAGGGGACCACACAACATAGGCATATTCCACAGATGATCAGACATGGGAAGAATATAAAAGTAAGGTTGGTTGCATGGATTCGAATGTTTGCGACGATCTTAAGATAAAGTCTGACAGTTTAGAGGCTCGATTGACCAAATCTGAGATCTGAACATCAAATATGAGATTGTTGTCAAACATAGCCCCAAGGTCTTTGACGCAGGCAAGAGAAGAGGGCACATGGGTATCCAATGAGCCGACAGTCAAGACGCAGCAAAGATGTCTCAACGCACCTTGCTATTCAGTGATATAGGCCCCTGGAAGGGGAAGGAGGTGACACTCCAAGATTTCAGGCCGACCTCTACCAGAAAATAGCTCTGGTTCCTCCCAGAAAAATAATTCTTTCCTACCGCAGACTCTTCAATTGTCGCCTCATTGATTATTGTGGTTGGATTCAATAAAGAGCAAAAACTCGTATGCCATAAAACCTCTAAAACTTATGCGCAATGCGTTTAACGTACCTAATAATACCCCTAATAGTGACGGGAAGACAGTTAGTGAAATGGTGCATGAACAGCCTGGAAGTATTTTCCGATGAACCGTGATTATTTGGAAAAGGTGATTAGCCTTGCAATGTGTCTCAGTCGTCAAGAACTTGTTTTTAGGGAACAGGATGAAAATGATGACAGAGACAACCTCGGAAACTTTTTCGAATTTTGTAAGCATAAACATTTTTAAACATAGAAAAACATTTTAAAAACAAGGTGGCGGGCTACTGTTGTGGCAGATCACAAAATGAGTTAATAAAGACATCACAGCAAGCAATGGTCTAAGAAGGATCAGACTCTCTGTCGTTGTGAGGTTTGCTAAAGGACTAACAGTATCGCTCAGACGCAGTGGATCAGTGACAGTCACAAAAATAAATAAAATGATTTTATTATTTTTCTGTCATAAAAACTTTCTTACGCATAAATTTTCTTTGGCATGCATTTGTAGCTTATTTGACTGTAGTTCGATGAAAGTTATCAAAATATTTTTCGGAAGAATACATTCGTATTGCATAAAAGTTTAACTACCTTTGAAAATTGGAAATAAGGACTTCGAAATAATATTTGAAAATTGTATAAGTACCTACCTCAAAAACACATACAATCATGAAATGAAAAATTATTGTGTTTTAATATGTTTTAGTAAATCTTTATTTAATGAATTCCACAATAAATTATTAAAACTAATCAATGCATACTTAGTATATTAAGTTTATATTATATGATGACCGTAATTATAAAACATTCTACAGATGTATGTCCAAGAAATATTAAAATTTTATGTTCATATTGAAAATAAAATAATTTAACTTTATCTCAATTTTTTCAAATTTCCGTACTTGCACATTGGAATACGGTACAGAGCATAACAAAGTTTCGACATTTCATGAAACTTTCAGTTAACAAAAATAACCTAAATATATAATTTTACGTGATTCTTTCAAATGAAATACAGTTTGCTGTGGATGATAAAATGATGCATATGAAAAGCTTAAATTATATGATGTTAAATAAATAAAATTGATGATAGCGATACAGCTTCGATGTTTGTATTTAGCCTAGGATTGTTATTATTGTATTTCCGCCAATTTTGTCGTCTTCGTCGAATGTGTCGTTTCCCGTAAAATTCAAACTGGCCAAGATATCTGGAAGTTCAGATGATATATTTGCAAGAATTGGGTCATCAGGAAAAATGAAATCATGTGCTAGATCATAGTGTGATGTGCTGTAATTAGTAAGAATAAACAATGTTAATTATGCTTTTACCGATTGCAATAATACTATTTATATCCGTCAAATATTATTGAACATAAATTGAGCTGGAGCAAAACTTAAACAAATGAAAGATAGCTATAAAAAATCAAGGTAGGTATTTTCCATTTGAATAAAAGCTTCTTTTCAAATTGTCTTCCATGGATTAAATGCAGGATATTTGTTACTTAATAATTAAATATGTGTTGCTGCAACTAAATATTAGATAACCGACATCTATTAGGCTATAAAAGGCTCTTTTTGCCCTCAAAATTATAAAACTGGACTGCATCGGGTATAGAGAAACATGTTATTTAGCGGCAAGTGTTTGATGTGCAAAATTATTCGATGTTTTCACATCGAAAAGAAATCACTCACAGGGTTCTTCGAAATTAGAATTAACAGCAGTTCCAGTATTATAAGATCGGGAGTATAGCCAATACCAATTTATTCAGGATTCGGGACTTCACCAGGCAGAGTCTTGTGTCATGCGCTTTCCAATTTTATTTTGTCTCCATGATTTTATCTCTCTCTTTACCCTTACTTTTCGTCTTCGTAAGTCTACAAAGTCTGTAGAGTTCACCTCTGAGAGTAAACCAATTTAAAAATGTTGTGCAAAAAAAGTTTTCAGACCCCCTCTGATTTCCTCCAATTTTTACCCTTTCTTTCTACCCTCTATCCGTTTCTGGTCGTGAAATCGTTCACTGAGGAAAAACACCTCCATTTCCAACCAAGCTGTTTTCGAGAACTTTACTTCGTTATCTCTACAAAATGATGCGAATCTTACGTGAACTATTTTGCTTCTTCCTTTGAGGCAAGTACGAAAGCTAGATGCGTACGTGAGTCTAAACATATGGGGAATCCCAATGAAGAGACAACTAAACACTGACCACAGCAACTGTTCGTTATCATTGTTCAGGTTGATTGGAACAGTCATTTTAGGGATAGCAATAAAAAACTAAACATAAAGCAAAGAATTAATTAAAATACAGTAGCCTTCCGAGCTTACGCGATAGATAGAACTGAGCGATAGCCACGTAAGTCGGGGCATACTTTTGAATATAAATAGAAAAAAATTATTCTTAATTGTAAAATTATAATTCAGAAAAAAGATTTCAATAAAATCTTAGATAATATGAGTGCAAAACTGCAAATCGAAATTATTTTGATAAAGAAAACTTTATAAAATCTGACTAAGTCATCTAACGACGCACGGATGTTTTTATTCCTTGTTTTGTAGAGAAAATGCGCTCTTCGTTGGAGTCTATATTTTCTGAAACTCCCTTCCAATTTCGAAGTGAAGCTTTCTGTCAAGTCTCCAACCGTCAATCGATCTTCTGATTAAACTGGGTCCAAAGAATCAAGCTTTTCAATGGCTTGCTGTTGCTCATGCATTTCTATGCGCCCACCAATTGTCAGCTCCTGATTATGAGAATCCAGCAGCTCTTAAATGTCATCACTATCCACTTCTAAATTCATTTGACTAGCAAGATCGACAACTTCTTCAAACACATACTAATTCCATCAGAACTTCAATCTAAACTGCTATCTCGTGAGCAATGGTGCAAATAAAATAACCTTGACATTGATGTCATTAGCTTTTCCTGCAAAACCAGTAATATAAATTTTGATTAACACCTCAATAATGCCGCAATAAATAATATTGATAGCGTCATCAACCCCGGGGTTAATTTAGATAAAAAGCTGCGTTTTAACTGCACTAGGCACTATGACAAAGTCTTAAGCAAGGCTAATAAGCAGCTTGGAATCATCAAAAGGAATTCAAAAACCTATGGGTCACGAGATTTTTATACATAGCTCTAGTTTGACCATTGCTCCAACATGCATGTAATGTCTGGGACCCTACCTATGATGTCAAAACGATAGGCTCGAATCAGTGCAAAAGCAGTTCTTGCTCTTTGTGTTGAGATATCTGCACAATCCATACGAATTTGATAATTTACATCCATCCAGATACAGGCCAAATCTTTTAAATCTATCAAATGTTATGTCCCTGTGGAATATGATAACCTTCAACGAATCAGTAAAGCTGATGAGACACACATGTTTACTGAATGAACACCGATACCACACAGTTTACGCCAACAATGAGCCAATCAACAGATGCTGCAAAATATTCAACAGCTTCCCAAAGTACTATTCCCCAACCATTTCTAGAACTAGGTTTAAAGCTGCTCTGACCAAAGTGCTCACGTCATGAATGACCCTATTCAATTTCCTTCCAAAGATGGTTATATTTTTCAAGTTTTGGTTTTGTATATTTCATCATGTTCATTTTAAATGTATTTAAATTGTTAAATATTAGGTGCGTTTTTTTGCTCCGATACAGAGCAGAATAGAACTATGCCGCAAAAACAACGATCTAGTATAAAACAGCAGTGCTTTCGCTAAGACTGACATAGGTTGCTATATTTGCTGTGGCACCACAAAACAGCTGAAAATAAAGGGAGAAAATAACGAGTATAAGCTATTACAATCGATAGAAAATAGAAAAAGAACTAACAGAAACTTACTTCTTCGAACTTTCTACACATTTTGAGGGCTTTTTCTAATTTCCTAACTACCAAAACATTCAACATAACCATGAAAAACCCAAAGCCACCTCACAGAAAAAAATACAACTTCTCATGAGCTTTTCTTTTGTCTTTCAGCACATTCTATAGCTCAGCACGTGAACTACAAATGAGGAATAGAATTTCTGTACTAGTGAATTCACTGGTACAGAAGTGTTGTTGTTTCCAATGCATATACTCTATTCTCTACTGGATAGAGGAGCAAAAAAAAACGCCTATTAATTGTAAGTGTTTCTTGTATGCCTTGTTTGGTTGAAATCAATAAATAAATAATGTTGACCAAACCAGTCCTAAAAAAAGGAAACTGTCACCCAAACTTTACGATTAGACTTCTAAATCACGGGCATACCAGCTTTAGGTTTATTTTTGAATGCTCTTGGATTTTCTGGGCTATAAACTAAGAGCAGCTTTAACCTACAATCTCCAGCTGCATTCGCGCCAACCATCACTGTCAACAGATCTTTCGCGGCCTTAAAACCTGGGATACTTTTCTCTTCACATTGGTGTTAGATTAACTGAATATCAGCGGGAAGCAGCCTCCGCGAGACAAAAGACCACAACGTTTGTACGATCAAATGTAGCGAAACACAACTTGGAAGCGGATAACAACATAACATGGGACAAAATGGAGGTGATTAAAGAGATACAGCAGGTACGAAAACCTGATGCGCCTGAACATATAGAACATATAAATATTTTAAGGGTTAGAAATAAACAACGAAATGTAATAAAAAATGTATTTAATATATATATATATATATATATATATATATATATATATATATATATATATATATATATATATATATATATATATATATATATATATATATATATATATATATATAGGTATATATATATATATACTTAAAATGTACTCAAGTAGTAGTAGATGTTTAGGAGTAATCAGCTATAATCAATAGTTTAAAGTAAGCACTATAAGTAAGATGCACAATAAGTAAGATTAGACCGATAGACTCTGAAGAAAAGGGCAGATTATCTTGAAATATCAAACTTTGCCAAGAAATCAAAAAAGTTCTAGCTTCTAAAGAAAAATCGTTTCCTTGCATTATCAGTCCCCTCGTGCATTATCAGTTTCCTTTGTTTATTGTACGCTGACGATTTGATACTATTCTTGGTGATCAGATCAGCAATTGATTGCGATTGTCTTCAAAATGATCTGTGAGCTCTTTTCAATTGGTGTGACCTTGAATTTTAGCAAATGCAAACGAATCAACTTTTCTATCAAATCCTCTTATGAAGAACTATACTACCACTATTCTCAAATCCTCTCAACAAAAACTATTTGTCGTCAGTCAATTAATTCAGAGGCTTAGGCATGTTTTTTGAACTTTAATTGTAATTCAGATAGGAGAACTTAAGCATCATATTTTAATTGAATGACATAATACATTTTCAAATTGTCAGTATGGTGCAAGTTGGGGATATTTGATGGAGCTCTGAGGAAAGCAGAATAAAGTCTAAATGACTCTTAAATTCCGCATCTTTAAAATAAGGGCAAGTTGGTAAAGTTTTGGTAAAGTCTGTGCAGTATGCGTTAGTTAAGTATTTTCCCCCATTTAGCACAGATTTGTAAAATATTCCAAAATTTCAATATGTGAAAAGTCGAATACAAAACGTGAAAATGTCAAAATGTGAAAAATATCGATGCCACAACAAAAACTCTTAGCGGGCTTTGAAAATTTGCAGGCAAATAAGTAACTATTTTCTGGCCAGTGTTCCTGCGTGGAGCAAGTGCACGTGCCTATGTATGCGGACTATATTCTTGTGCAAGTTTATACCAAATATTCCACGCGTTACAAATAAACCCTGCCGATTCAAACGACACGGAGACTTAATTCGAAATAAATCCTGTGGTAGGTTTTAAATAGCGTATAAAATAAATATAAACTTTTTCATATAAAATTGTGTATTCAGGTATCTAAGCTGCTGGTACTTACTTAAATAGTTGGGTTTCATTGTCGATGTCGATCTCTACCGGACTGATTACGGCTGAATCGTTGAAAATGAATAAAACACATGACAAAGTAACTGTGAGCTAAAACCAAAAAAAACACCTGAATCAGACAAATATTTAAATAATTTAAGAGTTTAGATTATTGTAAAAGCTGCGTTTTTTCTGTAATGTACGCGAAACAACAACAACATCCAGAGTACGAATTCTCGTAAAATCAGTGGATTTCATACTCTTGTTTTTTTGGAAAGCATTTCGATAAGTCATTTTAACTGAAAAATTTCCCCTGTCAGCCTGGCAACCAGGAAAAATGAAATTGGATGAGTCTGAT
Organism: Nemotelus pantherinus; assembly: GCA_963978885.1. Lineage (NCBI taxonomy): Eukaryota > Metazoa > Arthropoda > Insecta > Diptera > Stratiomyidae > Nemotelus > Nemotelus pantherinus. The sequence continues at coordinate 13,777,725 of OZ022265.1, forward strand.
TAAAAAATCAATGCTGTTAGCAGATTTGCCATTATGTGACATAACAAATTATTAACTGATAAATATCTGCCGCCAGCCGAATAGGAATAAAATAAACTTGCATGCTACTCCGGATCGATTTTTTACTACTCCACTCTGAATGAAAAAAATTGCAGCTAATATGTTGCTTATCAAACTTAATTGCTTAAACTCATAATTTCCTATTAGAAACTCGCATCACCATTTTAATTTGTATCATGTCGTAGGAACTTTAATAATTTCGGTTATCTGCATCGAAACGTTCAAATGAATGAGTAATTCAAATTCATTCTTTGTTAATTTTTCTCTGAAAGCTTTACTTTTTATCAAAAACTTTTTCTTAAATAATATACCACAAATACACAGTCTTGCATTTCAAATTAAATTTTCCAAGTCAGCTTAGTAGAAATTATGGGAAACAAAAAAGTATTTGACAACATTTTAAAGCACACTGGGTTCCGAAGGGTGAATGAAACTTTGTGAAATTTCTGTCCACTGAAAAGCAAAGATCTGCATTAGAATGCAAAAAGTCATGATATTGAAGCAATTCGTATATGAAATGCGCTTGTGGGGGACTTGTCTTAAAACTTAAGAAAGTTGCGAAGTAGGTTCATATGCTTGTTTGAATCTAACGATTGGTTGCGGAAGTAATAAACTTTCATTTGAAAACTACATTTTGTTTGGTGAAATATAGCTGCGTGTATGGGTGCTTTTAGCACATAGTAAAATAAATAGAACATTTTAATGTTCACTTATACTAAACAAGTAGCGACAGTCGATCGAACAAAGATAAATTCACAAAATATTGAATAGGAATCAATTTCAAATAATTTCAAACGAAACTAAAACATGTTACAACTTACAACAAACACTGATTGATTCATATTTGCTTCAATTCTACTAGTATAAACAAAAACAAAGCACCAAATTATACACTCAAAATTCTTTCAATGAAACTGTCGAGCAAAATACTGCGATTCAACTGAGATCTTGAGCGAAATTGGTCAAGATTTTATAATCAAAATAACTTAACTGGCGGCTTTGCATGTCTTCTGTAGCTACATAGTCTCGAATTTGTTGTAAAATTTAACTATCGAACGGGTTTTTGTCAACTTTACGTATCTTATTTGCTCTTTTGCATAAACTCAATTGGGCTCGAGCATTTCGATCCCCAGTTGGTGTGATAGTGTAATCTGCTATATGCTTTTCTTGGGATGTGAATCGATACATTAAACTGAGTCTCGAAGCGAAAATTACTCTATGAAACGATAGAAGATACAGTGTATTTATCTACATGCACTTATGCATATGCATATCATCAATATGGATGAGATTTGGTTGAGCCCCTGGCAGTTAATTCAACATTTAGTATTCTCTCACATTGCATTATCTATCGATTAGACTACTCACTAGCTCTTTGAATGGATTGATGTTGAAGCAGCTGATAGTCGGGTTCGTGGTCGCGTTACGTGCACTTAACCCTGCAATATTTGCCGTACAAATTGAAACGAGCAAACAAGATATCAGAGAAATTCATTTCGGACCTACTTGTCTAGTGGCTACGTTAAAATAAATACAACCCTATGGTATTGGGAAATCATATGTACTGAACTGCTGAGCAAAAAACGCATACATATACGTATTCCGTAAGAATTATAAGACTGCTTATTATATATGTATATTTTTTTAAAACATAGCACTTTCAGAATGTGAAAAACTATTCTAAATTTGTGAAAAAGATAACCTTGTCAGAAGTATAAGATAAGTCAAAGTCTGCTGATGAAATGAAAGGTTCGTCAGCTGCAAGTTCCTGTGTATTAGTAGAAGTAAAAGTTCGTTGAAATTTTCGGTACAACTGGTTATATCAGATCACTTAGACTTCACTTAGCCGAATGGCGACTGGTATATATGATTATTTATTGCATAAAATATTTTTCGTCAAGATATGTGTCTAGAAAAAAGTCTACAGGGAACTCTGATTCGTTCATCGTGTATTTTCAATGCAAGATTTTGACCTCGTCGTAAATTTTCCTTGATTTGGCTCCATAATAAGACTCTATTTGAGAAAATTAAGAAAATATAATTAATTTAGTTTTTAGGTTTAAAATTTCAAATATTTCCATTATTACTACTATGGGCCTCACTTTACACTTTATGTTGTTTATGTGGTCTAGTCAGGATATTTTCTCATCGAAAACTAATCACAGACATTTCACTGGATGCACTTTGTTTTAAGGTTAGTCGTTGTATTTGAATGCATGAGCTTATAGACCGTTTGGTTTTCAATTGAAATAAAACAGCAAGATTCTCTATGTATTCATAATTAACTAAGTTGATTAAGTCCCGTTATAATATCTCTCGTAATCCAGATTTATAATGTTTTGAAGCGTCGATTCTTTTTTGCCGGAATAATTGTCTGAATTATCCCAGATAGCTAGGCGTTTAAGAGGGTCGTACCGGTTAGAATCCCAAAAACTTGTAATTGTAATTTTGTAATTTTTGCAATCCAAATCCAACTTGTAATTTTTCAAATTTTCTTTGTTTACTCGTAGGTACCCAGCATTCGTTTAGGATAAAAAATTCAAAAGCGTCCTCTATCCAGTTCTCGATAAACCCAGCTGATATCGCAACAAAAATCACACCGATCGGGATTAAAGCGAACAGAATAGCAGTTTTCCTACTCTGTGACTTCCTCGGCTCTGTGATTTTGTTTGCCGTGATTTCGATCACAATAATTACGATCGCCGTGATTTTCCGATGTGACGTTCTGCTGTGATTTCGAACACAGTGATTTTGAATAGGTTGTCACTGTTCCTACCAGCTTTTTTTCATTCACCGGAAAAATATCAGTAATTGATATATCGACCCAACACTAGTTTTCGATGAATTTTATGAGAATAATCCTGATACTTTTTTAAAATTTAATCTAAATTCTTTGAGGATTTGACATTTCAGCTATTTCAGTTTCTGCTATTCTTTTCGGTTCCACGCAGTTTTATTCAGGGACGAACAGAGCAAAATCCTTTATATGAAAATTACTTTATTCAAAAACGATCAAAACGATGCATGGTTAAATTATTACATTTATTTAACGTAACAACTATTCTTATAATTTATTCACATAAAATATGAGAGTAATTTTGATGCTCTGAGAGAACATTTAGCTACAATTAGTAGCTTTAATTCATTCAATTTACATGCCCAAAATGTGAATTTATAGCACAACATAAATAAAGTTATCACAAACAAAATATTAAATTTCTTTAGCTTTGGCGTTTCAATAAATACACAAAGACAAGTTGACCATACATTTGATATCGTGTTATATCTTTAAGTGCGACACAGTTTGATAGATGCAAAATAAATAAAATTAACAAATTCAATGTGGATTAGATAATCGAGTTTAGCCTACGATAGTTCTTATTGCATTTACACCAATTCTATCGTCCTCTTCGATTGTGTCATTTCCCGTTAAATTCATATTGGCTAAGATGCTTGGAGGCAATGATGATCCATTTCCCGTAATTGGACCATGAGGAAATTTAAAATTATATGATTGATCATCTGATGATGTGCTGTAATAAGTCAAAATAAGTAATATTATGAAAATAATATAACATTCATGACAAATAGTTCATCGTGCAAATGAAAGAATCTGTTGATTCTTACTTTAATGCTTGTGTTTGGTTACTTTTGTCTAACTCTATTGGACGGAGTATTGCTGAATCGTTGAAAATGAATAAAGCACACAACAAAGTACCAGTTAGCTGTAACAAAAAACAAGATAATTTGTAAAAAAAACTTAGAGCGACAGTAAACAAAGATTTAAAAAAAATTGTAGGTGTAGTCTATGATGAAACAATACTGAGTTTATACGAATTTCAGTCACTTCCATTAGGAAATGCTGCATGTAATCGTATTTTTTTTTGGGAAAATAATCAAAACTCACAGAGCACAAAAAATAAAACTACGAACTAATGACCTTCTATTAAAAACCCCCAAAAAACTATGTTAATTAATTAATTAGCGGACTTCAAGAATTTCGAGTTTGCATTCCGAAAGCTTCATGTGAATGAGTAATTCCAGTTCATCTTTGATTTTTATCTTTTACCAAGTCTTATGTCTCTTATTCTTGAATAATAATTTAATTCGAAATCTACAAATAAAATTTCGAATTAAATTTACCAAGTCGATTCCGCAGAACTTTTGAAAAAGAAAATCAAATATGGTTACGATTACTGCTATTCTGAACAGTGAATGAAACTTTATGAAATTTCTGCGCACATTATTGAAATAATGCGTGCGTGAAATGCTTCGTTGGACGCGACGTATGTTTGATGTATGTAAATACGACGTATGTTTGTATGTATTTAAATCCGACGATAGATTGCTGAAATAATCAATTTTCATTTGAAAAGCATGTTTTGTTGCAAATTTGATGTATTTGTACAACTTTTAACCTATTATTGCAACGGAATCAAATAGAACTCATGAATTCACACTTATGCAAAATTAAGTAGCAACAGCCCAATGAATAAAAATATCTAACACGTAAATTCAAATTATTTTAAACAAAAGTAAAATTATCTTGGACGAAAACTTACAACAAACACTGACTGATTCATATTTGCTTAAACTCTATTGAAACAGATCACCAAATTATATGTACACTCTAATTTCTTTCAGTGAAACTATCCTGCAAAATACTGCGGTTCAACTGAGATTTTAGATGAAGCACGTCAATGTTTTATAAGCAATGTAACTTAACTCTCTGCATCTCGTGGGGACGTTTATTCTTGAGCTTAGCGTAAAATCTTACTATCAAACGGGTTTTATCAAATTAGCGTATACTATTTGTTCTTTTGCATAAATTTTGTTGAGTATGGATGGCGTAATCTGCAATATGCTTCTTAAGGTTTGTTGACTAGCTACATATAATACATTGAATTGGATCTCCAAGCGATTGCACTATGAATTGATACCAGATAGCGCATCTTCATCTATGTACATGCAAGTATTCATACATACATATGCTATGCATATCATCGATAGGGTTTCGTAGAATACTTGGTAGTTAATTCGCGATTTCATTATCCTTCGATGAGACTACTCACTAGCTATTTGAATGAATTGATGCTTGGAACAAACTCCTGGAAATATGTATGCTGGATGAGGCATAATAAACCGGCCAAATTCCTTCAATTTATCCAGGGTGACTTTTGCAGTATGCGGTCGGGCGTTATTGTGATGAAAACAACTTTCTTCCTGTTCACTAAAGAAGGGCATTTTTCAATCAATTTTGCCTTCCAAGTACTGGGTTGATGACAATACACATTCGCTATGATAGTCTCATTAAGATGCAACAAATCAAAATAGACTATTCCTGACATACTTACACATCCCACCAAACACAGAAGAATTTTTGTGGATGCAGTTCTGGTTCGGCATTTGGCTGTGGTGTCTGATTTGTATCCACCCAAGGTCTTTTCCACACGACGTTGTTATACGCTTTCCACTTTTTGTCCTCTACTACAATTTGATTGAGAAAATGTACCATTTCATTGTGCATGCTTAGTTACCGTAAAAGCTTAGAAGATCCATTTTATGCTTATGTAAGCTACAGGACGTATGATTAAGCTAGATGTTGGTTTGTACTGTAAAATGGTGGAATATATATTATCTCAATTGCTTATAATTTTATCTTTATTTATTATTTGTTTATTTTTATTTCTGCAAATAGTGTTTAATAATTTTATTGTTGTGCAAAAACAATTAGTTTTTTACCTACTTGGACGAAATTTTTTCAAATTTAACTGTAATGCTCCAGGTAAAGTTACGTGATAAGTCTCCCCTGAATGATCCCTACTTTTAATCCTTATCTCCATTTCATTTTATTTAATTACTAAACAACTGCTATATTTTTTATTTTATTTACTATACAACTTACTACATTTTTATTTTATTTATTTACTAAACAAGGCATCCATATAATGGGAAATAAGCATGAACAAAGCACAAAATTCAAATTGTGCCACTTTTGAACAAACACTAAAAGACAAAAAAAACCGTAACTTAAATATATTTTATTTCAATTTAGGGCAGTTTTGATGGAAACTAAGTTGGATTAAGATGTTGAAAGAACCTGGGATAAGGTTTTTTTGAAAGCGAATATAGAAATCCCTAGAGAGCAGTGACTGAGAATTGAACATCCCATAAGACCTATTATTGGACTCATTATATGCATAGGTAGTGTGATGATCGTATATCAAAAGTTAACCAACAGTGTTCTTCTAGGAGTGAAAGACATTAATTTTAGAATGTTCAATCTGTATGTGTAAGATGGAAGACGTGGAAAATATTTTGGCCATAAAAATGTTTTAAAGCGAAAAGTAAAAACAGTTTTTGAAAAGATTCGTCTCCATCACTATGCTGTTCAAAAATTTTACTCCGCATTATGCAGGCATATTCCATTAGAGGTCGCACTAAAGTTCTATATAATCATTTGGTATTTGTGTTAATGGTGAGCTCTTTAGCATGCCTTTTAATGAATCCGAGCCGTTTATTAGCCCTTGCTAGGATTTTGTCGTACTGGTGATTGAAGTGCATCTTGTCCAAACTACGCCTATACGCCTATAATATCATGCATCATATAATATCATGCATCATATAATATCATGCATAAACAATAAGAATTCACTGTTATCGTATTCTCACGGGAAAAACTTAGTACATGGCACTTGTTAATGCTAAAATTCAGATTATTCAGCTTATTATTCTCGTTGCAGCACTGTTCGAGAGTTTCAACTTAGATTGTAGAATCGTTACGACAGAGTGTGTGTTTACGATCTACTAGACTTTTAAGTCGTCTGCATAGCAGAGATGGGGTATACCAAGCAATCTCTCAGATATATTAGTAATGAAGATGTTAAATGACAGGCAGCCTAGATGACTGCCTTGTGGAACTCCAGAAGAAGTGAAAATTCCTTCAGATAAAAGTGTCTGAATTTCACAAGCTGATTTTGATCTCAAATATTGGAACGGACTCGGATATACCAAAATTGTGAAGTCTTTGCATGGCCAACCCGATCAAAAGCTTTACTGAAGTCCAAATAGACCGTGTCAATTTGGTTTTCTTGTTTCATTTCAAGTAGCACATCACACCATGTTATGGCCAATTATTTTCAAATATATTATGAATGTATTTTTTATTTTTCTTTGATTTGTACAATTATATTTCTTCTTCCTAGGAAATATTGATTCAAGGTTGTTAAGGGGGGGGTATGGTCAGAGCAGCACATTTTATACCCATTTTCAAGATTTTTTTTTAGAAAACTGTTAATAGTTACTTGATTGGGATAATACCTACAGTAAAGAACAACCTTTGAAGAGTATACAAAAAAAAATTTATTGAAAAATATCGAAAATTAAGCTCTTGACATGAATTTGACATTTTCGTTCCGGACAAAGAGTTGATTTGCGGTGAGACACATAACTAATGACAATCATTGTAAACAAAAAAACCAAAAATAGTTCGTTAGTTTATAAGTTTCTTGAGGTAACGCTGTCGAGTTTTTCCAAATACCTAAATTATTTAATTTTTGGTATAAGTTTGAAGTCAAAAAAATGAAAAATAACGGAAATTTTTTTTTCGAAATTTCTGTTTTCAGTTGTAAAAAATTCCATAAATAAAAAAAAGCAAGAAATAAAAAATATCTCGACAGCGTTACCTAGTAAATTGCCTACAAAAATAGTGTGCAAAATTTCAGAAAGATCGATTGACTAGTTTTCGAGTTACATGTCTCACCGATTTGAAATATAAAATTCCTCAAAAAACGCGTTTTAAAATTTTAACTGTGTAACAAAAGTGCGTGAAAAATTACGAAACACGTGTACCGTAACTGTTCGATGCAATGAATGTATACTATTACAAGTCACATATATAAGTGTTTTTTCACAAATATATTACATGCAGGTGTAGGTAGAGTGAGAAGACTCTACTATTACGTATTTGAGAGCTGCGCGCGGTTAATAAAGCAGGAAAGGAACGCGATTTGCGCGTAAATATGAATTTGAGTTATTTGTATTGTTAAGCCGATAACTTCGTTAATTTTGCTCGGATCGACCTGAAATTTTGTATGGACACTCTTGAGTTACTATACACTAGTCACTAAACAAAAAAAATATCGATTTTCTGACCAGGTCTCGCCAAATGTCAATTATCTTTAACCATTCAATGCCGGCTGCCATTTTATTGATATTTTTAATATACCTATTATTCTGTCCACAAACAATTTTCGCAAGAATTGAGTTAACGAAATGAATCCTGAACGTATTTTAAATGTGCACCGGATAATATTTTGGAATTTTTTTTTAACCCTATGTGTGCTAGGTGCCTAAAAAGCGATCGAGAAAATTGGAAATTTTTTAAAACGCTATAGCTTTTGACAGAGCTGTCAAATCATTAAATTTACAGGGCTTATTATAAATGTGTGTTGCTTCTGATGAGCGTGTTTGCAACTCTGTAGCTAGGGCAGGCGCTGAAAGTGAAAACATTCATATCATCGAATCTCCTGAAAAATTGTCACTTTTTGGAAAAAAAGTCATTCATATATAAATCTTATACTTTGTCTACATAGCCAAAGTAAAACATTTGAAATGTTACAACGGGCAAGAACGGTAACCCTTCCCCAATATACATAGCATCAAAAACTTCTTTTCACGGGAACTCACGATCTTATAATTGTTGAAATTTACTGAATGTATTGGCCTTAAGTAGGGCCAGGTCTGATAGAAGCAATTTTTAAATTTGGGCAATTCTGTGCCAGTGGTGGCATCTTGAAAAATTACAAAGAAAAATAACTGCTTTTGGCCCTATAAATCCTGATTCAGCCACCAGATGTTGACGAAGTTCACACAGTAGCTAAATTTTACTCTAAGCCACATTTGATGGAAATTTGGCTGCAAAATTCGGTTGGAGCTGCCAGCTATAGTAATTTTAGTATCTTAAATTTTGAAAATTTGCTCAGGAAAATAAAGCTCTTTGCTCTATAGCTTCAAGTGCGGTAATGGAATCTTAACGGGATTCATATGGTAAATTGAACTTACTGTAGACAATACTCAGAAGACATCTAGTTGGAAAAACAATGATAGGGTTACCAGTTATGGTTGGCTTTGCTTTTTTTCGTCATATCTTTTTTCAGCGATTTCATCATGAAATTTTCAAATGGTAGTGACCCTGTAATGAAAATTAACAACACATATTACAATCTAAAAAATTTGAAAGCTTTTACGGGTGGTTGGTAGGCCTAAAATTTTTTGTATCCCTATAACTTCCAATGCAGTGATCGGATCAATACGAAATTTGGAACGTGAGGTGAATGTGACATAGTTTTGGCTTCGGTGCTATTTCCGTACATAAACGTTACTTAAACATTTAAAAATAAGTAAAGAAAATAAGTACAGTAGACGTAATAAGTACAGCAGACGTTTAGTCTGCGGACTATACACCAAATTCTGCCTAAATTATTTAGTCCAACTGCTGTAAACACTCAATACTGTTTTAAATTTGAAATAAGGAAAAAGTTACTTGGAGCCATGTTCGGACTGTAAGGTGGATTGCCAATTTCCGTGAATCCCATTGCTTTGAGGGTATCCCTCGCAATTCGAGCGGTGTGAACGTGCCAACGTGTCTCGTCTTTAATTTAATCCAAATCACTCTGACACAGCTCCAAAAAAATCTTCACAACTCTCCAATCGTCGATGCTTGTCGAGCGTTGTGAGCATTCACGGTACCCAACGCGCACACATTTTTTTTCTGAGTTTATCTTTAATCTTTATGTTTAAAAATTTATTTCGGCTCAATTCCTTTTTTAATAAGGAATTTAATCACAGTGCGGTGTTCCAAATTGCGGGAATTTCCGTGATATTTATATTTATACTAACAATGAGTCATGCAATTGGTGTTATCAGTAAAGGGATGATGAGTCATCGCTTAGGCCGTGGACTTATCAGCCGCCCCTCGTATCTTCGAAAATCAGTGTTTATAGCAGTTTTTATCTGCTCGAGTTTTTTTTCATTTTTAAAAATACTATCAAACAAAAACAGTGAATAGTTCAGTTATTATATTTAGTCAAAGCTCTAACTATTATAATTATAAATTATCTAAATAAAACAATGAGTACAATGGCTGATATTCTGGAAAAACATTTTGCTTCAATTGGTATAAACATAGTTAAATCTATAAAATTGACATGCCAAATCATGTGAATTTATAATAAAACATAAATTAAGTTATCACGAATACAACATTAAGATTCTTTAGCTTTGGCTTTTCAATAAATACAAAAAGACATTTAGTCTATATATCTAACTACATATGTGTTATTTCTTCGAGCAAGATACAATTTTTCGTGGATTGGAAAATGATGCGGATGAGGAGCTTGCATTACAATTAAATAAAATTAATGAGTGCGATTTAGATTCGATATTCAAAGTTAGCCTAAGATTGTTTTTATTGCACCTCGACCAATTTTTTCGTCCTCTTCGATTGTGTCATTTCCCGTCAGAATCAAATTGGCCAAGATGTTTGGAGGCAATGATGACCCATTTCGCAGTCTTGGGTCATCAGGATATATAAAATCGTAGGATTGATCATCTGATGGTGTGCTGTAATTAGTCAAAATAAGTATTGTAATGAAAATATTATAACATTCATGACAAATAGTTGATCGTGCAGATGTTAGAATCGATTGATACTTACTTTAGTGCTTGTGTTTTGTTGTCGATGTCTACGGCTACTGGTCGGAGTATTGCTGAATCATTGAAAATGAATAACCCACACAACAAAACAACGGTTAGCTGAAACAAAAAGCAAGATAATTCATAAAGAAACTGAAAGTGACAGTGAAAAAATATTTGAAAATTTAAATGGCAATGTTATTTAAATGGCGAAACCATATTGAGTTTATAAAACGAATTTCAACCACTCGAAGGAGTAAATGCTGCTTATAATCGCATTTTTCACGAATAAAATTAAAAATAACGGAGCATAAAATTTAAGCAAAATTGAATTTCAGATCTATGAACTAATCACCTTTTACTATTCTGAACCCCAAACACCATTTTAATCAATACACTATCGCACTTTTAGAATTTGTATTTTGTTCTCAGAAAGTTTCAAATGAATGAGTCATTCAAATTCATCTTTGATTATTATCTCTTACTACGTTTTACGTCTCTCATTCTTGATTGGAAATCTAAAAATAAAATTTCGATTGAATTAAATTTACTAAGCCAGTTCCGTAGAACTGTTGAAAAAGAAAATCAAATAAAGCTACAACGTTTACTGCTATTCTGGAGAGTGAATGAAAATTCATGAAATTTCTGCCCACAGAAATGCAAAGATCTGCATTAAAATGCAAAAAGTTATTTTGTTGGAGTAATTCGTGCGTGAAATGCAGCGGTGAACGATTTACCCTAAAACCCAGGATAGCCTCGACGTAGGTTGATTTCTGCGTATAAATCTAACGATGGATTGCTGAAGTAATCAACATTCATTTGATAACTCAGTTTTGTTTTTTCGATTATCTGATTTACTTGTATAGATTTGAACCAATTATTGCAACGAAATCAAATAGAACACTTCACTTCACACTTATACTAAACAAGTACCGACAGGCCGATGAATAAAAACATCGAACACGTAAATTCTAATTATTTTAAACAAAACTAAATTTATCTTGGACAAACACTTACAACAAACACTGAATGATTCATATTTGCTTCAACTCTATTAAAGCAGGTCACCAAATTATACACTCTAATTTCTTTCAATGAAACTATCCTGCAAAATACTGCGCTTCAACTGAGATTTCGGTTGAAGCCCGTCAAGGTTTTATAAGCAATGTAACTTAAGTCTCTGTATCTCTTTGGGATGTTTATTCTTGAGCTTAGCGTAAAATCTTACTATCAAACAGGTTTTATCAAATACGTTAATTTGATTTGTTCTTTTGCATAAATTTAAATGCGTATGGCGTAATCTGCAATATGCTTTTTATGGTTTGTTGACTAGATACATTGCATTGAATTAGATCTCGAAACGAAAATTACACTATGAAACGATAGAAGATAGAACATACTCATCTATATGCAAGTATACATTTGCATAATATCGATGGGGTTTCGGAGAATCCTTGGTAGTTAATTCTCCAGTGCATTATCCATTGATGATACTCCTCACTCACTCTTTATATCAATTGATGCTGAAACAGCTGATAGTCGGGCTTGTGGAAACTGGGTAACGTATCAATATTACAAAGCAATGAGTATTAAATTTGCTGGGAAATACTAATATGCGTTATTCATAACTTTTACGGTCGAGTATGAGAATTTCACGTTTGAACGATGCAAATCGGGGATTTACCATACGAAGAGTATGTATTTCTTAAATAATACAGAGTTTTGCATGTGATGAGGAAATTACCTACAACTTGTTGGTTTTCTCGAATTATCAAACCCGTTATAATTTTACGTTTCATTTACTGTGCCAGCCCAATGACATAATTGCAAAGATTAACAGTATTCAATATTTCATTTTTTTTTTTATCTATTAGTCAAAATATCTAGAAATATCTGATTGTGTGGATTTGTAATTTTTGGACAGTCTTCAAGTGGTATAGTAAGTTAAGTACCTAGTTTTGATTTAATATTGGTTTCTAAAAGTTTTTTGTCGGCTGGATATCCTATACGGTCATCCAACTACACGACAAAAACTTACTATTATTTACATGACTACTGATCTGATTTAACCAAATTGCTGAAATCTTTATTCAGGTCTGAATGAAGTTTTCATTTGATTAGCCAATGAAAACATCACATATTCTAAGGATTTCTACATTAATTTCTATTCGACATTCATAATGGCAGGGTGGAGATATGGAAAATCTTGGCAGGGTCAATAGGTCTAGGTGTAAATAATTTTTTTTTGGTAAGTGTGCTTCTAATTGATTCTTCGTCTACGATCGAACAATTTTGTCGTTGTATGATCGGCTATCATCTAATTTCACTAAGAAAGTGGAGCAATTTGCAAAAGATTTTGGATTGACTTCAATTTAATTTGGGCAAAAAAATGAGATAGTTTAGTGGTCCTGAATTGTGAACCTTTGGTTAGGTTAGGTTTAACTGGCTGGCACAGGGCCACACATAGACCCATTGGTCCGTAGTGATACAAGATAAATGGACCCGGAGAAGGAAAGTTCAGTCCAAACGGCCTACGTCACAATTTTTATTTTTCCTGTCAATAAAACCCTTCTTCCAATCTATGCCTTCAAAAGAGTAAGACACATTTTTTATTTATCTGAATTAAAAATCTGCGCCGTTTTCTTTTTCACAGCAAATAATAATAGTAATGGTATTACTTTTACTATCTACAGATATTTTCTGAATCATTTGGAATCATTGAGCTGAAAAATAATTGTATTATTTACTTTGCACAGGTTTATATTATTGACAGAACATTTTTCAGATTTTTAGTGTATTTTCTCTATGGCCGAAATTAAAGTCTATTATTGACAAGAATCATACAAAGTATTTAGAGGTTCTATTACAGACAGGTTTCACCACAGCCAAAAGTATGCCAAAATCTGCTTCTCGTTGAGACCAACCAAATCTGTGAATGTTGTTTCGATCAAATGACTGGATTGGAAGTTATAAGGATTAAAATAAATTTAGGATTATCATCCGCAAAAGCTTTCAAAATTTCGAAAGCTTCATATTATTGCTGAACAATGATATGGAAATGATAAATAATGATAAAGGAAAGATAAAAATTACAAAAATTACCATAACTGGCAACCCTATCATGATCTACTAACCAAATTTGGCTTACAATAAGGGCCATTCACTACATGAATTTCAATCGTTTGTTTTTTTTCGTTTTGTTACGGTCGAATGTTTCTACCTGAAGTTAAGATAAATAAATCAAAATTTGAATAAAAGAGTTGCTTACTTTTAGGCACTCGGCTCCCACATAGAGCTGAAAATTTGCAATTATTTATCATAAGCAAGTGTAAAACATCATCAGTTTTCATTTTCAATATTTGTTATCTTTTGTTATCTCTATTTGTTAAGAAAATAAAATTGATGAGTACGATGCGGATTCGATATCCAAAGTTAACCTACGATTGTTATGATTGCACTTCGGCCAATTATTCTGTCATCGTCGATTCGTCGTCATCGTCCGTAAAATTCAAATTGGCCAAGATGTTTGGAGGCAATGATGATCCATTTCCCAAGTTTGATGATGCATAATCTGATGATGTGCTGTAATCAGTCAAAACAAGTAATTTTATAAAAGTAGCATAAATTTTCGATCGTGCAGATGAAAGAATCTGTTGATACTCACTTTAATGCTTGGGTTTCGCTATCGATGCCTAACTCTACAGGACGAAATACTGTTGAATCGTTGAAAATGAATAAAACACAGAACAAAGTAACGATAAGCTGAAACAAAAAGCAGGATAATTTATTTAAAAAACTAGAAGTGACAGTAAACATAGATTTAAAAACTTCGTAGATGTGATCCATGATGAAACAATACTGCGTTTTTAATTTAAACCATTCGAAGTAGACATGCAGTCGAATTGATCTTACAAACAAAATTAAAAATAACGGAGCACAAAAAGTAAACAAAATTGACTTGAGAGCACCGAAGTAATCACCTTCTATTGAAAACACGATCTTTATGAATACACTATTGCATCTATAAGAATTTTGACTTTGCCCTCCGAAAGTTTTAAGCGAACGAATAATTCAAATTCATCTTTAATTAATATATGTTAGCATGTTTTATGACTCTTATTCTTGAATAATAACTTAAGGCAGTATTCTGGTCTAGAAATTTGATCAAATCGATTTTTTTTGTTTGCATATTTTCAAAGTTTAGACCTTTGAAAATAAGCCTTTAAAAGGATTTTCGGAAATTCGAATTATTTTTGGAATTACAGCTATTTTTGTGACACGCCAACTAACTGCCCGAAACGAGACTCCAAGTTTTAAACGCGTTTTTCTCGGAACTACTTTTCTCGATACGGTTGACATGATATCTCTAGTTGTAATAAGTCAATTTGCGTGAAATTTTGCATAAACCCTTCTAACACTATTAGTTATCGTCTGATGTAGGGATTTTCCAATTTTTTTTTGTTTCTACTTCTTATTTAAAATCCCTAAAGTTGAAAAAATGTGGTAAAAAAACGACTTTTTTTTTACATGGACGCCATTTTGTGAAAAAAAAAAAGTTTTTTCAAATCGCCTGCGTCAGACGAATGTCATATTATTTTTTTACAGAATTCACCAAAAATTAATGTTTCAGACCACCAGGAAGGTTGGAATCATGTCAACCATGGGACAAGTTT
The DNA here is from genome assembly GCA_963978885.1 of Nemotelus pantherinus. Lineage (NCBI taxonomy): Eukaryota > Metazoa > Arthropoda > Insecta > Diptera > Stratiomyidae > Nemotelus > Nemotelus pantherinus. The sequence goes on from OZ022265.1 coordinate 13,793,153, forward strand.
TTTTTCTGAGCCTTCACTTCGCCGGTCAGTATCTACATCAATTTTTATTTTTTTTATTTGTTGAATACATTTTTGTACTTTCAAAATGTTAATAAAAGATTGGTAAAAAAAAACATATACGAAAAATGTTTATGGTTTTTTTTATTGCGTCCGTAAAATCACTTCAAAATCGAGCCTCTAGACCAGAATACTGCCTTAATTCGAAGACCGAAAATAAGATTTCAAATTAAAATTACTAAGCCGGTGCCGTAGAAATCATGTAAAAGAGAACCAAATATAACATCTACTAGATGCTGAACAGTAAATGCACTGATACACAAAAATCTGCATTAGAATGGAAAAAGTGATTTTGTTGGAATAATTCGTGCGTGATATGCTCCAGTGGACGATTTATCTTAAAACCTAGGAAAGCCGAGAAGAATGCTGTTATTAAACGAACAGTTGAGACAAATAAACATCTGAAATTTGTTTGTTTGAATCTTCAGAAAGTTGTTTGGTTGTTTGTTCACTTGTTGCACATAATCTAAATTTAAAAGATAACGGTAGAAATGTGGCTCCAAGAAAACCTTAATCTTCAGTTGAATTTTGGCTTTCTCAAACAGGTAAAACTGTGCTTAAAATCACCGAAATAGTTTATCAAGCTTCCACGACAGTATTTAACATAATAAGTCGTCATTGTAGCATAACAGATTATGAAAATAAATCTAAACCAAGTTCTCGAAAATGTTCACCTTATCAGATCAACATTGGGTAGTGAGCTTGCCATTGAAGCAAAAAAATATCTTGAGAAAAAACTAGTCACGAAACCATAAGGATAATTTTACGAGATCATCGTTTAACGGTAGGGTTGCGAGAAGAAAGCCTTTAGTCATTAAGGCTAGATGCCAAATTGATGGAAAGTATAGCAAAAACGACTTTTCACTGACGAAAGTGAATACATGGCTTCTAAATCGGATGGCAGATCGTATGTACGGAGAACAATCAATGAGCTCAAAGAAAAAGTGCCTTGCATATGTGAAATTTTCTGTAAGCTGTTGGACCTGAAAATCTTCATATAATTGAGGAAATAATGGGCATTTATATATATTCAAGAAGAATTTAAAAAAAAATTCTCAAAAAGTGGGGATTGAAAATAGTTTTTATTATTATCAGGATAACGATCACAAGCTTACAGTTTAGGAAATTGGCGCCTTTATAGCTGTCTAACGTGTAAGAAACGCCACCTCAGGCACCCGATCAAAATGCTATGGAGCTACATACTTAAAAGAAAATTTAAAAAAAAACATTCTAGGACCAGTAAAAATGTATTAACAACAGGATTGATAGAAGAATGGGACGACATTGAACCTTTTTTTTTGTAAGAAATTGGTGGAGTTAATTTTAAACCAGTTTAACACAACTTTCAAACAAAATTTACGTTGATAATAATTTCAATAGCACCTTCTCCTCAAACTCTAAATCAGCTCGATCAGTGTGAACGGCTGACTTGATTTCGTTGAATTGTGTTACACTCGTTAACTCTGCGAAAATTTCTTCTGGTTTCTCTTACCGCTGGGATCAGTCAGCTCAACATTCGCATTTGTGTGCTCTGTCACTAAGATTTATCAGCAATTCGGAAATTTTAAGAAATTTCTGAAATCTAACAGTGAATAAGTAAACTAGTCTAAATAGAAAGTCAATAAAAATTGATGCTATCCGCATCATCGTACTAGACCCCTTACTTTACCTTCACCAGAACAAACGGTGGGAAACACGGTGGCAATCATCCTCTTGTCCAGGAGATCACTTCTAACTATTGCAGATTAGTGCTAAAATAAACGTATGACTTTTGAATTAGCGTAAATTAATTAATTTAATTGCGTTATTGAGTTATTTCTTCACCAAAAGCGAACAAAATTTTACCACTTTCCCTATTTTCCAACACCAACCGTGAACTTAAGAAAGTAGAAAAATTAATCGAGTTATTTGGTGCATCTGAAATTGTTTACGAAAAAATTGAAGCATCGTTTACAAAAGGTTGGCCATCCATGCAAGGTGTATACAATATGTTTTTGTGTGTGCTTGAAATATGTTTCATTCTTTGACTGTGATCGAAAAGTTTAATCGTGAATTGATTGGTTAGCATTAAATTTCATTAAGGTAGTGAAGCAGTATACTTTCAAAAGAGTTTGGGCTGACTTAATTGGAATTTAGATCAAAAAATCAGAATATTTTTTGATCCTGAATTGTGAGCCCTGTAAATCTACAAAAAGTTATTAATAAAAAAGTTGTTAATATTTGGTTTCACAAATTTCCAGACTAAAATATAATTATCGAGAAAGAAAAAAACATTTCCAAACGCAATTGCAAATTCACAATCCAAAAAAGCAAATGAATACAAATGTCAGCAAACATGTAGGAAAAACGTAAAACAAAACAAGCAAATTTGGAAACCTTCGCAGTGTTATGCATCACGTGTAGCTGAAATTTCAGTTTGGTATAAAAAATCAACCCAGGGTCTCTAAACTGCTGTACAACACACAGAGATATATCTTACAATGAATAGGAAAACACATGTGGGGGTATTTTTATATATCAATGACATCTGGTGGCACCTCGAGATGTTAAAAAATTACAATAGAAATAGTATTACTATTACTTTTTTGCAGATTTTTTCTGTACCTTTTGGAATCATTTAGCGGTAAAATAATTATATTATTCACGTTGCACAGGTTTGACAAAAAATTTACAAGATTTTTCTGGGTGAAAGTCTATTATTGACAAGAACTATACTAAGTATTTGGAGGTTCTATTAGAGACAGGTCTCACCACAGCCACAAGCATGCCAAATCTGCTTCTCGTTGAGACCCACCAAACTTGTGAATTTTGTTTGGATCAATTGACAGGATTGTAAGTTATACGGGTCAAAATAAATTTAGGGCTACCACCCACAAAAGTTTTCAAAACTTCGAAATCTTAATATTGTTACTTAACATTTAATGATCACAAAAATTACCATAGCTGGCAGCCTATCATGATTTTTCAGCCAAATTTGCATATAGTGCTATATGCATTTCATTTTGATTTTTGGTGAAGGGTATTTTTCACGGGCCTACCGTAGCAATAGAGTTGTCCACACATGTACATTTATTTATAATTAAGTATAGTTTTAGTCCACATTAATATGTGCTGAAGGTTTCGTGATTAAACAATGTTTTTGTGTTACAGTAAAGTAACGACAAACCGAAAATTGAAAAATAAATCCTTGACTACTTTTAGGCATCCAGTGCCCACATAGGTCTGAAAATCTCCAATTCTTGATCATAAATCAGTTTTCGTTTTCGATGCTTGTTATTTACGAAACATTGCTATGCACAGAAATATAGGGTACCTCAAAATAAACAAAAATCCTCGCCGCACCTGCCGCCAGTGTGTTAAATATTACTTGAGCTAGTTATGGACCGATTTTGTATGTACATCCATGTCTACCGGAAATTTTAGTTCAAACGAACCACGCACTCCAGAGCGAATATCTTCTTTTGTTCGAAAACCATTGTTTCTAGCGGTTCATGTGAGGTTTTTTAATTCTACAAAATATTGTCGAAACAAAACTATGTATAATTAAGTTATTATATTTATCCAAAATAAATTTCAAAAATTCACATGCCAAAGCATGTGAATAAAGTTATCACAAACACAATATTAAGATTCTTTAACTTTGGCGTTTCAATAAATACACAAAGACAATTAGTCGATGTTTACAACTTTGTCTTATTTCTGCGAGCTCGATAAAATTTCTCGCGGATTGTAAAATGAAACAGATGGAGAGCTCGCATTTCAGGATGTAAAATAAATAAAATTAATGAGAACGATGCGAATTCGATATTCAACGTTAGCCTAAGATTGTTATTATTGCATTTCGGCCAATTCTTTCGTCCTCGTCGTCAGTGTCATTTCCCGTGAAATTCAAACTGACCAAGATGTTTGATCCATTGATCCAGAATGCTGATCCATTTCCTATGATTTGGTAATCAGGAAATAAAAAATCGTCTGATGAATAATCTAACGATGTGCTGTAATTAGTAAAAATAAGTTATGTTTATTATATTGTCATGTGTTTCCACAAATAATATGACAATAATGGTAATTATTTGATCGTGCAGATGAAAATATCTATTAATACTTACTTTAGTGCTTTTGTTTCGTTATCGATGCCTAACTCTACTGGTCGGAGTATTGCTGAATCGTTGACAATGAATAACGCACAGAGCGAAGTAACGGTTAGCTGAAAGGAAAAGGAAGTTAATTTATAAAGACACTGAATTTTACAGTAAACAAGGATTTAAATAGTTGGTAGGTGTAGTCTATGATGAAACAATACTGCGTTTATAAAACGAATTCATACAACTTCAATTAGGAAATGCTGGAAATAATCGTTTTATTTGCGATCGAAATTATTAATAACGGAGCACAAAAAATAAGCCGTACTGACTTCAGAGGTAGGAAACAATCATCTTTTTCAACTAATTCACTATTGCACCGTTTTAATTAATACACTATAGCATTGAAAGAATCTTGACTTTGCTCTCCGAAGTTTCAAGTGAATGAATATTTAAAATCTCTTCGCAAGTTATATGTCTCTTATTCTTCAATTATATAATTCAAAGTCCAAAGATAAGATTTCGAACTAAATTTACTAAGCCGGTTCCGTAGAACTTATGGAAAAGAGAGCCAAATATAACATCTGCTAGATGCTGAACAGTAAATGCTACATTATGAAATTTCCGCCCACTGAAATGCAAAAATCTGCATTAGAATGCGAAAAGTTATTAAGTTGGAGTATTCGTGCACGAAATACTCCGGTAAACTATTTATCTTAAAATCTGAAGAAGTTTGATTTAGCGATGGATTGCCGTAAGTAATAAGCTTTCATTTGAAAACTGAGTTAAATAGATAACTTCTATTCAATCTTATACAAAATCAGTAGCGACACTCGGATGAATAAAAATATCGAGCACGTAAACTAAAATTATTTTAAACAAAAATAAAATTATCTTGCTCAAAAACTTACAGCAAATACTGCTTGATTCATATTTGCTTTAATGTTATTTAAATAAATGAAAACAGATCACCAAATTATACACTTTAGTTTCTTTTAATGAAACTATCCAGCCAAATACTGAGGTTCAACTGAGATTTTAGACGAATCTCGTCAAGATTTTATAAGCAATGTAACTTGGCTTTCTGCGTCTATTTTGATGACGTTTATTCTTGAATTTGGAGTATAATCTAAAAACGGGTTTTGTCAACTTTGCGTATCTTAGTGGTTCTGTTGCATACATTTAATTGAGGATGGATGGCGTAATCTGCAATATGCTTCATATGGACTGTTGATTAGTTACAATATATTGAACTGCATCTCGAAGCGAAGAATATACTATGAAACGATAGAAGATGTAGAATATTTCTCTACATGCAAATATACATTTGCATATCATCGATTTAGCTTCCGAAAATCCTTGGTAGTTGATTCTCCATTGCATTCTCCATCGATGATACTACTCACTAGCTCTTTGAATGAATTGATGCTGTAGCAGCTGGTAGTCGGGCTTGTGTAAACCTGGTAACGTATCAGCAATACACTATAATGTGCATTAAATTTCTTAGCGAATACTAATATGCTAATATAAAAGTTATGAATAATAAATTTTACAGTTGAGTATGGGTATTTCACGCCTGAATGATGCAAATCGGGGATTTACACCATACGGAGAGTACTTTCGAATAATACAGAGTTTTGCACGCGAGGAGGAAATTAATACTTGTTCGTTTTTCCAAATTGTTAGACCGGCAATAATTTTACGCTTTTTTTTTATTGTGGCAGTCAACTTGAAATACAAAGATTGATAATATCCGATATTCAATGTTTTTACTAGTGTTCGAAGAAGAACATTAGTATTAAAATCACTTCTTCCGAATATTCATATATACATATATATATATATATATATATATATATATATATATATATATATATATATATATATATTCATCAAAAAATTTCAGTGAAAAAATCTCTGGAACGCGCAATCTGATTGAGCTGAAATTTTTAGGATACATTGGTGTGTATGCAGAATAGTGCCAGATTTCACAAAAAATAATAATCTTTAACCCTTTGGCGCCGGCGGACATTTTAGTGATATTTTACAAATATCTATTTTTTGGTCAACATATAACTTTCGCAAAAATAAAGTTTTTGAAATGAATTTTGAACGTGATCTAAATGTGAATATGATAATTTTTTTTAAAAAAATTAATCCTATGTGTGCACTAGGCGCCTAAATAGAGATTGGGAAATTTTTTGAATTACGATAACTTTTGAAATTTTTAATTACGATAACTTTTGACCAGATTATCAAATCATTATGAAACTTACAGAGCATATTGTTGCTACTAAATTGTGGTTTTTTATGAACATGCTGGCGATCTTACAGCTACGGCAGACATTGAAAGTGAAAACCTTTAAACCATCGCCTTAAATGAAAAATTTTCATCTTTTACAGTGAAAACCAACTCATATAGAAATTTCATGCTTGGTATATACAACTAATGGAAAACTTTTGAAATTTCACATCGGACAAGAACGTTAACCCTTCTCCAATTTACCTATATTTTAAGCATCAAAAACTTCTGTTCACGAGAGCTCACGATCCAATTATCAGATGCAAATAAAATTCACAGAATGTATTGATATTGAGTAAGACCAGGTCTCATAGAAGCGATTTTGAAATGCGGGCAACTCTGTGCCAGTGGTGCTATCTTGAAAAATTATACAGAAAAAAAAATTGCTATACTAGTATACTTGTATACCCTATGAATTCTGATTCAGTTAAATAAAATAAAATTGACACAGTAGCTGAACTTTGCTCTAGGCCGTATTTGGTAATAATTTTGTGGAAAAATTCGGATTGTGCTGCCAGCTATGGTAATTTTGGTGTCTTGGGTTTTGAAAACTCGCTCAGAAAAATAAAGCTTTTTGCCCTATTGCTTCCAGTGGAGTCATGAAATCAAAACGAATTTCATATGATATATGGAACTTAATATAGGCATTATTTAGAAGGAATCTGCTAAAAAAAAACCATTATAGGGCTGCCAGCTATTGTTGGTTTTGTATTTATTTGCAATATCTTTATAAAGTGATTTTACCGTAAAGCTTTCAAACGGTTATAATCTTTTAGTGACAGTAAACAACAAATATTAAGTTTTCGAAAATTTAAAAACTTGTGCGACTGGTAGCCCTAAATTTCTTTGTACTCCTATAACTTCCAATGCAGTCATCGGATCAAGCAGGTGTGGTATATTTTTGGCTTTGATGCTAGCAAAGGGCTGCCACCGCGAGTGGTTTTTTGCTATTTTCGTATCAATAAATGCTTACATGAAGTATATTCATATCGCGATCATTTACAATGAAAATAAGCTACCAATCCTTAAATTTTTTTAGTTCTGGAAATCTTTCGGTCCCAAACATCTTTCGTTTTGTGGACCCAAACATCTTTCTATCCTTGCAACTTTCGACAAAATCATCGAATAAAGTCGAGATCGATAGAGTAATTTGATTTTGACGTGAGGCAGCTGTAGGAGAGTTGTAGTTGCAATGCTGGTAAAGTGTTGCATGCACTGATCATTTTCTTTGTATGGTATGCTGCTTTCAAAGTTTTGCAGTGTTTGGCTTCCCTAAAACTTGAAATTCATGCAAGTGGTAGTCCTGAAATCCTTTCTACTCTATGTGTTTGAATGCATTGTTAAGATCAAAGTGGTTTTGCACGCGAAACAGGTTGGAGCACGTGTGACAGAACATGCACTCAAAATATGCATGATTCTTCTATTGTTAATCCAATGTTAGTATTTCTAGCGGTTCAGGTGCGCTAGAGTTTTTTTCTATATTTTTTTTTACTTCGCAATACTAATTTGCAAGAGGAAGTAACAGAGCAGATAAACTGAACATCTAATAATAATGGCACTCAAAGTGATTTTCAATGCTTGCTAGAGAGGCGAAACGAAAATGGTTTTTAATACTGAGTTATCCATAAATTTTCATGTTTGACCTAGTTTCGGACATTAATACCTGTAAATACTTATTATCTGAATCGTATAAGCCATTCCGAAACTGCAAAAACACTTCTTGTAGTGACTCTTTATTTGAATTTGCAGCCACGAGATACAAATATAATATCTAACACAAATATAAAAAATAACTAAAACAACCTACGTACATTATTCTTTGGCTGTTTCCGTTCGATAGCTAAAATTTCAAATAGAAATTAGCAACTTTTAATTTTTAATTGCTAGTAGCTGAAGTCTTCATTCGAAAAAAAGCTGCACTAGTGGGTGAAGTATTTTGGATGTTTTGTATATTTACTCCACGGTGTAGCGGAATAAGGAAGTAAACAAAACAAATGAAGAGATGGTTTTTCTTTCGATTTCAATTGCATAAACACATATAGGTGCTCACCAGTTGCTTTGGCACTGGATTATTTTGAAGCATTGAATCTTTTAATAGCTATAATAATATTAACAATAATATAACTGATTTGTTAACAATAATTACAATTAAGTATAATTATGACAATTATTTTAGAAAATATGATAATCCAAAAACGGAAAATGAGGTTTTCAGGTTTTTAATTATTTTGAAACCATCTTAAGCTTGGGTCAGACATCGCTACTTTTACTGCGTAGTTTTTAGGTTGTAGAAGCAAAAACTGCTAACTCTGTTCACACATAAAGGGTGCAACCCGCTACTTTTACTGCGCGCAACCGGGTAGCTGCAACTTCTTGCGAAGAAAACTGTAAAGGTGTTCATACATAACTCGCAGTTTTTGCTGAGCGCAACCTCTGTTGCAGTATTTTACTATTTAATTTGTTATGAAGTTTCAACCTGTTGTGTTAGTATACTCAGAAAAATGTCATTTAATAGAATCAAATTTAAATCAAAAGTTGAAATCACTTTGAAATAAAAAGCGAATCTTATATGAATTCCACTTTATTATAATAATTTTCTTTTCAAATCAAAATTTTTCATCATTGAATTAAAAAGAAGCGTATATGAAGCCAAACCATATTTGAAAATTTTTGAATCAAAAATGTTCAAATATGATTTGGCGCCATATACGTTTTCTTTTTAATTCAATGATGAAAAATTTTGATTTGAAAAGAAAATTTTTATAATAAAGTGGAATTCATATAAGATTCGCTTTTTATTTCAAAGTGATTTCAACTTTCGATTTAAATTTGATTCTAAAAAAGTGATTTAAAGAGACATTATTCTGAGTGATGTATTTCGATGATCCAGAAGTGTTGGCTCCGGCTTGTTTAGTTATAGTTTTAAATAAACGAAAAAAGAAAACCGAAAACAGAAGCTGCTGGGGGAGGACGTGGATCGCAAATAGAGAACACTATGGAGCTGTGCATTGTTTGTTAAATGAATTGCGTTCAGATGACAAAGCATTTTATAAAAACTTTTTGAGAATATCGGGTAGTGAGTTTGATGAACTTCTACAACTAGTGACGCCTTTAATAAAAAAAACGACACTTGGATGAAAAAATCAATAAGCCCAAGTGAACGATTCTCTTCCTTCAATTATTTAAACAAATTTAAACAAATTTGTTTTGAAACATTAGAATAGAACTTATTTATCAGTTTTTAATATTTATGTTAGGTTTTGCAAAATAGCTATAACATAGACTTATAATTAGAATAAACCGTATCGTCCACAACTTCTCTTAATTAAAAATGCTCTTCCTTCAATCAAAGATACTGTGTCTTTCGTCTAATTGTATTTAGCCATATTCTATTTGGTTAAACAAAATTAATATTCTACCATTTACAATTTTTGAAATACATACCGTTAAAAATACTAAAATTGGTATCACTACCGTACACACAATACTGTCACTTTTCAAGGTAATAATTGAATCGGCAATAACAAAACAAAAAGCTGCAGACGCAGCTGCAGCAAAGTTTCAACCAAATCAATATTTTTTTGCTGCACTTGCAACTCATTGAAAAGCTCTTCATACATCGCTACTTTTTAAACTGCAAGTTGCGACCGCAGTCTGGCTGCAGGCGCTGTTTTCAAGGTTTCTACATTGATCACACATCGCTACTTTCTGTCAACGCAGTTTTTTGTGCTGCGCAGCGCAAAAAGTAGCGATGTCTGACCGTAGCTTTAGTGCATAAACTGTGTTATTTTGAAAATATCATAGCAGGAAAATTCAAAAATTAAATTCAGGTTTGCGCTTTTTTGTCTGGTTCTGTTTTTTATTCTGTTTTTTTTTATGTTATATTTTGTAGTTTTCACTATTGCCAGCAAAATAAATTGTTAGCATCGACTTATTTTTGAATTAAATTTATTTACTAAAAGCTGAGTATCAAATCGTTTTTCTGTGCATGAATATGAGTTCAGAAACATAAAAAGTAAAAAGCAGTGTTTAAAAAATAAGGTGTTTAATTTAGACCAGCATTATTTAATAAGATCTCACTAAATTTAATATCTCTTATAGAGCTGATTGCATTTATATTTTTTTCAGATACTCAATCAAATGTGTGAAGCGTACATACGTATATGATGAAGTTGGGGATTACTCATCATCCCAAAAATTTACCTTGTTATTTAAATTTAAGCCTATCATTCATTATTCTTATTCCATTCTTTGCCATAATAACCAAAACAAGTTTTACGATTCGGGCAATAGAAACATGTGATGAACTGTAAATGGAGCTAAAAATAGTTTCCGCATTTATGTTAATTTCAAATAAAAAATCGTCTCGATCAGATCGGAGATGACAATTTAAGGCATCAATTGAAGAATAGTCACCTAAGTGGTGTAACCATCACAAAACTTTTGTTTTGCGAATTTTCGATATACGTATGTAGGTACTCTTTTGATTGCAATTGCACATCAGCATAGATATTAAATATAAACATAGTTGTTAAATTGTTTAGTAGAGGAGTCTTTTGAAAACAGAAATTTACCGTGTGCCAGCTCATATCAAGTAATCTGCATGCCTCATTGTCAACTACATACTAACAATTCATTTGCAGAGATACATGTGTTAATATTATGACGCATTTTGTCACCACATAATACTGGAAGGGAAGCAAATTTCATATTTTACTTGTTATTGAGTAAAATTACTTATATTATCGCCGAAATGTTTATCTCGTAAGTAGCTAAAAAATTCAGCCGAAACAAATCGTACGCGCTTAAAGTGCTAATTCAACATCTTGCTAGCCTTCGAGCACTCGAGTAAGAAAATTTGCTGCGCATATTTCTACCGCTAGTATTAATTCATAAAAACTTACAAAAATATTCCATCATGAGGCACACTATTATTTCGACTGTTAGTTCAAAACTAACTTGTGATAAATGTGCATTTCAAGCAACCAGTATACCAAACACAAATGTGATTGTATTGTCTGATTCTCATCATTAGTTTTTATTATTGTCATTTTATAGCTAATTTAGGAGGACACCATAATACGTATGTTAGTGAGAATAAATAAACAGTGTGTTAACACAGCAATTGAGCAAGACATCTTCCCAGTTAAATAGCTGATTCATCGTGCTAAAATATCCAAATTTCAGGTTACTACTATTTCGTTTGTATCACGAAATAGAATGGTGGACAGATTCATTGATAATATACGATCCATATATCATGTTATTTCAGATTCAGTAGTAAAAATGGCTTTCAAATGTTTATATTCATAGCGTGACACCTTTTCAAAAGTGTTATTTCCAAATGTTTTGCAAACGCATAAGATATGAATAGCAGTTGATTAATTTTGAAAGCTTATTTTCGGGATTTTTCGCAGTTTATAAAAAATTTCATTGGAAAAAATATCGCAATCGTACGAAACTATGACTCAGCACAGTCGATATGCAAAAAAACCAGTACAGGCCTGGCACTGTTTTTATGAATCTATCATGTGATAAAAGTTAATGAAGGTCAGTTTTGTTTATTACTTTTCGTTGCAAACTTTTTTTTTAGCTGCGAGTTAGATATGGTTATGAAATCCTGAGGCTTTTATATGAGTAAAGAAACATGTTTCTAATTGCAACACATGTTAGCACAATGCAATGATCAATGCGATTCTACGTGTTGTCATTAGTTTTGTAACATTAAGTTCTTTTCTAACAAAATAAGCTGACTAATTTATGGGTAATTTTTTGATGACATTAGCATGTTTGTAAGTATTTTTTTTCCTCATACTAAGAATTAAATTCGTTGACCAGAGCTCGCGCCGGTACGTCAATCTTTGTGTACGTTTGTACGGTGTTTTTTTTAATAAGTTGCATGGTGAAATCCATTTTCTTAAAAAAAATCTTCTCTTGTTGCTTCTACTAGATTTTGTTTTTAGTTGACAAGCTTATTAAAAATGTGTTAATTTTTTTTATTGCATGTTATATGCTATTTCATACATATCATTTGACGTAGATGTAGAATGATTCTGGTTAGAAAACAAAATGGTAAATTTGTTTTCGTATAAATCATTTGACTTTGAACCCAAATTTTACCAACCACATGAAAAAGAGGTACTTTTTAATTATAAATTAGCTTCATGGATATAAGAAAAATATATTACTTAAATACCAAAAAATCTGAATTTGGAGAGCAATCGGTTGAATTTCGTCAAAAGCTCTAAATTTAATTTCGGTAATTAGAGTCCCAAAAACCAAGGTTGAAAGTAAAAAAAAAAATGGATTTTTAAATTTGAAACTATTCAAACTTTCAACAAATATTGTGTTAAGGAAAACATTCAAAGCGTACGCATAATTTAAAGCTACTAGTTTGAGCGGAGATCATATCAAAGATTTCTGTTGAACGGAAAATTAAAGCAAATTATATTTATAAGTTCGGGAATTTTTAGGCAGTCAAAGTATTAAAAATAAAAATTGTAAATTAATTTTGAGCTTAAGAAAGCGACCATTTTTTGAAAATTAATACAATTTAAGTTTTATAGGAACTGCCAGCTATTGAAAATTTCCGCCACAATCAAAAACTTTCCGGATAACCGGAGATTTAGAAAAGTTTTGCTTCGAAGTGGATTTTGACGAGATAAGCGGGCAGAGGCTACAGGACAGCAGATAATTTTTTTTTTGTTATATGAGAACGGAGACATACTTATGATTGTGCGTTAGCGCAGGAGATAGCGATGACAAATATTGAGTATCGATTTATTATTTGAAGATCCAATGAATTGTTATTACTAAGGTTATTAAAAAAATATTTAACTGAAATAGTTAAGCACATAAAATATACGATAATTGCGAATTACATCATAAATATTTGTTTCTATTTGTCGATAGATTGTGTCCGTATATTGGAAATAATCTTTCTTCCGTTCCTACCTTCTCGTGGCAGATTGGGGGTTTATTCGAAGCGAGTGGTGCTCTACGCACCCGAAATTCGGATGAAAGCTGCCTTCTTTGATCCTATTCAGTGGTGAAACGTTTTTGGATAGCAGCAGATCACGGTAACAGATTTGCGCCCAGCGTGGGTTTGGAAATAAGATGCTTGGGAAATAAGTTTTTCAATTTTAAGTTTTCAGCATTAGAATCACAGCATGATACAAATTTACCTATCCGAGACTTGTCTTAAAGGTGGAGTATTCATTGCTGTGAAAAACCCGCTTTCTGCCAATGTTCTGTTATTCTCATCAAATAGTGTATTTGATTATGTTACTGACTGCATAAAAAGCCGTTATGATTCAATTTTTTTTTGTTATTATTTTCCTTTTGTTAGTAGTGTTCATTCACGATTTCCTTAGTGGTATGATCAACTCTTCTTTTCGAAAGTTCAAACTTATATTTAGTGGACACTACAATCTTCCAATATTGAAAAACCCACTCTCCATATATATCCAATGCAAATCAAAACACAAACCATTGAATATCTCAAAAGTGCCAAAGTTTGGATAGAACGTTTATGCTAAACAGGGCAGAATGCTAGTTGTGACATTGCAGAATTCTTCTATAGATAAATAAATAAGTTCTTCTATAAATAAATAAATAAATTAATAAATATGTATCTCAAGAAAATGCAGAATTCATTCAGTAGCGAAAACATAGTGAAGCTATATGAGTTCGTGCTCTAAGCCGTATCATTTAAAACTTGTTTGAAAGTTCAATTAATTTGCAAGCCAAGAAGTAAACCATTTCAACTAAACAATAGAAAAAAAAATAATCAGACTAATTCAACCAAAAAATGATATCATAACTCTAGAGTGACAACATTTTATGCCCTACCACTTTATTATTGTTCGGAACTTATCTACTTAGGCAACTATTTTACCACTAACTTTCCATTTACACAACATTCGACCATTTCAAAGCGTTTAAAAATATCTTACCACTTCTAGAAATAAATAAACTCCAAGAATATTTTTTGTCACATACATCAACTGTGAGACATCTATTATCCGACTAACTATTGTTTTTTACGTGCTTTCTATACCGACAACAACAAAAAAATAAACAGAAAATAAAAACTGGTAAAATCACATTGAAAGGAAAGTTGCGCCAAGTCTCGAGGCGAAGAAAAAAACAAAAACAACAATGAAAATTATCATGGTAATATATGCAGAAGGAAGCACACGTTAGCTTGCTGGAATCGTCGTCGTCAGCTTCGTCTCAACAGAGCTATTGGTAAAAACGCTGAAAGAGATAGAAGGCTGAAACATGGTCGAAAAAGGACTTGAGCCGATTGAAGTGGAATCCATTCATGCATGAATTTAAACACCGTTAAAGATGGAGCACACAGCAAAAAAGGATAAGAAAACACATCTTTTTGGGAGTTTTGTTTTCAAGTAGGCATTTCGAATTCTTTTATTTTTGGTCGAGATCAACGCACACACACAGAGATGTGATTCTTTTTATGGTTTTGTTTAGTGAAAGGTTAATGACATCAGTTTGTGATGGGGTTGAAAGCTGATATCGATATGGTAAGTTTTGTGGTCGCGAAACCTTTAAAGTGAGTTAATCGGTAGCCCTGAGGATTTATGGATTTGCAATATGAGAAATGGAGGTATAGTTTGTGGAATAAAGATGTAAGTATTGTTTTGTGAAAATGAATCCAAAATTAAAAATGTTTTACATATTTTCCAACAACGTTTTTTTTCTACGGTTACCCTTTGATACTTATTAATCGAGGTTTCACAATAATTGTTACAGCTTCTCCAAAAATTCAAATAAATATATACAGCGATTGTTTAAAATTGCTTCAAGTACTAAAACCGGTATATTTTCAAAAATGCTTGAGGAGTTACATTTGCTTCTCCCTTTATGTTCACCTGCCGCTTGAGTCTGACAATGGATAAGTATGATAAATATCACCTGTGAGACTTGCACGGTATACATAGTTAATATTTTTTTTTGAAACATGTCGCTAAACTAGTGAATTAGGATAAGAGTACATAAACAAAACGATAGGAGTAGGTACGTACATATGACCCGAAAAAGTGTTTGATTAAGCATAGTACAAAATAGTACAAATGTATAGAAAGCAGTAGCCTGCATTTTAAGGATTTGGCCTTATTATTTCACATGGAAGGAGAAATTGTGTCTTATAGGCAAAAGCAAGGCAGCTTGAAATTTTTATTATGTTCATCGATACTGTGCTTAGATAGAAGATGTGTTAATAATTTTAATTTGTTTTGAAATTTCAATTTAATCCAGTTTAAAAAATTTAAGTTTTTGTTTCGAAACTTTAAATCGAAATCCCGCTCGAAAAGTTAAAACATTAAAATAATAAAAAGTTTTCACACAATTTTTTTCAGGCACTAGATGGATTCGTTTACAGGAAAATTCGAGATCTTTCGACTGTATCTCATTTTCGGGCTACTTTCTGATATTCTTAATGGAATGAATCTCTCTCCAGACAGAGCTGACAGCGTGGACCGAAACAAAATCTCAAAAGTTTAAGAAAAAAAGTCAGAGCACTCTAAAAAATCTTAAAAGTCTAGAGAAAAATCATGAGAGCTTGCAGTAAATCAAAAGACTAGAAAAAAAATTCTAGAAATCTGAGAGTTAAAAAAAATTTCAGGGAGTCTAGGAAAAATCTCGGAAGTCTGAAAAAAAGTGGGGCTAAAAAAAAGTCTCAAGAATTGGAGAAGTTTGGTGAAAAAAAATTGCAGAACTCTAGGGAAATATACTGGGAAATTAGAAAATTCTTGCAGTTTACAAAAAATCAAAAGGCTCTACGAATAATCTTAGAGGTCTGGGAAAAAACATAGGTTTTTTAGAAAAAATTCAGAGGGTCTTGGAAAAATCTGATGGGTCTAGGAAAAATCTGATGAGTCTAGGAAAAATTTGGGAGCTGAGAAAAGGTTAGGGATGTAAAGAAAATATTCTGAGTCTTAAAAAAATCATGGAAGCTTGGGAAAAAATCAAAAGACTACAAAAATTACTGAAACCTAGGAAAAATTCAGAGGAACAAGAAAACAATTTTGGGAGTTGAAAAAAAATCTCTAAAGTCTAGGAAAAATCATGGAAGGTAAACAAAAAGCAGGAGTTCAAGAAAAAAATATCAAGAGCCTAGGCAAAACTTATAGGAGCTTGGGAAACGTCAGGGGACTCTAGAAATAATACTGGAAGCGTGAAGAAAAATCATAGGAGCTGATAAACATCCGAGGACTCTAGGAAAAATCCTGAGAGTTGATGATTAAATCATTGGGAACCTGCAAAATAACAAAAGATAGTAAAAAAAATCCAAGAAGTCTAGAAAAAAAACTATGAGAGCCCAGGGAAAATTCAAGGGGCCCAAAAAATATCTCGGAAGTCTGAAAAAAGCTCGTGATTTTAGGAGAAAAACATGAGGGCTTAGAAAAATCAGAGAGGTGAAGAAAAAATTCCGAGAATCTAGGAAAAAATTATGGTAGCTTAGAAAAAATCGAAATAGTGTGGGAAAAATTATGGAAATCTAAAAAATATTCGAAAAGTTCTAAGAAAATTGGGGAAATCTAAAAAAAATCGGAATTTTAAGAAAAAAATGTGGGAGGTAAGAAAAAAACAGTGGTGTGCAGAAAAAATCTCAAGAGTCTAAAAACAAATTGTAAGAGTTCAGTAAAATAACAGGGGATTCTAGAAAAATGCTTGAAGCTTGCAAAAAATCAAAAGACTTTTGGAAAAATGTTAAAGGTCAGGTAAAAAATCATGGGAGCATCTTCAAGCTTTATGTTCAAAATTAGTGTTTATTTGATCCAATGCTTTTGGCTTCACAGTAGCAATAACTGCAACTACAATTGCAGCTTGAAGTCAGAATGAATGGAACAACGTCGCTCAAAGCCGGATTGTTAGTGATGCAAGATGAATGCGTTTCCGTGGCAAATATTCATTATTTCGAATTAAGTAAAGTTCAAACATGGAGTTAAAGTTTTAAATAGTTCTTCGCATGTGTGAACCATAAAACGTGTATCAAAAACAATAAAAAATCCAAAAAATTTTTATTAAATTTATTGTTTCCAGAAAGACTCCATTTTAACAAAACTTAAACCACTATTATTTTACTATCAGCGTTCTTTTTGATAGTAAAATACTATTATTGCCATGTCAATAAAGTCTTAAAATACTATTATGGTCATGTCAATAATGAAATTTCTGTCTTTACGATTTCATCGATACGTTGCAGTATAGAATGAGATCAACCCCAACTGCTGGCGTGAAATTAAGCGTTCACTCATTACTTCACGTGTACTCTAATTTGACTGCAGTTGCAGTTACTGTTTTCGCTGCTATTGAGTCATGGGTATTATTTTTCGAAATTGAGATGAAACTCAATTAAGGTAGATGGCTGATTTCTAGTCAAAACCAGGTATATACAATCAGGACTCGATTGAAATATATTTTCCGATTGAAATATTTTTCCTGCAAATATGAATTAAGGATAGTTGAGGTTAAAAATACTTTCAAATTCACAATAATTATTCATAGCATCTGGACAGCTTTTATCCACAAAAGTTTATTATGCATGCCATTTTCTCCCCTTTTTCACTTAGAACTTTACACTTATGCTTGCTTGCATCGGTCGATGAAAAACACCTGGCAATGATTTTAGAAGAATAAACGATACGGTAGCTATGAGACGTGAGAAAAGTGCACCCTAGACAATATCCTTGCTGACGATTTTCGACTGAGATGCCACTCAAATATTTATCATGAAAATATTCTCTGGACTGAAATAAGAATTTCGCTAGAATGGAGCAGCTTTCTGTTGAAGTTTACGAGCATTTGCTAGTCTTATGTATCAGAAAGTTGTGCTGTATTTGAGTAGAAAGATGTTTTGAGATGCAGCATATTCGGCCGTGATGACATGAGTTATATGGATATTTTTTTGATGAAATAGGCTTTCAAATGTAAGCAGATAGCTTCATTACATTTTTACTTTATGGCATGAGTTTTCAAGTTCATTATGTTTGATTTTGTTTTAATTGATTTAAAAATGGGAGTTTTTTGCTATTAGGATCTACTCTTGTATGGAATAATTTATTTCATTTGCGCTCAAGGTTTTGTTTAGCTATAAATTCAATCAAGGAATCCAAAAATACACAACATTCAACATTACAATTTTAAGCTTCGTAATTTGAAATCAATGTCGATTGGAGTTTTTGTTTTGTTAAATTAACACATACCTAATCTTTCCAGTGCATCAAATACATTCACATATTAAATACACCTGGTATCTGCATTTTATCTCCTTATTATATTAGGTCCCTTAGCATATCACTTGCTTCACCCCCTAAAGAATCATTACATACAGTCGTACACCATGTAAAGTTTCAACCTACATACTTTACCTTATACTCAGCGAGGTAATGCGATCCTAGACAGGATTTCATGTTTGAATCACGTACATGTGTGTAACGCTTCCGACATTACCGCAACGACGACTGACATTGAAACAAGTTTTCTAATTAAAAACAATTGAAAGTTGTCTTCGTATGTCGGCGAGCGTGAAATTCACGATGCATTTGCAATGCGATTGCAGTAAACACTTAGGAAGTGTGAATGTACATAAATGAAAGGATTCTTCATTTGTGTTCTACGTGCGTACGTGTCGTCAAGAGGATTTTCATTGTTCTTTCGCACGAATGTATCTTACAGATGAAAAAGATGCAATGACGATGATGGTGTTTGTTTTGATTATTTACTACTGCAAATTGTTCGACAAAGTGCTTTATTTATTTCTATTGTATCCATTAGTTAAAATATGTTTTACATTTTTTAAGATAAAAATTACGTTGAATATGTAAAAGACGTTTATTCTATTACTCAACATTAGCTGTTAATCGGTTAGTAAAAAAAAACAACTGATTTGAATTTACTTACAAATTTCGAAAGATTCAATATTAAATCGTGATGAACACTTTTATGAGCTTTTGTTTGACAGCCATGTTATGGTACTATCTTTTTTGGAAAAATAACAGCGGCCATTAATTATGAAAATACTCATTTTCGAAAATCTGTTATATTACAGACAGATAGATTGAAGGTTTAAAGAGAACCCTTGTATTTTACCTCATTTTAAAAGGGAAACTATTCTTTAACCTTGATTGTGATTCAATGTTTCGCCAGTTAGACGAATCAAAGGAAATTATTGGGCAATATAAAAATTATTTGTATGTTGTATTGTTCAAAGTCTGTTATTTTTGGAAAACGTAACAGCTATGCTAGTATTATCTTTAGAAGATTTTTGTGTTATACCCCAGTAAACAAGCGCTTTATTCAGGTTTATGAATAGTAACTTATATTATTATGAATTTCAAGCAAAGCCGAGCTAAAAATCAAGCATACATGCATATATAAAATACATTTCATAATTTGAAATAGAATACTGCCATAGTAGGAACAAATTTCATAAAGCTCGTCACATCCAAGGCATTGTATGTAAATTTGTTTTTTTCATCTGATTTTTACTGAACTATTTTTTTCATTTTTGCTAAAAAATTTTGAGTGGGACCAAGTAGTCAGTAACTACGTATACTAGAGATGGGCAAAATGCCTCACGACACGTGAGGCATAGCTCTTTCTTACAGTGCAGCGCCTGAAAAAAGCACAGCATAGTCTGTGAGCGAAAGCTTTCGTTTGAATAAACTTAATGAAATGCGAAGCGAACAGTGTACTGAGAGTACGGCGCAATACTGTAAAATACTCTAAAAAAGAGCGATCAGTGGTGTGTCATGAGGCATTTTGCCCATCTCTAACGTATACATTGTGGACTGATTTAGGGATTGAGATTGAAACAATGGAAAGTAAACGGGGTGGTTGGTCAAAGGTTTCGATTCCACTGTTTCAATCTCAAGCCGCTATGAATCCACTTTCAAGTCACATTGTATACGTAGTATATCAAGTGACTGTGTGGAATGGGCAAAAATGGAATCAGCAAATGGGCGCAGCAGCTCAGTTTTGGTATATTGACGGCTCTAACACAGCTGCAGGAGTAGGGCTGCAGCATTTTCTGCATATGCAGCTATATATGCAGCTTTCAGGCTTCCTAAGCACTGCAGTATTTTCCAGGTGGAGGTTTTTGCGATACGGACAGCCGCAAATCTAGTAGATGCCAGAGATACTTCGAGTGAAGAAATTAAAATCTTTATAGACAGTCAAGCGGCGGTAAAAGCTCTGTTGTTTTACACACAAATCGAAGTGTTTATTCGACTGCATTCAGGCACTAAGTAGACTGGGCAACAACGGAATAGTCAGCATTTTCTGGGCTTGCGGTCACAAGGGCATTGGCGGAAATAAGAGGATGGATGCGTTAGCTAAACTCGGGCTATTCTTCCCTTGTCAGGATCGGTAGACATTCCAACTCCTATCCAAACAATCAAGTACTCAATCGACTCGAAAGTGATGCAAGATGCGACGTGCAGATGACGTGCAACTAAGACCTGCAGGGTGACCAAAGTCATGTTGGGATCATACAGACTCGTGGCGACAAAACTCCTGCTCCAATCAACGCGGACTGACAAAAGGTTGGTCGGCATCATTACTGACCACTATCTTGTAGCATCACATGCCACGAAAATGGGACTCCTAACCAGCGACACCTGTAGGAAGTATAAACTGCCAGGGGTCTCAGAAACAATTCAGCGTCTCCTGTATCACTGCCCGGCACTGGGGAAAACTAGATAGCGTTGCTTCGATGAGCCCTGGCTGGTGGATCTGTAGCATGTTGCGGACCAGAGGCTGAACCGACAACTTTCAGTTCGTGAAAAAATTCGGGGTTTTCGATGGCCGCTTGGACTGTGCTTTCTTTCTCCTGGTCCACTAATCTGGTATCACCATCGACCAATGTGTAGTCTTGTGTCAGCCAGTATAACCCAACCTAACTGTTTATTTTTGCTTCGCATTAAAAGGTACGTAATAGTAAAAAATATTCTAACTGAGAATCATATACCAACTTTTCAACCAAAATCCTATTAAATTTGTTTCCCATAAGATCCATTCAAGAAACGATATATTTCAATAAGGAACAAAAATACTGTATCAAAAAATCACCGAAGGGTTTTAACTTTTTTTTTTAAAGTGTAACTAGAAAATTTCGAGGCTGTTATCTTTTTGGAAGCATGCCTGAATAATATTATAAATGATAATTCACTTTCAAATGAAATGAAAAAACGCAGGAATTTTTCCGAATTGGAGAAAAAAAATTAATGTCTTCATGGTAGAGCAATAACAGCTGCTAGTGACGAATAAACTTAAAGTAAAAGTTATTTTGTCTGCAAACATTTGACATATTAATGTGCATTTCCATAAGTCTGTTGTGTTGAATTTTCATGTATATGCACTGTCTGTGTTCCTTTCTGTGAAAGTGAGCTCATAAGTCTTAGTATATCCTCAAATCTTATCCATGAAAAAATTGATAAACAGTAGATATATGCAAAACTCATGGCATTTAGAAAGCAGAAGCTATCACTTAACTTATTTAAAACGAAAGTAAGAGTGAAAAGAAGAATAAATACAATTTTTAAGAAACTCGACCACGTATACTTAAACGAAAAAGGATACTTATATTTCCTGAGTACTGAACTTTAATCTCCAACTCAAAAACGTCTTCGCGAAGCCATTTTAACATACTTACAAAGGTCTTCTCATTATATGATACCTATGTACCTAACCACAAAAAAATTTCGTTCTACTCTTTTGTCAGAGCTTTCGTCTATCTACGATGACTATAACTTATAGGATATATGCATATACTCGTAGGTTACACAGTAATCCTTTTCTACATTCCGTTACTCTCATAATCTTTCGATCAGTATCAATTTCCCGACAAGCATTAAAAGCCCAAGTATCAATTTCAGACACGAATCCATCAATAGCAAACAAGTCAACAGAGACGATATCGACATCCATTAAGGAATAGCAGTAGGCTGAACAAGTAAGCATACAAGTACCAGTGCTATCGTATTGAAGGAAGATTGTTGTAGAAGGTTACACACCAACGATAATGCCAGAGTGTGCAATAAAATAATAAAAAAAAGTGCATTGCATGCACTTCCTTAGGCGTTATTCACAAGTACAGTAGCAATAGATGACAAGCGAGTTGTTAAGGTAGATGTGGATAATCTTGTTTTGGTGTATTTTTTTGTAGGTTAGCAGGAGTGTTGCTGTTTATGCCATTTATTTGAGTTCTATTGGGAGTAACAGGATAGGGTCACGATAATTTTTTGGCCTTTCAATTTTTAAATTGCAATATTATCAGAAATAACAAGACGTTTCAAATTGTTAGAATTCAAAACACCCTTTAGTGGTGTGTTAACTGTCAGTTTGCTGTTTTCTTTGATTGGTTATGCGACTATCTAACTAATAAAACCCTTGATGCACTTTAACATTTCTGACGTTTTTTTGGCAGCTCAGGTGTTCCTCAGGGCTCACATCTGAGTCCACTGTTTTTCTCCAGCTGCAATTTAATGTTCTGTTGAGAGAAAACCTTGGATTCTGAATATAAATGTTGCTTCAGAAATGATTCAATGATAGCTGAGATACGATCCAATAATCTGTATGAGTAGGAAGGGTATTTTGGATTCATGCGTTTTGAAGATTAGTCCTGCATGCCAGTCTTTATCGAAGTCTTTTGCTATTATCGTTTACTTTCTTTGATTGAGTTATTTTCTAATATGTTGCACTACCCTTCACACCGAAATGGACGTGGAACAGACAAGCCGAAACGACAGACATAGAGACCGAAACAAAGAGGAATTCTGGTGTGAATCCTGTGATCTACAATTAGAGGTAATCAGCTCCTAGGTGTTCCGGGAAAATTTTCTTGGAAATACAAGGAGCTTTCCTCGGCATGGACAGATGTTTGGAAACAGCGATTTTTGCTGAAAATGTTCTCTCTTTTTTGACGTGTAGACGATCGGATATATAGCAAAACAGTTTTGGAAGGCGATTCGATGACACGTCGGTGGATCAGCAGATATTATTCGTAGGAATATTTTAATAAAATATTTCCTTTCGAAGCTAGATATATTGAATTTTGTGACAAATATCGATATTTTGAGGGTAATCTGCCCTCTTTTTCAATAGCCTAGTCGATCGTCGAGAGATTAATTTTTAGCCAGTAAATCATCAAAGAAAGAAGCAGAAGTGGCTAAGTATCAACCAATCAACCAAACAGGACCCAGTGAGGGCCTCTCAGGTCGGTCAAAATATTTAATATGTACTTATAACAGTGAATTTTAAATATAGTTGAGTTGAAAATATAAACAGCTCTTACGATATTATGTTTGCACGAGTTGATAAATACCAATTGAAAATTGTAAAGATTGTGAAGCGATTGTAGGAACGTGAAGTTAGTTAGAAATTATGACCATACCATAATTTGCTCTTGGTTTTTTTTTAATATGGGAAGATTAATCAAGTGATCTTTTCTCGCTTGCCACAAACGTGGAGACTGGGGAAGTTTTTGGAGTGTTTCTGTGAAGCGAGTAGCACCCAGACTCACCACATTCTCTCCACTGCCACTGCTTCCATTTATCTCAATTAGAGACAAAAGGTTTCATCTCAGAGTTGAGAGATTTAAGGAAATGAAACAAGTGTATACATGGACGAAATTTAGTGAAGCAATTTCACGACAACAATAAAATCTCTAAATGGAAAAAAAATCGAGAGCGTAGCTACCTCTGAGTTTCCTTTGGTTTCTCCGCTACCTAAGCTTTGCGAGCTTTTGGGTGTTACTTGTCAAAATGGTGTACATATGACCTACTATCTTAGTGCATATGGTGGACATTTTCTGTTCACTGAAGAAAAGACTGTCAAATTTGCTCATAGTCCCATAGTTTCCCCTCACCACTACTAACACGCGGAAACAAGCCTTCAATTCTCACCGTCGTTTCCATTTTTTTATATATCCCATTTCTGAGGATTTGATAGAATACTTTCAAGAAATAACGGGAGCAACTTATTTGCATTACTTTTAAGTGTGATGAAGTTCATGTCTCTTAGTGGATGATGCATGATTGCTGAATTAAATCTATCACTCTTGATCATTGTTGAGTTGACTTAGCTGTGAAATAAGGACAACTCTGGGGTAGGTCTAGCTGTAAGGAAGGGAGGTACCTGAATAAATTGAGGAAGAAATTGATTCTATGAGCTAGTCACTTCACAATTTATTTTTTTTTTTAGAATCCAATTATTAGTATCTGTATATCTAAATGAAGTTCGAATTTACATTCAAGTAACACATTACTTCCACTCGATTCATCTTATTAATGATACTCAGCAGCTTCCTTCCGCTTAGCTTCAGCCCACTTGGCCTTATTTACAGGAGAGTTGGCCAGTTTATGAATTTTGTAAAAGATAGGTAGGCAAACACCTAAACTAATCAAATAGTATCGCCAGATCCATTGATTCTGAATGTAATAGCGGAGTGGAAATTGTGCAATCTTTGCTGAAAAAGTATATGGGAACTTCATCGGACGTGCCGGGGGAGCTGGAGCGTCAGACATTATGAGAGATTTTTTAGATAGTCAACACCACAGCGATAAAAGACAGAGAACCGACAAGTGACTGATTCTGGAATGACTTTTCTATCAACTGTAGCCTCACCAATCACAACGGATGCAGTGTGAAAATGTTACTGTGCTTAAGTTTGATACTGAAAAAAAAACTGCCGTTTTGACCTGAATATGCATGAATATGCAATTTTAATCATCCCCCACAAACAGTTCCACATGCTTCTAAAACTTATGAAGTTAAAAAATCATAAGGATTAATTTTTATTTTTTCATAGACTTAACTTTTCTGCTGTTATTGAAGGACTATTATGTTTGGCATTTTAAGGAAAATTTATTGCTTTCCTACAGAGTTTTTGAGAACTTATTAGGCTAGTTTATTATTTTCCTTTGCTGAAATCATTTTTTTCTAAAATATCAAATTCATAAGAGTCAAATCAAGTCCTAATATTAAATTTAATTGGCGAAATTTGTATCCATTCTAAACCTTGTTTTCAGGAACCAACTAAAAAATACCTTCAGTACTTGATAAATATTTATATCTTCATCGTCTACGTTCCGCGATAAGACCTATAAACTTTATTTCAAATTTTCACACAATTCATGAGAACCGTTAAATTTCCCCACAGATACCCTCCTTGAAACGTTGATTTCTATGAGCTCTAGAATTCAATTCAGAAGGGTAACTCAGCAGATAAAAGTCTGTGCATGAAAATGTGATGCGATGCAAGTTTTTTTGAAAAAAAAAGCATACAAAGACCGTAGGCCGGGTGAAATGCAATAATCTACTAGGCTTCGGTAAGTATGTAAGTAGTAGACTGTTTTCTTAGGGGTTGGCTAACAGGTCGATGACAGCATGTAGACTTGGTGGTGCAATTTTTAAACAGTCGGGACAGCGCATTTTGTACCAGCTCCCCTATGTGCACATTTTTAAACTGCAATCCTTTTCACCCTGCGTGTGTATCTTCACGTCGATTTTTGTGTGCGGTTATTTAGGCTGCTTATCTTTCCTGGTAACATATGGCCGGGATGTGTTGATGTATTTGTAAAATGCACGTAATGATAAAGTATGGGGTGTGAGTGGGTGAACGGGCGAGTGGGGCTGGCTGGTTCATGTAGTCTTGATTTTTGCTTCTTTTTAAATACTTTTTAG
Organism: Nemotelus pantherinus; assembly: GCA_963978885.1. Classification (NCBI taxonomy): domain Eukaryota; kingdom Metazoa; phylum Arthropoda; class Insecta; order Diptera; family Stratiomyidae; genus Nemotelus; species Nemotelus pantherinus. The sequence continues at coordinate 13,819,304 of OZ022265.1, forward strand.
TGTTTTATATTCGAACCACCCCGTCGTCATCAACGTCGTGGTGCCGTACGTTGTGTGTACAGAGCTTCTCGAGTATTTTTTTCTCAACTTTGTTTTTCGTTTCGATGTGCAGTGTGCAATCAAGCTGTCTCCAAGTTTGATTTATGTCAGTCCTGTCGTAAAGATACATGGGAAAACCAGACTTTCGGCAGACGATCCGTGATTATTAGTGTGTTGATGTGTTTTATTTAGCGGTTATCATTCATACTGTTTTGTGGCTACTAAACAGGCAGTAAAAGAAAGTAATAATTTATTTCGAGCGCGAAAAGTAACGGTTTAAGTATTATAGCTGGAAAGTTTTATGAAACTAAAATAGTGAATGGTTAAGTGGTTATGTTGAGTGCATTGAATGAGTTGTGGTACGGATTATGAATAGTGTGATTCTTTAAATCAAAAATCGTTTTAATTCTGAAACTAAGTGTATCTTAGTGATAATTCAATGGATAAATTATGCAAATAAAAGTACAGCTGCGAATTCACGATGGGCCAAAACAATTTCCGAGGATTAAATAAACAGTTTGTTTTTATTAAAAAGGGTTTAAATATACAGAGTTGGTCTGAGACTAGTTCGAAAACCAGTTATTTTTGGTTTTTCATTACAGACATACGAGTATTACAATAAAAATAATTTCCTTTTTTTGCACATTTTTTCCAATTGCCTTTCAATAATTACAGGAATGAATATATTAAAATTGGAAAGAGTTAGTTTTGATCTTTTTTTGGGTTTCTGAAAAATTTGAAAATCAACATTTAAAATCAATGCTGAAGTAAACATTTTTTATTTTACATCAGTTTTTGTGTCTATTAAAAAGAAAGTTGATTGCTATATTAAACAAGAGTTGATGTTTGCTTGGAAAGTAATTTATGATATTCCTGATTGTCTCCAATTAAGAAAAGTTTGTGGGCCAAATTTGACATTTCCGAAAAAAATACTAACCATCAATGGAAATGTCGTATGAACACTAACCCACAATGGGCGCACTCTTTTTTTCGTGAAACAAACACGGTTGATATTTTAAAACTTTTTTTTTTCCTAGATTTCTGTATATTTTCAATATATTTCCTGATTTCTAACCATTTTGAATGAGCAAAAACTAATGAGGCATATGCTATGCTGCTTACTTGCCACTTAAAGCATTTTCTAAAAACCGACTATCATTCGAATGCTCAAAGAATAATACCATAAAAAAACCGAATGCTCTTCACTTTATCGAAGCAATAACAATCTTAAAAAGTTTATGCATTAGACAGGAAATTTTATGGTAAGTAGCAAATCTACCTTCATCCACCCGTCTAAGCACTTTGTTTATTATTGTTTTCTCAACGAATTCAATAAACACAGCAAGGATGAATGATTTCCAATACCCATACATTTCTTTTCAATATAAAGTCTAAACAATGCTGTACATACATACGTAGCCTCGAAAACATTTTCGTCATTTCCAAGCTCTACGCCGTCGCATCGCCAACCACAAAATTTATGTGAATGTTACGCGTGTTGAAACAGGTAGAAAACGTTTCGTTCCGTAGTCGTCGTCCCGTTTGCCGTGGTCATATGGGAAAAATCTCTGTTATGAATTGGGCTATAAATATGTAAGTTCAAATATGCCAATAAATCTGCCAGCTTTGTATATAAAGCTGATGCCCAGACTAGCGAAGACAAGGCCACCAAGAAACAGCGAAGGAGTGAAACGTAAAAAAAAAATCGTAAAAATTCCTAAAGGATTCAGAATGAAACCGAAGCGGGTGTATTTCGGGATACAAAGGCTGCTTTGAATCGCACCTTTTCACACCTTTCTTTTCAAATACTACAATATAGGCTTGAACGTATTCGCTCTTACTGACAGCGTAACTTTCTCAGCCGTTGCCGAGCAGGTTGGTGGATTTGGTGGTGATATATTGCAATTGTTACGATATGGAAGTATTTTGCTAAAGCCGTCTTTTCTCATGTGTTATTCATTGATGCTATCAATTTGATTTAATATTACAGTAAGCTGCTTACGAAAAATGATAGCCAGCCATCATTTTAGTGACTTTATTCGAAAGCCAAGATCAGAGAGTAGATGAAAGAAGAAATTGTGGCTCGGTAAAATTCACTACTACCTAATGGATGCAAGACCTGAGTATCGATATATTCAATGTTAAGTACTCGAAAACCATAATGAATTACGCTATTGATTGTCAAATAGAGCGGAGATATTAGCATGCGATGGACTTTCTGTTAAATTCTTCCAATTATGAAGACGTTTGCATCAGCAAACGATCAGAAAACATCATTTTGTGCCATTAAGGAAAATTGAATGTTAATACGATTAGGAAGATTTCCCTTCAAACCCATTAGAACTCTGAAGAGCGGATTTGAACAATTCACTTCAGCATCCAGTTGCATCAAACAATACGAGCAAGCATTCATGTATACACACGAGACATAATGCCCTACAATCTTGTCAGAATTAGATCTCAAATGGATATCGATTTCCTGGAATTCCTAGCTTTCGGTATTCGATGCCTGCCACAAACCACGAGAGGAACACTTTGCACTCCAATACTTCTAATCAGGCCCTCTAAGCCATCTGGACTGGAACAAGGAATACAATAATCTGACACTTTACCTAACAGCTTCACAGCAATTGTGGTCGTGTTTGATGTATAGAAGCTGAATAGGTAATCAGCGCATTACTGCATTTGCACTGCTCTTGTTCGGTTCGATGGAAATCGTGCGGAATCTATTTGTGTTTTGGAAAGGACAATGGGATATGCAAGGACATTGAATTTGCATAATAGCTGGAAGTGCAAACATTTTCCAGTTGAAGGAAAACAACGGGTTAGGAATTGAATGGTCATCTTTTTCAGTTGAATGAATTTTGAATTTTATTTGAGAGCAAAATAGATTCTGAATTGAAAGATAGATTATTTTATTTTTTGATTATTTTCAATAAGTAAATATTTATATGTATTTACTATTTTTTTTTATTGAATTCCACACATTAGCTGAAGTATTATCTCTTGAATGATGTTAAGTCCATGGACAAAATGTTTAACAGCTTAAGCATAGTACTGAGTTCGATTTCACGTGAAATTTTCATACAAAATTTCACGTGAAATCTGTTTCGGCGAAAATTTAGCTTGAAAATAAGCAAGTTTGGTACTGTATTCTTAGCATGAAAAGTTGCTTTGAAGTTGCTTTCGCTTTGAAAACATAGATGGCACTGAAACATGTTGTCAATCATTTCACGCCAATTTAGTTTGTGCAGTTCATTCTTTCGAGCGAAAAAGTGACATTTAGTGTTTGAATTTGAAAATTGAGCAGTGCAAATGACTTTCCAATAAGAAAATCGATCGAAAAGTGAAATTCTTGACATTTTATCCGTCAAGAATGAGCAGTGTCTCTGCTTTTCTCCGCTGTCAAAATTTTCGCTCGAAAGAATGACCAGATAATGGAAACATGTCAAAATTTCACGTGAACTCGAACTCAGTACCAGCCTTTAGTTGATTCTTAGACCTGAAAAATTAATATTTTTCAAGATTTCATTCTATAAGCAAACATAGGCTTCTAGTTAGAGTTTCGTCACAATCTGGGATATGTTGACAATCTGAATCACCATTTTCAGAGCTAAACTATCTCAGAAAAGGGTCATGAAACATAACTATAACCACATTTCTTTTCGGAGTGGCTTTCAAATTGGAGACAATGCAGGTAGAAATGAGGCTTTAAATATCATAATGCATTTCATAATCCTAAAGGGTCAACCTATGGGCAACCTTTACTTAACCTACGAGCAGGCCCACATACCACAACAGGGAGAAACATTCAGCAGAAGTGGTGCAAATAAAACATCACCTGCAAAAGTATCTAACAAACACCAGCTAGACATAGAAAAAGAAAACAAAGAACTGCAAATAAAGTTATGTAAAATAGATGAGCTTACCGTACAACTGAGTAAAGACATTAAAGATCTCAGGGCGCTAAATGAACTGCTAAAAGTAAAATCTGTTAGCAGTGAGCGTAGCCATACGGAAACAGAAGATGATGCAGATACAGCGGAACCTAAGCATTATTCAACCGATGAAGATAAGCTAGCAGAAAAAAACAGACTGGATCATAAAGAAGAAAAAAGACCCAGCAAAAACAGGAAAGCTGAATTATCACCAAATATTAGCAACCCTACAACAAATAATGAGAGAAAGCAAGAAAAACCAACGCAAGTAAAGGAGAGACCACTGCCTCCAGTAAATATCGTAGGTATCAAAGCGTACAGGCAATATTGAAATCAGTATCAAACACTGATTATAAGATGACTGCCCTCAACAATGATGTGTGGAAAATTAATAGGTACATCAGATCACAAAAGCTATAGAGCTGTGGAATTGAATGGTTCTCATACGAATATAAAAGTGAGAGACGAATCAGAGTAAAAGCTATAGGTCTTCGTCCATCCTGCGAAATTGACGATATTATATCGGATCTACAGCAAAAATGACTTAAAATAATTTTTTTTCCTCCTTCCTTCCACTTTCTCCATCACTCAATCAAAATGCACAGTCCGTGTGCATCAAATCTCTTCAATTTTATTACTTTCGTACTTCCCAGACAATAAAATATTGGTATAAGGGTAAGCACTTCATTATACACTATCGTCTTCAGATGATATGGCCTATTTCTTGTCGTCAAGACTTATGCCCAGAAAAAAGTTAAGAAAAAACTCTGGTTGGGGTCTTCGTTATCTTTGTGTAAGGAATGATCTTAGATTATCCTTAAATTTAACCAAATTATAATAAGCCAAAGACTGTTGCACTGGATCCATTTTCAAACGATCTGTCCTAGCTGTTTTATTCGCAATGTCTGAGCTATTTCTTCAACATTTCTTACAGCATATGACCATTTGAGTTTTTTGTGAAATATCTTAAATATTAGCTTTCGTTGTTCAAGACACATTATTTGTTGTATGCTTAGTAATCCTGTTTCACGATACACATGGAAACTTGGAGTCAGAGTTGGCATTTTGTATATAGTCTTGATAGCCTTAGTGATTAGTCTTCCGATCAGATCAATATTTTGTTTCGATGTTTGCTTCCAGAAAACTGCTTCATAAGAGATATTCGACGAAATAAAAGCATTGAATATGTCAAGTTTTAGGATTCCTATCATAGGCGCTACTTTATGTCTGATGTTATTGAAATTTTGTAGCCAAGACATTTTCTCATCTAAAGTTAATCCTAAGTATCTAATTGAGTTGACCTTTTCCAATTGTATTCTATTTATTTGTACAGACGGATTCATTTGCTGCTTGTTTTTTTGTTGGAATACTAAATATTTAGTTTCTTGGATGTCTATAATTTACTTTGTTCGAGCAAATTCCAATATTTTCCTAGGTCATCATTTATATTTTGCTGGAGAATTTATTTATTTTTACTAGAATACAGCAGTAGTGAGTCATCAGCAAATAAAACTCTTTTTCCCATCAGATAAATGTCCTGTACGCTGTTCATATACAGTAAAAACAGTAATGGCCCAAGGGTTGATCCTTCAAGTGTGCCGATGGTTATAGTGCATTCCTGATTTTTATGCGTATTTTTGGTTGTAATAATACGTCTGTTGAAGAGATAATTCTTTATCAACAGTTTGAAGCTGTGATGGATTCTGTATGTTTCGAGCCTCTGAAGCAGGATGTCGTGGTTAATGGTGTCAAAGACTTTTTTCATATCCACGAAAATTGCCGCTACATTGTCGCCCCCATCCAATCCATTATTGATAAAATTTACTGCATCTAATGTTGCTGCTTGTGTACTACTATTTTCTTGAAATCCATACATTAGTATGGACTACATTTGACCATCAATAAAAGAGAATAAAAAAAGAGAAATTAGAAAAGCAAATGAAATCACAAATAAAAGAGGACTTCGTTTATATATGTTGGCTTTTGATTACAAAGAAAAGATTGAAAATATCTGCAACATCAGTTCAATATTAAAAATGAAAGTTAAGACTGAAAAGCTGAGGAAAAATACTAAACTAATGCCACAATACAAAAACTTCCAAGGATACAACCATACGCAAAAATACTGTTCCAAAGAGCCTAGATGTTTTAAATGTACTGGGAAACACAGAGCACGATTTTGTTCAAAACCTATGTGCGAACGTCCTAAATGTGTTTTATGCGGAGAGCCACATCCAGCCAATTACAGAGGATGTATGATTGCTAAAAAAATTGAAATAATCAGGAATGAAAACATGAGGAAATCTGTAACTAACAAAACCAGTGAAACATTCAACAAAAGAAGGACACACATTAAACAAAACAGCATGCAAGGATATACTTCTGATAAAAGTAATGCAAGAAAACCAACTTATGCTCAAATAGCTGTAACTAACAATACACCAACAAAACAACATTAAGAAAAAATGAATAATATACTGAACCTTATATTAACAAAGGTTACTTACATGCCAAGACTCGTCTAGCTCACTGGACAATCAAGTAAAAATACTTAAAAACAGCACTAAAAAGCTGTATATAAAACATAATATAAATTACTAGTACTCTTAACACACTATCATGGAATGCTAATAGACTGCGAAAAAACCATAACGAGCTACAGGCGGTCCTGGATCTAATAAATATAGATGTTTGCCTTATTTCGGAAACGCATCTTACTAAACAATCCAACATTAAATTCAGAGGATACAAAATATAACACACGATTCATTCCGAAAACAGTGCAAAAGGCGTAAAGGCAATCATAAAAAGGGAAAACATTGAATATTTCGAAGAAGCTAAGTACAAAACACTGAATCTACAAGCAACTGTTTTAAACATAGAAAGATTTTTGATGTGATCGTCCGAAAAATTTCCAAAACTTAAAAAAATTAAACATTTGTTTTTGGTTTTCAATGTGGGTATTTATCATATGAAATTTTAGTGGAAGCATCTGTTGGTACAAAAATGGTGCTGGCAACTCTTTGCGAAATACATATCAATATCACTTCACGTTAAGCGCAATGCAAGTACACCCTGTAAATTGTGTTTTCATCCAATGACTGTGTTGAAAGTTTTAAAGGTAGAAATATGTTTGATCCTGTCATCCGCAAACATTTTAAAATTTTCGGAATTGAAGCATTTACTATTTATTTGCTCTGCAATATGATCAGCATTTGAAAGTTTAACTATGGCACCTTATGACAAAAATTCATTAGCTTGTAGTTTTATATTAATTTTACCACCATAAGTTAACTTCATTTGATTTACACTAAAATCAACTTACAGTGTGAATTTCGTAAAAACTGTTATTTTGGTGAGAAAGTTTTCAAGATGGCACTGCAGCCATAGAATAGCGATCGGATTTCCCAACGGAAATCGCTGTAATGCATTCCGGCCAGAATTTATGAAGCAAACATTCTTGATAATGAAAATTTAATCTGTTTTCACACTCCGGGTCATGTAGAGGTACGATCGCTCCCCGGCCAAAGCTTCAATTCGCATTCATCTAAGATGACGGAAATGTAAGAATACGATGTCGGGCTTTCCAAAAAGTTGTTTTTATAAAGCTATAAAACTGATGAAAAACTAACATGCAATGTTAAAAATAAATAAACAGCCTTTGAATCGGTAATGGTTCCACGCATTATGCGAAAAACTTGCTGAATATATGCCGACGCATTACTTTTCCCGTTGGGTGATGACTCTTCAAAAGTATTATAACAACCAAGCTAAAAACAAACGGAACATAATAGGAGCTCTTTGTAGTTGCGCCCAGTGTGAGCTACAATCGAAACGATTTCTTATTGACTGAAATGGGCAAGATTCAATATTATGTTTTATTAGTTTTGTTTCGTATTTTTTTTACGTATTGAAAAAGCTGGAATACAGGCTTTTAGATAAAATAGACTCCATTTTGCAATAATTTCCAAAGTAGTGCATAATTTTTGGTTTTTTTTTCAGTTAATTTTCTCTTTTTTGAGCTTGTATACATGTTTCATTTGCTCGTAGTTTCATTTTTCGTTGACAATTTCTTTATTTAATTTGACATTAGTGTTCAAAGTCACGCGAAAAGCTAAATGTTCTTTCAATTTGGACAATACAATGCATTTCCAGATCCAGATTCGATTAAAGCTTGATTGCCAGGACCAAGTGAATCATGCAGCTTAGCATCAATTGACATCTTATTGACAATCAGTCCCGATCTATTCATATCGATTGAAAACATTTCAAACTGCATCTCACACAGCAGTCAACTGAAGTAATTACCGCAGCAAATGATAATATTTATTGTTTCCGTTGCAATCAAAGGCCGTCGGTTTGTTCGATAGTCTGGCACGTCTAGCTGCAAGGCATTTTTCATTGTCGATCCGTTTGAATCGCTTCGGATCTGTAATACTGCACCGGCACGCCTTATTCTGCCATTCATCCTTAATCTCCGTTTCGCATCGATACGTATCATGACAGGAAACGGTAAATTGCAGTACGAGTGCTGAATCGAGAGTCAGATAATGATGATACGCTATGCACGTCTAACAAATTTTCGAGGAGCGTTTGCAGATCTGGATATGACTGTCATAGATGGGTCGACATATTTTGATGTCTCCCTCGAAAAGACTATCTAGACATCCCTTTTAATTCTGGTCTGGCGACTCCAGATTTAAATTAGTATTGGAATCGGTTGCAGTTGTTGCACAATTGGGATATACTGTGTAGAGTTTTGAACGGAAAGTGGTGACTAATTGATGCTGTTGTAAATGATGGTTATTATCTTTGGGTATACGTAGTAAGTGGGTAATATATGCAAGATGACTATCGACACAGTGAAGTAGTTTACGAATTCTATAGATGGAAGTTTTGATATTGTTAAACAGGGGAGACAAATTGAGATGATTTGATTCCAACAGGATCATTGACAGTTAGCTTTGAAACTTGCAATCCAAATGAAATGTCACGTCAAAGAATAGTAGGAAACACAATAATTATGAAAGCATGTAGATGAGATTCAATGTGAGTCTATTTGTTAGCGCTTCTTTGATATTGGAGTCTAGCGCCTAGCAGAATCAAAAGTATTTTCTGCATGAATCATTAAAACGTGAGACGAATCTTTTATTTAGCATTTATGGGTTTCTGTACAATTCATCGATTCGAAACTGCAGATTGTTTCTCTCTTGTCATCTCTCATGCTAAATCATACATTTTTTCTAAACTATATTATGATTTAATTACATTCTTAATTTTATTTTTCGACTGTTTTTTTTTTGTTGACATACGACATGAAAATGCTCAACAATTGATATCATTTACAATTCCATCACAATCCACAATCGATTTCAAAACCCAATCAAATTCATCCAGCTCGTAGGGCATACAAAGCATTCTCCTTTTCTAGGACTTCATCACCAATTCCAGACTAGTTGCGGTTACTAATTCCTCCAGTAGTGATTTACGGTAGCAAAAAAGGACAACGTGCTCTTATGCAGGGTCGTGGTTGTGTTAGGTTTGTGTGCGAAAACGGTTGCGGTGATGGCATCCAGAAATATTGTTTGCGAATGGTTACGGGTTATCGGTATGTCTCAGTATGCCGACAGTTTTATGGAAAACGGCTATGACGAATTGGAAATATGTAAACAAATCGGTGAAATCGACTTGGATGCAATCGGTGTTGAAAATGCCCAGCATCGACATAAATTATTGAAAAGTGCTCGACAATTACGTGAAAAAGGTGCCGCGTCTGTGTATGTGATGATAAATGATCCGAAAGCTTTGAGTAGTAGTAATGAAATTTTATCGGGCTGTGATACATCGCCCGAGAAACTTGAAACTAAGATGAAAAAACATTTAGAAGCGGATGGAATACGATTGACAGCACATCCATATTCGACACCGGTAAGTTTCCAAATACAATTTAAGAACAATTTTGCATTTTTGTGGTTTTATAGTATGATTTTGGTCGATTTTTATCAATTCATAACAGAAAATATACTAAGTTGTACTTAAACACTAAAAAATAAGTTTCTGTGAAAACACCAACTTGTTATTTTATATTGTTGTCATAACACTGTTAAAAACATAACCAATGCACAACAATATTACCAATTGAAATCGTTTTGCGAAAAATAACTAACTCATTGAGTTTTCCCACATATTTTTTTGAAGCGTGTCTTTAAATTTTATAATAACAAATGAAAGAAAATCACAGTAAAAATAAAACAATTTATTATTGGCTTTATATATATATATATATATATATATATATATATATATATATATATATATATATATATATATATATATATATATATATATATATATATATATATATATATATATATATATATATCATCAAATATATTCAGAGATTGTTTCTCGGCAAAACGCCATCCTATAGAGCTGAATATATTTGTTTGCATGCAGAATAGGTCCGGGTTTCACCAAATCTTAATTATTATTTAACCCTTTGGCGCCGGCGGTCATGTTGGTAATTATTTAAATATCATCTCATCTCAATTCTATCGGAAAATAATTTTCAATAAAACTCAGTTGCGAAATTAAGTTTGGACGTGTTTCAAATGCAAATATTATAAAGCTTTGGAAATTTTTGACCCTATGTGTGCGCTAGGTACCTAATATAAGATCGAAAAATTTGAAATTTTTTGAATTGCGATAACTTTCTATATAGCTTTTAAATCAAAACATATCAAAAATTGTAGACTTATGTCGTTTTTTATGAACGTGCTGATAATCCTGTAGCTACGACAGTGAGTGAAAGTAAAAATCTTCAAATCATCAAGTCTCCTGTCTTTTCACTTTTTAAAAAAGTTTTTGCACCATAACTTCCAGTACAATCATGAAATCAAAACAAAATTCATATGATAAATTTACCTTAATGTAGGCAATACTCAATATTCAAATTAATGATAGGGCTGCCAGCTATGGTTGTTTTTGTATTTTGAGCCATATCTGTGATAGGCGATTTTATCATAAAATGTTCAAATGCAATAAACAAAACATATTATTATTATTATTATCTTGCAGTGACAATAATACAAAAAAATTAAAAATTTTGAACATTTTAAAATTTTTGAGAACGGTAGCCCTAATTTGCTGAGAGTCCCTAAATATTTTTGAGGAGCAAATCAATCACCTGTACAATCGAAATACTTTACTCGATTGAATGACTGCGCTGGTAGTTATAGTGGAAAATATTTTCCACTACCATCCTCAAAACCTTTGAATTTTTTGAAAACTCAATATATGTTGTTAATTGTCATTGCAGGATCAATCCCATTTGCAAATTTAATGACAACATCGCTTGCTAAAGAAATGCAAAAAAAAAATACAAAAATGCCTATAGCTGGCAGCGTTTTCATTATTTTTTTTACGGAGTTCTCGCGACTTCTGGTTGACAGTTAGGTCCATATACTGCATGAATTTCGTTTTGGCAACATGTCTGAATCGAAAGTTATAGGGAAAAAGGCTTTATTTTGCTGAGCAAATTTACAAGATTACTTCCATAAAAGGCAGCTCTATCCTAATTTTTCAACCAAATTTCTTCCAAATGTGGCTTAAAGTAAATTTCAGGTTTTGTGTGAATTTCGTTAAAATTTGTAGGCTGGATCGGAAGTATAGGCTATAAATCAGTTTTTGTTGGTAGTGATTTTTCAAGATGGGACCACTGCCACAGAGTTTCCTGCATTTCAAAATCACTTCTGTAAGACATGTCCTGTAAATGTAATAATCGGATATCCAGATAAATAATCGGGTTATCCGGTCGCCAGTTCTCGAAAACGGAGGTTTCGAGTGCTAAAATTAGAGGTAATTTGGTGATGGATTGCTTTTTTTGTGCAACTCGGAATTTTGAAAATTTCAAATTGATATGGTGGACAAAAGCTAAAATTTATCAATAGTTTAAAATTCTTGTCAAAAAGTAAATTATTTTCAGGAAAGTCGACGATTTGAAGGATGTTTTTTCTCACTTGCCTGTCGTAGCTACAAAACCCGTCTATAGTTTTATTCATTATCAAGAAGCTCTGCGAATTTCACGATAATTGAATTTTTTAGGAAAAATTATGAGGACTCGAAATTTGAAAAAACATCCTTGCCTATTTTTAGGCTCTCAGCGCCCGCATAAGGCTAATAATTTTCAATGTTTTATCATAAACAAGCTTAAAACATAACTAGTTCTCATTTCCAGTTACCTTTAACGAAAATGTACTTTGCATAGAAATATAGGGGTAGCTGTTAATTCAAAGAGTTAAATATTAATAGGGCTAAACATATCGTGGGTTCTTAGTTTATGCTGTGCATGAACCTTTTGCTGTATTTTTGAACCTATCTGGCTCAATTTTATTCTGTGCCTAAATCAATTTTGTCTCAGCCTGAATATAAGCAGCAATGGTCGCAAGTTGCCAAAAGAATGGCTTCTTCGTCTTTAAATCGCAATCAAAACTTATATATTCCCAGCTACGAATTATTGACCAACAAATCCATAAAATATGAATAATATCAAATAGTGCATTTTCTGAAAATCTTTCTTCTTCGTGTAGAAATACAAAATTAATTAGTATGGTAATTCATATGTACTTGTATATGGCTAATTGATTTGCTATCATTCCTTCTACTTCTACTTGTATTTTATCACAGAATTTCAGCTAGTAGACGAAACATACAATTCTTACTGCACACAATGCAAAAATTTAATGATCTTAATGGATCTTTTGTCGAACAAAACATTTTAATTGTTTTACTATTTACAATACATTCAAAATATTCCAAGTTCTTCTTAATAAATGTACATGGAAGACACCCTCAAACAATTTCCATTCTTCTTGGTGTTCTCTGTTGAAATAATGGATGCTAGCAAGCAAACAAGCAAGCAATGTCTATAAGGTAGTCTGTTTCAAAAGAAAATCTACTAGAAATGAAAATAGCTGCACTCCTTTCAGGCACTTAAAGTTTCCCGTTTAAATATTCTCGGTCGGAACACATGTCAAGTAAAAGTTTCATGAATGTGCGAGTGTGGGAGGTCTGGAAAAGTGTGATTTATGTCCCTGGTAGATATGCCTGACGGGTTAGTGTTTACGTTGAAAGATTCTATGTCATTTTTCTAAGCTGCATACAATTTTGAGTGTGCCTCATTATAATAAGTCTAAGGGAGGTTGTCTAATAGCCGAAAATGCTTAGCACTTGTAAGGGGTAGATGGGGGTGGGAATAAACTTTTAAACTCCTTCAATTCCTTAAGGTATGACTGCAATTTAATGGAACTTTTGTGTTTCATAATACATAATACTGCACAGGTTTTTTTTCGACTGGAGATGGGACGAGGCGTTTCCAATTTGAATGTTACAGTGTAACTGAGCATTGAAAAAATGATTGATTATTTTATAACATTTATTAAATAAATAATATCTTTAATCAACTGCCATTTTGAGAGAGAGACTCTTTTGAAAAATAGCTATTGATAATAATTTGTCAGTACTTGGCGAAGAAGTGAGTGATGTCTGAATGGACTTTATTCATGGTGGGTAATGCTAAACCAAAACCAGTTGAGCGAATATTGATTGCTGGACAATACTGATGTATTCTAATAATAAAGTGAAAAAATCTTGTATTTGTGGTTTACATCACAAAAAAGTTTGATACGAAATCAACGAATGAAAATAACAATCCCACATTGGGCGCTTTCTGGACTTGACGTAAAATATTTGTTCCTAAACGATTTTTTTCATTTTTTCAAAGCTTCAGAGCTTTAAAAGTAGATATACATTGAATTTATTCATAAGCAAAAATATTCAGAGTGTCTTTTCAATGCCAACATCGTACGTTTGAGAAAGTCTGGCTTAATTTTCTTTGAACAACTTATAAATTTTCTTATCCCAATTTATCAAGTAAATAAATGAAAGTTTTATGCATCAAATATTTATCACTACTATATATTTACCATTTGTAGCTATCATTTGCTTTTTCATATTGCATTAATATACTGACCTGAATTCATTCTAGCTTCAACTTTGTTTGGTATTTCGAAAACCATTATGCTAAATTATGTCAAGTAATGCAAATATTTGCAAACTTTTTATGAGTTCTGGCAATGCAAGTTCTATGTTTGCATAGTGAAGAAGAATGTAAACGAACTCGATTCAGAACGATTTCAGGTAGAAAGCTGTACGGAATCATAGAAACTTTGCAGAGAAGTATCTTCGTCTACTTCGTATCAGCGTATTCCAACTGTACTTCCTGCATTCATACTGTGGTGTGGTATTTAATTTTTCATAAGCAAGCCTCATTGTGCTAATGATTATAAGTCACTTTTTACGATCTTTAATTTCGTCGGGATGTACCATATTTGTTGGGTGCTGGCAGTCGGCGAACTAGTTTGCTGCATTTTTACGGCATATCTGCTGGAAAAAATGCTTTAAGGTTTTTATTCCAAAATTTTTTATTTTCAATTTGAGTTGTGTACGAAGATTTTTTTGTATTCACTTGTTGTTTTTATCGTTGCGACGCAATATCATCAGTTTCGAAGACAGAAATGATTTAATTATGCATTGCTCGTCATTATCTTAATTTAAATTTTTTCGAACCGAATAATTTTACCGTTTCGTAAGGAATCTTTTTATGTGTTTTTGTTCATTTTATTTCCTTAAATTTTTGAGCTCTAGTCCTCTGGTGTTTTTTTTTTGATCAGATAGGTAGTCGGTAGGAAGGTTCCATTGTTGTTCCTCGAAACATACTCAGGAGAAGGCTGATTTAGACATGCAAGGACCTGCATTGCTTAGCGCACATTTATTATTGAGTGGAATTATTCAAAAACTGGGTCTTCCACTATAAGTACAATTAGCGAGCCCTCTTAAGTCTATAATTGCTGAGCGGAGTATTCGCACAAGAGACGGAGAACTAATTTTGGTTCCACTTTGCACCTGCAACTCCAGCGGAAATTGTTGGCATATATCCCCAGCGCATGCCCACCAAACAGATAATGCACAGTTAAGCCGCCAAAGCTTATGGCAGAAATTAAATTCTTTAGTATGATTAATTTTTCCAATCACCTACCCAGAACAAAAAGCGTGCATTACGTATTTTTGCCTGATGGTTAGTCTTATGAAAGTCATCGGAGTGCAAATTGGGAAACTGCAAGACACCGGCAGCAAAGGTGTACTAGCCTTTGCAAGTTTGCATTACTTCACCATTCCCTTTGATGTCTCTATTTGCTGATATCTAAAAAAAGCTGCACCAACTAATATTTCAGCATCTCGTTAATATATTAATATATTAATATAGTCTTCAAATGGCATATATTTGGCATTTGAGGACAAGATTTAAGGACTTGTAAACTCTAACAAGATCCTGTATTGCGACTTCGCTGTTAATGAAAAAAACAAACTTCCACTTAGAATATCTGATTAAACATGTGCCAGTTGTCCGCTCCGAAAATCACCAAAACAATTGTTTCGAGATA
This sequence comes from Nemotelus pantherinus, assembly GCA_963978885.1. NCBI lineage: Eukaryota > Metazoa > Arthropoda > Insecta > Diptera > Stratiomyidae > Nemotelus > Nemotelus pantherinus. Next base: position 13,834,782 of record OZ022265.1, read on the forward strand.
TTGAAATTTTGAAATTTATATTTGTGGAAAATATACCCAGTCTGCCATTCAGCTTGCAGCCAGTTGTATATATGCCAACATAATTTGCAACAAGGAGTTTTTCCATTAGAGTGTTTTCAATTCCATTCTTCTTTGCTATCGATCGGGGCTTCCACTTTGTAAGTTAGATATATTTGTACAATCGGGATCTATATCGCTACGAACTGCACTGACTTTGTGTTATTTGAACAATAGGAACAGATGTGTTAGCATGGTCCAAAACTTTCCTAGCCCAAGGGTCTCATCGCTTTGCAAGACAAACAGAACAATAGAAAGCTATAGAAGCAGCACCAAGAGCACTTTTTTGCAGTGAAATGAAGCGCAATCTTCACAAATAAGGCTCCTGATTTACAATTTTTTTTCCATTATTTTTTTTCATTTCCAGCCCACTCATATAACTTATGGCTTTTGGATTTGATCTAGCTTGCACAGGTAAATGAGAATAGCAGCCAAAGTTGCATGGGAGTGGTCAAGGTTGACTCCCAGGTAGATCAAAAAAATCACAGGATCGTAGAAAAAAATCTGGGAAAATACTCGATGTCTTAAAAAAACCACACGACTGCGGAAAAATACTAGGAGCTTGAGAAAAATTGAAGCGTTCTAAAAAAGACTGAAAGTCTTGAATAAAAACACAGGATCGTGAAAAAAATGATAAGAGCTTGAGAAAGATCAGGGGTGTCTAGAAAAAATACTATAAGTCTTGAAAAAATTACAGGATCTTGTTTATGGGTGGTGCCTGGATCGCCATAGAATCTGATGGCCATTTTTAATTTTTCAACCGAATCGAGGTCTAGGAGGTCAAGAGAGAATATCAGACGCTATGATAGAACTTGCTTCAACCTCCGATACAGATATTTCAGACGGCCGTTTTTTCACAGACTTTATCTCTCAAATGAAGAAAGCTCGATGGGTATCCATATCCTTAGCAAGTGGTTAAAGCCAAGTAAAATTGCTTTTGCACCAAATTTGGCCCCGAACATTTTAACCATTTCATTAAGCGGCCGAATTTTTTCAGTTGGGACAATTGGCTGTTATCTCAAACTATTTCGTTTCTGATTATTGCAGGATTTCGAGTTACTGGACGAGTACTTTCATTTAATGCCGTCTACTTGACCTTATTGGACAGTGTCTGGGGGAGACATTCTTAAACCTCTTTAGATTCGGATGATGCGCATCCGAAAATTGAATGAAAAATCAACGAAAGAATCGTTGTATGCTGGCGGTATATGTATATGTTGTATCAAATGAAAAATGTTGTATGCTTTGAGCGATCGAAGTCATACCAATACTGATTGTTTTAACCACGAAGAACAAAAGTTGAGGCTTCCACCACCCATTAATGCCTTTCCCGTTATGACAAACATTCATCTGGTGAGTCAAGACGGGCAACGATGTCTCAAGGGATAAATTGACTAATCATCTACGGGACAAGTCATTGCCTTATTTATCTGCTCTTGTGCGAATTGAGTTTTCTTTGTGCGCTCGCCCATTCCACCAGAAGCTTACAAAGTGCGACATTTTTTAATCAAAATTTAAATTTGAAAAAGTGAAATGACTTATTTTACGCAAAAAAGTGGTTTTCAATTAATGAAGGGAGAAATGATTGACCACGAAGTGTTTGCTGAAAAGCTGAAGAATAACAAAGAATTAGTGTATAATATTTATGTTTTGAATTGAAAATGTAACGTCGAGCTTCGCTCAAAACATTTCTTTTTTGAACGTATGTGCAAACCATCATAATACTTTCGCAAGTATATACCTACTATATATGTAAAACTTAATACCGTGACGTCTCCAAGAAGAAAGGTTCAACTAGATCCAACTTTATCAGCTCTCAAGCATAGGGCTTGGATTTCAAACAGGATATTCGTTGATAGACTAGGTGATAACACTGCACGGAACGAGCTGGGCCGATTATTTTCAGTAAATGAAAGCGAAAAGTCAGCTCAAAGTATGGCTTTGCAGCGTTCGGGACGGAACCGGAGGCTCAATGTTTGAGGAAGTATGGAGAATGGGTCTTTGTTGCGCAATATGAATTCAAACATAGCTCTAGTTATAGGGAGGAAGTTCGACCAATGTTCTGAGTCGGAATTAGTGGGCGGCGTGACCCCAACACCATCAGGGGTCAGGAATTCAACACCATCAGCGATCTGAGGCTGTTTGTTACCGCGATGCTGCCTCTTGGCTGGAGACAATTTTTCCCCCTTGGATCTCCTTTTGTTGGTTTTCAGGTCCCCTTTTTCCTAGCTATGTGCTTTGACACGCCTTGGCTGGCTTTTTTCAACAGCCCATACCGCAGAACTATTTTTGGTCCGTTGCTGAAAAAAAGCCCTTCTGTATATGACGGATGGAACACTAGTAGTGTCTCCCATTTTTTGTGGAGCATATCCACTTCATGTTTTATCGACCCATCGCACGGCAAGCTAGTAAAGTATCACTCCAGCGCCCGTTAGGGTTGGATAGACGTGTGCTCGGCTAAGGCGGACCAGAGGCTTTCACGGCCATTTCTAAGGCACCCAGTTCCAGGGTCAATCTATTCTTTTTTAGGCCTGCTGATGGCTCATCCATCAAGATTAAACCACTTGGCAGGCTATTAACTGGACTTTAGTATTTAATTTGTAATTTATTCAAAATAATTCATTTTACAGGCAAGATACATAGTTACAAAATGAATAAAAATATTATAAAGAATTAAATTATAATAAAACATTAAAATTAAAAACAAAAAACACAATAATAATAGAAGTACAAAAATTAGAATACAGTAAAGTACAAATAGAGAATAAAAGTATTATGGATGTATAAATAAAATGATTAAGTAGGCGAAAAAAGTGCACTACAAACAAAACTTTTGTAAATTCCAATAGACTGTGGGAGAGAACCAACTTGAAGATTATTATGCGTCCTCAGTGAAAGTAAAACAGGCGAATGAAAAAAAAACCGTCAGTACGTGTAAAAGGTACGTTGAACATTGAGGTTGTTTTGATAGGTCTGTGATGATGGCGTGACGTAAAAAAACACGTCAAAGATGAAGATAAATAGCCGCAATAAACTTTAAAAAGAAAACATTCATCGAGGTAAATTCTGCGCTGGTCAAGTCGAGGAATATTAAGGGTTGATAAACGTTCACTGTAAGGACAATATGGTAGGTTGTTCTTGAAAATAAGGAAGCGAGTAAACCTTCGCTGGGCAGATTTAGCCGCATCAGACAAATAACAGAAACGAGGACCCCACACTACAGAGCAATACTGAAGGATATAACACGAAAAAGGGAAAGAAAAAGACGCATACAAGTGGAAATGTTAAAGGAATTGTGGCAAACGCGTATAAAAAAACCAGCGATCCGGGACGCCTTACGAGTAATAGCACGAATATGAATATCGTACTTTAGTTTCCGATCGAAGGTAACACCGAGATCAGTAAAATGATCCAACCCTAAAAGGGTGATGTCACAAATAGAGTAAATGAACTCAAAAACACAAGGCTTCAATAAAAAATACATTGAGTAACATTTGGAGATATTCAAGAGCAAGTAATTACAGTCTCACTAGGAAACAAGACGATTCAAATCGTTTTGAAGAGCAAGATGCTCGGAAGGAGCATTGATAACGCGAAAAACTTTGAGGTCATCAGTGTACATTATACAAGGAGATTCGAAAACATTAGGAAGATCGTTGACGAAAATATTAAATAGCAAAGGCCCGAGAATAGATCCCTGAGGTACACCGGAGGTAAGAAACAAAAGAGAGAACAAGGAGCCACGGAGAGAGACATAACAAATACCATCATTACGAGACGTTCTTGCTAAGCCCCTCTATTTCATAATGCGCTGATGCCTAATACCAATTTATTTACTCATTTGCGTTTTGAACTTACTGACTGTTCGTCACTGGCATGGAAACTTGACTAACACTCCTATGTTCGATGTTCCAATAGCGAAAGATTAGTTATTTTGAGTTGTCTCTGAGCAAATTAGTTTTCCTGATTTGCGTTGCTACTTTCTTGCCAAGGAAATATCTCGAACTAAAGGAATCTCGAACTACTTCGCAATTTTTTCCTTGAACCTGATTGAGTTCTTCTCCTGTTGTTCGTTCTCTGCTGGAAAATTTTTCATTAAGAATTAAAATGCAATTTAAATCTTCAAAATCTGTCGTTACGTAGGTTCATTGGTGTCAAATTTACAGCAAACACTCAAAAACTAATCAAAAGGTAATAAAATATGATGGTAGTTTTAACCATAAATTTTGTTAAAAATCAAATTAAATATTATTTTAGGATATCTAAAACAATATTTGTCATATATAATCTAGTCTGACAAATATATAAATGCATCCAGCGACAGTCAGATTAAATGATGCAAGCCTTTTGATTGACAAAACCAAATTCTTTAGTTATCCTTGTCGACCACATTGCCTATGCACCCTTCGGCAAATTGCATCCAAACAAATTTGTAGACAATTCTCTAATACCTCTGTCGTCGAAATCCCATTGAACCCTGATCAGTGTCGAAAACATTCGTTAGCAGCGAAAAGCTTAGGTCTGTTACTAACAAGAACAAGAATAGTCTCCAGTCGAATGACGGACAAATCCTAACCACAAACAGATTAAAAACGAGAAAATCTCTAGATACGGCCACGACTCCTATTCGGCCCTAACAAACAAACAAAGTTTCTAGTGGTCAAGCCCTACGCAAAAACTGAGATACTAGATGAAATCCGTGCGGGTCATCAGTATGGCAATTGTCGGAGCGAAGTGCAAATATGAAGTTCGAAATGGAATATTCGAAAAGACGTTTAGTCACAGTTGGACAGGGACTCGAGTGCTACTACGGAATTGAATATGCACCGGGTCGACCGGGTATGTGGTCATTTGGGATGCTTTTGTAGACAACGGACAGCACTAGCTCGTCGCCAGTGCACCGGATTTCCGGGAATACACAGATGCTTTTGGATGACCAAAGGATATTTGCTAGCAATTCGTTGGAATTAGAAGTAACGGCATTCGGAATGAGAGCGAATCAATCCGAGGGACACATAACGAAGCTTAATAGAAACAAATGTATTTGGCTGTGGAGTGCGTTGTGTTCGTTCATTCGCGTTGACCACGAAACCGCTCAAATTTTCGACAAACAAATGGATTTTATTTAGAAATTTTGATGCTTAAGTAGAATAATATGTTTTTCAACACATGATTCAGCAGAGTAGTACGTAAAGAACAATTAAATAATTGCAATGACTAAATTGCAATGACTAAATTCTTGCATGTGTTAGTTATGAAAAAAGCATTGGAATATTCCACGCTGTAGATAGGCTAGATTTTCGATATTCATCAATATCTCCTTCAAGAATAATACTTCTCATATAATCTACATATTTTTAATTTTTGTGTGTTTTTTTTTTAAATATAAATTTATATAATTTTTTTATTCAAATAAATTCAAAATTTCACCGTTTTGATATTCCATAGGAGGGCAGACGAGGTTACCTGGAAGGATTAGCATCACATTATAGTAAAACATTATCAATACCTTACGAGGACATATTAAATTCAATAGAAAAAGTTCGAATTTCGAAATGGACTGAGCGACATGTTAGAATAGCAGCAGGTCTAACTACAGGACGGCCGCATCATCGCGGGCCCACAAACCAATCAGGTCTTCCAAATAGCCAAAGTCAACCAATTTATGTGCCAGGAAAATATTTGGTAAGGGGTAATGTTATTTGAATGGGCTTCGCATTTAATTTGCAATATTTATAATTTATATTTATTTTTATTTTGTGTTGTTCTTTTATGATTTTTAAAGATTAAATAAAATAAAACTGAAAATCACAAGGTTTTGTTTTTTCTAGATTTTGTTTTCTCTCCGTCTCCTCCTATTGAATGTGTTGCTGTGCGCGTTAACCTTGCTCCCACAAAAGTTCTCATTGTTTTTTCAGTATATGTTCCTTGTCATTCCCCAGTTGCGGTTTAGAATAAATTCTTTGATGAGCTATCCACCTACCTCAACATTAGCTTGCCTTCTGTTTTATTATTAATATGTGGTGATCTCAACTTACCGAACCTGGTTTGGAATAATAACTTTTCTAACATAATCTCATCCAGCAATATTTCCTTGATAACCTCATCCTTTTATCTTTGTGTTCACTCTCCCAATTAAACTGTGTTCCCAATGTTAATAATAAAATACTAAACTTTGTTCTATCTAATATTCCCCCTCATAACATCAGTGTTCATACCGCTTCCTTCTCCTATATCCAAGCTAACTTATATCACCCTCCTCTCTCAGTCACACTTCATGCTTATCTTCTGACCTTTAGAGTTCCTTCTCGAGCCATGTGCTTTAACTATCATAAAGCTGACTTCGTTAGTACGATGACTGAAATGAACTCGGTTAACTGGTTCTCCTTCTCTCGCAAGCTCACTATCAATGATCTTGTCATAAAATTTCACAACTTCCTGTCCAACCTTATTTCCCGTTTCACTCCTTCCAGACGTCCTTGCAAGCGTCTTGATGTGGCGTTGGCCCTGAAAGCTAAGAATGTCGCTCGAGCTAGATTTAAACGAACAGGCTCTCATGAGGACTTCATCGAATTTTGAGGCTACGATCTTCTGCGAAAACTGCCGTTAATCAAGCTATCCGAGATTACTTCTCCAGCATTGAGTCCTCTATCTGCTCTAATCATCAAAAACCCTTTTGGTCTTATGTCCGCTCCCTCAAAAGTTCCCATCGTTTCCCCGATTCCATGTTCCTCGATAATGCTACGGCGTCTAATCCACGTCAAATTTGCGACCTCTTCGTAAAATATTTTTCTTCCTCCTTTTCCCAACATAATCATATCTAGCCTTGTTAAATTCCCCATGTTGCTTCATCCTCCCTACTTTCCATTTACACCAATCCTCTTGAAATTGAATCCTTACTCGAATGTCTTGATGTCAATGTCGGTTGCGGTTCTGTTGGTATCTCTAAGCTGTTGGCCAAATCACTGTCATCGTCCTTATGTGTTCTCTTGTTAATTATATTTAACCTCAGCCTCTCCTCCAGCTTCTTCCCCTCCAAATGAAAATCTGCTTATATTTCCCCATCCACAAGTCTGGAGACCCAAGCTGTGTTTCCAAGTACCGTCCAATTTCTCTCCTTCCTTGTTTTGGAAAAGTTCTAGAAAGAGTGGTTTCTAACAGGCTGCTTGGAACAGCATGGAATAGCATAGTTTTGTCAAAGGTAGATCTTATAACTTTTGCTACAGATCTTATAACTTTTACTAACTTTGTTACTTCTACTTTAGACCAACGGAAACAAGGAGATGTCGTATATGCCGACTTCACAAAAGCTTTTGATTCTGTTGACCGCAGAATTTTCCTTGCAAAGCTTCGAAGTTATGGGGTGTCGGGTTCTCTTTTGTCTTGGTTTTCGTCCCATGTTTCTGGTCGTTCTCGTGCTGTATCTGTGCAATCGTCCACCTCTTCTCCTTTCTGTCCACTTTCCGGTGTTCCTCAGGGCTCCATTCCCGGTCCATTATTATTCCTAGTATTTATAAATGATCTCCCTTCCTTTATCCGTTCTCCCTGCCCCTTGTTTGCTGATGACTTGAAGATTTTCAAAGTAATTGAATCTAGCGGCAGCCTCAAACTCTAAAACGATATCTGTACTCTGTGCGATTGGTGCTTGAAAAATGCACTTATTTTGAACATATCCAAATGTCATCAGATATCCTATACGTATAAAATGTCACCCTTAATATATTCCTATGCTCTGTACGGCTCTTCCATTATGGTTGTGCATAATTTTAAGGATCTTGGTGTGCACTTTGATCCAAAGCTCAAATTTGACCTGCACATTGCCTATATAACCGCCAAGGCATCTCGTCTGTCCGGTTTCATTCTTAGATGCTCTTCTTCGTTTACTAGCATCGCTACCTCTTTCCATTTGTTTTTTTCACTTGTTCGTAGCATCCTAGAGTATTGTTGTCATGTGTGGTCTCCCCGTCATAAATATCTCAGTGATGCAGTGGAACACGTTCAGCGTAGATTTACTCGCTCACTGTTATTTAAATTCAACATCCCTTACTGTGGTTATAGTGATCATCTTTCCTTATTCCAAATTCTTTCATTAGAGTCCCGACGAGTGTTCTTTGGCGAGTGTTTACTTTTCAAGCTACTCCATTGCCCTATGCTCTCCGATCTTTGTTATATGCTGTGTATAATCGATCAGATAGATCCCAATTAATGTTCTCTCTTCCCTTCGCGCGTTCTGAAATTTATTTTATCTCACCGCTAGTGCGTATGCCCAGGAAGCATAACGATTTTCAGCTTGGTCCTTTTCCGCCAACGTTCTATCAATTTAAGTTGCAAATTAAACATATAATTCTTAATGCTTCTTATAATGTTTGACTTTCTTTTTAATTTTTTTTACAATTTTTGCGCTTTCTTCAATGTTAAATTGTATATTAGCTTTAATTTGTTGAAGTTCTAATATGTATATTTCTAATATTTTCATTTATTTGTTATTTTTTTTCTATTTTCTTCTTTTGGGTTTATTTCATATTTCTATTTTTGTAATTGGGCAGAAGCCTGTTAAAATGGATTTAAATAAATAAATAAAAAAAAATAATTTTTTTTTTTAAAAAAACATTTATGGTCAGTCAATGAATTTTGCTGTACAGTTTGAACTCATCATCTGAAATAAATCATTTATCTAGCCATCAAGCTGTCTATCAAATCGAGAAGAAAACGAAATTTATAGTTTTACGCAAAATGATTTGGCGCAACGAATGGCTCGCAGTGCCATTGATACTAAATCGGCTGTGAATTTAAGTGGAATGCAAAACAGCTATCCAACAGCGAGATCGAGTTTTTTCTATGATTTCGCAACGACTGGTAAGTTTAATGCAAAATAGTTAATTTTGCTGATACACTATTTCAAGATAAATTTAGATATTTATTTTAAAATGTTTTTATAAAAATTTTCAATTCGGCACTTCTAATGCCATTTATACTATACGATATTGATTTTTTTAAACATATTCAATTTCAGAAGGACGAAAATCGAAAAGACGAACCATGTTTACACGTTTCTTGAACGGGCTTCGGCATAGTGGCGATGACCTCAATCAGACAGAAGGAATGCAATTAAAAGTATGTATAACCTCTTAGACCCCTTTAAAACTCAACTCTCCTTGAAATTTGTCGGCATGTATGTACTTTCACCCTTTTGTATGGAGAGCATGCAATGCTGATGGGTTTCAAGTTACAACACTTTAGCTTGCACTCGTGAAAAGGACGAGGGTTGTCGGCATACAAGTTTCGAGTATAAAACGATTTCTTTGAGAAAATATTGAAAGTATTAATTGTGAAAAAATGGAAAAAAATACTTTGGGACTTCTACATTACTGAAGTTTTTAGAGATCTAGGTCTTATTGCCATATTTTAAGGGCTATTGCTATAATGGTGGCCATGATATTAATACATTTTTTTTAACTTATACAAAAAAAAATATTTATGATTTTTGTAAATTTAAACATATTTTTTAGACTAACAATAGATCTTATTCAACTTCATTCAGTAAGCCTAGATCAAGCTATTTTGAATAAAATATTAGAGCTCACCATTTTCCTCAATATTAACTTCGGCAACACCTTCCTCAATATTAACTTCGGCAACACCGACAGAAATCCAATGACATCCATTCAACGCGTTTCACCTCACTGCTCATGCTTCACAAATTGCACATGATAAACCGAAAACCTCACGGCATACAGTGAAAGTTACCTGAAGGACATTTTCAAGCTGGCGATGACGATACGTTGCATGTGTCTGATTTTCGTCCTTGTCGAAAGTTTCATCTCGCTTCAGGTTGGGTCTGCTACATACATACAATATGCTCTCGACATGGAATATGTCTGCCACACACCTACACATAAAGAAGATAATATCAAAGGCAGAGGTGGCCACGATTAGTACAGGTCTTTCAGACAGACAGTCGAGAAGCGACAACGTAAGATCCTGCATTTGAAATCAAAGAGCGTGCGGCTCAGACAAGACCGGCATAATCCATGTCACCTAAGTACATAAAGCATGTAGGGAAGTCAGTATTATGGTGGCAGTGTTTGAATTCCGTGTACAGGTATTATCACGGAAGCTGCTTAAATGCGGACATCGTATTGTTGAATGGTGCATTCTTCGGTGTAGCAGAAATGGAATTTTGTGTGTTAAGCAAAGAGATGTTGGCAATTCTAGGTAAAATGATTTTTTAGTTTTTTTTTTTTAAACTTTGAAAGACGGTTGTGACTACGAAAATATTTTCATCGTATGTTCTTCTTGACCTTAAATGGGAAAATTATCGCATAGTATTTGACAAGTTGTATTTGCTAAAAAAATATTTGAAATGAAATAGCATAAAATAATCCAAAATAACTTTGGTTATGATCGATTTGCTATCTATCCATCGCCTATCCAATTTAACAAATGAAAATCAATTATTTTACTAAGCAACAGTTATTTTACTAAGCAAAAACAAATGCGGGTTTTTGCATCCCCAGACAATTTTTATGCAAGATAGCACATTCACACGTTCATTTAGTGTCATTTTTTTGACAATACTATGGATATGACATATGAAAGTTTTTCCACTAAAGGAATGATCATCGGGCGTGGGTATAAATTGTTATTCATGAGGAAAGGGATTCATCGTAAAATCTTTAGCTCGTTATTAAATTTATTATATTTAATTGACTTATTGATGAGGATCATTTTTGCATTGGATGCAGTTGATTCAATTTGAATAACCCTTTTATGGTTTACTTTTTCCAATAAAAAAAAAATTACATACAGTATTTTTTGCGTTGAAAAATCTGTACTTGTAGTTATTATCAAACAAGAAAAATTATCGTCATATTTTTCCAACAGCTGTATGAAGCTAGTCAAGATCGAAAATTGTCGGTCGTGAAATAGTGATGAGTACTTAGATTGATGTTAGTAATTAACTTCAAACTCTCACAAATGGCGACGATGATATCACCACAGGTTGACCAGTTGATGAAATTTCTCTATAATCGCTTTTATAGGCAAAACTAGATAATTCTAGAGGCCAGAAGCGGAGAATAACCAATAAAGAAAGCTTTAAAAAATTTCTCTCATGCTAGTACATGGTTCATACGAAAGGAACAGCTAAAGAGAAACAGTTATTTCTAAGTGAACTCGATTCATTTTCCATGCAAAATCACCATAGATCTAATTTATAAGATACTGCTCATATATCTAATTGCCAGCGCTAAAAATAAACAGGAGAACTCAATTCAAAGGTTGTAGATTAACATGTATAAACGTGGTGCTCAATGAAACAGAGCTAGTAGCTTAATCAAAATATATGTAGCTACCTACACTCGTTCAATAAAACATTACGCTTAACCATTCACCAAAAATTCTTGTTGATGGTGTCACCAGCTTCACAACAAAAAGATGGTGATGATAATCAAATAAGACAAATTAACTTGCTTTATCGGCTTCATGCTTTAAAAAAATCCCTGAAAGCTATAGCTGACTAAATTTTTCGTCAATTTTAAACCATGAACTAGCAGAAATTATAGTCAAATAATTCTAACAACCCATTCAAAATTCTCTAGTGAAATCAAATGACTATGTAAGATGCTATTAAGCTCATGCAGCAAAGGACAAGCCACTATGTAGGCGACCCTGGTTCGAATCAAGGTACGGACGGGAGACCATACTTCGAGCTTTGAGTTGACCCAAAACGGAGTAATTACTTCATTCAGATCAGGCATATATATCTAATGATTTTACACTTGTAAAAACTTTGATTGTGATCATGAAATATGGGATTAGCCACCTCTAATGTCTTATATTTCAAACAGGTTGTTTGCTTGCAACTTTGCCTTGCTTTTGTTAGATGCTGCTCCCAACTATATTTCTTCCCGTGAACGGCTCAATGTTTTTTACCGAATCTATAGACAAGTTGTTCAAATAAAATCAACAACTAAAATGGATGTCATTAAAATGGATCTATTAAAACGTAGAGATCTTACACTTTTACAAGCTTTATGCATTTTGGGAGGTATCTAAAAATGACAAAGTGAAAGAATCAATTTTTAGTTAAGATTGTATTTTATTTTTTACTAGTTGCCTTATCGGCAACTAGCTCCAACTCGATTCACAAAAACCTTACTTCCTAATTACACTTTTCTTAGCCTATTTTAATTCATCAATTTGGTGGGTAGTATAATGTTGTGTATTGTAATTGTGGATTGTGTTCCCACTACTCCCCCCCCAAGTGTCAGGATGACGCTGAGGTCGAGGAGGTGGAGTAGCGTGGTTTGTTAGCCTTGGCGACCACCTATACGAGCCGTGCTGAGATGAACGATGGCCAGCTCTCGGGGCCCGTAAACAGCGTGCTCACAAGGCTGAGGCAGTTGCCAGCAGTGCTGCCAAGATGGGCGATGGTTAAATCTCGGGGCTGATGGTTACCGTCACCAATGGCGGATGTGTGATGTGAGTGTTGTTCAAATAAAATATTGTATTGGGGCTGTTCCTCATGTGTGTTTTATTTATTTCTTAGATGTCAATCAATAATTTAGTTTTCTATGCATTCTAACTTTGACAATTTGAGAATTTTATTTTGATGCAGCCGTTGCCTTGAAATTGCCGCGATCGGGCAGCATGCCTACATGCTTCCCTAACTAATGCTGATGGCACCATGCATGTTGAGGTAGATCTGGTGGCGGTGGCCAACAAGTTCTCGAAACCGTTGGCGATGCTGTGTGCAGCCAGAGCGATAGCTGGGTATCCAATTTGCAAGCACACAGCAGCCAAGTTTGCTCCACCAGCTTGGAATTAGGCGCGTAGATCCTCCGGCTTGATGCCAAGGATTTCTGGTGAGAAGATTGAGCCAGAGTCGTAAACTTGTTCGATGACCAGCCCGTATGAGAGCGGGGAGCGTAGCCTCCGAAGAGCCGATGTTGATGAAAACTACGAATGTCAGACCTCGAGGCAGAGAGCTGGTGCGTTGCAGCATATAGGCGAGGCGACGCTTGTCCTTTGTCGTCTACTGGTTGTTGTTCGACAGGATCTTGTCCAGAAGTGGGTTTTAGTGGTGGTTGTTGCGGCAGTGCTGTGCGTCTTTATGAAGTTCTTCTTTGTCTTCGAGTCGTGCTTCAATTCGTTTAAGTTCTGACGGTATGGCCCCACTTATATCTTGATAAATACAAGACTGAAAACAGCAAGCTTGTAGTAACGTTTTCTGATTCTTCCTGTCTTCGCTTCAGCTATCGTAATATCTGGCTTCCAATGGCTAACGAAACGGCCTGCGACGAATTGCTGTATCTATCACCACTGGACTAATGTTCAAAGGGTTTATAATCCTCCAAAGAATCCTGTTTATTACAGGGGCTATGAACAGCTTGCTGAACCGCTGTCTAGGCTTGCGCACCTTTCCGGCTGTAGCGTGGGCCGCTTCAGCTGTTGCAGCTCCAAATTACGCAGCGTGCTGGCGTGGCTGCCGAGGCGAAGGTTATCAGGGACTTCCTAGGCGTGCGTGCCTACGTCGAGGTTGCGTTTTTGTCCTTCGTAGGGGTCACCAATTTTTGGGAGGCATCTAAAATTGAAAATGTGAAAGAATCAATTTTTAGTTAGGAGTGTATTTTATTTTTTACTAGTTGCCTTGTCGGCAACTAGCTGCAACTCAATTCACAAAAAAATTTACTTCCTAATTACACTTTTCTTAGTCTACTTTAAATTATAAATTTAGTGTGTAGTATAGTGTTGTGTATTGTAATTGTGGATTGTATTCCCACACTTTAATAAATTCCTTAAGGTGGAAAATGATGCTGAAATTCCGACCGCATGCTGTTACTTGGCTCAAACAAAACGTAAATTTAATGGTTCAGCAACTGAATTTCTTAGCCAGGGCCACGATATGCAAATGTTCTCCTTAAATGCCAACTTATAAAATAACTCAATAAGTATTAATTTGAGCAAAACTCATAAAACTACATGTGAAAAAATATTTTTAAAATATTTCAGCTTTTATTTTACTTTCCCATTCTGCTTCACAATGCAGTGATAAGAGTTAACGTCTAAATTTCACTTTGACATAAAAAAAATTTTTTTTTCTATGGTTGGTTAGTATTTGATAAATATACCATTCGTTTAGCGTTGATTAGACTTTAAATTTGAAATAAAGTAAAATTTGGGCAAACGTCTAGGTCCTTTCAAACATCCCATAAAACACTTATCACTAGCTATCAATCGAACAAACAGACACTATCAGCAACGCATTAAATTAGTTTTGCGTTTCATTAAAAATAAATTTATTTTGAAAGACATAACTATAATTTCAACATTTTCAAGCTTCGCCAAAACTAAATTTTCAATTTCTTTTCTTCACGCCAACGCAGACCAACGAACGATTAACAAAGTGTGCGACGACCAAAAAAGAACCACATCAGAACTTCGAAGAAACAATACACCGTGTAATAGTCTAAAAATATGAAAATTTGAAAAGTTTTGTAACTTTCTCTCTTTCTCTCTTTTCCGAAAATTACTTTCAGTTGAAAACCCAGAAAGCAGCACGTAAGAAAGATAAAGGTGTTCATGATCGCAAAGAGGTAAGTGGGTATGTTGTATTATTATACTATTCGTGCACAATACTCAGTTTATAATCCTTTTGTCGCTACTCGTTGAGGTTAGTGGCCATACTAAGAGTGCATGTGCATGTCAGTTAGTGCCTGTTCGCGATCGCATATGATATGATATGATACGATACTTTTACTTTGTATGCCAGCGAGTAATTTAAAGTTGGTCGCATTTAATAAACATCAGTTTTCATTGCTTTTCGTTTCAGGTACCGTACACCGTATGACAGTGTGATTAAAATGAAAGTAGCGGACTTAAGCGCAGAGTCCTGTTTTGCCCTAGTAAATACACATTAGCATGGATCCTAGACGTTCACACACGCCACCACACAGTGCACATTTTCATATTATTAAATACCTACAAGCGAACCGACTTTCAACTTTCGTGCGCTATCCTACGAGTCAACAAGAGACACCTATGTATATCCTTTTTTTTGTTTGAACTTGCCCGAAACACGGTAACGGAACTAAAACTTTTGCACTGTGCTTACAGATATATTCACTTAGTGTTTGTACATACTCGCATGGAATATCATAACATCATATACGTAATGAATACTCGTGTGCATAAGACATTAAATTTAGATTTTATTTGAAGTTTCCAAAGATGATAATCACTCGGTTGGCTGCTTTTGCGGATAGGAGGTGATGATATTATCATTTTAATGAATGTTTTAGTTTTAGTTTGGAAAGTTATGTTGAAGGTGGATGAAATACAAAATTATTTTTATGGACAAGCTCTAGTCGATGGTAGAAAGTGCTATGTTATTACTTAATTTTAAAGTGGAATTATTTATGTTGAAAATGGCTTTAGTAGCAATATTCTTTATTCACTTCGAATACGTTAAAGGATGTTTGTACAGAGAAATTGGTCAGCAAAGTGAGATGCGTATGAAATTCATACGGAGGAAAGCTAGAAAAAATTCTGTTTCGCTAAAAATAACTACTAGCTTCAAAAATTTTTAATACGCTTGCATGGCAGTAATCACCAAGCATATTTCAAAATGAGGGATGTGGTTGAAAAAAAATCAGTCCGAAAATCTTGATAGCGTATTGTCTTAAATTGATGCCATCAAATGTGAGTTAAATGCAAATTAGAAGGATTTGACTAAGAAAAACTGAAAAGTTTTAGAGGACAATTTTTATTTCATATTTTCAAAGGCTTTAAAAAGCCTTTAATGCATTGGAATTTGCAGAATTCAAGAAAGTGGAGGGTTTTGTCCTGGAATTTGGTTGAAGTTTACGAACTATACAGCACAGTTTCATGAAAACTGTAGATCATATGGTGATTTCATTGCTATTTCATTTTATTTGTTAACAAGCAAATTCTATATTTTCTCTTAGAACAGAAATGCATTCTGAAAAAGTAAAAAAAGTAGAGAAAAAGTAAAATAATGCTTAGTGGAGAAGAAATAACTACTAATTTCGCAATTCTGTTTATTGTATCTTTGTTTCCAGGGATGTTTTTGAATTTGGAAATTATTAAAGATCTAGCTAGCATGGTTTAAACTCATAAGCTATTCTTCATTTGTTAGGGTTTTTCTCACAAAAATTATACAATTTAAAAATGAAATTAAAAATGAATAAATGTCGATAGAACGTTTAACATTTTAATTTATGCGCAAAAACCAGTTCAATTACAGTAGCTTGAGACTTCGAATTTAATGTCTACCGTGCTCCAATATCAACTGAATTAAGTGAATTCCATTTGATGTGTTTTTCCAACATTGTTTTAATTTCCTCCAAACTACGCCTTCTCCTTTTTTGTGACCGTCTTAGTCACCTCTCTATTCTGCAAAATTTGGTTTGTGACTAATAGAAAAGTAGAATGGTCTTTCTATTTTCTATTTTCATATTTCAATAAAAAGAATTTTCAAGAGAGTTTCAGTTAGGCATATCAATGGAATATATTTTGTCTAACAGGGTTTTCTTTATTTATTTTTTTTTAATGTATGTTTTTATGAATGATAGGACTCCCTGCTGTTGAAAAACTAAACTTTACTCAACGATAGCGTCCACAAATCACCTTTGTTTTTCAAAACAATGTAACTTCCGATTTTTCCGCCGATTTAGTTTCTTTTAGTTTGTTTGCTGATGAATAAGCTCATTACCAAATAAAGTGGACGACTCAGATAATTTCGATGTTTATTTTAATTTTCTTTACTTCACAACACCTTAATTGTCGCTTTCTGCTTGCTTTTTTGAGCTGCCATCTTCGTGTCTTTTTCAATAAATAAATAATAAGAAAAAACATCTTAAATCTCATTCATCAATTCCTGATTGAAATCACGCATCGTGATGTTGATATCATATCCGTTCTCTAGCTTAAAAAAATCAATCTTCTGTTCTTTAAGCTTAAAACTCTTTTAATCAAATGCTAAGCAGTTTGTCTCATATGGAAGTAAATAAATCTAAGTAAAATCTGTGTATGTAAATTAAAAACAAGCACAAAATTTACGCTAAAAACAAGCACAGAATAACGCTATTGAAACCAAATTTAGATGCACAGCATTAACGACATCTTAATCGTGCTAGTTTATTTTACAATTTATCTTATTGTACTTTTTCGAAATTCCTTTAAGCAGAAGATCTGATATATGGCGCAATTTTTTTTTTGCAAAATCTTTGTTCGGAGGAATAAAATACCTAGATTTTTACGTATCTGAATGTATCGGAAGCTGAAAAATTTAAACTTTAAACATTGGCAAATGAAAAGTCACAAAAAATCTAACGAAAAATGCTTTCTTAGAAAAGAATCAATATCAATGAACTTAGAAAGCAGATGTTTCTGTTCAACAAAATGAACCTAATCAATCGACTTATTTGCAATTTGTGGACGAACTAAAACTACCCTCTTCTGTGATTATTTGCTAACATAAAAAATGAATGATCGGTCAAATGCAACGAAAGTAAATGAAAAATTATGTATATAATATTCCGCGCCCAATGAGGGTAGTACATGTATTCCTGTACCATTAAATAAGCAAATTTGTAAGTTTTCATATTTTGGTTTAAAAAAAAAGCTATTAAGTAATAAATACTAAGAAAGTAATAATTCTCTAATTAAAGATCCTCCCTAATTCTATATCCATCCTTGTCTCTACAAGAATTAGAGTTATTCAGAGAGATCCTAAAGAGTTCCAATTCTTATTTTCCTTCCTTGAAATCTTGAGCTTAACAATGATTTCACCTATATAATTTTCGTGTTTGGTCATATCTCACATTGCATTGAAACTGAACATTTATCTTTTTGAAAGCTTATTTTGAAACATATTTTTCATCATTTGAAAAAAGTCCAGAAAAATTGCAATTCATTGCCAATTCATATTTAATATTTTCATTTTCATTCTATACCGATTTTAAGTTGAAGCAAAAGATTAAAAGCCTAACGAACAAACTCAATGTACGAGTGCATATATGACAAACTCGTATTCTAGTCGAAGCTGCCACCACTTCTCTAATTGGCGAGCTATAAATGCAATCCCTTGAAAATGTGGTGTCCACATCGAGGATTATTTTTTAGAGCCATGTTACGATCTCAGTTCAAAGTAATATGCAAAAGTGGTACAGTTTCAGTTAACATTCTCATGCATTTTCTATTACGGATTTAAATTGTTGATATAACTTAATCTGTTAGTTTTTGGTCGGGAGAATCAAGATTTCGTTTGTTCAACAATTCGAAGGGATAGGTACCAGCATGATACCGTATGATACACAATTTATTTACCTACACTTAAATTTTCCAAGATTACAATTTGATTCGTTCCTTTTTGTACACTTTGTCTGTTGCATGTATTATTCATTGCTCATGCATTTCATTACCGTTTTGAAAATTAATTCAGTTTGCATTGGAATCTCACTTAGCACGTATCAAATGTTGAAATTTTAACAAGCTATTTTCTGATGTAGGTTGTAATTAAAATCGTGTGAGCTTCAATCGGATAAGTAATTAAGAAAAGTGATTTTGCTGGAAATTCGCCGTTTATCAGATGAAGGAGAAGTGTACATGAAAGAAAGCTGGAGAATAACTTTCAGCGCGAGAAGTAATTGTTAATCTAAGGATATGAAATCCAGGATTTTTATTAAACTGTACATAGTATACTACGAAAGAGAAACCAAACAAATCGAACATATATACGCCAAAATACAAAAATCTACAATCGTTTCCGAATGAATATTCGATGCAGCATTTTCATATTTAAACATATTAAAATTCTGAATTTTTACAATAAAACTAAAAAATTTTATGTATAAAATCTTTCAAAAACTTTTATCTAAAACTATAAATTTCTTCATATTTGAAAGTTTGATGATGATAAATACTAAACATTTTGATATGAAATTTTTCAAATTTCGGACTGAGATAAGCTAAGATTATTTTCATTTTTTTTACGCATGAGTGCTGAAGTTAATAATAATAAAAGGTCTGAAATATTTACACAAAATTCTAGTATAAGCGGTTATTGCAACTTACTCTAAAATCGTAGGTCAATCAACGTTTGACGAAATGTTTACATAAATTCATATCATTATTAAGAATGTATACTGAAAAAATGTCAGCTGCGATCTGTTTTATTGTAGAATGAATTACTATTATTGAATATTTACAAATAAAAGTGTTGAAGACAGCAGTGTGTTTTTTTTATTATAGTCAATAGATGAGATAATACTCTCCTGATTCGAACTTAAGTCCTTTCAAACGGTGCTTGAAAAATGCTGCAGTACATGACTAGAAATAATTTAATTAGGTATTTACACTATGGGTGAATTCGTATATCTTTATTTTTGGCAAATAAATTTATAAAGAAGCATCAATTTTAAAGATTTTAAATAAATTCACAATGCACACTTAAATCGAGACCAATAAATGATGAAGAAGAGGGTAGATATACCTACTCTTTAAATATATTAATATCTGGCAATCAATTGCAATATATGTATTTAGCTTATAGCATTTCATTTCTCTTAAAAAACTTTAGCTCTAAATGCCAGAAGAAAAGTGAATAAGATAGACTCAAGTAAATTTTAATGGATATATCTATTCTTTAAAGAATTTGAAAATGAGGAGAGAAGAAATTCTATTAAATTACTTTACTGTCCTTAATTTAGTGAAAAAAATATGTATTTAATACTGAATGTCAGATATCAGATTAGTATAGAAACATAGCCTCGGTGAAAGTTTCTAAAAAATGTTTGAAGTTGTTTTTCATTCACCGAAAGTACTTTAATTTTAGTAGAAACTATAAGTTCTTAAATAGTACAATATTTTAAAATTTCTTCGGAAAGTTGACGAATCTGTTATGCTCAGCATTCTATACAGGCTTAGGTGATTTCAAAATATTTACAACTCTGAAAATTCACATTTTTTTTCTTATTTGCTAAGGAACATACAATAATTAACAAACATCATGCCTTTCTAGTTGATTTTACAAAGCTTTAAGAGAGAATTAAGAATAACTGAATAATTTTTTTAATGTGACTCAACTTTTGATAGCTATAAAACAATACATTATTCTTAAGACCAGTTTTTCTTTTAGAAGCTAGCTATATTTTGGTTTGGTGAAAAATACCGATATTTCAAGGATAATCTGCCCTCTTCTCTGTACTGATAGACACTGAAGAAGAAGGAAGATTATCCTCGAAGAATATCGGTCAAGAAATTGAAATAGATCTAGGTTCTAAAGGAAAAAGTGATCTTAAAATTAATATTCCTGTATATTTTTTATGAGAAGTTGAATATAATTTAAAAGATCAAATTATTTAATTAAGCCTACTTTTTCCCTCCTAGTGTAAATGGCGAAAAAAAAAATCTACCAGCAAAAAAGGACCATCTACAAGCCCACGAAGCTCTGAGTCGAGACCAAAAAAAAATTGAAAAAATTATTTGTGGACGGAATAATAGCTATACTAAAATCATCACTAAAATGGCTACCGGCATTTATACCAATGTATCCTGAAAGTTTCATTAGTAAGAATGGCGTTTTATCAAGTCTTGTCTGGGTAGGTAGATTTTGCAACAGTGAGGCGTGGAAGATTTGAAATAGATTACCTAAAACGATATATTGATGTGAGTTGTAGGTTTTTGGCTTATGGCTCGAGATTCTCAGTTTTCGATGATTTATCTGTTTCGAAAAATGATTTGTTACTGCTCAATTGCTGAGCTAACATGAATGTTAAGAAGGCGGGAAAAGAGAAAATTTGGTTCGTGTTCGGGTGAAATGTTTTTTGTTTAGATAGAAATAGGAAACGTAAGAAATGTTTGGATCAGGTGAATAAAACACATATTCTCACTGAGAACATAATCTGAGGCGAATGAGTAGCTTATTGCCTATGAGAGATTTCTAAGATCAAGTTCAGTTCGTTAAGACCCAGGTCTTGTACGCAGCAATTGATAGGTGTGGGATGCTCTGTGGCACGGCAAATGGAATTGTTTCCTAATTAGAGCAAATAAGAGGAAAGAGACGTAAGTTTTGATATACGGTAAAAGTCACTATTCCGACTATTGTGGCCATACAGTAAAAAGTGGTGACATTTTTGAGGATGCGGCGTTCGAGTTTTGCTAACTTCTCAAGTTGACTTGAAGGAGTCGAAGAGCAGATAGCTTAAAGTTTAACAACAAAAGCTTAAAATCTAGCGGCTTAACTATTTTGGCCTGCTGGCTCTTATCATTTTTTTTAAATATGTTTTTTTTGACAGTTTTTATCTTAAAGGGCTACCTAATAGTTCATTGGTAATGATTTTAGGAGCTTCGATTCTCTTCCTGAAATCCTTCTATCAAAAAAAGTATCAGCCTTCATTTGTTGGCATTTATCTGCATAATTTGGCATAATTTCCTGTAAGCTGATTCGAGTACATTTGTATCACCGCTGCTAAAAAGTGTGGGCTATGCTACGAGTTCCAGAAGAGAAGGTCATCTGAATATAGATGAATTAAAACACCTATGGGAGATTCGTTTGAAGGTGCTGGATGTCTGCAGTGAAAACGTTGAATAAAATATGACCGAGAATGGAGCCTTGAGGTACTCCTGATTTGATTGGAAGTTAGTCAGAGAATGCCCCGTCGAAGGTTACGAAAGCCATTCTGCCACTTAGAAAATTATCAACAAATTTGATTAACCATGTTTGAAAACCTAAATTGATAATTTTATACAGAAGTCTTTCGATTCAAATGGAATTGAAGGTCTTCTGTAGATCAATCAGACTGGCAGGTAAGACCATTTTATTTCGGATGCTTTTCGCAACTGCGCTCTTTAGAAACATTAGCGTGTAGACGGTGAGTTTTCTTCCAAGTACTATGTGGTTTTCATCTTTGGTGTGATTATGTGTTTAAGAATGATTCTTTTCAGTAGTTTTCCTAAATGTGAGAGCAGAGAAGTCGGGCGGGCGTAGATGATATTACAGGACGATGACGCTTTTGGAATAGGAAAGATTTTTGCACGCTTCCAAGTAGTGGAAAAACAACGAATTTTCTCACAAGAGTTGAATGGAACGCAGAGGTGCTCAAAGAAGCAAATAGAGAGTATTTGTAAGACAAAGAGGTTCTTTATTGACAAGTATAGCTTTGGGAATTTGGGTAATGATCTGTTTTCGCGATAGCTAAACTATCAATGAAATCGTAAAAAACGACGCTCTCGTTGTATGCATAATTGGGTCAGCTGTTGACCATATTCAGTGCCGTCAATTTGACATTTGTATGCGCCGAACTGTGGGAGAGAGCTTATCAGACTCGAGGATACAAGAAAGAAGTCAATTATGGATGAAGACCGACGAAAAGTAGGTTTCTGAAGAAAGATGGGTTTGATAAGGCTTGGACTCTGCATCAGCGATTGCCTTATGGCCAGGGCGTGAGGGTTGTTGGTGCGGTTGTCCCATGACCGAGCATTCAAATTGACCTGGAGGATACCCAACGCCAGTGAAGATACTGTTGCTAGTACACAAGGAGGTTTGTGGACCAACACGGGTCTACTGATACAATGTCCGACAAAGATGGCCACTTGGTCAATCTCTTGTTGGAAACTAATGCAGATTACTTCCATAGCTTTTAGTACGGGAATCAAGTGTCTGTTTGATCTAACTAGTCTAACTAGTCTCTAACTAGTAGAGTATTTCCCAGTTTAGAAGTGTCCTCACGAATGATTTTGTAATAATCTTTGGCAACATGATTACGAGACTTGAGCTTGGTTTTTGCTCCGGTACAGAGCAGAATAGAACTATACCACAAAAACAACGATCTAGCATAAAACAACAGTGCTTTCGCTAAGACTGAAATAGGTTGCTGCATTTGCTGTGGTACCACACAACAGCTGAAAATAAAGAAAGAAAATAACGAATATACACTAACACAATCGATAGAAAATAGAAAAAGAACTAACAGAAAATTATTTCTTTTAGCTTTCTATACATTATGAGTGCTTTTTCTAACTTCCTAACTACCAAAACATTCAACATAACCATGAAAAACCCAAAGCCACCTCACAGAAAAAAAATAACTTCTCATGAGCTTTTCTTTTTTCCATCAGCACATTCTACACTTCAACTCGTGAACTACAAATGAGGAATAGAATTTATGTACTAGTGAATTCACTGGGACAGGATTGTTGTTGTTTCCAATGCATCTATCCTATTCTCTACTGGATAGAGGAGCAAAAAAACACGCATATTATTGGGACTTTCGTGATTCAGAAAATCCTGGACAAAGTTCTTCCTGTAGATGGGAACTTAGATAGCAATAGTTAAAGCTGCGAGCTAAAAAGAACGCATTATTGGCTAGGGTGAGCGAAATAAAGACATTTTGTCTCTCAGATTGAGATGAGAGTTTTACAAAGGTTAGAATGAAATACTTGATTTGCTTCACCAATGCTAAAAGATTACAGCCAAAGAAATTTTGACATTCCCCAAAGACTACTGAGTCGACGGTAAACGGTGGCTTACTCATAGTCAAACTAGTTGCCTGAGTTAGGAGAGTGGCGAGTTTTTTCGTAAACACATATTTATGCTCTGCCACAAATTTGCTGGAGTATGAAACACCAGACCGGACAGAATTGCGTACCGCTCTTGCTATCAAGTAATTTTTGCGTGCTTGTTTGCTGGCTTTCTCCGCTTTGGCAACAAGGCGACATTCTTACATATTCTAAGCATGCGGGTTGCCCATGTAAGTCACTGTGTGGCCAGCCGTTTTTGAATTTACGCAGTAAACTGTTTCAGATCGCGGTATTTCCGAAGCATTGGCAATTATAACACTGTATTACAGACTTTTTTTTTCCACTGGATTCGTTGGTGCAGTAGAAATTTGTTGCTTACGACAACTTTCAACCGACGCCAGAGGCAAGTTGGACGAAAAATATCTCAATTTTTTTGCCTCTTTCCGTTGGTGATTACTAGAAAACCACCTCACGTTAGAAATTTGCTCTCGCAAGAGTCTCTTGTGTTCAGTGAAGACATCTACCTCGTCGTAGGAAGTGTGATTTCGTTTTTGGAGGACTGTTGTCTTCTTAACGCTCGTAATTCTTTGAAATATTCAGCGATTCTTGAGGTATCGGACATTTCGCTCCTGAAACCGAATTACATCAAACTTTACTTAAAACATTTATTTTCTGTGTAAGTCTTTTTGGAAGATTTATTTTTAATTTATGATTAAATAGAGATAATTTTGGATTGGTTGCTACAAAACCTATAATTTTTCTTAAGTATAAAGTTTTATTTATTATGTTAATAGGTTGTTAAGTTTTATTAGGCATTTAGGCGTTCTGATCTTCAATGAATCTTTTAACCAATTTTTCATTAGTTTTTTCACTAGCCTCTAGAGCTGCATTCATTTGCCCGTTTTTTTGCCAGGCTTATATAAACGATTTAAAATTAACCGCTAAAGTCGATGCTATGGCTAAGACTATCTGTTCATGTGTTTTTCACCAGTCGTGGCAGGCTTTTCTCAGTCAGTTCGATGATATAATTTGTGCTTAAATTTTCTTTACCACTTTTAATCAAAATTTAAATACAAAACCACAAAACAATCGAAATTGTGGTTGGACCTTTTTCTCTTATTCTATGTGTTTTTACACTACCAGTTATTTACACTACCAATATAATTTCAAAATAAAACCATATACCCGAATGTCAATTCAAAATACGTGGTCACCCTTCAAACCACGCTAGTTAACAGGTAAGCTTTACAGATGTAAAGTTTCGCTGTCTTCTAAATTTAATTCTCAAATCTGAATGCAAACTGCAAATATTCCGATTTGCTGGTGTTAAAATAAAAAGATTATCCTTTAAACACAAGCATATTCAATGGATGCGGAATTGATTAGAAAATATAAGACGTACACCTGATGGAAGCATTATATTTTGTCAATTTTTTCGTTCATTGACTTTCATTAACTTTCGAAAAAGCACAGGCAGGTGCGAAAACATTTGAAAAAATCAAAGGACTATGATTAGTTTTATTCGTTTTGCAGATAACGCAGTTGCTATCGCTGGTCTTCAATAAACTGGATAGTGAACATAAGAAAATATATTGAATGATTTAACAGAACATAATACCAACATACAAAAATTCTTCACTAAAATTCGAACTGAACCACAAATATGTGCTGCACACTTTCTTCTTTGCACATATCTCCCTCTATAGTCATAATAATCAACTGTCTGCCATCTGTCCTGTAAGACAACAGCCAAACGACATCAAGCCCGATGCAAGAGAGTCTGGATGAAAGTAACGAGACAGAATCAACCCAGGAAACATGCAAATTAGTTTTCCTTTGCCACATTTGATTGAATCAACATTATTTGCAAAAGTTTTGTGATTTTACCGTTTGCCGCTATTTAAATATTGAAATAGAATTTTCTCGATATGAAAGTTTTCACTTCACATCTATTTCAATGTTGGATAGATGAGCAAACGTGACAAGATGGTAATCGTTATTTACATAGGAAAACCATATGCCAATTGATTGTAAAAGAAAAACTTGAAAGTTATTTGAGGCACCAAAGAGATGACATGTCTGATGACGTGACCAATGTGTCTGCCGAAAATAGCTAAAAAAATAAATTTGAGGAGGGAAGAGAAGGCACTTATTTTACAGCTTTACGGAGAAAAAATTATAAATCAAATTGCATACAAAAATTTTTCTGTGGAGTGTTTCAGCCAAAAAAAAGTGAGTTTCGTTCCAGACCTTTGTAAAAATCGCATTAATGCTGATATTTAAGAGCCCTCATAATAAATTCCTACCCTACACACATGACCCACGTCCATTATCGTGAAAATCTGAATAAGCTACGTTTTGAATAAGTGGAAACTTTCAATGAACATTTTTGACAAGGAGCTATTCTGTTAAGATGAAAGAAATATATTCTGAGTAAGCAAAAGAAATGCTGGGGACTCGCGTAGAGAAGACATGTCGCATTATGAAGACGGAAGTGCCTTAAGCACATCTCAATTAAGTTGCCATTGATCAAAGGACTCGCCAAGAACAAGCTTCTTGTTATGCGAATTCATAAACTCGTTAATTTCACATAAGCGTCTCACCCCCGTTGATTAACGATGTCTAGACGATGCGTTCGAGGGTGGCCCTCGGGACTTGCCCGATTCCTTCACGTCTCGAGCATACAAAATTGGGTTAGGAAAACTGTAGCTCGGCAGAAGCTGGGTAAGCAAGCATGCCGAGCTACAAACAGACAAACAGACAGACATATTCGCATAGTTGAAAGAAAGGATGTTGCTCGGAACTTCACCAGTGCCATGTTGAAAGTAAAACGAGTCGAAGTAAAGAAATATTAATGTGCATGAAGTTCACAGAAACAATAAGTTATTCTCCTTGGAGCAGTCTAGACTTGGAATCGTTGCTCGAGTATACAAGCTTTGCACGGAGCAAGTTTGGGCTTAAAAGTCTTATTGCAATTGCTGCCATACTGTGATTGACTTAGTCGGTTTGTTTGTAGTTGAAAGTAAATTATTTCCATGAATATGCTTGTGAATATATTATTATGAATTTCAATTTAAAAAATATGATTAAAAAAAAAAATATTAATCAAATAACCAGTGTCTAGCAATAAGTAAAATTATATCCGAAAATAGTGGTTGAATTTGTGGCTGAAATAAAGCGATGTCCTTCAAAAGGTCGAATATTTTGCAGTGTTATCTTTGATTTCATATTCAACAATGACAAAAACTAAATCTAAACATTGCACAAAAAATTGGCAGTTTTGACATTGATTTTTATTTCGATGTTATGCAAAGCTTATCAAAAAAAAACTATTGAGCTTATCGGATACTTTTTCAAAAATTATATCAGTGCAGGTCTCGCGAAAATGTGTATCTTTTCCAAAAAAAAAAAAAAAAAAAAATTAGATTGTCATGGCACATATCCAGGCAGTCACTGGAAGGATACTTTTAATCGTAAAGTAAGAAAGGAAATAAAATAAATACAAAAGCTCTAACGGCAGTATTAGTATGTGAAAAAGATCGGACAATTGTTGTGTTTCATTTAAGCTACACTATAAGCACATTAAATTGATAATAAATAAAATGAATACAAAAACAAATACAAAAATTTATAGATATTTTTTTCCAATATGAACGAGAATATTAGTGTTGTTACATATTATTGTATTTTGTACAGTAAATGACCTATCAGCAGAGACTGCTTATTCAAAATCGCAGTGTTGAAAATCACAATCCTTAAAATCACAGCGAAAAATCGAAAAATCACGATATCACACTTTTCAACAAAATTTTAGAGCTAACCACAACGAACGAACTCACAGAGTATGAAAACTGTGATTCTAACCACTGCTATTTCATTCGCCGTGATTTCGTACGCTATCATTCTGTGATTTTGATGGCTTTGATTTTTTTAAACAACTTGTGCTCGTGTTGAAGTTTGCGATTGAGATTATCTGAGAATGGCGTGATCTGAAATTGTTAGAAATTATTGATGTACATAAGGAGTAGGTCTAGTAGCAAATAATGATATATTTAACCTTTTGACGACCACGAGGCAATTTAGTGAATTTTCAGATATTCCTTTATTTTTTATGAAACGAAAAATTTTGAAAAAAACAAGCATGAAAAACTGATTGTATTTAATGTGTATCAATTTTTTCCTAGCACAAAAAAATATTTGAATAAAAAAACCGATTTTTCATTTCGAAGCTAGATATATTGAATTTTGTGTCAAATATCGATATTTCGAGGGTAATCCGCCCTCTTCTTTAGTGACACTAAAGAAGAGGGCAGATTATCTTCGAAATATCGATATTTGTCACAAAATTAAATTTATCTAGCTTCGAAAAGAAAAATCGGTTTTTTTATTAAAATTTGAAAAATTGAATTAATTTCATGCTTGCAATAACAAATTTTTGTTATAGCTATTTAAAAATTTTTCATGCTAGGCAAAAATTTGCAAAATTTCAAGCTAAAATAACTTCTCTCAGAAACATGAGATCGTTACGAAATCCGTCGGACGAATTACTGTTTATAAACAATAGGTTCGATCAATTTTCGATAAATGTCCGGACAACTCTACAGGTACTGCATGTATTGCAATGTGGATATTCTTCAATGGGGATGAGGTATTTTACCATAATTTATTATTTTATCCTATTTTTTTTAAATGAAGGCATAATCTCTTAAAAATAATGTATCAAAACTTGAAGTCGTTTGGAGCGAAATTCACGAAGCTATGAGTATTTGAGAGTCCATTGCTCCAGGTTGGGTTTTTACATATACATGCTCGACTG
Source organism: Nemotelus pantherinus (assembly GCA_963978885.1). NCBI lineage: Eukaryota > Metazoa > Arthropoda > Insecta > Diptera > Stratiomyidae > Nemotelus > Nemotelus pantherinus. Next base: position 13,863,199 of record OZ022265.1, read on the forward strand.
CAGTGCGTTTCTCTGAAATTTGTTATTTTCGAAGTTCGTGTTCACCATAATTCAAAATCAACAGAACCAATCGTTACGAAATTTCGCACAATACTTCTTTACATATTTTCCCAGGTATCCCTGGAAGCTTTTTTGTTTTTTTCTTTAATAATATTTCACGATAACAAATTTGCCGATTTTTTTTTAACGAAAATTGGTTTTTTTACTTCTAAGTGCTACGAAGAATTGAAAATCGAAAAAGAAAAAAATTTTCCTGGGATTACCTTGAAAAACATCTATTTTGACAAATGCATTTAAATTTTTTTGTTTCAGATGATTCTGTTGCGAGGTATGATGAACACTGCAAAACAGCTGTTTTTCGAAGTGTCTTCGGAGATTCTTTATCACTTGCTTAATTTTCAATATTTCGCAATGAAAGTTTAGGAAAATATTGCTCAAATGTTCCATTATCATATGAAAATTGGTTGTATAAACTAACTCCCTCTGCATCGCCAAAAAAAAGTCTTATGTAGGAAATACATATTGGCCCAAGCAAGACAAAAAGAGGCTATGGCCAATATGTGTACACCTCCTTGGTGCGAGCTGGGCTGATGTTGGGCTCACTCCCAACCTGAGTGGATTTTTGGCCAATATGTTGGGCCAATATGTATTTGAAGCATTAATGATGTCGAATGTTAAGCAGGCCGAAATCATCATTTTTCTGGATGCAAGTGTCATTAAGCTTAGATGACCCAGTCGAAACTCGTAAGAAGGAAGGGTATTCAAATCATAGAAGTTGTATAGGTCTCTCAAGGGTCTATAGTTCTCTCTGTATAGAGTCAAGTCTGTTACTGTGGGTTTCAAAAGCCGGATTCCAGCAAATCGAAGTATATTTGAGAATAGGGCAAACAAGCGAGATGTATAAGGATCTTGTGACCCACAGATTACGAGATTCTTTGACACGTCTTTTAATGAAGCCTAGATGTTAGTTTGGACGGGAAAGTATTTTATTTATAAATTTATAAAATGTAGTCTTGAGTACGACTATCCCAATCAATTTTCAAACTGTATATGTACTGCAATGAACATAAGTAAACTATGTTTCGATATTGTACATTTTGAATTTTTCACCGGCCGCAATCCTGAAAATCTTCTCACCCCTATTAACAACGATATACCCACTGAACTGAAACGAAATTGGTTGCGGAACTTATATTTTTTTGAAAATTTCAATATATTTTTTGCCAGCAAACCTCAAAATATTTGATGGCTGTAACTTTCAATTCAGCTATCGGATCAAAAAAGGTCAAAAAAGGAAAGAACATTTTCTTATTTTGTTCGATTGCTAAAAATAAACCTTTTCTTATCCTTCTATTTTGTACTTTAAAATTAACTTTCTCTCATCATTTTTTCGCTGCTTAAGAGCGAGGTGTCCAAAACACTGCGTTGGTTCAAAATCACTAGTTGAAATCGCAATCATTTTTTTACCGCTTATTGAAAAATCACTACATTTTGCAACACTAGAAATCATTTCGAGTATTATAAAATTTAGTTGTTGAAGTTGCTGGCTGTTAATAAAAATATTTTCTACTAAATTTATTAAAGAAACTGAAACTAATACTGGACCGCTTATTTTCCCTATGATAGTTGTGGCTAAATGCAACAGTAGGGAAATCTATGACAACTTTCCACCAAATCAGATATACAAACCATACAACAGTTGGCTGAAGCATTAAAAGCAGTTTTCGAAAACTTCTATGTAGATGACGTTTTGACAGGTGCTGACACCATAACATAAGCGATGTATTTGCAACAGCAGCTAATTCAAATGATGAAATCAGCAGGGTTCAACTTGCAAAAATGGATAAAAGTAACGACAAAAAATTGTTACAGCTATTACCACCAGAACACGCAGAGCTTCAAAACGTCTTGACATTTACAGAAGTAGAAGGAAGCAATTAAAACGTTAGCAATTAAATAGTATCCTAAGAGGAATTGTTTTGCTTATTCATTTAAACCTTCTATATTCTGTCAGGAATTGTCTCATTATACGACCCCCTAGCGTGGTTGGCACCTATCATTATTGAAGCAAAACTTCTCATGCAAATGTTATGACTCCGCTTGCAATAGGAAGATTGTAGAGTTCACTACGCCTTTTATTGAGTGCCAACTCTCCAAGCTGGATGGGGAGGTTTCTCCATAAATAGCCATAGTATGTAATTGTCAATAAACTCTGCATAATAACACTGTGGAATCCTTATTTTTTTTTACCGTGAGAGGTGGTAAATTTCATTTGCTCTCATTGTTAAGTTTCTAGATAATTTAATTCTTTTGATTAAATCATAATAAAAAATCACATTTCTCCATAATTTTTATTTTAATAACAAATGGCAACATTTCCTCCACTTTAGAGTTGCCATAATTTGAGTGGAGCTTGAGATATATTTGGTGATTTTCATATGTTTATCTCGATTGCTCGTGTCGTCTCCTTTCTTTTTGTTTGTTGCTTGTTTATGGATTTCAAATTTGTTTTTTTTTGTTGTTATTGGTTTTTTATTTTAAGGAGCTGTTGCAATACAATGTGAAAATAAATTGTCGATAATATTGTAAAATTCAGAAAAAAAACTAATAAAACAGAAGTAAAAAATCTAACGGAAAAACTATTCAGCGCTACAGTAAATTTAGTGTTTGTGTATGTGTGGATTGGAGGAGAGGTGTCCCACATCTCTTAAAACTCAGACCAAAATTCCCATTGTATTCATACCCCAGACTACCATAGCTTCCCAGGCTTTTTAACAATATCTAGGATTAAAGATAGGAGAAAAGAGGCTATCTTCTTCATACGTGCTACATATCAGCCAAAGTATTCATATCTGAGTAGCGCAAACGCTGAGCATTCACAGAGGAAATGCTTCGCACAGTCACCCTCTTCTGGGCAGGATGAATAGATGTCATCCTATGCAACACGTAATCGGTACATATGTCTTTCTAGGCAGTTGTGTCCAGTTGCTCTTGTTGAGTCCAGTTGCTCTTGCTCAGCACTACAGTGGTTTGCTAGCCAGAGCAGATGCACGCTATTGAATCTGGCGACAGTTCTATCGTGCCCTGCACTCTTGGGCAATTTTCGAAGTAGTTAGGGGTCTAAGCAGCGCCATCAACGCAGATAGAATATAGAAGAATATCAATACGTTTTCCCCTCCACTCTTCTTCAATTGCCCAGCAGGTATACTACAGATAACACAATCTTCCTGCTTGAAAAACGGAAATATGCTTTTCAAGAGAAAAGGCTCATCTGTCGATCGATGAATTGCAGTTAGACACCAGCTCCAGATCTAACACCTGTCTTCAAACCGTCCTTGAAGAAGATCTCGGAGTATAGAGGTTAGGATCCTTCCAGTCACTTCTCCTGAAAAAAATTACTTTGTACCTTCTTTGTAAAAAAAAAATTAGGAAAATCTCACGCATTGAATACATAATAGACCTGTGCTCGCATCGTCCTTTTCTAGCCATATGCCAAGCTGATTTCGTAATACTTAAATTATATCAGTTTAAAGAACATACACGATCTTCGCCAAAACGTGTGGACTCGACAACTTTTTTTATTATTTACAATTTACAAATTTTTTGTTAAATATTTGCTATAAAAATAAGAAAATTTACGTAAAATGGAACCAATCCTGTTTCCCATAAAATTTTGCGAATAAACCAGCTTCACTGTTAAGAAGCTGAAATAATGAGCTTTGCGTTAGTGTTCATTGTCCAATAGGAAGATTTTATACATACATTAACTACTAGTAAGCGATGACTAGCCGGCATCATATGTCACGCAAACCACAACTTATATTTTTTGGGGAGGCAACTGCTCACAGCTGTCGCGCAACAATTGGCTTAGAAGTATTTGACTAAGTTTCCCTTCTCCGTTCCGGCTATGTTGCAAAAAATTGCATTAAAAGCTTTGGATTTTATAATTGCAAGCTATGAGGTTATGAAATTCATTGATGAATATTAGCAAATCAGATAAACTTTCTCATGCTATTCATAGTTTAATCGAATTTAATTTTTTTCTGTGGCTCCAAATGAAAAAAAAAACTAATTTAAGCATCCATGCCATTAAATAACTCTTTTACTGCACAAACTCTGTCTAATGACCCGAACATTTTACAAATAAGCGAACCGATAAAAATCCACACAAGAGATCCTCCTGCAGGCACATTAACAGCAATAAAAGCAACAACAGACAAACAAACAGAACAAAATCTATTTGCAATGCGATTACCGACGTCATCACATTTTGCATAAAAGTAATTTATTTCGCAAAGTGAATCCTGAGGATGAGACAGAACGAACGCTAAATATTCTTTTCGTTTACGGTATCGTTTCTGCACCATGAACTCTCTTCCGCTGCATCCTGAATGTTGGTTGGTTGCATGGAAAAATACTGTATGTTTGGAAACCAAGTGTTTGTATCGTGGCGATGCTTGTAAAAACAGTTTTCTCTGGATTGATAATGGTGTGGGATGATTGAGACTGATGGAAAAGTCTAAACGCAATCTCTGTACAAACACGTTGTAATTTATTAGATATTATTTAGTTACCAGTGCAATAATATATTTTGCTGCATTAGATTGCAAAAAATTGCAAAAAACAAAAAAGTTGCATATAAAATCATTTTACTGAAAAGTTCCACGCAATGTAATTTAAAGCATATATGAAAATTACGAATAAATTACAAAACGAAGATATTAAAAATATAATGGGGAATGGAAAAATAAAGAAAAATGAACTCGAAATTGTTTTGGTTAAAAATTACCATCATCACCTACCCATTTCTCCAGTTTTTACCTCAACGAAACACCGAAGTACAAAAGAACATCGAAAATCTCCTTCCCAAAAACATACCACAAAATGAACAAGAGTGTATAATATCATACCAATGAAACCAGGTAACAAACCTTAGGTGTATAGCATTTGCACGACGACTACTATTCCTAGTGATAAAAAAGCACCAAGTGAAAAAATTTGCGAAACGAGAAAAAAACGACGAAAATGGATGAAAATAATTTATAGAGAATGCATAGGACCAGTAAATCTGTAAATTCCTTTGCACGGAAAGGTCGTAATTCGTTTCCATTTTGTTGCAACGTTGCAATGAAGCTTCGGAGTGTAGCTTTTGTGGTTTAACCGGTCGGAAATGAATTTTGTGAATGCAATACGATGCGATGCGAAACGAAACGATATTGTACTAACTACATCGACTTACCCAGTACACTACTACCGGTAACCGACGAAGAAGGACTAAAACGTTTACGTATTTCGCTGGGAAGAAATTGAGAAAATTGTTCGTGGAATACGATCAGAGCAATTTTTACTTGTTAGTGTGAAGAAAACGTGTTTTCCGTATAAGTTTGCCCTTAGGAGATGCACATGCATGCATAAATATTGATGCATTTTTATTCTGGCCATCGGATGTGGTGGAAAGACGGGGCACGTATGAGGACGTTAGGTTGGAAATTGAGAAAGATTTTAGATGATAAAGAGGGTGAGAATGTGAGTAATGAAATTTAAAAGATTTATGGAGTAAATTAATATGTTTCTGGGAAGGATATTATTTTGTTTATTGAAATTTTATTTGATTTCCAAAAGTATTGATGGAAAAAAAATCCTGTTTTTTTTATTTTTACTGTCTCGACAATGAATTCCAATGAATTTCCACTTGCCTTAGTTAAAACTGCCTCAAAAACGTATGATAATAGTTATAAATTCTTCAGTTGAAACCATTACTAAAACTCGGAACCTCACACCCTCAGTCTTTTATTGCAAAGACACTTAAAATTATAGCAACGCTTTCACCGCATTGTTTATCAATATGTTGTGAGCTGAAACTTGTGTATTAAAACAAACCTGTAGTTTTCAATAATTAATTATTTGTCGTGAAAAACCAAACAAAATAATCAAACAGTAATTGTTATTGTAGTTTCAATTAACATTTTCTTACAGTGGCAAAATGTTGATAGGCATTTATATGCAGCTTCTACCCACGTTGGGCGCTCGAGTTTGTTAATTGATCTGTGGTGTGCTGAATAATATTTTGTGAACTTTTATTACTGCGAATCGTAGTTCCGTATCATTCAAGAACTAAGTATCCTTTTCAGGGCAAAAATCGATAGCTCTTAACGACTCATACAACTTTTTACACAATCATACCTCGCTGTAAAGTTTGATCTCACGAATCGTAAAACTACTCAAGACGGCTAATTATCAAGAAGTTTTTCTTCTTTGCATTTTCCGTGCTCACTTTGAGATAACACAAACATCTCGTAATGAAAATTAATGTAAATTATTCTATTAAATGTGCATTTGTGGCAGGAGCATTGCATTTAGTAAGTTACTATGAATCCGAGTATTTTACGTGATTTTTGTACAAGTGCTACCTGGCTGAGTGTAAGCATTTCACTTGGTAATAGCTAAGCTGGTGAAGATAAAGTTTCACTGATGATTCTTTTGGAACAAGAGCTTGTGTGACATAGCTTAAGGATTCAGTTCGTGCTTGATAAGAAGTGATAAGAAGTTTGTTTTTGATTTGTGCAGTTAATGAGGTAGATGAAAAGAAAATGAATTATAATATGAGTGTGTGTTGGAGCTGTAAGAAGATCTTCAAACCGTGCGATAATTAGACTTCTTTACATTTTATGTTTTTGGAATATAGAGTTCACTATAGCTCTGTCATGTATGAAATTTCATTTCAAATTAAAAATCCGCTTCGAATTATTTTCAATGCAGTTATTACATTGCTTGAATAATGTTACTGAAAGGGTCAAAAACAATTTTTTAATAATTCCAAATTCAATTTGTCAGTGAATGATTTGGTACTGTTGTGATATGCGCTTTCGGTATTATAGCTTAGGCTCAAGTCCAGTGTATGAATATTTTTTCCTCCTTTTCAAACAAGTTCTCTAGTGTCGTGGCTATGAAAAAGGAACGTTCTAAAGAATACGGTAAATTCAGATATCAAATGAGTAAAGTTTACTGTTTAAGTTTATTCCGGATTTTTAGGCAGTGCTGTTACCAATGGCACGCTGATAAAAAAAATGAAATGACGCTTCCTTTTTTGCATCAATTTAATGTCAGATTAAACGAAAAAATATACTATATTAAATAAAATTATATAAATAAAATTTCAGTATTATCTTGGACGAGTTCGCAAGATAAACATTCTGGTCTCGAAATAATGAGTAATTTTATAATTTTATTTACAGTTTAAAATAATACAGTCCAATTGCGTAATGTAGTAAAAACTGGGTCGACATTTGAGCCGATAGTTCTAGCGACAAATTTTGTACCAAGTTGTTACTTTGAACCAGAAAGCTTGTTTGCATATTTTAAAAATATTCGAAACTAATCAAAGCAATGTTTGGAAACTGCCATGGTAGGTCCTTGATTTCTTACATCCCTTATTATGCATGCACGCAACCTAACATTCGATAAAAGCTTTCACTTTCTCCAATACATTTTTTCATTCTCTCAATTCTGTTATTCTATGTTTTCCACTTCTGAAACACAGATACAATGACAAAATGTAAATATTTCACGCAAAATATGAAAATAAAACTTCAAGCGTGGCACGTGCAAATGTTGACCAATGGAAACAAAATGACAGTAACGTTCAGTGAAATAAGACTCGTGTTTGCATGTGAAATTAAGCTGCATGAATTTGTAGAAAAAAGTGTGAAAATCATTATTAAATCATCAGATACTGAATTTACAGAAATATTGGATCTTATACCTGCTGATATATTTATAAATTTTCGATATTTAATTGAATGTTACAATTGATTGGTAATTTATATGGAAACTAAAATTTTACAAACAGAAAGTTAATGCTAATTTCTGCGGTCTATTCATTCGGAATTTTAGTTTTGTAATATTTAGCGTATAATTTTATTCGAAATGCTTCATACAGTTCAAAAAAGCGATAAGATGACCTGTTGTCAATGTTTCAAAGCATCTATCATTTTTTAAGGGCCAATATTTATCAGTTAAAAATTTAGTTACCATACACTAAAAATTAGAGTAAACACAGTTGAACATCTTCATGTTTGGTTACTTCAATTACCATTTTCGCCCCTTAATTCTTCGCACCACAGAATCCTAGACTGATGTCCATGACTGCTCAGCATTTTCATTTTTAACAAAGACACCTGACGACGGTAACATAAACATCACGTCCAGAATATATATGTATATATTTTTCGTAAAGTTTCTTTGAATCCCCGTTACCGCACACAAAACCTTTGACCGTTCCGACCTTGATTACGGACGTAAATTCTATGATACATGATCCCGATGTCACCAGTGCATTTATTTTTCATTTGACATTTATTTTTCGCGGCGCAAAACATTCACTTAATTTTTCCGGGGCAAGAAATTCATTTTTCGCGGGGCATCCTCCATTAGGCGGTTTGAAGAGGGTTAAGAAGGCCGGCCCCCTGAGCAGTTGACTATTTAAACTCAAATTGCAATTGCAGGCAGCTGCATCGAAAATGTGACGTACTATGTTTTAAGGTCTCCTAAGATTCAGTACAAAGAAGAATGGCAGGCTCGACATTCTGGATTTCTTCCTGGCATTTGCTTTCTAGGATATTTTTGAAATGTTTCCTTTGTTTTTTCTTTATATTTTTCACTAAATTTCTCAATCTGACTGCTGGACTGTTAGTGTTTCTATATATATTCCACCTAGTCTAATCTAGTTTTATTCTGGTAGCTGACGATATTTAATCGGGACCTTCTAGGATACGTTTATGTGCTGCCAAGTTAACCGCAATATTACACTTCGTCGTTTCACCTACCCATTCGATAGTTAGAGGCACGTTCATATCGGTTTGTTTCTGCAAGGCTTCATCAAGCAATCATCAAAAGCCGCATACTTTCGAATTTCTCCATTTTTGTATGACAATTTACGAGCATAATTCAAAGCTGTTGCAGGTACCCAATTAAAACGTCTGTATTGTTCTACGATCAAATATTAACTATATATATTTTTGTTTTCTTTTATAATAAATACCACAGTGTCTGTCACCAATGATTTTACTTTGTAGTCACAATTCCATACAGCAAACTATTCAAACAACATGTGTCCCACGACGAGTCGCATTCCTTGCTCACTCACTCGGCAATTAGTCTATAAAATATTAATATAATTTTTGAGTCACACACTCAGTGGCTGGAGCTAACTACACACACACACAGCTACATATAAACAGATATTAACAATCGGCTTACTATGCTGAGGAACGTCGAGACACACTCGCACGTCGGCCATGAGGACTATGCCAACACCGTCCGACCATCTGTGACAAACACAGATCCTCGTCAGGCCGCGAATTAGCACAAGGCACTAGTCACAGCTTCTAATTACCGCACCTAGTACACTACGCACTATATACCCTACAGCTCACCTTTTCCGTCCGCACTGCTCTGGATTCTTGAACAAACTAATTGAACGTATTACTTAAGCTGCCTGGAGGGTCGTCTTCTGACCTGAGCACTACAACACTTACTTTTATTTTATAGGGTGTAGTTAACACAAACAGCAAAAGAGAGCGATTTATTGAAATAATAATCCAACAGAATAATTCCGTTTCAAATGCAGAATTTACGAAGTCATTAAGTGTTTGGTGATTTTCCAGTTTTTTTTTCTTTCTATACAACACTTGATGATGGTATCTTTTGCATTTGTCAATACCACCTTGCTTGTTAGTTTTACAATCCCCGACGTTGATAGTGGCCACCATAACAAAAAAAATCATTTTCCTCTTCAAAATTTGCCATCTTTTGCTAATACTCACTTTCTCACTATCAACTTTTCCTTGCAATTGTGTCAGCTGCTGTGGGGTTATTTTTTAGGAAGACCTTAAATTCCCTTCATCAAGTGCCTCAATTACGCTTGGAATCGATCAGGCTTCTTCAAACTATGCGCTTCAAACGTAATCAACAATTTGCTGCCTTCTTACTGGCCACACAAAAAATCTCAATCGAAAGTAAATCTCTTTAATAGAATAACAGCATTTAACCCTACATAAAAGTAAATATCGTCTTTGACTTTACTTACAATAAACTGAAAAACTAAAAAAAAATCCCTTAGCAGTATGGCCGACAATTATCACATCATATTTATAAAAATCTAGTAAAATTCAACTTTTATTGAATACATCTAAACTTACAATCACAAACCATTAACATATATTCACATGCAAAATGAGATAAAACGTAGACTTTATAAAAGCACTGCTTATTAAATTCGAATTTTTTCATATAAAATCACCAGCGATTGACCTTTGACCTAAACTTCTGAATTCCCTAAGTCGTCAATGTGAAAACTCTTTCTTATTTAGCTTTTCGGCTTCCGGCGATAGATCGTTTACAGGTCGAGGAATTTCCCAGAATTTCTGAAACGAGAGAAAATCACTTTCAAAAGACGTGTTATCGAAACTTCATTTGCAGCGCCCAGTTTCATCGATACACTTTCCAATTTCGCTTTCGAAATAATTGACACCGGTTCTAATCGCCACTATGCACTTACCTGTCCTTTACCGAAAACTTTCGCTTCTTTCAGTGAATCCGGTAGTTTATGATGTAAAGTTTCCGGCAAGAAGAGCACTGTTGCTGCACCAACCACGTATATTACAAGCAAGATGTAGAACGGATAACGGATATCGTAAAACGTTCCTAAGTACACAACGAATGGCGATATAGCTCCAACCGAGTTTCCAGCAATTGCACCGAGTGCAAGACCCGATTGCCGCAAGCATGTCGGATAAGTTTCCATCGCTTGCAGACCCATCGAGAGAAAAGTGATGCCATTGAGAAATTTCAATGATACTGCAAAACTTAAGACTACAACTTCCATACCGGGTCCTGGAGAATATTTTGATGAGATTATGACTTTTCAATGAAACTTTAGAGATTATTTCAATTAGCACTTACGCTTTGCCAGCAGGATCAGAGGTATGCAAAACAAAGCTGCAGCAAGATAGGAAAAGCAGCTAGTAAATCGTCGCCCGATTTTATTACCTTTAAATAAAAAGGTAAATGGTTAACACAGTGAATTTAGGGGTTTTTTATGCAAAGTTTCGAAAACATTTAAACATTTTCAACTAAAAGGATAAATGAGATGAAAAATTAACTGAATGCGTTTTGTTAATAGTAATGGTACTAGTGTGAAACTTACTAAAATATTTTCCGATGAAAATTGATGGCAATTCGACAAACGTCTGAAAAAAGAAGTTCATATAAGGATTCCCAGACATACTGGAACAGTAGAGCAGCAGCGTGAAATAGCTGACAACAACAACACACCAATTCAGTGCCATCACACTAGCATTCCTTGCAATCCTCCAGCCACTGAACAATGACATCATACCGTAAATTTGTTCTTGTTTCTGTGATAAATACATTTCTTCCAGTTCGTGTTCCGTAATTTTGAACTCAGTTCGATTTATCTTAGCTATAGTTTTAAATTGTTTGACAGCGTCTTTGAAACGTTTTCTGCTGATCAGCCATCTTGGTGATTCAATCATGAACCTGAAAGTTTTCAAATGGTGATATGATATTCAAGAGAGTTTATTTAATTCAGCAAGTTAATTCAGAAGTACTTTACCTATTATATACCATGAAAAATCCAAGAGGTACCGATGTGATCCACATAAAAGGTATCCAATCACGTAGCCACCAATATATAAGTGGCATAGTACAAGTCCCGACTGACCACCCTAAATTCTGTATCATTGCAATATTTGCCCGTTCGTGCCTATAGAATATATATGTACATTTTCTAACGAACATCTTCGTTTGAAATAATAAAATAAAACTTACTCTTCTGAGATTTCCATAGCAATAATAAGCGGCGATTGAAATATTGAATTAACAGCAAGAGAAGTCAGCACAGACCCCACGGAAAACATGAGGAAAGAAGAGCTTGTCAAAATAGAGACTATGCGTCCGAGGAATGACAAGAATATAGTCATATAAAATACAGCTCTTCGTCCTATCCTGAAAAATCAGATCTTTTAAATTTTTGAATTTCGAAATTGTTTGCAGTAGATAAAATCACAGTAAACCCTAAAGCAAAGAAACCCTTCAACTACAAATTCTTTGGATTAAACTTTTTCAAATAATTCAACCCAAAACCGCAATTCTAATCAGAACGAGTAAACTTTTTTTCATACAAAATCAAAAAAGCAGAGCTCACACTCAAGTTTCTTTGCTTGTCATAGCAACAAAAACACCTTCCAGACAATACCGAATTATTCTCTGAATCAATGACAAATCCATAACACCGTAACAATTTCTAGTGGCAAAGACAAATCAAATCAATGTCCACAGATGCAATTGAACAATTTCCAAGACTTGAGAAAAGTTGTCGATTGTTCAACAATAAAACCATATCTGCCACAAGTCAAAATCACAACGAACAGAATAACTGCAGGAGCGGAGAATAAGACTGGTGGCCATCGTTTATTAGACAGACGATATAGCTATGGGTCAGAGTGATTTATCCACAGATTGTGCTGCAAGAAAATATTCATGTGTTTGGTATTAAATTATGTTTTTGCGATTGGATATTTAGCGAGGAATGTGGTTAGGCTACGATTTGAAGAAATTTTGATAATGAGCACCGAAGGAAATTAAGTAAGTTAGTTGGGATCTGATATTCAGTTGAGAGCAAGGATAACATGGCTGTTGCAGTGGAATGCGACCAAATACCATGCTGGTTTGCTTCCTGCTATATGGCATATGATCATGGCACTAGTCCCTCCTACGACATTGTCAAGGGGATCGTGGCTAAAGGTAAGAAAACTAGTGTGCCGCTGATTCTGGAAGCTGACTCTAACGCTCATAATGAAGTATGGGGTAGCTCCAACACATATGACCGAGGTGAGGAACTTTTTGATTTCATCCTTGCCCATGACCTCTTCATCGCCAATACTGGCAGCGAACATACCTTCCTTACATTAAGTCATAGGGAGGTACTTGACGTTACCTTGATTAGTGGAACATTGACTGCTATCATGAACTGGATAAGGCAGTTGACACCCTAACTAGTTCTCTCAACTTCGCGTCTAGGGAAGCATGTAAGCCATCCACAGGCAGGGGACATCCTAAGCCCCTCTGCTGGAACAAGTAGATCAGCACCTTGCGGAGAGAATGTAGGAGAGCGTTCAATTGCTCAAAAAGATCTAATGACTGGTCACTGTATTAAACCAAGCTTAAGGCTTATGCCATACGCAAGGCAAAGATGTCCCCATGGAGATCTTTCTGTGGTAGCGTAGAGAGTTTCAGTGAGGCAAATCGCCTTCGTAAGGTCTTAAGCACGACACCGAAGCCTATGGGGTGCATCATGAACACTGAGGGCACTTGGCCTAGTTCGAACGCAACTGCTCTCAACGTTCTGATGGACGCACATTCTCCGGGCAATCATTGCCCTCTAGAAGCGGCGTGCTAGGCGGAGCAAGTTTACAGCTCAATGCCGCCGTTCAGAATATCCAATTCTTAACTGAGGTGGGCTATTAACTCATTTGAGCCGTTTAAGTCCCCGGGCCCTGATAGCGTCCTTGCGGCTGACATCGAGAAGTCCATGGAGGTATCGCTACCTTGGTTCAGAGAGATTTACAACGCTTGTCTACGCTTCTCGTATGTTCCCACCGGCTGGCGGGAATCCAGAGTGGTATTTATTCATAAAGCAGGAAAAGTTACGCATGTTAAGCCGAAAGACTACCGTCCAATAAGTCTTAATTCCGTCCTGCTTAAGATTTTGGATAGGATCATTGATTACCATATTAAAAGATCAATCGATCCTGTATTGATCTCGCAGTCACAGCATGCTTATACCAAAGCTAAGTCTGTTGTGACCACTCTTCACGTCCTCATTGAGCATGTTGAGAAATCTCTTGCTCCAAAGGAATATACGCTTGTTGCCTTCTTGGACATCGAGCGGGCCTTCAACAACGTTAATTCTAACGCAATTGTTGAGGCTCTCTCGGTGATGCATGTGGACGAACGGCTGATTGCTTTTATTGCGCAGCTTCTCGAAAGCAGAGTGGTAATCTCTTCCCTGGGTAATGACCGCGTAAGACGAGGAGTCAGTACGGGCAAACCTCAGGGTGGAGTTCTCTCTCTCCTGCTGTGGAACATCATGGTGAATACTCTTCTAATGAAGCTGGACCGTGCCGGCTGCAAAGTGATTGCTTATGCAGACGACATAGCTGTATCTGTGTCGGGAAAGTATTTATCTACGCTATTGGAGAGGCTAAACCTTTCTCTTAACATACTTTCACGATGGAGTCGTGAGTGCGGCTTGAATGTGAATCCTAATAAAAACGGAACTAGTGCTGTTTACAAGGAAGTACAAAGTTCCTGATTTTGAGTTACCCAAATTGAATGCGGTCTCCATTAACTTGAGCCAGAAGGTCAAGTACTTAAGGCTGATCATTGACTCGAAGTTACTATGGACCTACAATGTAGCAGAAGGAGTTCGGAAGGCTTTTAAAGCACTTTTTTACTGCTGTAAAAGGGCCATAGGGGCGAGTTGGGGATAGAGAAGGGGCAGCATAGACAACGTATATCGTCTCTTACATAAATACAAATAATGATTTCCAACTGCAAGTGGTCACATCAGTCAAGTATGCACTGTGAGCTAAAGTCTGATGAGAATCAGTCCAAACTTTCAAAACCACTTTGCCAAAAAAAAAAAAATTTTAGTAAAATTTTCAACTTTAATCATCCCGCCAAAACAATTCCACTTTGATTCTGCTTTTGGAGGCTTATTCCTTAAAGCGATCGAGTTTTCCGTATCAATTATTCTCTGCTTTGATAAGCTTTAGTTACATATGATTTTCGATAACACACAGTCCTGACTATAGCCATAGAGCTGTGATAATAATGTATTTCTCTATTATTATTAAATTATATAAATATATATAATTTGTTTTCTAGCGATTTAGATTATTTCGAGAATTTATTTTTGTCTTAGACCAATTTCTTGGGTAAACATTTTTTGAGGAAAAACTGACTTCAAAGGTGGGAGAAAAATTGCCGAAAACCAGAAAAGTAAGGCAACGAATTTCGTTCGGTAAAAACTTACAAAACAAGAAGAAGAGCCAAAAGCATTCACGGGCGCACAAATTTACCTGAAACTGAATTAAGAAAAATATCCAATTTTTGTTTAATAATTTGTTTACTCTGAAATTTTTGCTTCGTACTTAAAAATTAATATTTTTGGGGGTAAAAGTCAACTTTGTTTCGTAAAACTGATGCGAAGCAGCCAATACAAGCTTAAAAGCTCTGCGAAATCACAACACATTTTGTAATTTTGCAAATTCAGAGATATGAGTGACTAAAATTATGTGGTTTAAAATTTTATATATTCTCATTCATCAAAAGTAATTCAACTATTGCCATAATTCAAATGTTTAAATTTAAGTGTAAAACAAGGTAAATCTATTTTTCGTATTTTTTTTATACACAACCTATTCACAATGTAGCCTTCACAACTTTCTCTAGACAGTTATCATCAAATGAGACACACTAAACCCAACACACAACCATGCTAAAGCTAAAAACAAAATATCGAAACACACCGTTATTGAATTGAATGGGAGATTTTTTCCAAATCGGATTCGAATTCCATGTCTGAGCTTCACAACAAATCCGATCTGATTCGATATGATTTAATAATTGGATTTTCTTACGTGTCACCAAGTTGTCCGAAGACAAAAGTACCAGCAACTTCGCCAATGCGTCCGATAGTGAAGGTATGTGTTACATATAGATCCTTTTCGCAGACCCAATCCTCCCAGGAAACGATTGTACTGTAGAACCATGTTCGATCGTAGTCGTATCCATGCTTGCAGCCTGTGGTTGATACAAACAAAAATGACATCAAATTATGAAATGTAGTTTATGCTGGGCGAAAAACTCTTCGATGGAGAGTTCAAATTCAATGAACACTATTAGTAATTCTAGGGATAATGTGTGGACTTTTGAGATGGTTTATTCTTTGAAAAAGTTTTTCAAAATTATATTTTTAAGTGTACATTTTTTCAATCAATTGTTGTTTGAACCCAAAATTATACTAAACAAAGGTATCTAAAATATTAAATATAATATAATTGAATCAAAATGAACCTACTTGTTTTTGGGCGATTGCTGAAATTCGAGTTTTCATAGTCCCAGTGTTGTATTTGTGTAAAATTAACATCATACATAGAGCACGAGCTGAAGCTTTTTTCACCTTTGTTATTTTCTTCCCTGTAGAAAATTCAATCATGTAAATATATTATTGGTCGGCCATGCACATGGGGTTTTATTTATTTATTCACCATACAAGGTGTATATGCGTAGAAGAATACAATAAAAAAAATATTACATGGATAAAATTACGAATCAAAACAAAAATCAAAACTATTTATGAATATAAGACTAATAAATAACGCATAAATAAATTAGTTACAAATAGATAACAAATAAAGTAATAAATAAATGACAAATAACTAAATGAATAACAAATGACAAATAGCTAAATGAATTTAAATATAAATTTAATATACAATACATATATATTAGTATGGTGGGGAAAAGGGCGAGACTATGAAGAGAGAGCCTTGATAACGTTATTTTTAAAAATTGCTTTAGATATCGTAGGGGAAAAATTCTCGCTCATGCTATTGAATAGCTTGCAGCACCTATTTATTGGCTCGTTTGCTGCATATGTTGTGTTGTGTTGGTATTCAATAAGCAATCGTTTGGGTCTATTGACTCTCAAAGGCTGATTGAGCACAAACTTTTCTTTCACGTAAACGTCATTAACCACGTCTCTGATGACATCGAAGCTGAAGCAGGCAGATAACATTAATCTTCTCGACGCAAGGGGTAACAAGTTAATACATTTAAAGCGATATTTGTATGGTGGTAGATTACTGAAGTCATAAGGGTTGAAAAGATCTCTCTGAGCGAATAGTAAAAACTGCTTCTGAACAGAATCAAATCTTTGGCTGTGAATTTCGAAAGCCGGGTTCCAGATAGTGCACGTATATTCAAGAAGAGGACGCACGAGTGAAATATATAAGGATTTAGTAACCCAGAGATTCTTAAACTTTTTGGCTCGTCGCTTTATTAAACCAAGTTGTTTACTTGCTCGGGAAAGCACTCTATCGTAATGTAGATTGAAGCGGAGCTTTTCATTCAGGATGACACCGAGATCTAATATGTTGTCAACCCTGCTGAGTGCCGTGTTGTTGAGGCGGTACGTACAATGAACGCGTGCAGTTATGCGAGAGAAGCTAATTGCGCGGCATTTGGCAATGCTAAGAGGGAGCTTGTTTGCGGAGCACCAATGGTCTAGAGGGTTCAGTTTAGACTGAAAAAAGGTAGCGCCAGATGGTGACCTGATGGCATGGAAGATTTTGAGGTCGTTTGCATATAGGAAATGAGACATACCAGATAAAACCTCCGATTTGTCAGATATAAAAATATTAAAAAGAAGAGGGCCAAGATGATTTCCTTGAGGTACGCCAGATTCAACGTCGACTTTCTTAGAAATAAGACCTTAGTGAAAATGAAAGTTATTGACTATATTGCAGACACTAGCTACAAAATATGATGGTTGTACTACCATGATCCTTTTTTCACAAAAATGTAGAATTCATGAAAGAAATAAGGAGCTATTAGTCAATTGAATTGAAGATAGGAAGGTCAAATAGGGAAGATGGCACATTTTGTTTAAAAGTAAATTCCTTTCCATATCTTTTTAGTTGCATTCCTTTGACTTACCTAGGAAGAGTGATTGCTTTCCATTCACTCAATGTGAAATTTGTTAGTTCTTGCCCTGGAACATGGCACCAATGGTTTGGTATACTTAATGCTAATATAATATTCATATAAACCATAGCAGAGAATATTGTGAGGCATCCAACATAAACAAATTTAAATGTTTTTTGAAAGAAGCCTCCATAGCCAATTTTGGCCATTATTTCATCACAGTGATCGATTTCAGCAGTTTGTTCGATGTCGGTGGATGGCATTTTGATTTTTTGTAATTAATCTGTAATGAAAATAAATAATACGATTATGTAGCTCTGAAAATTATTTATGTTAAAGACGTTTGTCTTGCTTAAAGTTCATTAAATATAGTAATACATATAATGGAAACATTGCTGAGCGTAATTTTTTCGTGGGCGCTGGTTGAATTGATACAACTTAAACCAAAATAGCTAGTCTTGAATTGAACTATTGATGAAATTGAATTCGAAATTTAAGTAAAGCATACCTGTTTGTCAGGATTTAATGATGTGTTGATTCATACAGAAAAAAATTGCCATATATTGAGTTGAAAATATGTCCTCATTTTTTTTCTATGCATATATTTTCTACGCAACACAACAGTTAATAAAACATCTAATTAAATGGACTTCGTTCTTAGAATATTTTGTTTTGATGCTTGTATAAAAATGTACTCATTTTAGGCACATTCTTTGAAATTGCTCTTATCACAGTATTGCGATATAATTATGTTAACATTGTCAGACCGTCTATCCATGGCTATTCGGGCTGGTAAGCTTAGTTTCTGCCAATCTGTCAACCGTTCAATGCCTAAATTGGTGGAATACTAACAATGGATCAAAAACAGCGTAGTCACATAATTGTGAGAATGTTTCAATCGAGTATTTGGCGAAGCTTTCTAGCAAAAAAGTCGAGTTTTTGCGTCGATTGGTAGCTCTGGATGAAACACGAATTTATCGTATACTTGGTACGGAACAACAGTGAAAACAATAAATAATCGGTTCCGAAGAAGATAAAAAGTTTGATCTGCAGGCAAGGATCTGAGTTAATTTTTGCGATGCACGTGAGAGAATTTTCATTGAGCATCTTCGAAAAGGAAAAACAATCAAGGGCGAGTATCATAGGAGCTTATTGGATCATTTGAGCTATGAAATCAAGAAAAAACCGGAAGTGCTTGACGAAAAAGTAAGTTTGGTTTTATCAAGACAGTATTTTTAAATTTGAAATGCATGCCAGATTTAGCCTCCTGCGATTAAAACTTGAAAAATGCGTCAGTGGTGTAAGCCTTGCCAACAATGAAGGGGTAGAGTCGGTAATTGACGACTATTTTCAAGAGTTCGACAATTCACAATTGAAATAGGGTACCGACGCTATTGAGCGTCACTGGAAAAAGTGCACTCAGCTAAAAAGAGACTACGCAAAGAAATGGAGATACTTTTTCCACATTTTGTGTCCTCTCTTTGTTTGATCGGATACTTCTGAGATTTTCCTCGTAAAGAGACTTTTATCTATGGAATAAAATATTTATTCACAATAAGCAATAATTTGAACATTAATAATATTAAAAAAATTTGGGGATTGCAACATAATCATTGATATGGAATGAGATTCATACATCTATTTTCAAATAAACACTAAGTACTCGTATGCAGTGTTGAGATATCAGGTCTAAAGACGTTTTAAGCAGCCGAAAAAAATCAATGATAACAAATCTTTACGATACCTATTTTTATTTTGCTCAGTTTTCAACAATGATGGCGTATTTTAATTTTTTAATTTTCACTTTGCAAAAAGCAGAAGAAGAAATCACTGAGAAATTAGCGAATTTTCAACTGGAAAATTATTTCAATTTAGTCTATATCATTTCAACATTCAGGCTTAGTGCTAGCTCCAAAAATAGTTGAGCAAGTATGACCTGTTTAAAAGAATTAAAATTGTCCGCACAGACGAGGTGTGTTCAGATAATAACGGTTTTTTTTTTAATTTTGCGGTTTTGAGAATCCGTTTGTCACAAATGTTAATAAACATGCTCTTGAAGTATGATAACATTTTCAGTTATAAACATTGTTTACTTTGTCTGTTGCAGCTGCTAAGGTTAAACGTATTTTTATGATCTCGGCGATTTTTGTCTGTTGAAAAAATAATGGAACAACGAAATTTTGAAATTTTGTGTAAAAAATCTAATTAAGTCTATCAAAGTGTGTGAAATGTAAGCAAAGACCTATAGTGAGTGTGCTATAAGTAAAACAAGAGTTTACGAGTGGTATAAGCGTTTTGAAGATGGCCGTGAAGACATTGAGGATGATGAACGATGAAAGATCATGGCTGAAAGCGTGGAAAAAAGAAAAAGAAATGGTTATGAACGATCGCCGAATCACAATCGGCATATCGATTGGCTCATGCCATGAAATTTTTTCGAATATTTTTGGTATGAAACGCGTGGCAGCGAAATTTGCTCCAAAATTGTTGCATTTTGAACAAAAAATAGCTGCGAACGGAAGTTGCTCAGGTGTCACTAAAGGAAGTCATCGACGATGCAGAATTACTGAAACGTGTTATAACAGTTGACAAAACATGGGTTTACCGATACGACGTCGAAACTAAGGCTCAATCGTCCCAGTGGAGGCAGTTTGGATCGCCAACACCGGAAAAGGCTCGACAAGTGCTGTCGAACGTGAAGGTGATGCTCAATGTGTTCTTCGATTTAAATGGCATAGTGCCTCATGAATTCTTGCTACGAGGTCAAACGGTCAATAAAGAGTAATACCTACAAGCACAACGCCGTTTGCGTGAGGCAATCCGAAAAAACGCGCGGATTTGTGGCAAAACAAGTCATGGCTTTTGCATCACGATAATGCACCTGCTCACATTTCATTGCTTGCTCGTGAATTGCCCTCCTTATTCATTAGACTTGATTCCGTGTGACTTTTTTCTATTTCCAAAAATAAAGAGAACATTAAAGGGCCGTCGTTTTACAAACATAGATGATATTAAAAGCGCATCGCTGAAAGAGCTGAAGGCTATTGCAAATATCGAGTTTGAGAAGTGTTTCAAGGCACAAGTGTATAATACCTATTGCGGACTGATTTGATGGCGGCAATATTTATGTAGACGAATAAATAAATATTTTCTTCAAAAAATGAAATTTCTCGTTATTTTCTGAACACACCTCATATCTACATATTTTTGTTGTCGTACAGGATTAGACAAATATTAATAATAAAAATAATATTTAAAAAAAGAAATTTTATATCATTAATATTTCAAAGTTATGCCTGATTCTGATTGGCTATGAAGAAGTGTATGTGTCGGATATATGAGAACGCAGCATAAAAGCTCAGCTGAGGTGGCTTTTTTGGATAAAGGCTTGTTGCGAGAAACCATTATATAGCGGCTATATGGGCTGAAAGCCGATTGCAATCTGCGTTGAAAGCGGTAGTTTGTCGATCGGGTCCGATGGAAAAAAACTGTTGTCGGAGGCCAGGATCGGACCCCGGTTTTAGTACCAATGATGATGATGATAAAGTTTCTAAAAACAGGATACGGTACTTTCTTCAATTGAAACTTTAAGCTAGCTATCGAAGATCACATTATTTAGAAGTTTAATATTTGAGGGAAAAAACTTTTAATATTTTAGAAGAAGTTGAAGAAAAGAAGAAGTTGAAAGTTGAATGAAGCAGTAGTACAGATTCCGAGGATCGTAACACAAAATCGTATGGAAGAAAAAAGGGAAAAAATGCAAGCTTCCAAGTAGTTTAATGCAAAGCTACTTTTGTTTTTTTTTTTTCAGAATTTCAACTTCAAGTGCAATGACTCTCATATTGCTATAATATTCAAATTACCTCTAAGCTTGGTTTTTAAAAAAAATTTAATCTGATTCAACTGTTCAGCCCTTTAAACCCAATTATTTTAATAGAAAGCTAATTTGTCCTGTAAAAACTAAACATATTTCAATCATATGTCAAAGATTTTTTTTTAGTAGAGGAAACATTGAAACAACATTAAAAATTATTATCTGACAAGAAATCGAAATATAGATGGCTTCGGAAGAATAAATCTGTTCTTAAAGTTAAAATATTTTGCTCTATATTCAGCCTTACGAATCTCGGATCAAACCTTTCATGCTCATATAAAAGCAAGTCAAATTAGGAAAAAATATTATAAGCATTCTTTTGCTTAGGGAAGTTACTGGTGAAACAGCTAACCAAAAAATGTTGTCAAAATCATATGATGCAACGAACTTCCTCCAGTTACCACTCTCACAGTTATTAGCAAATGTATAAGCTTGTTTAATCTCATAAGTGTATTAATATTTAATAAACTTAGGCCGATTTTGCAAATATCAATATGGAGTAGCCTTGAGGCTCTGAGCTTCATGTTTCATTGGATATGCATTGATTCGACTCTGATGCTAGGATTTTTCATTAAGTTTGAATATTTGAACTGAATAAATTAGAATGTGAAAATTTATCACAGATTCATTCAGCGCACGTATCACACATCTTTCTAAACAGTTTCACAATCTATCAAAAAAATTACAAAAACTCATGAGCTAATAAAATCATAGCGTAAGATAAGCTGAACAAACCTATGAAGTATAGTATCTGGATAAACATTTTCGAATGCTTAAATTTAACACGAGCCCATTTTATCATATTTCTGCAAACTACTTGATAATAAAAAGAAAGTAAAGATATGACTTGAATTGCCTCTATGAAAAACAAAAAAAATATTTTTGCAATATAACTAACAGTAAAGAGCTCGTGTGTTTTTCATTCAGATTTACTTCTGTAGGCTCGGTTGAATTTCATAACATTTTTCCCATAAATGCGATAAGCAGCAATCGCAAAAATTATTCATAGCATAGAATATTGTTTGGATTACTTCCAATTTATCATATTTGACTACACAATAATAGTAGTGTGCAGTTCAACGATTTTTCCTTATCGAGTAGTTGAATTGAAGCGATTCATATCAATCATGATAATAGAACAAACGAAATTTGTGATAATCATCATGATTTCGATTTTAGTTTGTAAACAATTTTGGACGGTATTTACTATTTGTAATTTCAATGGGATTATGTATGCAGTGAATTAGGGATTGTTATTCGTTTATGTTGTTGGTAGCGATTATTTAGTGTATTGAAATTCACTCATCATTCTTATGTTTGCATAATTTTGATTTGAAATATTTCTCTGTTGATATAAGAGAGCAATTTTTCTTTGCGTAAGGCTTATGATTTCAACAACTTTGTGTTCGTTGATCTTTTGTTGTAAAATGATTCAAGAAAAGATTCAAAGATTCAGACTAAAGCTCCTTGTGTACTCGAGAATAAAACAAATGAAATTGATAATAATCTCATTCCTTTTAATCTTCTTGACTCCAGCGATTTCAATCTAGTTAGTACATTTTATGGCAGTGATTTGCAGCAAATAGCTCCAACACCCAACCAAAATGGAAATTGGTTAGATCTAGTATTTACTTATAACTACGACGATGTAGTGGCTAACTCAACTGTTGATGCAGAACATTTTTTGGCAACACTCTTCACCACTCTGCATTCACAGTTGAGTTGTTATCTACATCTGATATGTTCACTTCCCTATCTTACAATAACTCTATTGTATATGACTTTCGCAATGCTGGTTATAAGAGTATTACGGATTGTCTTCTCAGAGTTGACTGGGCTAGTAATTTTTCAACGCTAGAATTAGATGACGCTGTATCATTATTCTATGAGTTGATTTTTGACGCCGTTGAAAAGTTCACCCCAAAGATCAAGAGAAAAGACAAAATATCTGAACCATGGCTTGATAGCAATCTAAGGTATTTGCGGAATCAAATAAATAAACTTTACAAAGTAAATACAACCAGCACTGATGTCAGAGATGATATCAAGGATAAACATAATGAATTAGCTCAAGAATTCTTGACGAAATCCCGTGAAGCGTATGAGCGCTATGTTAATATCATGGGCGAAAATATAATTCATGATCCTAAAAAGTTTTTTTGATTTCGTGAACACCAAACAGAAAACTTCGGGTTTCCCTACTTCGATGTACAAAAAGAACTTTTGTTCGTCATGCCCTCACGAAGTTTGTGACCTGTTCGCTGAGCACTTCCAGGAAGTATTTTTTTCATGTACAAGCATGTCTAACATTCTTCTCTCTCAAACATTCCCACCAAATATCATCTGTGAAATGTATTTAACTAGAGAGGAGATTGCAAAGGCCATCAAAGATGGTACTGATTTGCTACCTCCTAGTTTCATACTCGAATGCATGGAGTCGCTTATCTTGCCCGTGTATTTAATTTTCAACAAATCACTTTCTTGTGGGGTTTTCCGCTCCTTCTGGAAATCATCCCATCTGACCTCGATTTTTAAATGTGGTGATAGGCGGTCAGTTGATAATTACAGAGGTATTGCAATACTATCAGCATTGCCTAAACTATTTGAAAAAATTGTCTGTGATAAGCTGATCTACTCTAATAGAACCTCTACTTTAATAGAACCTCTTCTAAATACATGATCTCATATGTTCTCTGTGGCATGGAAAAAGGGCATCAAATTGACACCATCTACACAGACTTCAGCAAGACCTTTGATCGTGTTGATCATGATATTCTTCGAATCAATCTACAGAAATTTGGTATCTCGGGTCTCTTATTAAATTGGTTAGACTCTTATTTTCAAAATAGGATGCAGTACGTTAAGTTTCAGAGTATCCTATCTAAAAAACATCGAAGTTTTTATCAGGTGTACCACAAGGCAGTCATTTGGGGCCTCTTTTATTCAATATTTTCGTATCGGATCTTTCTGAAGTTTTAGCAGACATCTCTCACCTT
This sequence comes from Nemotelus pantherinus, assembly GCA_963978885.1. NCBI lineage: Eukaryota > Metazoa > Arthropoda > Insecta > Diptera > Stratiomyidae > Nemotelus > Nemotelus pantherinus. The sequence goes on from OZ022265.1 coordinate 13,887,862, forward strand.
TTTTATGCAGATGATCTGAAAATGAATATATATTAAATCGAAATCTAACTCAGTTTTCCTTCAATCGAAACTGCTTTCTCTTGAGCAGTGGTGCAAATAAAATAATAAATAAAATAAAGACATTAATGTCACTAAATGTCAAGTCATTAGTTTTTCCTGTAAAACCAGTAATATACATTTTGATTACCGCCTCAATAATATTGTAATCAATAATGTTGGCAATGTCATCGATCTCGGGGTTACTTTGGATTAAAAGCTGTGTTTTAATTTACACTATGACAAAGTCTTAAGCAAGGCTAATAAGCAGCTTGGATTCATCAAAAGACGTGCGAAGGAATTCAAAAACCTATGGGTCACGAAGTCTTTATACATAGCTCTAGTTCGGCCATTGCTCGAATATGCATGTATTGTCTGGCACCCTACCTTTGATGTCCATAGCGATAGACTCGAATCGGTGCAGCAGCAGTTCTTGCTATTTGCTTTGAGAGATCTGTATAATCCTTACAAATTTGATTATCTACCTTCATACAGATACAGGCTAAATATCTTAAATTTATCAAGTCTATCTTCGCGGAGGATACTCATATGCTCCTGTTTGACTTTTGATGTTATTAAGGGCTTGACAGGGAATTATATTAATTTATTAATTAATTGATATTAAGGGCCCTCTCCAATAAGATCACCTTCAACGAATCAGTAAGGCAGACGGGGCATACACGTTTACTGAATGAATACCGACACCACACAGTTTACAACAACAATGAGCCAATCAATAGTGTTTCAAAATATTCAATAGCTTCTCAAAACACTTTTCCAACCGAGGTTTAAAAGTTCTCTGAGTAAGGTGCTCACGTCATGAATGTCCTATCCAATTCCTTACCAAAGATGGTTATATTTTTAAAAATCTTTCATTATTTTGTATTGTACAAATTTATATAAATTGTTAAATATTAATTGTAAGTGTTTTTTGTACGCCTTGTTTGGTTGAAAAAATAAATAAATACGCAATCTTAGATTATAAATTTGTTCAAAACAATCTATTATTCTTCTTCACTGAATATCCTATGGTGTTGACATTGCTATTAGATTTTCACCACTCTACACATTCAAAGTCGAAACAAACTGCAAAAATATAACTATTTATAAATAATCAATTTTAAATTACGCAACTGGCTTAAAATCATACATTAGGTGTGTGGTAAATGAATGAATTTACATGCACTCTGGTTCTAGTAACTTGAATTATAGGTCATTTAAAATGATTACAAATCATATTCATGCATTCTTTCGACTTCATAGTTATCTTGCATAGCTATGTAGTTGTTTTGACCAAACATGTACCGTCAACAGTTTGTATCATGAATTTACAATTTAAGAATTCATATTTGCATTTTGTTAATTTGCTCAATTAAAAAATGTAAATTATGAAAATATTTTACATCCACACAGTCTCAGTCACGAATGTTACCGGATCAATTGCAATATACTGCTGCGGACACATTCATCAATTCAAGGTGAACTAAAAAAATACATCGTTTAATAGTTACTTGTCTTCTCAGGCAAATTGTTTTGATGCCATAAGTTTGAGAGAATGTAGAAACATTCAACACTGAACTTTGCAGTTTTCCGTAGTGCATTTAATACAGAAACGGAGACAGATAGTTTTTTTTTAAATAATTTTATCAGGTATCAGTTTTTAAAAATGTAAAATTTATTAAAAAGCAACAGCTCAGATTTGCAATTTGTTATAATAAAAAATCTGCTCTCACTCTTTCAAACATAGATTGCGTCAAAAACTGTTAAAACTTTTACGTCAAAAAGACTCTAGCAGAGTCTTTTGGCAGATATAAATGTGCAAATATTTTAATATCAGTTTTTCGATTTGGAGTACTATCTGCGTATGCATGTGTCAAGCATTTCTTATCGCGCTATGACATATGTTAAACATTTATTTCGCTTCTAGTTGACAATATTAAAAGCTAGTCCTCTTTATAAAATGAACTAAACATGAGATGAGAACTTTTAGCAATAACTAGTCGCATAACAAGCAAAATAGCAATTCTAGGAATTTTATTTAAAATAAATATGTATTTAGAATTCCTTTTTCCGAGCAAAAAAATTTGTAATTTTGAATCTTAAACGCATATACTCCCTCCTCAGATAAATGAAACTCTTTAACTCAGAACTGTCAATGTAAGTCGGCCTTGCCTTCTCAACAGATTTATTGTGGTACATAAATCAAAGCTACTTATGAGTTGTCAAGTAAGCTTATTAGCTTTTAATGATAAGAATGCTATAAAGATATGAAAATATGCATTGAAAATCTAGATTTGAATGGAAAATTTTTTGAAACAAATGCACAGTTGGCGGAAAAAATCTATTTCAAACGTATTTGATGCGACGGTATTTGTTGACTAATTGAAACTATGACGGTAGTCAAATTACACACGAGACTAATAAGATAAATAAAGTATTCGACTGTAGAATGAAATATTTTGACCATGTGAATGATTGTGTGATCAGTGATGATAATAGCTTGCATTGAGTGCACTCTGAACGATAATGGAAATTTGTAATGTTTGGAGTATGATAAACTTCGAATTTACTCAAGTGAGCACCTTAAAAAAATGGAAAATTTCTACGACATGGGAAATAGAAAAACAACTTAGAAAAACACAAAAACTTGGAAAATTTTATTAATCTGACGAGTTCGATTTGAGAATGATTTATTAAAGGTTCATGCAAACAATGTTTTGTTTAGATCATTGTCCATATACTGACTGAATTTCGTCTTGATTCCATATTCTCTACTCTCTCAGGAAACAAAATTACCATAGTTGGCAGCTCTATCCTAATTTTTGGACCAAATTTCCATTAAACTTTGTGAATTTCGTTAAAATTTGGTGACAGAAACGGAATATATAAGATAAAAACCATTTATTATCTTATTTGATTTTCAAAATGCCACCACTATTACAGGGTTGCCCACATTTCAAAATCTCTTTTACCAGACTTGTTCCTGTTTGTGAGATTCATATCGATCTGATTATCCGATCGTGAGCTCTCGTGAATAGAAATTTCGAGTGCTAGAAATAGAGGTGATTTTGTGAACGGTTGTCGTTTTGATTCAATACGAAGTTTTGAAAATTTCAAATTGATAGGGTGAACTAAGAATAGAATGTATCAATTGTTTGCATTTTTGCTTGAAAAGTGAAAGATTTTCAAGAAAGTCGATGATTTGAAGGATTTTTTTTAGAAAGGAAATTATATATGTAAAGTTTTAGTCAGTACTAATATGTTTTGCGAATGTTTTGGTGATCCAATGATTCTCTCAGTTTGCAAAATTTTCTTCGTTAATGTTACAGGATATGCTGTTTTGAAAGTAATGAGCAATCGATATTGAATATAAGTAGCAATGTCATCAGGATAATTCTGAGGCCAGTATGCATCTTTCTCAACAATCTAGTCAGTCTAGTCGTGGTTTGTCATCCTGCCAGCCAGCAATCTATCGCGCCTAATCACCATGGTCCATCATCCTCTGCTTCCAGCTCTTTGGGTCTTCCTCACATCGTTCCTCTATTAACGGTTGTGCGACTACCGCTACCAATACACAACGGCTAAGGACATTTAATCGTATGTATCGTAGCGTTCCTCTGCTCCTTACGGGTACGAAATTGATATCGGACTACCTGGATAGCGAAGCCATTGCTTTCGAATAACACTGCCTGCTGGTTCGGAAAAGGTTCTCCAAATCAATTTCTGGCCTCTAGGTGCCTTAGTTAAGGAGTTTATTCCATGACTTCGGAAAAACTTTCTTTCGAATACTTGGCAGAGCTTTAGAAACTATACTCATCAACAAACTTAATGTGCATTACCAGAATGTCCGTGGTTTAAGGACCAAGCTAATTATGTGCAAAATCTCTTCTTCTTTATCTTCTGATCAAACTATTTGTCTTACCGAAACGTGGTTAACTGGAGATATCTATAATAACGAAATCCTCCCTCTTAATACTGTTTTTTGTTGCGATCGTGGTCGTACTGGGTCAATGAAAAAATACGGTGGTGGTCTTTTGTTGCTATGCACAAGTCTCTTCAAGGAACACTCTGTCATGACTTACATCCTTCTCCTCCTGTTGAATGTATTGTTGTCCGTGTCACTTTTGCTCGCTCTGAAATTCTGATTGTCTCTTCGGTTTATGTTCCATGTAATTCCTCTGTTAGTGTTTACGGCCGATTTTTTGTCGAATTCTTCAGTTTCCTGAACAACCGTTTCCTCTTTGCTGCATTTTTAATATGTGGTGACTTTAACTTACCGAACCTGGTGTGGAATGCTTACTTTTCTTTCATACTTTCCTCTACTAATATTTCCCTACATTGTCTCATTTTGACATTGTTTCATTTTGACATTGTCTCATTTTGACACTCTTTCTTACATCAACAAAAAAGTTCTTGATCTTGTTCTATCAAACATTCGCTCACACAATATTATTGTACAAGCTGATGACATGCACTACGTCCCAAAATTTTCATAAATCTTCCACAAGGATTTTTTCCTTCTTCTAAACTAATCACAAAACAAACATGTATCTGATTCTTGAAATACACTAATTGGAAGTGATTTAACAAAAAGCTTGTCCAGTCTACAGCCAATAGTTTACCTTTCAAGAATTTTAAGCCTTCAGTTATGATAATATCCACTGTGCATACACTCAAGTACAATCATAAAAGTCGTGCCGATTAATCAAATTTTGAATCCAAAATTTGAAATCACAAACCTACATAATGTTTCGATTTGAACAAATATCTCCCGAAACACAAAATCGTTTGACTTGACCAACGTTAGTTCGACTTTAAAACAATTCAAATGTCGGATCGAATGGATTTCATCCCTCACGTCCGATTTACCACTTCGAAACTACTTCAAAAACATTAACTGCCCGGAAAATTCACTGCGCACCACTTGCTTAAAACTTACGAAAACCGTTGAAACTTTCTCGGATAATTACATCCAACTGTCCGTAGATAATTCAACGTATGTGCGAATAAGATAACAGGCGAATTGATTTACGAGAAAAAGATTATCGCAACTGCTTAAAAAAACACTCATCTAATCCATCACAGAGTAGCAAGTTGCGAGATTTTAAACTGATGACAGTTGTACCTACTACGTATGTAAGTACGTACGTTTCGATTGATACCGTCAGCTCTGAGCCTTAACTAGAGCTTAATTTTCACTTAAGAACTTCCGTTTGTTCGGAGCTCGTGTCGTCGAAGACCACGTTGCGTACTACCGAGTATTTATTATCGCACATTATGCTCTGAGACAATAATATGCCTGACAAACGTTACGAGGAGTACTTTTGAGATGCGGTAGTTTGCTTTTCAAAGATAATTCAATAAAGTCGAGGCGCGTTTCAGCATTTGCATACCCGGGAAGAACAATTCAATTAAAAATTAAATTCACTTGAGCGATAGCCAGCCGTTCAAGTGACGTGGAAAATTGCAAATATTGGCAATTTACTAAAAAGTATCTATGTTATTTATGTATGTGAAATTCTTGCAATAGATTATGGCGAAATGGAATTTTCTCCGCTATAAGCAATGACCTACATAGACAAGATGGTATAAACCGAAGCATCAACAATACTTTATTTATGACACTCGTTGATGATAAGTAGAAAAATGTTTACAAAAGATAAGGCGAGGGGCTCGAAAAAGACCAAAATCAAAACCATTTAGCTATTTTGCTTGGAAATGCGGAAACTAGTGAGATGCAGTTAAAACCATTTAATCTGATTAATCATATGAAATAAATTCACACTGTGCCCGTTTTGCATTGAGCTCACTGAGATCAATTGAATACAACCAAATGGTTTAGAAGCCTAAATTAAGTAAAGTCTTGTCTTGAGAGAGGAAGTATTACGTCGGTATGAAATCATCAGCCAGAAGCCTGCAATTTGTACTCCTGAAGATATGAATGAATCACTCGTATTGTGAGGATATATTGGATCTTTAAATCTTTATTTTGTAAACCTTTTTTGAAGTGTTTTTGGTCAACAAGAAACAACATGCAACGTTTTGACTAAAAAATATAGAAAAATATATGTTTAAGCAAAAGAAAAAGGAAAGGCTGTTCATTTCAAAGGAAACATTTGATTCTAGATACGTTATGTTGACATATGTTTTTGTTCCTTAATTTGTTTTCGCCCGCAGGCGCCCAAACTTACTCGAAATGCCTACCCTATGTTGGTTTTCTAAAATGGCGTATTTTTTCTTACGTAGTTCACGAATTTACTCGAATTTTTTTTTGCTGGGGACTTCTGGGAAAAAGGTTCCGGCTGTTAAATATTCCCACAAGGGCCCGGTAGCTCTGCTAGCTAAGGCGTCAGGCCGCAAAGTGGCGTGCTACAGGGCCTGCGGGTTCGGGTCCCGCCAGTGCCATGGCTGTAAGTGTGAATGTGTGTGATTGTCTATGACGGTGGCAAATGGGCCCAAAGTGGTGGCCTAATGCTGGCCGCGTTCCCGGCAGCCCTTTTCACTTACCTAACCTAACCTTAGTATTCCCACAGCTGATCAATTTGACGTTGTTTTCGTGCAAATGAGTGGAACCCAGTGAGGTAATAGAAATGCCCATAAGATTTACATTGAAGGGGATGGTAGTAAATTTTCATCTCTTCATTGTCAATTCCTCGCAGTTACCCTCCAATTTGACAAATAACGGTATTATTGCTTTAACATGCTTTGTGCGCGAGAGAATCGAAGCGGCTAATGGTGGAAAGCTATACCGTCGATTTCAACTCCATTCCTATTGTCTCACTGGTGGAACCGAGCTATGAACGGAGACGTCACTTTTGGCTCGACTACTTGTTTTTCAATTTTGCCCGAAATCAGTTCCTGCACTTTTCTGGTGTTCGGCAAATTATCCCTCAGCAAATTTTCGACAAATAATTCCCCTTACTCAAAGAGTTTTTACCTCATAAGTTTAAAAACATACCTAATATTTTAGAATCATAAAATGGAATTGCATCTCATGCTAAGAACTATATGTGGCGATTTTTTTAATCGGAGTAACATAGTTCATACTGATAAGAAACTCAAAATGTGCCGCGAAAATTGGTTTTTAATTATAAATGCAACCACCAACTCTATGCGCTAATGCTTCTCGAAACTAGAACTTTACAGAAAAAAAACATACTTATTACAATGTGCTTTGAAATCTTTGATGAAAATATTAAAAAGTTGTTTGCAGTCAGTGCTATAAGAGAATAATCAAATACTGGCAACTATTCAATGATTTACAAAGAATTGATCTAAAATATCTTCACGTAGTCGGATTGAATACGTTTTAGGTCTTTGAGGCATAAAGTAATACTTGAGTATCAAAATTAAAACATAAATTAGATGCTACTATTTCATGGTGAAATTTATTGTACTTTAAGGCAGGTTTCTACCTTGTGCGGTCAAATAAATCGAATTTTTTGTTTTTAGCATTTTCGGATAGATACATACGGATAGATAGATACATGTTGATAGATACGGTAGATACATGAATTACGAAAGTTATCCCTTAAAATAGGGAGCGGTGTCGAGCGCGCTGAGCCGCCACCGCCGGTGCGCTGCAAAAAATGCACTGCACCGCATTTTTTGACCTGGTGGAAGTGATTGAAGGCAGACGGGTTAAGAAATGATCACAAAAATTTTAACAGTTGGGTGTCAAAGGCTTGTTCATGGCTGGTAGCAGAATCATTGAAAAATATTAACAATCTTTCACTTTACGTAACAACTTGTAGCCAAAAAAAAAAAAATGGAAAAAATCGTTTTTCTTTTTCAAAATTGCATAACTGTTTCATTTTTCATTTTTTTTTCACAATTCTGATAGGGGCTATAGACAAAAGTATATTAAATAAGACTATTGTTCATTTTTATGTTTCAGATTATCTGAATCGACTACAGGACTTCCACCAGCAGCTAAAATCCGTTTGGCGCGCTGCCATTGCTCGATTTACCCCACTCTCCCCCTTTGCATATTTCGACAAAAAAATTTTATAACATTTAAAATAAGCTTATACCAACAATTCAAAAAAAATTTTAAGTGTCTATCTTAAATACATTCCCCAAAAAAATTCCTGAAGAAAGCACATTTTTTCGGTCGCACAAGGTAGAAACTTGCCTTAAGGGGGGAAATACATGTAAAATGGAAAAGAAATTGCTAATTTCAGATTGACTTAAAATATATATATTGTTTATTCAGAAAATTTTTAATATTAAATCCTCAAAGTACATATCTTATAGTAAATGAAAATATTTTTTTAATAACTTTTTAACACAAAATGAAGGCGATGTGAGCAAATGAAAATAACACATCAAAATCAGCCTCGTACAACTTAACGCCTTTTCCGAGAAACTTGCAACGTTCAGAGAAAAAAAAATATGCTAATGAGATCTGTAATTCATAGGTGAACCAATAAAATTTAGAAAAAAAAATCAAATTTTTACATTAATATTAGATTTAAAAAAAAAATCGATTTTTTTCCAAAAAAATCACGTTTTAAACATTGGTAAGCTAATTATTTTTCCGAAATAACAAGAAAATGTAGGTTCAACGATGAGATAATACTCTTTTGTACATGTGATATAAATTTGAGCCGAATAGGTTCAATATTTTTTGAGATATCTTGTACGGAAATTGAAAAAGTACTACTTTGAGAAAAACGCGTTTAAAGTTCTAAAGCTCCACCGACCTGGGGAACGCCGCGCTGTCTATAACTGGCTATAATTCGAGAACTAATACGAATATCGCTTCAAAACTTTTTTTGGTATATTTTAAGAGTATTTCGAACACTTTGATGCAATAAAAAAAAATCGTTTTTGTTTTAGCAGTTACATGTATCTCCCCCCTTAAGTTTCATATATTCTACTTTAAGAACATATATTGCCTTTTAGTGTTGATTTATGGCTTTGGTGACCTGCATGCCATTTGGCTATTTTTTGAACAAGCAATGCTATTTCAGCCATTTCAGGGACATTTGAAGGAGATTTTGACAAGAGGTCTATCGTGGTGGATACATTGGTTCTAGGCCACTTTATAGGTGGGGCCTAAAGAACGTGTAGAAATATGAGCCTAGACAGACGACACAAGTTAATGATCATTAACACAATGACCATCGATCACTAATGATCATTTGTTTGGAGAGTGACACACGGTTATTTGAATGAGGTAGTTTAACAGTTGTAGGTTGGTTGAATTTAAATAGTAATCTTTTGACAGTTATTGTTTATCGAAACCCATCAATAATTTTCATCAACTATTTATTGAATTTCTTATCTTTTCCGCTCATTTTATTCAGTGCACAAATCGTACTTTCGTAATAATCTATTTGTTTATGTTTTTGGCAGTAAGAAACTACATTATTTCCCATGTAATTTCCCTAATTACCCCAATAAATTTTATAATCTTCTCGCTAGATGGTGCGACAATCGATGAAAGCAAATAAGCATTAGCTTCCAAATGACCATTTGCTGAACCTCATTGATTATATTATAAATGATCATTAACCAGGACACACGTAATAGATAATTATCATTAGGCTTGAAATTGTCATTGACTTGTGTCCTTTGTCAAGGCTGTAAAATATTTGATTGATATTCTTTGAACAAATAGAAGCATATCTACTGTAAAATTGCAATTAGTAATTTTGATACGCGCATGAAATTCGTAATGTTCTGAAATACTTAGATATTGTCAAAAAATACTTATTTTCTTTAAATGATTTACGCGGCATACCGAAAATGTATAAATGAATAGAAAAAACAGTCATAATTCATTACTTTTTAGTAAAGTACAGAGGGAAACGTTTCGAGTGAATTTGTTGAGCTCAACCAGAATCGTTGTAAAAAAAACTCAGTAATTTTAGAATTTCACTCACAAAAAAATCCAAGTGAAGATTTTTCAACGGACTTATGTTTATTGTGAGATGAAAAGCTCGATGTAAAAAAATCCATTATCGAGTCGTGAGCAAAAAGAACGTTATTTAAAGTCAAAAGTAACAAAAATCAATTTTCCAACAATATGTTATTGATATTAGGCGTATATTTTGGCTCCCCCTCTATATACACACCTATTGTTTTAAAACCTCCTTCTATGAAAGTATGCACCAACTTTTATTGAAAAAAAATTTCGAAATGACGTCCCACTTTCCCTGTAGTGTATTTTAAGATAATCTCAGTTGTCTTCTAGTTCCGATTTTTAGTCTTAATTATAAATTATCAATGATACTTAGATGCTTGAGTCCACACAAACCCTGTCCAGGGATTAGTGTGGACTTAACTAACCGCCCCTTCAGAGGTGTGCTGGTAGTAATTGTCTTCATAAAATTTGAAATTATCACTATAGACTCAATATTTTCGATAAATACGAAGTTTCTTACTCTTAAAAATTTCAAAAAACCTGACAGCATTTCATAAGCATCACCATATTTAACAGTACTGCTTGAATTATGTGGCTACAGCTCAGTATTTGGCTGTTTCCATAGCCTCTAAAAAGATTAACTAAACTCTCATCCACAAAAATAATGGTATATTAAAACGTTAAATTCGTGGTAAAATGTCCTTGGGCAAATTTTATTCTTCTTAATTTGTACTTTAACACTTATTACTTTGCCGTTGTAATTTGAAAATGTTAGCCGATCTTCTGTGCAGTTTCAAAGTTGCAGCAACTTTTCAGTTTCTTCTAGTTAAAACTTGCGGTGCACTGTTTTTTTGTATTTTCTGCGCCTGCCTTACTTTAAAGAAGAGGGCTGCTGCCAGCGCGGCTTGCGTTAGGCCTCCAATTTGGATTCATTTGCTCCCCCAACCCTGCACCTGTCCTGCAATCTGGAAATTTTTATATTACAAAAATGATCAATCATCCTTTCTCGCACTTCAATTGTAGTTTTTTGATTGCTTTTACCGCAACTCCGTTTTAGTAAAATGACGATCAAAGCTTTACAAGAAATTTTCGATAACATTCGCAAAACTTGAAACAACGACAGAAAAGCTGCTTCTAATATTCTATTGGTCTCATGCACTTTCAGAAGATGCAACACTTTAGCTGTTTTATGATTTTTCTTTCAAGTATTTGCGCAAAATGTGATAATGCAGATTGATCATATGTGGGCATGATTGCGCGAGTGTACAAGCCGTTTGTGCAGAATCAAATAGAGTTTGATATTTTGTTGATTGCGTAAGCATGATTGTGTCTTGTATGCCCAAATAAGGTCATTTTTGTAGACAAATCGAACCGTGAACATGTTGCCCATGAATAAGCGTTTAAATGCGCAACGAAACTTTTATTTTTCTGATCATTATTGCTGTTGAGCATGGAGCTTTGTTTCAGTTAAATATCAATTACAAATTTTTGTTTAGGGAAAATTCAACAAAATGTATCATTTAAAATGGAAACCTTCCAAAAAAACGTTTTTTCACTGATAAAAAATTTTAAATAGACTTCCTTTCAGAAACAAAAAAAAATCCTCAATATTTATGCATAATTATTATACTCTGCCTTTAATATCTAGCAATCACTAATTTATCACAATGATGAATCTGAATTAATACATACCTAGGACAATGTATCAGAAACTCGATTCTTTTTAATATTCCAGCATCAAAAAGTCCTTTCGAAAATTTCCAAAATTATTTTAGTACCATCCTAATATGTAGCGCATAAATAATGTTCGAGATATCGATTGATTTGAATTTTTACATTGTTTTTTAACGTAAGATACTGAAGATTTTCACTTGATTTTAGGCACAAGATAACAACACAAAGAGCCCAAGAACGCACGTATACTCTTCCAGGAGTACGAAGAACACCTTATAAGAATTGACTGAATTTTACTCTAATGCTATTTGACTCCTGAGTCCAAAGAAAATATTTTTGATTCGAAGTGACCGAAACGGCCAGATTAGAATCGATTCTACTTGCACTTGGCCATTTAGTAGACCGACTAGGCATCTAATATCTCCACATAAAGTATCTAATTATTCATTGCTGGGCCATTACTCATTGTCAGGTCATTTTTCATTTGTGAAAAATTATTCATTCTCGGTAGAGATGGTAAAAAGACAGAATAATTTCTATTGCTTAGCTATTTTTTGGTTGTTTTCCAAATTGTTATACGTGTAAATGAACCAGTGATAGAAAAACGTTTTAACTGGACTAAGGTTTCGATAATTTTTTGTCAATTAAATCTTCGTTTTATTTTCTGTCAAGATCCAAATACTTAAAATGCGTTTTACAGTGAAAGAAAGAAATTATTAGAAAAACTACCGAACAGTTATTTATTAATAATTTTTGAAGTGAATGAAAATCATTATGCGTAAGTATACCGGATGGCCCCTTCTTTTGCATGTGCATCTCTTAAAAAATAATACATATTTTGATAATATATCATGAGTATATTTAAAAGAAAAACAAGTAAATAATGCTACTGAACGGAAAATGTTAGCTGTTGAAATTTCCTACCTCAACTAGAAAATTTCGAACCTAGAAAATGGCAATCATAGGACCAAATAAAATCTACAAGTGTATTATCTTTTCATTTCACGAGTTTTGTAAAAGCTTTGAGCTGATTATTTTACGATAGTTAGAGAAGTAGTGATAAAAAAGAAACTAAAACCATATTGTAAATAATAATATTTTCCAAAAGCTGGAACGAATTCCAAAAAGCTTAAGAAATTCATCGGCTGCAGGCTGTTTTTTCACGTGTTTTACTTAAATCAAATCGTAAATTTATTTCAATGTCATGACTTGGATATCAGCTCCTTTATCACTAGAAAAATGCAAACTCATATGTCCATCTTATCTAGACACTCACGAAGCTACGACCATAATGAATAAGCTTTTCTAAGAAATATATTCAAGCGAAACAATAAATTTACAATTCCAAATAAATTGTAAATCATGATAAGAATATGTCAGTTAGACAAAAGATTTGATTTTTGACTGCACAGTATCACCATTAAAGTAAAACCAAAAAGATGATTATGATAATTCAGAAAGAAATGATCAAGACTCTAAACAACAATCTCAGCAACCTTGAATTCGTCGGCAGTGTTTGTCTGTCACTTGATTTCAAGGACTCAGAGGCTCATATTCTACTAATAGTTTAAACAATTTTCATGAGGAAATGTTTTTTTGGAGTTTATTTACTATGCAGCACTTGATATCTAGATAATTCAAATAAAGTCCAAGTAAAGTATAAGAGAAAGCAAAATAAATTTTGATTCGAAATTGCACCCAATTTATGACGATGTGAATGTTTGCATCTTCTACGTCAACAAATAAAACAAATATTTTGTTTCCATATCGGTGCATTTTGTTTTGTTTCTTCAAAGTTTATTACAGCATAAAGACGATCATAAATTTTCCAACGATTCTACGTTAAGATAGCAATAAAAACCATTTCCACCCTCAAATACTGCGGATATTTTTGCCTGGCTTTCAGCTTCATTACATCAAGTGACTTCTTCCTCTTTGAACATTTCCTGGCTAATACCCATATATCGTCTCGAATAGTTTTTGTTTGCCAAAAAAAAAATTTCCCACTACGATTTTCATCGACTTTCGACCGAGAACATTCAGCACGGAATCAAAGTGGTGTACAGAATATGCGGTATCAGGATGGCGACTTGAATATGAGGGTGTTTGAATGATTTCTGCGTTTTTCTTTCATCGCGAAGTACATGGTGAATAAGCAAGAGACTCGTTGGCGTCATTGCATTAGCGTGGCAGGACTGCAGTCGAAAGAGTGGAAGAAAGTAGAAGAGAAGAAATACTATTTTATTATAGATATTTTTCCGAGGATGAGCAAGGATCACCTCTTTAAATGTTTTTTTTATAAATATTTGCAAATTTTTATTTCTGTTGATAATGTTTAGTGTTGCGAAGGGAGAGAAAGGTATTAATGAACGAAGTTAGAAGTATAAAGGCGGCTTTAGATATGCGGTGTTTGTCAAATAGCGAGCACCTAGTTTGGCAAACTTCGCATGTGTGGTTGGGTTGCTCGCCTAGTGCTTGCCCTAGGCCAAGCACAAACATTCGGGTGCTCGCTATTCCCGTAGCTTGTCGAACTTTCAACAAACATCAAAGTAGACGAGCACTGTGTCGTATCCCCGCAGCTCGTTTATCTTCCAGTTTTGGCGAACATTCGGCAATGCCCGAATGTCTAATTCACTGTGCTTGTCATACCGCAAGCACCAAGCCAAATTACTTGACTAGGTGCTCGGTATTTGGCGAATAGGAGGTGTTTGACAAACACCGCATATCTAAAGCCGCCTTTAAAATTAACGACAATTTTTTTCAGTTTTGTTACCCAAATTTATTTACGCCAATATATGAAAAAAATGTTACACTATATTTGCTGCCTTAAATAAAATAAAAGTGATACGGAAGCTCGAAATATTGAAGAAAAAAAATACTCTTCCAACTTACTACATTTAATCAAGTTGAAAGCAATCAGGAAAAGTAATCAAGAAAAATATAAATAAAACTAATTTTTATGAAGATTCATGCGAACACTATTTTTCATATTGACTCTTAGTTATTACTTTATCAGGGTACGGATAATGCGCACAATATATCTCTTACTACAATCAAATAATTGAACGATACAGTTAAATTTTAGCATTAAAAAAATTTTAGTTGTAAGTTATATAAATCGAAGTATTGTGTAAGATTTGAGTGGTTATTGCCAGAACAATTCCAGCTGCTATACAAGCTGTAAAAGATGAACAAATATCTTACCGAAAATATTTATTAAAATAAACCTGCAAATCTGAATATATGTGCAATTACTTTACGTACTAGCAATTTTTTTGCTTTGATTTATTGCTCATTTAAAAAAAAACTACAATTAATATAGTGGAATACTGTTTCCTTTTATATAGTTTTATAAAGAGATATGCATATATAAATATATGAAAAGTGACAAAGAAATAAAAGAAAAACTGTTCTTTGAATTCAAATAGTACACTCAGAAAAATTTCAATATGGTAAAAATTTCAAAATGGCGTTGAGCCGTGGTCATGCTCCGTTTCTTATAAGAAAATGTAGGAATTCTGAAATTTCAGGGATTCTAAGATCACGTTGAGTAATCCAAGTAGTTTACAGAACATGGAATAGTAGGAAATTACGAAAAAGTCGAATGATGATATAGAATTTGTTTTAAAGATATAGTTTTTTCAATTTTTAAGGATGAGTAAGTATATGAGACTGCCTATTGATGATCGGTGGACTTTTTTTTAATGACTTCTACCCCATCCCCTATCGTGCCCGAGCAAATCATATAACAGCTTCACCCATATCTGAAATTTCATCCGCTTATCAAAAAAGGGATTTATCCTACACGCGGAGTTTTCATCAACAGCAGAATTCCTTCGCTCTCCACTTCAAATAACTTTTAGAGGCATTTTCGAAATGATAATGCATATCATGAAATTGCCCACGCATCAGATGGCATACCATAAATTGACAGTCGTTACCATCAGATATGGCAGGGTAAATTGCCAATCGAGTCGCGGTGTTAGCAATTATTTATGAACAAAAACGTATGATACAGTATGAGCTAAGACTTCGCTCGCAAACTAAGCTATGGGAAAACTCAATGGCAGTAATGAAAATATCAAAAACAGTAATAGTGCAATAACTCTTGAAACATAGTCGCGATTGTGTGAGATGTTGAGGTAACCATATACCAAATGCTGTATCGTGCACATTAAAAATGTATAGAGATAATGACAGCTACCCATAAAAGGTGTTGACAGCCATAAATTGATGAATATTCTATAATCAAAGTAAGGGAAATACAAGGAATCTATAAACTAAAATATGTTGAGATAAGGAAAGAGAATTTGGTGGTGCTAAAGTAAATACAGCCATTGATAGAAAGCTTATTGTTGTTTGAGGTAATCATGACTTTAAACAGTATATGCTGAGAAAGCCAATATGTATAGAAAGGAATTTTTCTTTCTGTTTGGAAAAAACCAGCATTATGTAAAGGCTATAAAATAAATGGTCAGCTTTACATCAGGAAACAGAGATATAAAAAATAAACGTGATTAGGAAATTTAGACTATTTTTTGCTGTCAAATAGGTTCATTGGATCCATGTTAATATGTGTTCCATATTTCTCCGTCCTGTAGATTTTATGTTCTTCTTGTGCGTTGTTCCATGTCACATGATGCGCAACCTAGCAAGGGACTGATCTGTCCACCAAACAACCCACGATACCAGTGTTTAACCGGTACCTGTATGTCACACGAGTGTAACAGGCCAGATTAATTTTCCGCTGTGATGGAGGCTGTGCACACCTATTCCGCAACAGTATTCTTCTTGCAGCGGTAGCTTAATTTTTCATGCGCTGTAAATTTAATGAAGAGTCAAAAATAAAGACATTGAAATGCTTCCCGAAATTTATCTATGGGTTCCACAAAATTTTTCATCAATCCCAATTTTATATGTATAGGTGGCAGTAAAATGTTTTCTGGCTTAACAAGGTGAACATTGGACATACTTTTTTAACTAGATACTGATACGTAGTCACATCCTACTTTGACTAATCTG
Source organism: Nemotelus pantherinus (assembly GCA_963978885.1). NCBI lineage: Eukaryota > Metazoa > Arthropoda > Insecta > Diptera > Stratiomyidae > Nemotelus > Nemotelus pantherinus. The sequence continues at coordinate 13,904,465 of OZ022265.1, forward strand.
CTGAATGTGCTACATAGCAAAGGTAAAAATGAAAAAGCGCGAATTTATGTATAAAAAGGATAATTGATTGCAAGGAAAAGAGTGGGAAAGAAAGATATTGAAAAAAGTTAAACAAAGAAAAGAAGTAATTAGTTGTAATCTAAAAAAAAGTCTAGCGCATCAGAACCGCTAGAAAGCTGAATTTAAAAGAAATTCTCTTGGAGTGACCAAGACGTTATACAGTTTTTTTGTAGAATTATATCAACCGTTCCTTATCCAAAGCAACAAACCCAACTATAATATTCATGTTGAAAATGTTCAGTGCTGGCAGCACTTTTCCAATGAAGCAGCAATAAGTTTATCATACCAAGCTCATACTTAAATTAACTTATCCTTTGAATTTCGTAGGATTTCCTCGAAAGTTTCAGCGGTTAAACTTTGTTTAAGGCTGCCATCCGAAAAATTTTCAAAACTCGGAAAATTTAAGGAATTTATTCCTTATTTTTATTGCAAATGCTTTACATTTAAGTATGTAATTTGAAGCATCTGCTGGTGCAATATTCAGGAAAATGTCCGATGTTGGTTACCCTATGTTGGCAGCAAAGCAAAATACTCGTCTATACCAACACTGTTTCACGTTAAGTGAAACCCACCCTGTGAACTTCTGCGCTAGAAGTTATACACTTTTCAAATTTTTAAAACGTTAATATTTGTTGTTTATTTTCATTGCAGTATCATTCCGATTTGCAAATCTAAAGGCATAATTGCTTGGCAAAGAGATTCCAAAAAATTACAAAAATGGTCATAGCTGGCAGCTTTTTCATGATTTTTTTATGAAATTCCTGCGACGTTTGGCTTACATTAAGGTCCATTTACTGCATGAACTTTTATTATTGGACAGGAAGTTATAGGGAAAAAAGGTTGATTTTGCTGAGCAACTTTGCAAGATTTAGGAGACAAAAATCACCGTAGCTGGCAACTCTATTCCAATTTTTTTACCAAATTTAGATCAAATGTTGTCTGGGGTAAGTTCCAAATATTGTGTGAATTTTGTTGAAATCTGAATGCTGAATCGGAAGTTATAGGCCAAAAAGCAGATTTTTTCCAAGATGGTACCACTGCCACAGTGTTGCTTGTATTTCAGAATCACTTCTATCAAACCTGTTTCTAGTTAATACCAATATGTCTTGTGAATTTCATTATGATTGGATAAGTAGGTCATCAGTTCTCGTAAACAGAACTTTCGAGTGCTGAAAATAGAGGTAATTTAGTGATGGATTGCCGTTCTTGTGCAAATCGGAATTTTGAAAATTTTGGCTTGACATGATGGATAATGGTTGAAATATATCAATGATTTGAAGCTTTTGTCAATAAGCAAAAAATTGTTAGGAGGGTCGTTGATTTGAAGGATTTTTTTTTTTGAGGAGCGTGCCGTAGCTACAGGGTTATCCACACTGTCTTAAAAATCGATATGTGTTAAGTCTTGTTCAAAATGTTTTTGTCAGAAGTTATGACAAACAAAAATTTGCACAAAAATCTATGCCTACTTTCAGGCACTCAGCACCCACACACGACTGAAAATTTCCAATTCTTTATATACAATAGTATTTTTTGACAAATATTTACACTGCTTGGAAATATAGGAGTACTTGAGAATTTACTAAAATGCCAGCCACCACCAAAGGGTTAAAGATATCTGAATTCTAGCAAGTCATATATATATATATATATATATATATATATATATATATATATATATATATATATATATATATATATACATACATATATATATATATATATATATATATATATATATATATATATATATATATATATATATATATATATATATATATATATATATATATATATATATATATATATATTATATAATTTATTTAGCAAATAAGGGCGCCTGTTAAAAATTGGTGGTGATAAAAATATTGACAAATTTGCGGTAGTTTAGTAAAACCAAAACAACAGCTGTTTTAGCTATTCATCAAAATTGGGCAGTTTAACACAATAAACCGAAGGCGCGAATAAATGACGATTAGAAAGACCTATGAAGTCTAAATGGAAAGAAATTCGTTTTTAAAGTGAAAAACTCTGAATTTTTTTATTATTTTTAAAAACATCGTATTATGAATGTAAGACCTGGTAGGATTTTTTAATTATTTTTCTAATGATATAATAACTGATAGAAGAGTTTGATTTCTCCCTTCTATTTAGCCAAACAATACTGCCTATGAAAGGCGACCGTAGTAAATAAAACTCAACTTATCACAAAAAAGCGAAAAATACATTATGGGTGATTTTCACTCACAAAAAAGATGTAATATGTGTTTGGTGACAGAATTTCGCTTTCAAAGACTTGAGTGAAATCTGGCACACGTCATGCATTCCTAACCTAAAAAAAAACTCCGAACGAAACCTAAAAGAACTCCTCAGAACACAATGTAACTTCAACTTACGGTACACTATAACCTCTCATCCTTTCATACAGAACCGTTTCGAGGAAAATTTGTCAAATCACTTGAAAATTTCTTTCAGCGGATAGACAACTTCGACTGCCATCGCCTGATGTTGTTTTTCCATTCACATCCTGTTCAGCATGCGTTTGAAGAGTTCGTCCGAAATAAGATTCAATGAAAAGCTAAATCGTTGTTGAATAAAAGCGACATTGTCGGAATAAATTGATGGGAAAAACTGACACAGACGATTACTTACTATCATCCATAAATCACTTCACAAAAGCTTTTCATCTAGTGACTTTCCTGTTAGCAATTTCGTGATTTGCTTTGGAGCGGGCAAAAGAAAACGACGGCAGTGATTTTGCCGATGCTGATAAAATAGGAGGACATATTCAAATGAATTTTCCTCTTAAATTGATTTACTCAAATAAATGACAACGTGTTTGTCTACGGCAAGTTTGAATGTCATCACGTCTTCGCTATCTCTCTGAGGCTGTGTGTGAGGCGAAAGGGAGTGCTGGAACGAGAGGGAGTGCTGGAGCTTATTTGCAATGTTGTAAACAAATGAAATCACTTTAATGATGATTCAGTCTACGAAATTATCCTGAATTCAACTCTGAATTCAAATGTTCCGGATGGAATTTCCTTCGGCAATAAAGACATTCCAAAGCAATCTATCATGGAAAATATTTATTTACTCATCTACCAACATTCATCGTAGAATTTAAAGTGACGATCAAATTCATCTTACGTTTCAATAAACTCTTGAGTGATTCTTAATGAATAACTGAAACTCAGTATTTTGGGAATTGGTAGACGAGAAAGTCGACAAGTCTGCTTTGTGTCATTGAATTACAAAAAGACTGGGAAATTCGATACTCGGGACAGATAAGAAGTCTGAAACTTTTTCGGTACCTTTGTTTCGATTTGTCATCTCAGGTCTACTTCAGTAATTTCACAATTGAAATTATTGTTGCTGAATGTGTCTGGGTACCTTTTTCGCGAACCTTTTCAATTCGAGTATAAGTCAAAAACGAATTGGTTTCCTTTTCGCGATTCGTTTGGATTGAAGATAATAATCCTTTTTTGTCCTGAGTTTTATACTTGATATCTGAATAACTGTTTTTTTTGGGATAACGACTGCTTTAGCAATACCTTTATGCTGTCAATTTTTATAGATTTTTGCGAAAAAGGCGACTTTTTATCTTTTTGATGCATTTAGGCTGATGGCTATGGGGTTCTGGTCCTAGTCGCACCGGAGTGACATCCGAGTGCCAACGGCGCATTATCTTTTTATGAAACATTTTAAAGACGAATTTTTATGTAGAACTTGTATTATTGTTTTAATCATAAAAAGTTTATATAGATTATATTTGTTTGACTCTATCAGAGACTTTTAATGTCAGTCACTGAAAAATGAACAGTTTCCTGGCAAAAATAGCATTCTTTTCCGATTTGATCTCTGTGTCAGAATAATGCTGAATGCAGATAAAAAGAACTAATAGAAATTAGGCAATTCAATTGCTTTGAACATGATTTCTAGCGAATCATGCAGAAAATGAGATTCAGCCCCATCTATTCTCGCTAGTAGTAACGAACATGATTTCCAGAAAAAATCCTATTGGAAATAAGTAAGCAAAGCGTCAAGCAACTTTTCGATATTCTTGATCAAAGAAATATTTTGCCATTGGAATAGTTCAAACGCGGATTTCTTAAATCATTCGATGAAGTTGTGAAACGTAATCAGGATTGAAATTCAGGGCTATATGATCCCTTTAATAAATAATTACATATTTTTCACGATTTTTTAAACTATCATCGCATTATCTTCAGCTTAAATGCGAGTCAATTGACTTGTTTTAGACTGCTCTAAATCAAATGTTTAGGAGGGCTCAACTAAGTAGCAGAAGGATTGCCAGCTGATTAATTAGATATTGTACCTGTGTCCATCAATATCTTCTAGAAATTCGAATCGAATTTTGTGGATATTTTTGATTTTTTATAAAAGAAGTTTTTTTAGATGTCACAAGTTTTTAGTCAAGGTCCTGACAACATTTTGATAATTTCAAATTGTTTTTATTGTCCACAAATTTTTTTCCTAGCTTGTAAAAATATTTTAATTTCAACCAATTTATTTTTCCTTTTAAAGCTAGATTTATTTTGATTACCCGACATATATCGATATTTCGAGGGTAATCTGCCCTCTTCTTCAGAGTCTAATACTTATACTAATTACCAGCTAATTATCTATTAACCATATACTAAAGTACATTTAATTATCTATATTAATTACATTAGGTGTGCTTTTTTGCTCCTCTATCCAGCAGAGAATAGAGTATATGCATTGGAAACAACAACACTACTGTACCAGTGAATTCACTAGTACAGAAATTCTATTCCTCGTTTGTAGTTCAAGTGCTGAACTATAGAATGTGCTGATAGAAAAAAGAAAAGCTCACGACAAGTTGTCTTTTTTGCTGTAAGGTGGCTTTGGGTTGTTCGTGGTTATGTTGAATGTTTTGGTAGCTAGGAAATTACAAAAAGCCCTCATAACGTGTAGAAAGTTAAAAGAGGTAATTTTCTGCTAGTTCTTTTTCTATTTTCTATGGATTGTGGTAGTGTATACTCGTTATTTTCACCCTTTATTTTCAGCTGTTTTGTGGTACCACAGCGAATATAGCAACCTATGAAAGTATTAGCGAATGCGCTGCTGTTTTATACTAGATTCTTGTTTTTGCGGCGTAGTTCTATTCTGTTCTGTATCGGAGCAAAAAAATGCACCTATTATCATCATAAAATATCTGTTCAAATTAACCTGAACAATGGTGATATACAGCTTCATTGGTCTGTGTTTAGTCACCTATCCATCGAGATTTTCCATATGTTCAGGCTTTCGTACGTATACAGTTTTTGTACCTGCTGTACTTCCTTAATCACATCCACGTTGTCCCACGTTATGCTGTGCTCCTCCTCCAGAATGTGTTTCGCTGCTGCTGATCGTGCTACCGTTGTGCTTCTTTTCCTTGCTGAGGCTGCTTCCCTCTTATGTTCGGTTGGTCTAACACCAACAATCGTTTCGTTTGTATATTTTGCCGAATTCTGGGCAAGTAATTTTGTATATTCCACATTTTTCCTTCTTATCTTTTTGTCTTTCTCGTGACCTAATTTTGTACTTAATTTTTTCACCCTACTGTTTGGAACTGCTTTTATATCAAAGCGTTCACGAAGTTTCTGAATTTGCTTGAATATTGGCGCAAAAGTAATTGGAGCTCTTATGGCTGGTTTTTGTTTTTCTTGTACAAAGAGCGTCGTTAACAGATCACTCTGTATTTTGTCCTTCATCTTTTTGACAAGGTTTCCAATTATTTTCTCAATCAATCCATTTTTTTCGTGGTATCGTTGCCAATGTATTAAAAATCACGGGTCCCTTGAAGATATTTTGAATATATTCTATTTAATAAAATATTCACTTTTTCCTTCATTGTTTTCGTTCTTGCATAATTATTTTGATCTCATTCAATTGGTTCTTGGTACCATGATTTAAATATTCTAATGGAAAATTCCACAGGACTCTTCTTTAAGGCATTTGATTTTTTTTTTTGGAAAAAATCTAACCTTTTACTTCTAAAAGCTTTATCATAAATATTATGTACTTTTCTCACTATATCAAAAACAATTGAAACATTTTTATATCATCCATTAAATTTGCAATTCTCCACCCTAATTGTTCTACGAGTGTCCAAACAATGCTATCAGCCAATTTAAAAAGCACTAACAGTTAAAAAAATAGTTTCTCATGTTCTTGATAAGAGGAATTCAAATTATGCTTGTGATGTCGGACCCGTCCGATCCTTGTTCCGTTTACTTTGAACGCTTTCAGACGTTTTCGTTCTCGACATGTTTCACATTCTTCGAAACCGCTCGTCAGCCGAATACAAATCCTTTTACGTATTCTGTGCATGTTGGACTCTGGACAACTGTGGGTTTAAGGCATAAAGTATATGTATTTTTTTTAGGGATGAAAATAGATTTGAATATAATATTTTAGTTGGTATGAAATAATGTTTAACAAATCAAATTAAATTTTTGTAAAAACGTTAAGTTATATATTCAGTTATGTTGAGTATAAAAATATTGTCGTTTTGAAAGTTTTCGCAGTATTGTTTTAATGTTGAAATCGAAACCTGTTTCGTGTAAATATCTTAAAGAAATAAAATTGATAATTTTTCAGTTTATCATTCTCCTAAATTTGGCAGAAATCGACCGAAAAATCGAGAATAAAGGAGAACCTCATCATCAAGGGCTAATCTGTGTTTTCTCTGGGAAGACACCAGGTGACAACAATTTATAAAAGGAACTACAATGATGTAAATATCTGCAAGTGTTTAAATAAATAAGAAAGGTAGGCTATTTCTTATTTATTTGTTTATTTATTTTTCATAGGAAAGATTAATATTAAAAAAACAGTGAGGTGCAAATTCAGAAAAGGCAGGGGCGAGGTGTATAATTAATTAGAAATAAATATTATGCTACGAATTTTTTGAAGCACACCTTGGACAATCGCATATGGTTTGTTTTCATTTTTGCTCTCATTTGTTTTAATTAATTAGTCTCCTTTTAAGTTGCGTATTCACGAATCAAAACAACTATCACCTTATGATGAACATTAATTACCATTTAGCAACACAACTGTTGAATGAAAATGACGGTAGAGTCAATATTTGAAATAATATTTTAAATAACGGACAGATAACACAAATCATTAACTACTGTTTAGCAGCACATTCATTTTATTAATACTTCGATAAAGACAATTTCTATTGTTATATAATTTTATTTTAGAACGAAGTTGGACTGGTACTTCGACTACGCCTACGGCGTCGATGTCTGCTTTGTGATCTCCGGAGTGGAGTTAAACGTTTATGACAAAGTAGTGGTTAGACCGACTATTGACGCGGAGAATCTTATCTCTAACAGCTAGAGATGTGCTTAACTGCTCTTTTTACTGAGCAGTGATCGCAGAGAGCAGTTTGAGCAAAGAGCAATTTAGAGTAGCAGCTATTCAATCGCAATTGCGATTGCAGTTTCGTGCGTACGAAAAATCGCTCGCTACTTTTGATTGCTCATTGCCAGTGTTTGCTCGTTACCTTCTCATCGCCTTCGATTTGTGCTTGATACAGCAATTTCTAGCCTCAGATTGCAATCGCATTGTATATTTTCAATGTGACTGTATTTTTCCGTGGCGATGGATGCTCATGTTTAGAACAGATGTAGTATGTTTGGAAATACGTTGCCTGCATTAATTCGGCACTTGCTAGCAGAAGAAGGTATTGCCAAGTGCTTGGTAAATCGTATAGTAGTTTTGTGGTTTTCAAAATGTCATACATTGGATGCAAGCAACGCAGTGAAATGTTATTATGCATGTACAGTATTATGCAGTATGTAATTTAATTTCGAAGATTTATTTTTCCTGGCTAATCTAAAACAATCGGTTTTCCACTTCGCCTCACCGAAGCATGAAGTTTGTCGAAAATTTTATTGAAAAATGATAACAAAATGTTTACGTGTTTTAAACATGGACCCACTAGGGGGCCAATCTCTTCGGTAAGGCTGGACATGAGTCACAACCCCGGTAGGGTTGGAGTGCAGTCACGAGCACCGCCGCAGAAGCCAACTGGCGAACCAAAAAGGATCTCAACATTTTTAGTGCTACTTTCAGTTTTTCGGGCAGATTTAATTTTGATGTATCTTAGAAACTAGGCCGCTTTTTTCCAGATTTGTATGGAAATTTCGCCCGAAACAACTCAGAAAGGTCCCCAAATCCATGCTAGACCAAAAAAAATTTTTTGGAAAATATGGACGTTTTTGCCCAATTTTCCCTACCAAAAATTTGTCGCGCTTAATAAATCACTAATATACTCCCCGACCACTTTCAATCATCGAAAGCGCCATAAAGGCAGTTTTTGCCAAACTATGGCCAAAAAACCCCTTACTCCCCTACAAACCCGAAATTTTCGTATCACAGCAATAGTTCTTGGCCCGTTATGTCCGAAACCACTCTAACCCAAAATTGGCCGATTTTGTCCGATTTCAGCTACTTTTGCCATATCTTCGAAACTAGGCACCTTTTTCCCAGATTTGTATGGAAATTTCGCCCGAAACAACCCAGAAAGGTCTCCAAATTCATGCTAGACCAAAAAAAAAATTTTTGGAAAATATGGACGTTTTTGCCCAATTTCCCCTATCAAAAATTTTGTCGCCCTTATTATATCACTAATATACTCCCCGACCACTTTCAATCATCGAAAGCGCCATAAAGGCAGTTTTTGCCAAACTATGGCCAAAAAACCCCTTACTACCCTACAAAACCGAAATTTTTGTATCACAGCAATAGGTCTTGGCCCGTTATGTCCCAAACCACTCTAACACAAAATTGGCCGATTTTGTCCGATTTCAGCTACTTTTGCCCTAAAAACTTTTTGAATAATTGAATAAAATACTTGCAAGTCCGAAAATACTCGCAATGGTAGGAAGATAAGAATCTGAATAGATGAGCATTTAAAATGTTCTGTATTGCAAAAGAGCAATGAGCAGTTGAACAACATTAGCAAAACACAACCAAATTGCTCACTGCTCTTCATAAAACTATCTGCTCTGCAAAAAAGCAGTGAGCAATTGAACAGCATGAGCAGAGAGCAATCGCACTGCTCACTGCTCTTCATAAAGCTATCTGCTCTGCAAAAGAGCAGTGAGCAATTGAACAGCATGAGCAGAGAGCAATCGCACTGCTCACTGCTCTTCATAAAACTATCTGCTCTGCAAAAGAGCAGTGAGCAATTGAACAGCATGAGCAGAGAGCAATCGCACTGCTCACTGCTCTTTTCAAAGAGCAGTGCGATTAATAGCAGTGATCGCAGGAGCAGTCCCATCTCTACTAACAGCCTTCACTATTCCTTCCTCTCTTACTCTTGATTTATCCACTGCATGCAGATTCTAATATCTGTCAAACTTACAATAATTCTATTGTAAATAGTATCCATATTACTGATTATGATAGCATTCACCATTGCCTTGACAATGTCGATTGGACAGATACACTTGCATCTCAATCTCTTTACAACAATGTAAATTCATTCTACAATATACTGTTTGACGCGGTCAAACGATATGTCCCTAAAATTAGGAGAAAGAGTACACTTTCTGAGTCTTGGCTTGATAAGACCCTTAGACGTATGAGAAATCATAGAGCTTTGCAAGTCAATAAAAAATAATGTCACCTCTAGTCATCGTATTAAAGAAAAATACTATGCAGTGGCCAGAGAATTCTATGGAAGGTCTCACGAAGTATATGACCGATTCATTAAATCTACCGGCGAGAATATAATCCACAGTCCCAAAAAGTTTTATTGACTTTGTAAATATGAAGCGGAAAGCAACCGACTATCTTTTTTCTATGAGTAATAAAAACTCATTGTCTTCTTCTCTTGAAGAAATTTGCAACTTTTCCGCAGATAACTTTCACGAGATTTTTAGCCCCGCCAGTACTCCATCATTGTATCGTTGCCCAAAAGTAAATAGAACAATTTTTCCTGAAGGCTATAGCCATTTCTAAAGATGATATTTTTAAAGCTATATTGGAGCTTGATAGTAACAAAAGCCCTGGATCTGAGTTTTTTCCTCTAAGTTTTCTTATTAAATGTGTTGCACAGTTAATCTCTCCTCTTCACATTATATTTAATGCATCTCTTTTTTGGAGCACTTTCCATCGTATTGGAAATTCTAATACGTTACACTTATATTCAAAAATCGCGATAGAAGATCGATTCAAAATTATGGAGATACCATTTTATCCACTATTCCTAAACTGTTTGAAAAAAACATATGTGATAAACTATCCTCTCTGGTCGAGGCTCGACTTAACGAGTAGCAGCATGATTTTAGGAAAGGTCGTTCTACCACTAATAGCTGATGGTGCTGATTTCCCATGTTCTTTCCAAAAACGAGACAGGTGATCAAACTAGCGCAGTCTACACTGACTTCAGCAAAGCGTTTGGCCGATTCAACCATTCTATTTCGCTTTACAAGCTTTAGCAATTCGGGATAGCAGGATCTCTACTAAAATGGGTTAGCTCTTACTTCCAGAGCCGCTCACAATATGTGAAATTCCAAGGGCTTAACTCTAAAAAAACATGTCAACTCTGGCATACCTCAAGGTAGTCATCTCGGCACTCTGCTTTTTAACATTTTTAAATCAAACCTGTCGCAGGCTTTATCTGATGAGCCTCAATCAGCCCGTGAGAGTCACTACATCCCGACGAATGCTAGTTCAATATAAGCATAGCACCGTATATGCTGATAATGAGCCAATAAATAGATACTGCAAGATATTCAACAGAATGAGCCAATACTCCTCCCGATGTCGAAAAAGTCCTTTAAAAACAGAATAACCAAGGCTCTTCTAGTTTACCGGCGTAGGATCCTTTTTCTTACTAGTTAATTATTTAATTTCGTTTTTGTTTTTTTAATTTAGGATTACTTTGGTTAATAATTTTTGCGAACTCATTATTGTGCCCTACAAGCTATTTACCTGGTATATATTTATTTATTTAATGTTAACTCATTCATTTGTATTTCATTCAACTGTATTTGATGCCTGTTTCTTTTCCATTTGTTTAGTTTTTTATTTAATTTATTATTTCAATTATAAGTAGTTTGTTATATTTTGTTTGACGATAAATAAATAAATTATGTTTGTGCTTGAATATGATTCTCAAAGATGGGTGGGGAAAGTGTAAGAAGACACAGCTATAGCTAGTGCAAACGAACAGCTAGGATTCATCAAAAGACGTTCCAAGGAATTTCGTAACAAGATCCTTATACATCTCACTTGTACGCCCCATTCTCGAATATGCCTCTATCTGCTGGAATCCGGCTTTTGAAACCCACAGTAACAGACTCGAGTCCATACAAAAACAGTTCTTGCTTTTCGCATTGAGAGAATTATACAATCCTTACGATTTTAATACCCTTCCTCCTTATGAGTTTTGACTTGGTCATCTAAACTTATTGACACTTGCATCCAGGAGAAAAATGATTTCGACCTGCTTCACATTCGACGTCATTAGAGGCGTTATCAAAGTTGAATTCCTGAACAGTAAAATGTCATTAAATAACCCTGTAAGGAACACCAGGTCCTTTCGTTTACTTAAAGAATATCCACATTCTACTACTTACGCAGCTAGCTGCAGAATATTTAACAGTATAAGTTTTCTGTATTCCCCAACGATCTCCAAATTCTCCTTCAAATCCTCCCTTTTCCAAGCCATCCATAACCTCTTATCTTAAGCTATATGTCAATGTTTGATTTGTTTGTTATTTATCAATTGTTATTGATTTATTTATTAATTATTTAGTTTATTTAATTTTTATTTAATTTGTATTGTTTATACCTTGTTTGGTTAGTAAATAAAATAAAATAAATAAAATAAATGCGTAAAAGGCGCAAAACAGGGGGAATAGAAGTAAGTATCTTACAGTCAAACCGTACTTAAAAAAAACGGAGGACCAAATTTGGATCTCATGTCCAATTTATCAAAGTTTCAACAGAAGAAGATACGTAACTGTCTTTGAAAAGGAAACATTTGTTGAAGCTAAACTTTGTGCTTCCCCTGGAGGAGGATTTTTAAGAGTGACAAACATTCATTATAAGGCTAAATAGGAAAGTTATATTTAGAAAAAAAAGTGTAAGTGAATATCCGGTGAACTGAGTCAGTAGCATCGGATAGCTATGCGAAACGAGGATATCCGATTTGACTGTAGCATTCAAACCAAAGACAGAAATGCATGGAGTTGTGTTGAAATGTTAAAAGTATAATGGCGGGAATATATGAGGTAACCTGCAATCCATGAAGATTGTTGCATTAGGTATAAGTAATATTTATAATTTAATTTAAGCCCAATAAAATGTTTGTATCTTAAAAATGTTTGTTTGTGATTAAAGGTGACCCCAAGATCAATAGAATATTCAGTGGTTTTTGCAAATAGCATATTGGAAGGCATTATTCTGGAGTTTCAGCAAAAAAGACTTGGAACCGAAAAATATGTCAGGATAAGCCTGCTGAGCTACGCCAAGAGTCAGATCATTTAAGTCTGCCTCAAAGAGCAGTCTTGGTACCTGATGGAAGACTGACCGATAGAAACTGACAGGTCGAAACGTGTTTTTGTGAAGTACATCTTTCAAAAAAGGGGAGGCCGTTCATACATATGTATGCTTCACAAATAATGATTTCCAGAGTACTTTAATCACAAACCAGATCAGAACAAACCTTTAATCAGATACACTATTGCCAGTAGGTTTTGAGATTATAGATTTTGAATCTTATGTTACTTATCAATATTATTTAAATCAGACTTTCTTTAAATTAATACACGAGCGGATGAAAATAAAAAAAAACATTCTACCATTATTCCAAGACCGTAGCAAAAAACCTGGACAAGTGTCGGGAAATTTCCATCAGTTCTACAGCAAGTAATTAATAAACACTGAACCGAAATTCATTTATCAAATAGTCACTATATTGGCTACGCTGCTAGTGAAAAACAATTTACTATCCAGCGAATATTTTCAACGATTTATTTTTCGCACTTGAGTAAAAAGCAACAGACATCGAGCTCGGCCAAGTGTCATGTAGCAGATGAAATGAGAGTTCAGCATCGAAACAACAATACTATGCCGCCTTTGCAATAATTTCCGCTTGTGAAGGGACAAGATTCGAAACGTTTTACCATTATTAGCTACTACCGACATACATCCATCGATCCATCCAACTATTCATCTATCTGTCAGGAGGTTTGGGCTTACATATTTTAGTCTCTCGCAAAAACGGGGAAAAACGGATAACAACCATTAATTATTTTTCGGGAACCGAATCAAAAAGCTTCGCACTTTTTTGAATGACAACTGTGTTGCTCGTAAATGAGATCAGTTGGACTCAACTGAAAATGTAATTAATTTATGTAGTATTGTTTTTCATGACACTGTGATAATCAATGTCTGATATTGACAATTGCATCTGGAATAGTAAATGTAAATGCATTTCAGTGGTGTTTGACTCATGTTTCCCAAGTGATATTCATTTATTTCCAATGGCTTAATAGGCTTTCCAAAAATTGCACAACGATTGGTTTGTATTCAGTAACCGAACAAAGGCCGACAAACATTCACAGCATCCAAGTACGAACCACTTTTCGAATTTCTTCTAGGTTCCCTGATGACCAGGTCTTCTCTTGACATTCATCTTCTACGTCCGAAATATATTCATCGGAGTCGTACATGAAAGTATCCGTCAGATTGCTTCCAATACGGATGTGTGCATCAATTTCGAGAGCATTTCAGTAATTTATTCCTTTGAATATCTTCTGCACTTCATGCCGGTTCCCAAAGGAATTATCGGCTTTGATTCAATTGAATCTAGGCCTAAAGCCCTCGACTCGATCTTGCTCTACGAAATTTAATTGGAGCGAAATGCGGTTGCTGGGGATTTGTCGAACCGAAAGGATTCACGCCTCTTACTGTTACGATTTGACATTGAGTCCACTGTTGAAAATTGCATGAGCCAACCGAACTTCTAACATGATTGACTGAAAACGAGTTGTTTGCCATGCGGAAAGTATTGTTCAACTGGGGAATTTCCTATTTTTAAGGGCACAATGTTTGATTTAATGCAGACTCAGAGTAGTGGTTATCCCAAAACTTTCTTTGTAAACCCAATGTTTTTGCGGTTGTGTGTTGAAGATGGCTGTTTCTGTGGGGTAAAGAAATGTATTGGTAAGAAATAAATTGAGAAAGTTTGAATTTTTTCTTCTAATAGTATATACAACGTGGGGTTGAAAAATATTTGGAAATTATATTTATAAGCTCCCAACTGGCTCGACTCAAATTTCTAGCTCATAAAAAAATATCTTACATTCCTAATATACTAAGAAATAACAAATCATTTTGAATCGGAACTTTTCACTTCTTTAATTGCAATTTAAGAGCACGACATAATCAACAGCTTTTTGTTAGTGGGATGAAAATGTGATGAGAGTTGTGCATGTGTTTTGTCGCGTTAAAAGAAATTTTGATTAGGCAGGTCAACATCAGTCTTTTTGGATTAAAAATCATTTTATTCGATGAATGCTTGAGATATTTGGTGTTCACATGCATGCTGGCGCAGGGTATAGTGCCATGATTTCAAATTTCTGCATGATATGAACAGTGAGACTTAAGGGTAAGCTTTCCCGATGCAGAATTTTTTTTTAAAAAAACTGGTAATTTTAAGCTTTGTTCAACATTAAAGTTTGTATTTTTTTAGTCAAACGCAAGCTTATAATGCCATTTTATTGCACCATGGCTGTTGAAATTCAAAATTATTTCGAAAGACCCGGCAGCATTACCGGAGGGAAGAAAACAGATTGACAAGGCGCTAACCGTTGATCGACCGAAATAAAACAAAAAAAAAAAAATCCTAGCGCATCAGAACCGCTAGAAACACTTATGTTCGAAGAAAAGTAGGGAATTTGTGCAGATTTTGATTCCGTATTATAACCTACGCCAATTTAATTTCGATGACTTCATCGAAAGTTACAGCGATAGAAAGGTGTTGGGGTTGCCATCCAAAAAATGTCCAGACCTTAGAAAATTTAAACATTTGTAGGGTTTGCAGCGGTTGGACCAAACATGACCTGACCTAAAATTTAATCAGGTCGAATTTAGTCCTCGTTTGTACGCGACAGCTGTCATTTAGTTCAACTTTAGTTCATACACTGTAATTAATTTTTCATTTGTCTCTCAAACATGATTGTTTAAGTGATTTTGAGTCAAACTAGAGGATTGCGAGCTTAAATTCATATGGCAAATTGAACTTATTAGTTTGAACAATTGAACTTAGGTCGGGTGTGTTTACAGTGAGATAGTCCACGACCTATTTTAGGTCAGGTCGCTTGAAATCGTATACTGACTTATCGCTTGGGTCCGGTACTGAGTGTTTACAGCAGTTGGACTAAATAATTTAGGTGAAATTTGGTGTATAGTCCGCGGATTAAACGTCTGTTGCAAACGCTATTATTGTTTACTTATTATCATTGCAAATGTTTATCTAAGCATTTATTGGTGCGGAATAACAAAAACGCCCTTCGTTAGCACCGGAGCTAAAAATATGTCACATTTACTCCACGTTAAAGTCAACCTACTCTGCGAATTTCGTATTGAT
The DNA here is from genome assembly GCA_963978885.1 of Nemotelus pantherinus. Classification (NCBI taxonomy): domain Eukaryota; kingdom Metazoa; phylum Arthropoda; class Insecta; order Diptera; family Stratiomyidae; genus Nemotelus; species Nemotelus pantherinus. The sequence goes on from OZ022265.1 coordinate 13,920,171, forward strand.
CCGATGACTGCATTGGAAGATTTCTGCTGAGTATTGTCTACAATAAGTTCAATTTGCCATATGAATTTCGTTATGATTTCATGACTGCACTTGAAACTATAGCGCAAAGAGCTTTATTTTCCTCAGTAAATTTTCAAATTTTAAGACACTAAAATTACCAAAGCCGTCAGCTCCAACCGAATTGTTAGACCATTTCGTCAAAATCTGGTGACTGAATCAGAATTTATAGGGCCAAAAGCAGTCATTTTTCTTAGTAATTTTTCAAGATGGCACCACTGGTACAGAATTGTCCAAACTTCAAAATCGCTTCTATCAGACCTGGTCCAACTTAAGGCCAATACATTTTGTAAACTTCATTTTCATCTGATTATTGGATCGTGAGTTACCGTGAACAGAAGTTTTTGATGCTAAAAATATAGGTAAATTGGGGAAGGGTTATCGTTCTTGCCCTTTGTAAAATTTCAAATATTTTACTTTGGCTACATAGACAAAGCATAAGATATATATATATATATGAGTTGCTTTTTTTCAAAAAGCGATAATTTTTCGGGAGAGTCGATGATTTCAAGGCTTTCACTTTCAGCACCTGCTCTAGCTACAGGGCTGCCAAAACACTCATCAAAAGCAACATCAATTTACAAATCAATAATATCAATATGTTCTAAAAGTTTCATAATAATTTGATAGCTCTGTCAAAAATCAATTTAAAAATTTTCCCGATCTCGTTTTAGGCACTTAGCACACACATTAGGTTCAAAAATTCCAAAACATTATCCGGTTCACATTTAAAACACCTTCATAATTTATTTCGCTAACTTAATTTTTGCTGCTGTGAGACTAAATTGCATCTCTGCATGGAATAGAACAGAAGTCGGCCATGCGAGGATTTTGGCCGAGGGAGTCCCCGCTCCAGCGGGTGTTGACTACATCGCTCCGCAGTGCCTACTACATTTGGAGTTCACAACTCGCATTCCTGGTAGGGATGAATGGCGTGATGGCGTCACCCTCGAAAGTGGACTTATCCATGTGTACACCGACGGCTCAAAGCTTAACAATAGAGTCGGGTGGGGTGTATACTCGGATGAGCTGAATATCAACCTGTCCCTCCGTCTACAAGGCCACTGTAGTGTCTTTCAGGCAGAGATTGCGGCTATTTTACAGGATATCGATTGGCTTCTGTGTAATCGAATATTCGGGGTCAATATTGGTATTTTCACAGATAGCCAAGCGGCTTTTCAGTCCCTTGCTGGTCCTTGTACAGTTTCCATCATTGTTGCTGAATGCCGTGCATCTCTTAGGGAGATATCGAGACATTCGGTTGTTCAATTGATCTGGGTACCTGGACATAGGAGTTTTCAGGGCAACTGTGAGGCCGATGAGCTGGCAAGGCTTGGAATCTTGTTACCAGAGGTCTCTTGTTCCTGAATAGGAATACCGATGACATCGGAGAAATTGGCCATCAGGCAAAAATATCTTAAGGACGCTAGGAAGTCCTGGGCAAAGGAATCATCCTGTGCGATAGCAAGGCAGTCCTCGTTATCCATGGATGCGCATGGCGCGAGGCAGCTTTTAGGCTTAACTCGAAGCGCTCTGCGTTGCACTATCGGCGTTCTTACTGGCCACTGCCTCATAGGTTGGCACGCGCAACGACTGGGCGTAGAGTTTAACGATTTCTGTCGGAGTTGTGGTTCTGAGGACGAGGAGGAGTCCGTCCTCTATCTCATGTGCCAGTGCTTGGCTTTGGCAAGGAGAAGGTTGGCGGCACTTGGCGCACCCTTTCTCTCAAACCTGACGGAACTGTTCCTGGTCAATTTTAAGGCGATAGTTCGGTTTATCAAAGGAAGCAGATGGTTTCCAGATTTTAGTGAGTAGGAGAGAGTCACTAATTTATTATGGCATCACAACGGGCCATTCTTGTGCCTATGTGTGCCGGTTAGCAGGTCTCTGTGGATCGGCAGGCTTAATCTAACTTAATTTTGCAAAAAGTATTTGTGGACGGAATAATATGTATATTAAAACTATCACTAAAATGACCACTGGCGCTAAAAGTTTAAATATAATTGATATTTGGTGAGACCTGGACCTATTCTGCATATACTCTAATATATCCTCAATCGGATGGCGCGTTCCCGAAAAATAGTCACTGATTTTTTTTGAAGATATATATATATATATATATATATATATATATATATATATATATATATATATATATATATATATATATATATATATATATATATATATATATATATATATATATATATATTATATATATATTTGTATGGAAATATGAAATTTTGGCCAAATCGGTTTTAATACTGCAAAGTAAAACACAAATGACATTTCGATATGTTTTTTGTCTTGAATCTTTATTTTTAATTTCAATATTGAAAATTTATTAATGTTTTCATCTTTTGATTTTTCATTCATATAAATTCATTCCTAACAGATAAGCTTAAAAGATTAAATTAAATTAATTTCATCATATTCTGTTCTGTTAATCATAATTCATTTTAATATATATATACTCTGATAGTTTTGTTGATTTTTTTTTACATCTGTTTCCTAGCATCTGAAAATGAAAATCGTCTCAACTGAAAATTGAAAAAAGTTATCTACAGAAATATGTATGACGTGGATCTTTTATAAGTGCTAAATGAATTTAAGAGTATCATACAAAAACTAGACGATATTAGAAAATGATTATAACAAAGGCGTTTGTGTCTACTATATTACAAATTAAATACACAATACTCGTATGTAATCGATTTCTTTATCATAACGGTAGAATCATTTTCATTTCCTCTCAGTTGATTTCATTATCATTTCATAATTTTAGAATATATCGCTGATATTGTTATTATTGGATCGTAAAAATTATGTTTGATGTTAAAACACAGCTCAAAGTGAATAATATTGTTTGTTTGACATTGAAGATATTTAGTGGACTCAACAGTTTTTTTTTCTTCAGATAAGTGTTCAAATATTCACATCAAATTGATTGAAGATGTTTGGTTTGTTTAAAATTCGATATTAATATTTTTTTTGTGTTATAATAGCGATTGACTTTGGCTTTACCAAATAATACTCGCATTGGTTTCATTTTCACAATTGGTGTATTTTTACAGATTTATTCAGGTTCATGGAATTCGAAATATTTTTTTCCCCCTTGTTCCGTCGAAGATGCTGGTTGAACGAACATCTGTGTTCTTCGTTTAGATTTGTCATACTTTGATTTGGTGATTCGATATCCATTTTCATTTTAAAATATTGAGCTAGCTACTATGCTTAATGGTAATTGATAGAACCGTTTTTTTTTATTTTGTTTTGATTAGTGACTATTATGAAACATAGACTTTTTTATTTGGTTGGGTTGTCTGTTTCCTTGCTTGAATACACGTTAAACTTTTTTCTTGGTTCTTAAGAAAAATGTTATATTTACAGAGTTTTTTTTTGTTGAGAAAATCGACTACAGAAAGGTATGGTACGATTGTTTCAAATTTTGGTTTTTTCTTTACAAAAAAAAGAGTTCGATATTTTATATCATAACACTATGTATTTTTGTCAAAAGTTTTGATTTAAAATATTATATATCTTGTATTGCTTTGAGTTTTTTTTCATTTGGATTTTATTGAAAGATTCATTTACATTTCTTTGTTCTTGCATATTTGTTTGTTTGTTTTTTTTTCCGTTTTTCTAATCATAAAAATATATGAAATTATTTGTAATTGAACTTTGTAATTTAATTTCAATTCGTAGGAAATAATACCAACGATTTTTTCCGTCCGAAGTGTAAACTCCCTTCGCATGCAATTCATATATGAAATAAGCTGAAGGAGTATTGACGAAAGAAATCAAATAAGTTTTAAATTACCTGTGCGTTGCGATTTGTTGTCACCACCAAAAAAAGGTGAATATTCATAAAACTATTTTTATATGTTGTGTTTCTAAACCTTTGTAAAAAGTAAAAATCGTGTATTTACTTCAGATGATTTGATATTTTTGTTTTGGAAAAATTGCACACCTCTATTTTTATTTGTTGGTCACATTATAATAAATATTCCCCAACTGAAAAGTTCAGTTAATTATCAATGAAAAATCAATAAAGTAAAAATCATGAAAAACGGAGAATGAGATGAGCACATGTTAGATAAATCGTAATGTTGCATGAACATCAACCTTAATCGTATTCCATTCGCGAATTAAAATATTCTAATGTATTTCACCGAAATGCTTGAATGCAAAATTCAATACAGAAATACCGATAAGAAACTTCTAGTGGTCATGATAGGCAGCATATAAGGATAAACAAGTTCCTAGAGTATAAGTGAAGTCCACAACCGCCTAAAAGCATCGAATCGATCATTCTGGAAAGCCATGCAACATATCCAAGAGCAGTTTGACTCGCAAGTTCAAAAACTGATTGTACTTGAAGAATCTGTTGAAATCAAATTTGCAGCTCCAGCTGAATCAAGTAGCAGTAGAGGAATAATTTTTGGCAATCAAACTTTTTGGACCACCTGCAAGACACAGTTTGAGACTATTGCTCAATTGACCGATCGAGAGCGTACATCCATACTGATGGTGGCATTAAGAAGAGCCACGCTGAAACTACTTCAAACGATCCTAGAGGCCAGATATACCACCTATCTAAGGCTGAGAAGCGCATTGGATAGGAAAATCAGCATAAGAAAGTTCATCGTTTGCAGCTCAGACCACGTTCACAGAAACTGACAAATCTTGAAGTAGCTGGCTCAGGATATCGAGTCCATTCTTCTGACCTACCCTACATCGGATTTAGAATATCGGGCTGAAACGGTGAAGGAAGCATTCATTCAGGGAGTAAGTGATGAATAACTTTAGCAAACACTTCGCTTGGCTGATTCATGAACGCTGAAGGACTCTCCTACGCTTTAACCTATAAATCAGTGAAGTGGACGTCTCGCAGTAACGTTGGAATCCGTGAAGTGTACTAAAACAGTTTTTACCAAGGAGTTGACATTATCAGGGAATCAGCAAACAGGTGGAGCCCCACAATGTTGATAAGGTTTAGAAAATAGGCACTTGAAGCATATTTGTTAAAAGAAATAGAAGCCGAGGTTTAAGTCCAGTAAAATGGCGACAAAGAAACGAAGTTGGTACAGCAAACTTAGCCGTCGGGGAGGAGAAGGGGAACCAGTAAGAGCCAACTTCAATGGTCAGAGGTTGGTTCGTAGAATATTCAGCCCCAGAGCCACCATCATCAGAACACGAAAGTAACTTGAGTCTGTTAGAGAAAATCGACATCAAGCTTTGCAGTATCACTATTGATACTGAAGTAACCAAGTCAATATTGCGAACGTATTAGGCAAAGGTCTGAGGACTCAGATATATAAGATACATAATTGATACAATATTTCCCAGATAAATCACTCCAGCATTGATTCCTGTAGCAAAAATAACCAGAGAATGGATCTTGAGATGGTTTCAAACTAGATCATCGAAATAGAAAATGCAAAACACCTTTGCTGCTAAACATAATCAAGCATGTGGCAGTAGAAAAATGAAAAATGAAATATGACTCCGTCTGTGATGAGAAAATATGTGGAACCCATTAACCTTGCAGACGGTCAGATCCCGCGTCAACAAAATAATCTGGTAAATATACTTGGATGGTGTCTTTTGCCTCAGATCTGGACTAAGCTAGTTTCGTTACACATGTCACTGTTATGCCTGCGTATATTCTGATATTTTAATAAAATAAAGAAAGATACATACGTTTCTTCAAATTCAAATTACACAAACAAATTGTACATCTATTTTATGTGCCTACATTCACGTCGCATATTTTACTCTCTTGGCTCAGTTTTTTGTTGATACGAATCAGACGTTTTATGAGTGTGGAGTCATTAAGTTGTCAGGAAAATGGCAAACGATCATCGTACAAAAAATGGAAAATATACAGTTGAGTAACGTTTATTTTTTGTATAAAAAACGCTACAGATTCGAAGATACTTTTTTGCCAAGTCAATATTTCATCGTGAATGATGATAAGAGTGGGAACATTTTCTTCTTAATAAAAATCACGGAAAAAAGAACTGAAAATTCCATGGTGTACAAAAATTTGTTAGTACATATTAGACTGTACTACGTAATAAGATGAGTTATGCTAAAACAAGAGGAATATTTAGCTTCTACATTTTGTGTTTTAAATAATGAAGTTCACAAAAAATTGTCCAGACCCAACTCGTATTTGAGATTGGAATAACAATTTATTTTCTACTTTCTCAAACTAGTTTTCCCAAACTCAAACAAATTTGAAATGAATATTTTGGTTTTTAATATTTCTTGTATTTAATAAATTCATATTTGAAGCAAAGTATAACAGTAAAGATTTGAAGATTTAATCTTGTTTCCACATCGATGTTTGCATTTCAACCAGTAGATTTAATCAATTAGGGGGCTAGAAGTTGAGCGGGTTTTCAGATATTCGATTTTTTATAAAAAAAATCGTAAAGCATGATATTTCAAAAATAATATCTGTAAATTTCAAATATATCTAAGGAATGTTTCTCGAGCTATCTTACAAATACTCTGACAAAACTGATTTTGAACGTGAAAATGTGGGAAACAAGGCAGAAAGTAGCGTAGAAAACAACAAATCGAGATCATAGAAGCGTTCGTATTGACAGAAGAACTATTACATATATAGCCAAGCAATAGATGATTTGATGTCAGTGATTCAATAATCCATAATTCTTTATGTTTTATACAAATGTAAATGAGTTTTCACACAAACTTTAAATGATTTTTTCCGGAAACTATGTTTTCTAAGACGTTGACTACTGTAACTCAAAAATTATTCAAAGGATTTGAATGAAACTAATGCAGTACAGCTAATTAAAAACATGAAAAACTAGAGCCTGCATTTTTTCATTTCATTAACAACTTCTTTTTCATTAAAACATATATATTTAAAAGCAAGGAGCTACTGATTTTTTCCTTGAAATTGCATGAGTAGATTATAAGAGGCCCTCAGTTTGTTTATCTCCAAAAAAAAGTTTCAATCAGGCACTGGATTTACTATCAAACTAATAATTTTTTTTGTTTAATCGGTTTTAGATGAACCAGTAAAATCTTATGATACTCACCGCAAAGCACGATTTGTTGGATAGAGTAAGAAAAATATGGCAATAAGTTGGCCTTTAATAAATATTTTTTTTAGGTATTTGCCAAATAAAATTAAAACACAATACCATTACTTTGCATTCTATGTTCTACAAAATTAATTAATCCAATGTCAAAAAAATTATTAACAATACTTAATTTTTTACGCGGCTGACTACCTCTAATCCCTTAAGTAAATAAGGACATCAAATTATTTTCGTTGATGTGTCTGGGGTTTTACATAGATTCTTTCTTTTTTCCGAATAGAATATAATATGGTTACTAAACAACTTTGCTCTGATACAGGTATATTAATGATCAACACTTTCTGCAGCAGAATTAATCACGGTCATTTTAGGCGTCAAACTTAGTTTTCTGGCTCAGATCTGCCTATTAAATAATCTCAAAAAAAAAAAAATTAAAAGAAGACGAAAAGGAATTATACTAATTGTGGATAAAAAAAATCTACGTATGTTTTTATTTTTAGGCTATAAGAAGGAAGTTTCGTCTGACTTGCGAAGAAGTAAAAATAATTTCTGAATCTTATCAAAATTTTTTTAAATAATGCTTATCATTTTCTTTGCAAAGACTTACGTAAACTTGAAATTTTCTCGAAATATCAAAAAACAATTTTCCTCTTTTTATATACCATTTTTGAGCGAAGGTCATAGACTTTTGGTACGAATTCATAATATTTTTCAGCTGAATTTATAGTTTTTCAAACCAAATTCATAAATTTTCGATTAATATTCATAATTTTCTTGAGTCAAATTCATGATTTTTAAGAATCAAATACATAGTTTGTTCGTGTCAGACTAAAAATTTTTTTTGAGCCAAATTCATATTTTTTGGAGTCAAATTCAGAAATTTCGCAAATCAAATTCATAGTTTTCGTAAGTTAAAATAAAAAAGCGCCACTTTTTTTATGTCTTGTTCACAAACGCTGTGCATTTGTCACATTAATTACTCATGTGTGAATAGGCCTTATAATATTTAGAACAATACATAAGTATCTGATTCTGAACTAAAATTCGATTGAAAGGTCACTAATGATTTTATATATAATAATAATAATGGGACCGAAATAATAAAGAATAATTGAACTAGTTGCTTGTTGTAATAACTATACTGATATCAATATTTGTGTGATTACACATTCAACTAAACTAAGTAAAAACTTCTTTACCATCTGAAAATACTTACCAATACCGTTACTTTTGAATATAACGAGTTAACTCTTAATTAATTCTCTTAGTATTATCGAATTATTTATAAGATAACAACAGGGTTTCAGAATTTTAAGTGGAAAGTACGTGAAATATTTTTACGATTTCCACCAAAGCTATTCTAAGATATTACTTTCGTTTAAAATTTGCGCAAGGAGTATTTATAAATTAAATTTTTTTTAATTGCAAATTTGAAATAAATAGCTCAAAATTCAATTCGAAAGCGTATGAATATCATCCTGCGAATTCGATATTGCATTGAATACCTCTAGACTCCAGGAACAAATTTATTACTTTGATGAGTAAAATATCGACTTACCTTAAGAATCTATTAATTTAAATGGATAAAATTATAGATTAAGCTTGCAAAAATTATTAATTCGATATGTAAACGTTATGAATTTGAGTCGGAAAAATTTTTAATTGTTAATTCCACTCAAAAAAAAATTATGCATTCTACTCAAAAAAAATATGAATTTGATTCGAAAACCTATGATTTGGTATTGAAAATCCATGAATTTAATTTGAAATATAATGAATTAGACTTGAATATATTATGAATTTATTGCGAACATCTATAAATTTGACTCAAACATGTATCAAAATTTAAAAAATAATTTGAAAACGTTGAAATTATGAAATCTTAAACCCATTGATCGAACCATTCCGGGTGCAATTTCTCAATTTTCCACAAATATTGAAGCGTGCAGTTAGAATTAGCTTTAAATGTATTACATTGTAGAGCTTCTTAAACAAAATTTTGGAAATAATGGCCGCTTGCATGCAATTGTGTATATATATATATATATATATATATATATATATATATATATATATATATATATATATATATATATATATATATGTATATATATATATATATATATATATATATATATATATATATATATATATATATATATATATAAATATATATATATATATATATATATATATATATATATATATATATATATATATATATATATATATATATATATATATATATATATAATAAGTATGCAACTGCTACTTGCACATTTTTTGCTGGCGATTTTCTCCCCACTTGACCGCCTGAGATATCAGTGTCTGTGTATCAATTACGATATACTTTAAAATAATGGGAAAATAAATTGTCCTCGCATTAAAACTTTGGAAAAAACACAATTGAGATTTCTGGCTGAGAATATAGTCAATGCCTCAATGCCTTAAGTTAAAGCTAAACAATTATATTAAATTATATCAAAAGCTATTTGGATTTCTCCCAACTAAAGATTGAATAGAAAAGCGGAAAACATTGGGAATATTTAAGCAAATATTCTGTGAGAATATGAGACGTATGCTGCCCACCCAAGATTGCCATCAAACTTTGCTCTTTGAATACACTCTAGAGGCCATAATTTGTATTTACAATTAAAACGGTTTTAACAAATTCCTGAAACGTTTTACCAACAAATTATGCCATAAAAAATCTCTTCGCTGAGTCATCTAGACTGCTTTTCCTTTTATCAAGTAATTTGTTCAACGAAGTCATTTTGATAATTATTTTCTGCATAATGGAACTTATTGTAAACATGAATAATTATTCATTAAGATTATTTGTTGAAGCAAAATATATTTCAACTAACACTCTGCAAAATAGACATTGATTCCTTTCGTAAAAAAATCAATCGAAATCAAAATTTCTTCAACATTTCAAAACACAATTAAAATTAAGTAACATTTTTTTTTATTTATTGTTGCCCAAAATATAAGAATTTTAATTTTAATCGAAATCAATAAATACAAATAGACAAAAAGTAGAAAGTTGTTATTTATATCATTTATCTTAAAAATACAAATAAAATCAATAATCGTTGTTATAAGTTAAATAGTGTCTTAAGAATTGCATAGCAAACAAGTATCGATTGCGATATCAAAACGTAGAAGTTGTTTTGAACAGTTTTCGTAATGTATTGCTTATGTACAATTTTATGTGATTATCTTGGTGTATTTTTACAGTTGCCTATGCATATAAATTAAATATTTTTGGGGGAAAAAACTAAGGATAAGTTTAATCAATTGAAACAATTTTTTTTAGGTTTTTGATTTTTTGAAAAAAAAAGATTTCCGCAATTTATAATATTTTTGTAAAATGAAATGAAATCTTTCGGCACCATTTTATTCTCTTTTCGATTTCTTTTCTATATTTCTGGATGGTTTACTCTTACTTATTGATCACTCATTGCATCATACTATTACTTTTTTACGAACCTACATACTTGTTAATGCTATATAGACTTTTTTTTGAAGATATTATTTACACAAGCGAAAATCTACATCCGACCATAGTCTTCTCACCCACTGTACATTTGAACTTAATCTTTCAACAAATCACAGCATTATCAAAGTGTTATCCGAAAATTTGATTCATCTCATCATTCCATCAACCTTCGGTTTGATTTTTTTTTATTTATCATAAATATTATTGGTATTCTAAATAATAATAAAAATTTCTATAGAATTAATTCAATAAGATTATCCATCATTGTCTACGGCTATTGCTCGTCCCCATCCTTATCCGTGATATCGTGAACAGCCTTACGTAAATGGTTCCGAAGAATAACGGAATTTCGGGTTAGGGTTAAATCATTTGCTAGGGTGGCCGATATAAGTGGCAGGGTATTCGGGGTATTCATTTCGATAGCTAATTTTGTTGGCATGTGTTAAGAGTGATTCTTTATTGGACCCGATGATAGAGAGCTACTACTAACGCCCGAATCACTCGATTTTTCACTTAGCGCTCCGCCTCGTGTTAGTGTCTCATCGCCCAGACTACCTCCGAGTAGTCCTTTCTTCGCTACACCACGTGATACTCCTTTCAAAGGACACTTATCTTCTTTTTGACGTCGAGCACTTTCGACACGTTTCAGGATCTCACTCGAACATTTGGCCACTACGTCGTCCAAACTATTTGATTCGTCGGTAGATGTGATGGTTTGAGTTGGCGTTTGGGAAGATGGAACTGGTGATCCTTCGTAGCAGCCCGAATCGCGAGGAAAATGCCGACGCCCGAATGGTGATGATCCGTGTTTTTGATTGATATTATTCAGTCGAGCTTCGTCGTTTTCGGAACTGGAACCGGCTATATCACCATCGGAACCTGTCAATGAAAGGGAGTTTAGTATTGAGATTGATAAATCTGCGAAAAGAAAATGTTAGATATTTCTAAGAACACCAGTGAATGCACGAATAATGAGTTCTTGCAATTCACAATCTAAAATTTTGACAAATGATCTAAAAATGCTCAAATTAAACTCTAATAGACGCTATCCAATAATTTAACAAAGCATACATATCCTCAAAGCTAATTCAATTTTCTAGTTTTATTTCAACGATTTTGTAACGTCTCAATTAAAATCATCGATACATACATAACAATTTCAATAATACATCCAACTCACATTCAATATCATGTAACAACTGAACGGCAGTTAAAAGTTTGGCACGATGTTCGACGTTAACTATTCCCAGGTAATCCAAATCGGCTGGTTCTAGTTCTTTAAATAATTCCAAATCTTCGTATCTGCAACGGAATGTGAAAAAGGTCAAACGATAAAATTATACAAAATCTTTAAAAAAACAATTTCTCGATAGTTACCCATTCAGGACGAAAACCGAAGTGTATTCCTTCAATCCAATACGGAACAGCAGATCCTCCACGGAATTCGGTCCATTACTATTCGTTAGCCTTCCGAGATTTTTGCTGGCGCCCTTTGTTCGTTGTTCCGGCATCACTTCGACATTGATGAACTTAAAGTGACCGACTCGTCCATGACACCGTCCCTTCCATATTCCCGATGCGTTCATCGACAATACTTCGATTATATCACCCTTCTGTAGGATGAAGCCAGCAAAGAACGAGTACAAAAAGGAGAATTAGGCGAATGTTAAAAGGATTTTTATTTGACTTGATTACGAACTAATGGTAATGTCTTATAGAATGGTTTTAGGACGAAGATGTAAAAGGAGTATAGCGAATATACGACCAAAATACAATCTTCGATGGAATTACCAAAGAAATTCTCTATGCATATAATGTAAAATAAGAAATAAAGGAAGACACTTCAACATGTAGTCTTGCTCATGGATAATTCAAACACACCTTTGAAACTACGCATTTTTTGTGTGTTCTATCTAAAAGCTTTTACAAGGATAAACCAACGAAGAAAATATCCCGGAACATGTACTCGAGTACTTCGAGCACACGTTTCTACTTTCAGTCGCATATAGTGCTCTCGTAAATATGTAAATCTGAAAAGCCAAAATATACACACAAAACGCACTAAAAGCTCACCTTAAAACGAAGCGCTTCCTTGTCATAAGGATTCGGCAGACTATCAACTAAAGCCTTGGCTTTACATATTGACGTCAGCGATGTTCGATCCTCGGTCGATATAGAACTGTGCGGACTGCCAGGACGAACTAAAGCTTGTGTACCTGGAATGAGATAGGAAAGGTTATCGAGAGTGTATTACATATTTATGGCTAATAGTATCAGCATTCAACGTCTCGAAGGTTATCTGATGTGGTAAAGTAAATTGATCTGGGCTGATAATGAATGCATGTACTCACTTGAGCCGGAAGCACTAGGCAAACTTTCTACCGAACTAGCCGAACAAGCAAATGCCTGGTCACTCATACTTCCTCGGTCTGTATTATCTTGCGAGTTGCTAAAGTCTCTGGACGTATCCTTTACAGCATTAAAATTTCGACTATTCTCATTAAAACCACCGATTTCCTTTGGTGAACTTCGCATCTCGTTCGGCTGCAAAGGATCAAAAGAGATAATGGAAAAATCGAAGATTAGCAAGTTGAAAATTAAAAAGTTTCAACGGTAATTGAAGAAAGTTTTCATGATAGTGATGGGGAATTTGAGAATGTTCCGGAAACCTTTTCGGAACAAGCTTGAACTATAAGTAGATTGAAAGCAGTTTTTGAGTATATATATTGAATTTGTGATGAGTTATGTACGAGTATACCAAGAATACAGCAAAATTAGATGATTCAATGACATATCTTTATAATGTAAGATTTTGGTATATATTTTCAAATCTTATTTTATGATCTTTGTTTTCGCTTCGAGTATGATTAAAGCACTAGTTGATATGACAATACAGCAAGATTTAAGAGATACTCACTCAAAAATAATACTTAAGGCAGAGCATGTAAACAGAATTAAATTCACAAACGGAGTGATTTGTAGATTTCATTTTTGACTCGCGTAAGAAAAAGGAGAAATTCAGTGTTAGTATTTGGTGTTTCTTTTTCGATATTAGTTATTGTATTTTTGGGCTTTGAAGCTTGCTGAACTGATCAAAAAGCTCAGTTCGAAACATAACAAATTATTTGAATTTCAACTTAAATCATTACTGAGTCAGCCCTATTTCGTGGCATATTCAGCCCTATATCGTAGCAAGTGTAATTTTCTGAAGCGAGATTGCGAGATTTTTGTCCTTGAAACATAAAATAAAATTGCAAAAAAGAAAATACCAAATAATCAATCAGCAGGTTATAAAGGCAAATTTACACTTTTTTCATTACAAAACGCGAGGCCTTTGGTAACCGATAAAGTGGATTCTTACTTTGTTTGAATTTTCAAAATTCAAAACTTTACGGTTCTATGATGTCGTCAAAACTTCTCTGCAAATAGTAGATCTTTTGAAAGTCTTTTCAGTTTCTCCTGGAACATATTCAATTCAACAAATGGTCACGTGCAATGTAAACTAAAACCTCTTTTTTATATATAAAAAAATACAATAAGAAACGTCTTTTAAGCTTACAGTAATGTAATATTGTTGGAAACTGTCGTGATTTTAAAATGAACTGTGAAAGAGTGATTGTTATTTTCTAATCACTTTTATTTGAAGCAGTGATTTCTAAATGGCAGCAGTGATTTGAGGATGTCGCTCTTAAAGGGGGAACTATGACGATATATACGAATAAAAAATAATAAATAGAAGGTCTACCATAGCTTAATTTTAAGCAATCAGACACAATGAGAAAATCTTTAAAATGAGCAATAAATAGAAGCTAATATTTTTCATTTCAAATTTTTAGTACTAATATATAATATATATAATATATTCGAAGGAAACAGAGAAAACAATAAGACTTTTTCAAAAAACTAATTTTTTGTATTCATGAGTTGACACACCTGATATAAAGCATATAAAAATTTAATGATGGCATTTTTCAGGACAGAGCCAGCCAAAGTGTTGATGGTGATTACTGCACCGTATGATGTCGATGTTTTGAGAGATACCGCCTGCGAAGATTTCAACAACTAAGATATTGCAACAGTTTTTGCTTGTTCCATCATGTTAAAATTTGATGGTAGCATCTCTTGGTACAACAACGAAAAAATAACCAGTTCTCTTCAACAATTCAATTCTATTTCATTGGATTTTCTATCCTTATTTCGCAGCCGCAAACCTGTACAACTTGGCTGGCACTACAGTGTACAACCTATAGTGTAAATTTCATTGGATTCTGACGACTGGAAAATACAGGGTGGACCAATTAAAAGTTTCTTTTTAAAAAATGCAATCAAATGAACAAAATTGGATATTTTCCATGTATTATGGCTTTATTAGTAAGAATAAACATTCCTATTAATGATGAAACACAATTTCGTTCAAATGGCTGCCTCAACTGGCTTCGCAGTAGCAAATTCTGTCACTCCAATTTTCCAAGATTTTGCTTATGGTTTTCGGATGTTGCTCACGAGTTGCTTGGATGATATTGGCCTTAAGTGCTTGAATAGTTTCTGAATTGTTGGCATAACATCGGCCTTTCACGTTTCTCCCCGAAAAAAAGTCCAAAGGAGTCAAATCGCAGCTTCGAGACGGCCAATTAACATTGTGGCCGTCTCGGAGCTGCAATGTGGGAATTCGGTGCGTAAAAGATCGATTGTGGCATGGGCTGTGTGGCGTGGCGCACCATCCTACATGAACCAGAGGCCGTCCAAATCTGTCTTCAATTTCAGTAAAAAAAAGTTCACCGTTGCTCGAAACGTTGTTCTCAGTCTCATTTTCGAAGAAAAATGGTCCAATGATGCCACCACTCCAGAATCCGCACCAAACTGTCACTCTCTGTGGATACATTGGCTTCTCGATAATAACGGGCGGGTTTTCTGAGCCCCAAATTTGGCAATTTTGTTTGTTAACGTAGCCGCCGAGATGAAAATGCGCCTCGTCAGAAAAGATGATGTTTCGCCCAAAATCGTTGTCCAATTCAAGCTGCTCTAAGGCCCAAATTTCGAAGCGATAACGAAGCGGATGGTCTTGCATCTTTAATTTCGGACTCATTTGGACCTTGTAAGCGAATAATCCGAGATCTTTGTGCAGAATTCTCCTCAAGCTGGTGCGTGAAATGTTGAGCTGTTGAGATCGACGGCGAGTCGAAGTTCGTGGAGTGAGTCTCGCACTCTCGCCTACAGCAGCCACATTATCGTCTGTGCACACTGTGCGACTACGGGGGCCATGAGTGTTGTTTACTAGCATGCTAGTCCCACGAACTTGTTGCACAAACTTGCGTACAGCAGGCGCGGTAATTGCTTCATTTCGGTCAAAACTTATTTTCAAAAAACGCACTGTTTGGGCTACACAGCACTCACTTTGGAAATAAGTTTTCAATATTTGCCAACGTTGCTCAAACAACTCATTTTGTTCCGCGGAGGTATGGTATTGACTTTCTGTCATGATTTCGAGTGGGAAACATCTTTCAAAGTCAAAATCACCTATGATTTAAAAGGAAACCACTAGATGTATGTGCTTTCTTACTACATCCACAGTGCTTGAATTTTTGAATAAATTTTTGAATAAGACCTGCTTCTATTCAAGGCTCATGAATGCATAATCTCGAACGACAAATTCGTGTGCTTGAAAAAAATCATAATTGGATGAAAGTTTACTGCCCTTGTCGAATTTTGAAAATTTTAACTGACAGTATAAAAAAAGCATCAGATTTATCAATCGCTTACATTTTTTCCAAAAAGAGTAAATTTTTCAGGCTCTGACTAGGCACCTGATTTGAATCGGGGGTAAAGTGAGTCCTGAAACTAAACACTCCACACTCATATTCACATTGATCGCAAATTTTTGACTGAAGCTCTCTACCAGTTTCATTCCCCACATCTGACAAAAGGATTTCGTGGGAGTACTTTACTTTTTACTTTCTCCCGATTTGAATAAAAAAATCCTTTAACGTCTTAATAGCCGACCATAAAACATTATCAGTATCCATATCACTTGCTGGCTTTTTCAAAATTCCTATTGCCATAGACATATAAGCGTGTCTGAAATAACACTAAAAATCCCGCTACCATCAAACACACATACCCACTATTTCCCTTAACTCCTTAACTTTACGCAGACCTACTCCTTACATACATCAATATTTTCCGAAAATTTTAGTTTGATCGGATCAGGCAAACTTAAAATAATTTCACTCACAAAATTAGACTCGAACACAAGTTCCAAATTCACGTGTCAGGTAAAAATCACAGCTATAAAAATCACCGCGAAAAATCACAGCCGAAAACCTCAGTGAACGAAATTGCAGCGAATGAAATAGAATCATAGTTTAGAATAGAATCATAGTTTTCGCACTCTGTGGCTTATGCTGAGTTGTGATGTCGATCGCATTGTTTTCAATCGCTGTGATTTTTGACTGTGATTTTTTTTGCCGTGATTTTGATCGCTGTGATTTCATTATATTCTTTTATTCCAATTGCTATCATTCGGATTTAATTTCGAGTAAGAATTTAGTCATACATCAAGTGTACAGTTGTCGTTTTGAACATCGAATAGATATAAGATGCAACAACAGCTAAGAAATCGAAAACGCCACTCTTGTACAAACAAATGAAATTTAATCCTTGCGACATCTGTTTAGAGCATTCGAAATTGATGATTTTATACAGCTATACAGCTTTGAATACAAATATTCCAGTAATCTTAAACATCGCACCTTGCGCTAAATCCGGTAGTTCTAATTTTTTGCTGACTTGTTTATGATGTTGCCTCAATGAATTACCCAAGTTTGCGACGTCGAGTGCCGAACGCAACCTTGTCAAAATCGAAAAAAGTCATGAAAATATCGACTTGTTTTTTAGTTTTTGCCAATTTATACGATACAGGACTTGTTTTGTGGTAAAATATACTCAGTAAGTTTTTAAATTCTACTAAATTTGCTACAATTTGGGACCACAACCGTCTCTGTATACCCGACAGCTTTCGAGATACATCCTTGTGACCGATGTGCCCACAAAACATCCTCCATCATGTCATCATCGAAAAAATCGTCGCCTTCTAGGGAATGGAAGTTTATTTTTAGTTCGGCATCCTGTCGGTTGTCAAAAGAGGCCCAACTGCAGTGCCAGCAAGCTGACGAGCATTTCAGTCCAGTTGTAACTCTATGAAAACAGCCTGTTAATTAATGGGTTTTGAATATTTCGGGTGTTGGTTTTAAAGCTGGATGACTGTAAACTTGCTAGGCAGTCAATGTTGCATGGCTTCTTGGTGGATTCTCCTTGTAGAGTATAAAATGGTTTATTTTTTATTAATTTTAGGGCTTTATTTTGGGAAACTTGCAGCTTATTTTTGTGAGTTTTGGCACATTGAGTCCAAGTAAGAGCTCCATATAGTATTATTGGCATAAATCATCGTTTTATTTTCTGTGGACATTTTGATTTGCGATTTATCAGTGGATACAGAGCGCAAATGGCTTTAGATAATTTAGTGCACGTCTCTTCGATATGGTCTCTAAAAGTAAGTTTCTTGTCGAAGATGATTCCTAAATATCGAGCGTTGTCCGACCAAGGGATTTCTTTGCTGAGGAAATTTATATTTCGGCTAGGTAAATGGAGTCTCTTCCTTTTACGAGAGAAGAATAAAGCCGTTGTTTTTGACAGATTAATTTTAATTTTCCATCTATAATAGTACTGGTAAAGTTTTGCTAGTTGTTCTTCCAAAGTATCTATGGTTAAGCTAGCCTCAGTTGCACTTTTGTAAATGCACATGTCATTAGCGAATGTTGCCATATTACAGTTGGGGTTTTGAGGTACATCTGCGGTGACTATATTGAACAAGGTAGGACTTAGGCAGGAGCCCTGGGGAATATAAATCAATTGTATGGCTATTGAAAGCTTTACAATTTTTATTTTTACTGAATCTATGCTTTTCTTATCCCATTTAAATGGTATGTCTTCCTGGAAATATGGAGTTTGTTTGGAAAATGAAATAAAATTGAACAAAGCTTAAGACTATGATATGAAGAATCTTCTAGATAGAATTCAGTTAACATTAATTCTTGGTTTCCACCTGAATGAATGAATTCGTCCTGATTTTGAAGATTTGTATTTGTGTTTTTAATACTTTCTTCTATTCCCATTTTTCATTTTAAGTCAGAATTTTTGTATACTAATATTTGTAATTTGCAAGGCTACACTCTGTTGCTTGACCAATGTTGAGTTGGAATTCTCTCTTAAATTTGAAATTTCATATGGACATTACACAAAAAATGTATTTCGGCTTAAATTTAGCTTGAAATTTCACCAGAGCGTATCTAAGTTTTTTTTGCGTGAAAAGCTGCTTCTGCTATCAAAATATAGCTGACATTAGCAGTACGTCCCCAGCCGATTCACGCCAATTTAGAATGTCATGATTATAGTTTCTAGTCTTTTACGGAAGGATGAAGCAATGACCTTACACATAATCCCTGCACAAAAAATCCTCCAATCATAATTTAGGATTTATGTTTAATTTTTTATTATTTATTTTTTGATTAACCACTCTAAACGATGGTTTTCATATGAAAATAAATTAAATGTCAATGCCACCAAAAAAGGTTACGTGGCTTAATAAAAGAAATTTCGCAAAATTTATTACATTCTATTCAAAATTTCAAATCTGGGTTACCAACGAAATCGTTATTAAATCTTATATACTCACATGATGGACGGTTGCTTTTTGACTAATCGTTATTCCTTTGTGCGGACCATTCTTTTTCGTTTTGCTTAGACCACGAGTTGCTGTTATATCGTCTTCGTAATCCGATGACGGGCTTGGTGACAGCGATGGTGACTCACCAATACCTCCACTTAAAGTCCTATATCTGGCCGTACAGTTATTTGTTCCGATCTGCAAAAAAAAAAAAATCAACAAAAAAACGTAAGCAGTTTAGAGTATATGAAACTGATGGTTTTTTCTTTTATCATTTGATTCAATCCCATGTGAAAACACACGAGAAAACAAAAGCTTCGACCAGAACGTTTTTTTTTTGTCATCGAGACAAACTGAATTTCTTTCACATGCAATAGTTTCACATTTGCTTTTTCGAGCAGACATCCTGGATGTCTCTGATTCTATATACACATAGTCAAGGAACCTCGTTGGCACGTCCATTTTCTTTT